>JANSJT010000033.1:0-600000 GCA_024734315.1 Tardiomyces blankii
AAGAACACAAGAACACAAGAACACAAGAACACAAGAACACAAGAACACAAGAACACAAGAACACAAGAACACAAGAACACAAGAACACAAGAACACAAGAACACAAGAACACAAGAACACAAGAACACAAGAACACAAGAACACAAGAACAACACTTCCCTACCCTTGCGCCCGCCTAAACAAAACAAATAATCAAACACAGTACAAATCCACTCAAGGTGTAGGCGTCCCAATCCATCCTAACGGTACCCAGGAGGTTCTCCGGTGCCCAACCCACGCCAACTGCTGTGAGAAACGTACCGGTCAACACTAAAAAAAACACTTGTATTCAGTAAATATGAAGTGCTGCATCGTTGATGATCCCGAAAAAGAGAAAAGAGGTCTCCTTATATAGATGACCGGAAGAGGCGAGAAGAGGGGTAAGCCCTGTGACGAGTCAAACTCCCTATGCAGGCGTTCTGCCACCAGAAACCTCAAACCGGAGTGGAAATATCCGATAAGCCTCAAAACGCAGTATAGATTTTCCGCTGAGATTCCAATAGGAACGGAACGGCGCGAAAGGACCTCCACATGAACAGCAATGCGCATGTCACCGGACATGCACACAGTGCAATCCATCCGTACGAGGCAGCCTGGCCGAGGAGTCGGACTGAACTCCTGCAGAACGCGTCCGAATGCACCCTGACGCTAGCCAGGACCGTTACCCGCTGCCCCTACCTAGCATAACCGATCAACACTAAATTCCTTGTATTCACTAAAATATCAACACCTATGAAGAGCTCAATCGTTGCATCCTGGAGAAGAGGAAAGATTCTCCTTATATAGACGACCGGGAGACCACATGAGACGGCCAAGCCCTCTACGAGCATGTCACCACTCACATCCCCGCCGCACGACACTCTGCGTGCCCGTGACACATCATGCTCCGCGCCCACGACCTTCTGCCACCGGAGCCTCGACTCGCGATAATAATACCAATGCACATCCACGCAGTTCAATGCATGTAGATGAGCCAGAGCACCCGGACTGAACTCCCATGGGCCGAGTACTACACAATTATACCCTATAATCGCCGCATGCATGCCACTACGCAACAATGCCCCAAATCTCTGCTTGTTGCGCAACTAGTACACTTCACTACCCTATGGTTACGATAAACACTTTCATGTTGACATCCACCGGCTTCACCGTCGAGGCTCTGCGGCTGAGACAACGCCGATGACCGAAGACCGCAACTATATTTGAACCAATGACCACCATGATCGATCTAAGCGCCTATACACATTCGATACAACCCCTGTATACCAACTCCTCCTTCACATGTCACACACTCACCCGCACCCGCCCAATCGACTACCATTCCTTCATATTCTTGTCCACTCACAGACGACTACCACATGATGAACAAAAGCGACAAATTCAAGTCTTCCAATGATAAATTACTTACAATAATATAACCTATCGCAGGTCGTTGCACTACTGTTGCAAGTAGTACTGTCTTGTCTCCCCATCATCGCGTACTGTGCTCAGGTTAACGCAGCTGTAATTATTTGTTGTTCGTTTCTACTAATAACTTTGGCCCATTACTGGCCGCTAACAGTTGCACATCCCACTACTCTAGCTATGCCATTTTTTCTGTTGGTATTATCGCCTGCCGCTCACTCGCTCGACATCTTGGTGAGCCGAGGGCGAGCACTGCCAGACTCAGTCCTGCCGTGGGCTAAGCCGTGAATAGCTCGATGGCGAGCTGATGGGATCTTCATCCTCTGTAGTCATTGATCCCCCTAGCAACTGCTTCGCTGTTGAGGAGTGACTCGCTTGAGTGCTCCTGTACCGATGGCCCATTAGCCGGTTCTTGGCCCAGCCCGTCTTCTCAACTGCAGATTGCTCTTTCCTTTCGCCCAGCACCGGCTGCTCTTTGTTTTCCTGGGGGCGCTGCTGGCCCCAGACCCCCGTAGCAACTGCTTCGCTGTTGAGGAGTGGCTCGTTTGGGTACTCCTATACCGAAGGCCCATTAGCCAATCCTTGGCCTAGCCCGTCTCCTCAACTGCGAGTTGCTCTTTTCTTTCTCCCAGCATCGGCTGCTCTTTGTTTTCCTGAATCAACGTCTCGGTGATCGTAAACCCAAGAGCAAATGGTTCGACAAGCCTATAGCATAGAGGAATCCCCGACCAATCACAATGAGTAGCTACACGGATTATCTGCTATAGTGCCATAATACCTGTTACAACAACTCAGTTTTTCATTACAAAGACGATAATTCTACAAAGGAAGGATGTACGGGCTGTGAAGAATAGGCCGCTGCGTCACAAATAGATCCGCGGCATCGTCGAAATCTTTCCGAAAGATGCCTATCATGGCTTCATTGACATCCTTTTCCTCTGAGGATGCGCTCAATCCTCGCTTCGCAATTGCGTTGGCTATCGGTGCCTGTGCCGCACTCTCATAAAGAACCGACATACCAAAATCGATTAATACCGCCTGCCCGCTGCCTCCTTCTTCGCTCCAGAGCACGTTGTCATATCGCACGTCGAAATGCCCGACTCCATGTGCATGAATCGCGTCTAGTGCTTCCAGCACACTGCGTTTAACAGTATCCTTGGCCATGCCAACTAGCATCTCCGTCAAGTTGCGGCCACCCCACGACATAAAGATCCAGCTCGTTGGGCCGCTCAGAAGGTAGTCGTTGCCGTTGTCGTTGTCGACGCTTTGTACCTGCGGGACATCAACCCGGAAATGACCAAGGAAAACAGGGACATGAAGTCCCTGGACAGCACGCAGACGGTCGTAAACTTTGATCTCGCGCTGCAGGAGGTCTCCAAATTCTCGAATCGCCGCTTTGCCAACAAACGTATAGCCATGCGAGAGCAGTGTAACCCGGAAAGCTACTCCTGTGGCACCGACCCTATTGAGAGGCACCACCCCAGCGTGAAAGTTGTCGCTCAGTTGTTCGCGAAGAAGATGGAGACACTTGCCGTGGTCCAAAGGGTGGTGATCATCCAGACCGCCAGCACGATGACGTCCAACGTTGGGGCACTCACTGTCAAGAACGTCTCCGGACAACAAGCCCAAGAGGCACTTCTGAGTGCAGTACCCTCGGTGAGTGTCTATAGATTCCAGAGAAGATGAACCAGTGACACTGTTTAACATGAGCTCCTGGTTTTGGCTCGAATCATGTTCATCGCCCGTGACAGAGTTCAGTGTTTCAGCTCTAGGCGAGTGGCCAGAACGGTGGTACTGAGATCGATGCTGACCGTGATTCCTGCTCGTTCCTGAGCCCATCGCACCTCTAGATTGCGTGGGCCGAGGCCGCAAACGAGTATGCATTCCATTGTCTTCATTGCGGCTCACATTCCTAGACCTCGTACGCCGAGATCGCAGACGGCCTCCAGCATCGTCATGGCGGCTTGGCGGTGCCCCTCCAGATCCAGGAGCAGGCAAATTATCCGGGGGCGTCGTTTCTGCTCTGCTGGCAAAATTCATAGTGTAGATAACAAAAGCCAGATGCTGGAACACATTGCTATAACGGAGCAGCCGAAATATCCCTTTCTCCTTCTCAGGTATAGTCAACCAGTGGTATAGCGCGGGCTCTCCTTCCTCCAGGCCGCGCTCGAGGAAAATAATAAAGTCTCCGGTAACAAGACAGCCATGTGCCACCTGGCCCTCAAGCATATAGTTGTAGACCTGTGTAAGCGTGCAGTACAGGAACTCTTCCTGGCCCCCCATAGACGCTCTCTGTGCCGGGGTAGCAGCTTGAATGGCAGCTAGCATCTCACGGACCCGGTCAGCGGAAATGGCTTGAGGAGCCTTGTACTCCACAACAAATGCGATGGTTTCTGTTGTCTCGCCGCTCTTTTTGAAAGCACAATACCTGTCCGGTCGAAATTTATCGGCATTTGGTCGACGATCAGCTTCCACTGCTAGGTCGCCCGCTCGCTCCTTAAATGTAATGTTCGTCCCAAGTTTGTAGAGATGATTGATATAGAGCTCCTTCTGCAGTATCCCGACAAGCAAAATCATAGGAAGGTTCTGCCTGTATTCCCATAGACGGTATAACCCAGGTTCATCGGCGACCCTAGGATTGTTATGCACAGTGTCTGGCAAATCGGGGATCTTATTGTTTCCGCTCCAATCCCCGCGACGGAAGTGAGTAAAAAAGGCTTCGCCTATGCGATCAAATTCGCCCGGTAGGTTAGCCCATGTAGGCAGTCGGGCAGGCAAGCTCACGCGTCCCTCGAGGGTGGGCGGCCTCTGTCGAGAAAGGAGATTCCTGTTCCGCTCACGGCGATAGTCTTGCTCATGCTCGGCTTCTAAATGACTCAGACTTGTATGGGGATCGTATATCCTGAAAAGAGTCATCTGAGCGTATGCGACTAACTGAGCGCCTTGGTCAAGGCTTGCAGCCCACGCATACAACTGGACGAATCGGTCGATTGTTTGCGAGAGCACACCAAGCGTATCGGCTCGTTGCTGATTGACCTGATCCAGCAACGCGGTCCTCTCCGTATTGGCGTGATTCAGCAATGCCATCCTCTCCGTATTGGCGTGATCCAGCAACGCCGTTCTCTCCGCAGAGACTCGGGAGTCTGCTCGCTCCCTTTCCGCATTGAACAGATCCACAGAGACTCGGGAGTCTGCTCGCTCCCTTTCCGCATGCAACGATGCCCTCTCTCGCTCCTCTGCCTCATTCGCTCTCGTCTCGGCCTGCTGCCTCCGTTGCCTCTCCGCTTCGAGCCTCTCTTCCAGTATTGCGACTTGAGTTCTGGTCTCGGCCTGCTGCCTCCGTTGCTTCTCCGCTTCGAGCCTCTCTTCCAGTATTGCGACTTGAGTTCTGGAATCGTCGCGATGGAAATTGCCGACATGACCAGCCGCTGGGCCATCCGATGCACCAGGCTGGTTCGGCTGCGTTCCTGGAGGAGCTCCAGCTCCAACCGGAGCATCCTGAGCACCAGGAGAGGCCGGATTATGATGGTCCTCGGCTGACATTTTTTTGCGACGTGCGATATCGGGTCGGCCCGCTGGGGACACGCTACTTTTAAGACGTTTCATGGTATGTGACAGGTCAAGTACGCCGCAGCTAGTAACTAGTTTGCAGCCCAACAATTGCTATTCCAGTTTGCAGTAAATTCCATCGATTAAAAAGATTATAACTGGATTCGTGGCAGCAGCCAACGTTGCCATGGCATCACTTGTAGCGAAGTCAGGCTGTGGCCCGTAATGATGGTCTAAGCTCGCAAGCTAGCCTTATAGGCTAGTATCTCGCTTGCTAGTATGTGGCATTCAAAAGGCGGTGTGTTGTGGCTGTTTAGTGTATTACACAAGCTGCAGGGTTCATGCAGTCGAGCTCAGGAGTAGTGCTGCTTAGACTTGGCTTCTGATCTCAATTCTCGACAATTGTGTTTCGTTGTGTGATACAACCGTCTCACGCCCTCATAGGTTGCTTGTTTATGCTTTTTTTCTAGTAAATGTGCTGCCACCGAATCAAGGGTCTCTGCACTTGGGTCGGTAAAGTGTGTGACTTTGCGATGAAAGCGCGAGATAGCGTCGGTATGCACGTAAGCAACAGCCGTCACCAACGCGGCGCTGGCCTTCGCTAGAGTTGAACGGATCGGCCACTGGCAGACACTTTGAACAGTCAAACACCATGGCGATGCCACCACGAATTCAGGAATTGTACTGTTGTGGAACTGGCCTGGTGTGTAGGATATCCGTATACATTGTGAACACGCCTACGTCGAGCTTTACGCCAAGCCTCAAATTTCAAGGATCGTCTGCGCCATGCCCCAATTTGCGAGTGGTAACCTCAAATTGAGACAGAACAGTGGAGTCCAACTCTCTCAATATGTTGTCAAATCCGGTTTCCAGTCGTTGATTGTTTTGGTAATTCTTTGATCTCGACGGTAGCGTCATACTGGCACTTCGGCTCTGTATCCAACTGCATATGGTTCCATGAGGCAAATGCCTAATCAGGAATGTGCGCGGCGCTTGATTTCTCCACTTTATGCGTGATGGCCGCAAGAACTTGTGGCGCTCTTTGTCAGTCACCCTCAACTATTCAAAGCTGTACTAAAGGTATAGTGACTTTGGATCCCAGAGATATCTGCAGGACGAGCGATTCTCCATGTCTACCTCCTTAAATTCCAGCCCTTAGCGTTGACCACCTGAGCATTCGTGCGGCTTCAACGCGCGGCGTGAAGCACCGACCAGCTTGGCAATAACTAGGGGCTCGACGGACAGTAAAACTTAGTTGGGGCAGATAGACTCCATCTGCAGTGGAAAAGATCGTCGGAGGGATGGAAGGGGAACTGGAAGAGCATTCAACCTGTGCTAGTCGCCAAGAACGCGGGCACAATATCAACAGTTGTCTTCTTGGCAAGACTGTTTCTGCAGCTGTAGACAAGTTAGTGTAGAGCTACGATTAAACACAAAACCATTATTCCGTTTTCTGAAATCAACTAGACTTCGAAATGTCTGGTAATTGGGCCTGGGACTGTCTGTTGCATGGCCATCGACTATTCTATAACAACAAAGCGTTGAACTCTTCACACGCATAAACGGGAGACAGTGTCTCGACGTTGAGATGATGATCTCAAGACGTTTTCCACTGGGCCAACGAGTCTTTCGATAGATTCTATCACTTTTCCCGTGCATCGCTATATGAAGCCTTGCCATTCAGATTTTTACCTAGTGATCTACCCACTTAGCAGTACAAATGCGCAGACGGCCCATGAAAGGGACGTTATAGTATTTAAAGCAACTATGAATCAAGCGCGCGCTGTTTAGCACTACTTTCGGCATTCCAGCAGATACATGAGAAACATTTTCTCAACTGCTCGGCATATCGGTATTGTTGGCGACTCTCGGCCTCGAGCAATGCGCTGCGTGAACCCCAACTTTCCGAACCAGGAATTGTGTTTGTGGACCCCTGTTGAAATTCAGATTACCAGGGTCTGCGGGCAGGGTGACGGTACGCCGGTACGCCGATGATCCCTGCATCGACCCTAGAGTAGCGATGACGTCTCTGTTCCTTTTTTCCCTCCTGCTGTCTTGGAATGAGCGCCAATACGCATTCTTACACCTTTACAACGAATTGCACAGAATAATTGTAGGAGTGTAAATAAATTATGAATGAGCACTGTCTTGCGCCACATATGAGCATTAATGAGGCATAAATTGCGGGAACCGTGACATCGCGTGCAATTGCTATCTCGTGACGAGGAGAGGTTACTCCGAAATGTAAGGCTAAAGAAACGCGCTCGCTCGCGACGCATAGAGCTCGCGGTGTCTTGGATCGTCGAACTTTTTGTTTGTAACACATTCGGAGTCGTCCCACAAACAAGCCAGTGTTACGGAGAAACGCACGGCGGCTACTCAGAAGCGGCCTTTACCCTGCTTATTAGTCGTACCTGTCTTTAGATGCGCATACAAAAAACATCGCTTGTGGAACAATCCCTAGACTTTCCCGCCATGACGAATGGCTTCTTAGATAGGCTTTGTGTAGGAGAGTGCCGCAATGCGTCACTTGTTGACTGACCTCGCACATAGTATTCTTTTGTCAGCTACGCCCCAAATATCTGAAGAAAACTTCATTATCCGCACTGTAGTCAATATGAATGCGACAGCGTGTTCGCTATGGACGTCGCCCACCGAATCCTGAACTAGTTCAAGCCACAGCTTTTTCGTCCCTTGCAGGTAAATGGCTTCTTCCATTATGCGGTAGAGTTCGTTGTCGCGATCTATACAGGGTCAAGGAGTCCTTCATACTGACGTATGCGTAGTCGTACAACTCAGCAAGAGACAGCTCGCCCGGTATTCAATTCATACTTTACGGTGGGAATCTTTTGTAGGGCAAGAGGAGCTGCATCTTTATGCAGGGGTAGCCAGCTGTGACGCTGCAGGTGGGGAGGCGAGAAACTTCGTGCGGCGTGATCTCTGATGTACGAGCATCCGCCACATGCGAACACTGTGCAATACAGAAGGGCACCTTTGTTTTCAAATACGACGAGTAATTGAATTGGGGCACCATTGGAGAAGCATACAGCTTACGCGTTACTGTGCCATTTTCAAATGCTTACCTGCACGGCTGTCGGCGAACGCTGTTGAAGTGGCGAGACCAAGCCGTTCCCCGCTGTAGCTGCAGCGAGTAGCCTTTTTTGACGGCTACGGTTGTCTAGCATGTTTCGCGCTCTTAAGCTGGGATTTCAGAAGGTGATACTAGTGATATCTATTGAATCTCTACAGCCAAGATAATTTCCTTGTAACGACAAATTTCATTCCCCCTGCAAAGCTTCGCAGCCGCACATCGTGTGGATATTAGCATCTCCAACCGAGCCGTTGCAGGGAAAACTAACAATGGAAAATGAGGAACACCGACAGGATACTTTCAGGTACCAGTATGGGCTGCGAACATTAATGTAGAGTCCTGTCATTCCTGTTGGCATCAATAGAAGACGAGCATCAGGACGCCAATCCTGGGCGTGTGGTACATTGTGTAAGCCGCCTCAGAGTGCCGTTCTTCGATGTGGACTGTCTTGCAACATCTTCTGTTTCCTCTTTGCAGTACACCCCACACCGAGGCTCAAGCCGCTGCACGTCAGGGCCCATACCCTCAAGGTCAGCCGCCGATGCCCCTCGAGCATCCTTGGCCGAGGGTTCGTTGCGTCCAAACCGCAGCTTGAAAGATGACGTCGCTCTCCGAAAAGAGTCTTTTTTCATCCGCTTGCTGCTGACTATGCTGTTGAACTAAGGATAGGGGTGACAACTTGATTCCTGCTGGAACGTAGCGTTCGTTAATCGCTGCCTCGAGCGGCAAGTGAGGGTTCGGGCAATTTTTTTGTTAGAACGGTAGATTCCTTAGTCTCGAAAACCGCTGTGCTAGAGCGGTACCAGTATCTGCAAGCGAAACCCATGTTTGCCTAAGGCAAATATCCGGGTTAAGGCCCTATAGTTGCGCTCGGTACCACCCTCGTCTAGTTTCGTTAACTACTTCAGCCGTATGAGGAATTAAATATTGGCCCCTGCCTCTCCTGCGAAGCCACTCGTGAAATTTTCTCTTTTGGGCATACATATTTTACCCGCAGATACAAGCAGAATTTCAGGGACGCTAACAGCGTCATTTGATGTCAGTGCGAGAGATACAAACTGCAGGAAGCAGCAACCCTTCGAGGGTAGCCTCCCACCTATACGGAACGCAGGGTCCCGCCTCAAGTTAATTGTGCCCCAAACCGCAAATGGCAGCCCTTTTGACCGTTTACACAACGCCGAAGAGCTCTCTGGCTCACCCAATTCTTCGGTTGCTTTTCCGTATGTTTATGTGTTCGTCTTTGGACAACATTCACATGTCTCGTGAATGCCAATATGCTGCTGGGATCTGCACTGACATTTCTCCACTTTTATGCACGACGCGGATATGCGTGTGGGTACAGCCGCATCAACGACCACCTACTTGTCACCAAACTATCACTGTCTTGTGCTGCGAATCCCTCAACTTAAAAAGCTGAAAACTTTCTTGATGGCTCGATTATTTGTTTTGCGACTAGATGAATCCAGTTATACCCGGGTATGTCTGATGAAGAGGTTACAGCCTAGCCTTGCCATGCCTCATCCCCTTCGACCATATAATGAAACGGCGGCCTTTCCCCTTACAGCAGCTGCGCAATGTCATGCAAAAGGGTCCCATAGAGCTCTTTTTAGCCCAAGTTCGCTATTTTGTAGTATTCTCCGAATAGTATTGAAGAAACAACACAGCGGCTTTACGGCGATACATTTGTCTACAGCTAATAAATAACAACGGTGTCAACAAACGAACTTCCACGCCATGCCTTGCCCATTACACCGCCCATAGCCGTGATAACTTCATGCATTGAAAGGATTAAAAAGGGTCACAGATATGGGCGTCGTGGCATCACCATGGCCAATTGCAATGTATGGGTTCACAACCCTCAGAGGAAACGGGTCCGTAGCAGATTTGCGTGGGAATAAAAAATGGCAAGCGCACAGCCGACATGCAGGGTCCTGGGCACGTCTCCCTATGCGGTGTTGGAACAAACTGATTCACTCTGCAACACTTCCTCGGCAACCGACACAACTGAAGAGATGCATCTTGCCACTGTATCAGAGGCATGAATACCTTGGTCAGAGCTATACGACCTCTCCAAAGTCATTGAGTTTCAGGTGCAACATGTATGACGGACCCTCGGGCGCACATAGATCTCGGTAACAATGTTCCGGAAACGGCTTTCATGCAAGGGACGAAACTGCTGGTAAATAATAAAAAACTTGGCATGTGCTGTCTAGTGCATGGATACCTGCGTCGTTCACAGCTACCTCTGCACCCTCGCTGCTATGCGAATGTTGAACGCCCAACACCAAGCAACTTAAAGAAAACAGAGAAACTGTATTACAAAGTGCTAGTTTTTAAATGAAATAAACGAGTGGCATTTATTCTTAGGAGGGACAAGATGAGTGCGAGGCCCCCGGGGCCTGGTGTTCATTTTACAAAAACGCGGCGAAAGCTGCTGGGGACGAATAGAGTTTAGGAATACTTCTCTGGATAGCAAGAGGATTGTCTGTGCCCGCAGGTACCGGTCTGAACGCACAGGATCATCTAGTTTACGAAGGGGACAAGTTCAGGGTCCACCTACACAGCATCTTACTCGCATTCAGTATAACTCGTGCTGTAGCTGCAACATGCAGGGTACAAGACGTACAAGAATGCTGTCCAGAACTCTCTAACCCTGTTTTCCTCGATTATAAGAAGAGCCAGATACTACCCTTCGCTGGTGCAACAATGGCGGAGGCATTCCGAGTTTCATTTGTCACCAATCACAGTTCAGCTCTGATCCCCAGGTCTCAGTTTCCCATGGCAGCCGACGGTGCGAAGGAAACTGGAAACATCTTCCAGCAGATGTTCCAGTTCGCACACGACAATATGTCACCGAAGGAGCTCTATGCTCTTCGTATCATCTTTTGATTGTCCGTCGTCAACATTATTCTGTGGATCATTTCCGTCGTCCTCCGTTATTTTGAAGGAGTCTTAAGGTATGCAGCGCAGCGAAGGAACTTTTCACATGTGCTTGTGACTGTCAGCTTCTCTGGTCCGTTGAAGGTCGAAGTGTCAGATTCAGTGTCACACGACCACTCAGGGGGAGTGGCTCATGAGCACACACCCCTGAACGCAGATAATAGAATGATGCAACCGAACTCAGACTAGGAAGGCACAACATTCCTTCTGTCCGGCCTGGCCTGCAAGCTTCCGACACTGTCTACAGATTCATCTTCGCTTCTCAACATCAATACATAGTTTTCAATGAATATATATTGTTCATTTCTAACGCTAGTTCTATGCGAGGTACTGTCTAACGGGTTTAGGAGTTCGGTTCCAGCTCCTCCCATCTGGCCTCCTCTGCATTGCATTCCACCTCCTACATGGCTATTCGCATTGCTAACCTGGTTTCGGCTCTCTGGCATTTCCATCGCGCCGTACCGTTCTCTTAGAACCTCGCCGGACCATCTCTGTTCCGACTTGAGGCTCTCTTCACAGAATGTGTGCCCCAATGACGTGCGGCGTTCGTGCAACAGCCAGTCGTACTCCATAGCAAAAATTACTATATTGCATTCCAGATCTATTGTGAGCTTACGTACTGGAAGTGAAATCCTGAAACTACTGAGGAGTAATCGGCTTCGGTGCCTCGACCCAGTCAAAAGTGCCGAGAGCCTTTGTTAGGAAAACGTCACCTGGGCCATAACCACCCCTGGGCTTCGAGCCTTCGATCAGTGCCGCTCAGGAACGTGTGCGGGAAGCCAGGATCGAATTCGTAGGCCGACTCAATGACTTCAATGTCTTCAGGGGTCAGCGACAACTTCAAACCTGGCAGAATGCCCTTGATGTGGTCGACCTTTCGTGCGCCCACAATGGGGAACACGTATGGTGTCTTGTGGAAAACATAGGCCAAAGCAACCTGGAGAAGCTCGACACCCTTTTCGTTGGCCAGCTTCTCGAGAACGCGGGCGACCTTCTTGTCGTGCTCCGAGAGCGGAACCAGATTGCGGCCATTGCTCCGCTTTTCGCGCTCCTTGTAGCCCTCTTCGGTCTGGAATCGGCCCTGGTTGAGCGTCCCGTACGGGCAAAGGCCCATGCCCTCATCGCGGCACATGGGAATGATATCTCTTTCGAAATCACGAAGCGAGGCGTTCCACATGCCCTGGTAAACGACAAACTGGCGGAGGCCGTGGTCGCGAGCGTACTGGTTAGCCTTGGACACCACCCACGCTGGAGCATCCGAAATGCCAAGATACAGGACTTTTCCGGAAGCTACGAGGTCGTTGAGGCCGTGCATAAGTTCAGGGATGGAAACAGTGTAATCCCACCAGTGGACGTAAAAAAAGGTCGATGTACGAGGTCTGAAGCTTGCGCAGAGTCGCTTCCAGGGAGACGCGCATCGACTTGAGGCCATTACCTCCGTAGTTGGCCTGGATCCGGTCCTTTTCGTGCGTCCTGTAACCAGTGGTGTATTTCGTGGCGATAACCATATCGTCGCGGTTTCCTCGCGCAGCAAGCCACTCGCCAAGCCACATCTCGGACTCGCCGTGGCGGTAGGTGTTGGCCGTATCAATGAAATTTCCTCCCTGGCTGACAAAGAAGTCGAGAATCTCAAAGGCGCTCTCCTTGCTGCAGATGCCATAGCGCTCACTCATCGACTCGCCAAACGTCATGGCTCCTAAGCAAAGAGGGGATACTCTGACCGAAGCCGAGGGCGCAAGCTGGCGGTAACGGTTAAGCATTGGCTGGGACATTGTACAAGTTTGCTTGATCGACCGTCAATCGGGCCGTTATTGAGCCTCTTTAAATATTTAATGGCAGGCAGCAATAATGGAAACACCCCCGACACAAGCGGCGGTAAGATCTCCGACAGGCCGACAAACTCCATCATGCCAAGAGGAGCCACCAAGGTTCCTGCCGTAGAAAAGACATCCCACAACACCAGTTGATACGAATTGCGCTATTTTTATAGATGTTTTATTGGTTCATAGGCAGTATTGGATTTAAATAGGGCTTGTAACGTACTAAAAGTCGCGAGGTGTCGGACGAGCACCGTCGGATGATGTCTTAGATTGTTGCCATGGTAATTATCACAACGCGGGACCTTACAGGGCAGCCCACTATGTGAAAATATTATGGGATTCCAGCTTGAACTACGACAAAATGAGCAGAACGGATTGCCTGTAATCGTGAGAATCAAAATGTTTTGCCTATAAATCAAGTCTCGCGACTGCATGTACTGTACCTAGTCGCATGCTTAATCTATATGTACACCAAGTAACGCGTACATAGCGTAGAACAAACACAGACACGTTGCCTGAGTCACATCATTTCCTGCAATTCGTGTTTGCGCTCCGAGAACGAGCAACTAGAAGCTAATTGCAGACAAAGTCCCATGCAATGCGTGATGTCATCGCACTTCGTCACGAAGATGCGCGGCCATCGAGGTAATGTCAATTCGGAATCCGTAGCAGCCGCTTCGCTATTGAATAGCGTACTGGTACTACCCCAGCTGCGAAGCAGTTGGTACGGAAGTCTGAGGGCAGCCCCAAAGGAAACAACAGTACCGACTTTCTTCAACTACAAAAACGAAATCGGTTGAAATGTCATCAAAAATTCTAGGGCATAAGACGGTCATGGTATTTAGAAAAGGAGAACGGCAGCACCCAGAACAGCGGCGCCAACGCCAACGTGCACCGAACCGGCACTGTTGGACTCGACGGCAGCAACTCCAGTCGAGCTAGCAGAGGCAGAGACAGCAGCGGGCTCAGTCGAGGCAGAGGCAGAACCGACAGCAGACTGGGAGGTGGTGGTGGAAGTCGAGTTGCTACCGGCGGAAACGGCCTCGAGACCAATCTTGGTGCAGGTAGCACCGTCAACCTGCGCCGAGGCGACGACAGCACCGCCGTAGTTGTACATGTCCTGGACACCGGTGCACGAGTAAAAGTCGGCCGAGCCGTTGTACTGGACGGCGCCGTTGACGACGGTCCAACCGGCATCCTGCTGGCCAGGAGTGACAACGAAAATGCTGTTCTCGAACTGGGCGTTCCAGGTCATGCCGGCGACCTGACCCATGTCGACAGCCTCGAGGTAGCCGTTGTCAATCTGGAATGTGTTGCCGGCACCAGTGTCGAGGAAGCCCCACGATAAGCCGGCGCCCTCGTGTCGGGCGCTGACTCCGTAGCCGTCAACGTCGCCTCCCTTGGCCTTAAGGTTGAACTCATCGGCGGCAACGGCCGTGGCGATGCTAGCAAGAGCGAGGAATTTCATGTAAGACTGCATTGTTGTGCCGTGTTTGTCAGTGTGTTGTTAAGAAGAGAGCGAGAACCAACACCCTTTATATGTTTACTGCGTCGACCTGAAAAAAGTGCCATTTTTAGCTCCGTCCGTAAATAAACCTTGTCAGGTCCACTGACCCAACTAACGCACGATCAGATGCAGAGCGCCGTGCGTCGATGCAGGATACAGAGGAGGTTCGCGAGCAGTTCCTGGGTCTTTGTGGCTGTTTATGGGAGATAATATCTTCAAATTCTCTAGTAAATAATATCAAGTTTGTGCTGTTAGCCCCAAAAGGCGCCAAGAATGACCCAGGAGCACCGGATTCGGTACCACAAACGATAGCCCAGGTTTTACTTCGAATGCAGGGCCTTACCCAAGGCCTTTTCTACTGGCAATGCGATTAAAAACAACGCAGCACACGGCACGAGCTTGCATGCGCGCGTGGGAAATACTCGCACCTAGGACGACCAGCTCCTCCGAGGAAAAGTCTAGAGTACTGCTGGTTCCTGTCTAAGGGCCACAAGGCTATCGAAGATCACCCCACCTGGCATCCAGACGCCGTGCAGGACCCGCTATCCTTGCCGGTTCGGTCTATCTTTGCTGTTCGGCTGCGTGGAAAACAGCAAGCAAACAGACTATTCATATGTGAGTTGGAAACAGAAAACTTGAGATAAAATGCCTTATGAACAAAGCAACCTGTCTCGCTCAGTGCATTTCGCTCCATAATAACCTCCAAATTAAGTGCCGAACAAGCCGACTCGGGTGCATGAAGATAAGGGTTCTGACCAATGATGTAACACCGCAGATGGGATGTGGAGCCAAACGGCCGTAATCTGATGTCACCTCTTGCTCTTTCAGGCAGCCAGGCGACCCATTATGGAGACTCGCATGCCTGGGAAGGAAAACGGCTTTCCAGTCTATGACGTCGCTTAAAGGCTAGTGAAGCTTCAATCAACCGCGAAGCGGCTGCTACAGGGGGTCTGGGGGTGGAGCCCCCAGGAAAACAAGACGCGCAGTCGCTCAGGCTTTTTTGGATTCTCAACCACCATGAATGGATGCGACTTCAAAGTTTCGCTTACTGCAACACTTTGTTACAACCATTTTAGACAATAAACACAAGCAGCCGGCATATAAGTTCACCGAGCACTGTCGCTTGATAGAGAGCAAAACGCGCTTGTCTTCGAAGATGGCCCGAGACCATGCCACAAAAAGACTAAGAGTGCGGCTTCTCGTTTGAAACTACTCTACCATGCTGGTGTCCTCAGCACTATTGGTACTTACATCTCCGAATCCCCATAGACACCTTTTTCCTCGCCGTTTGTGATTCCACCTCGTGGTTACACCCCCAGACCCCGTAGCAACTGCTTCGCAGTTGATTTTGTTTCTACTCCAGCTGACCATATCAGTCGCAAATTCAATAGAGCCTCGCAATCAACTGCCAAACAGTTGCTAGGGGGGTCTGTTTGGGTGGAGCCCCCGGCTGAAGAAAACACGAAGGACCGTGGGCTACTGAGTGACACTGACTAAAGCGAGGCGGGTCTGGTGCCTCAACGCCGCGTCGTCGGGCACTTTGCTCCGCCAAACCCCACGTCCAGTTTATCCGGATATACCTCTTGTTACCAGTTCCCCGTGGGATGGCGCCCGTATTATGCGAAGGCGGACCCGCGGATTCTGGGCACCGCCGGGCGGAACCTTCACCGCGAGGTCGTGAAGTTCAGCCGTGTAATTACTACGTTTGGCCAAATCAGGTACTCACGCTAATGTGCTGGACTTGCGCTAGAACGACGTATGTAGCCTTGTTTGACGAATTATCCCTAGCTTAATATACTAATATGTGGCCAGTAGATACTCACCAGCGCCAAATGAGCCGAAATCAGCAAACCTGTCAGGAGCCGGGGGGATCATTGCCCCTTGCCCCACCCCACAGGGCCAGCCCTGTATTGGCCGAGATGGTGTCAAAAAATGTGGGTGCCCCGCATCTCCAGCACGATGATAAATAGACCTGCAGTTGATGTGTCTTCCCTAGCAACTTAGCTGAAGTGTACCACAATGACTGCAGCTAGGAAGCTGTCGAGCGAGGGTCCCGTCGAGCCAACCGTCGATCTGGAGTCTACTGGCCTGGAAGATGGACTTGTGCTGGCAGACGTGATCCCCAAGCATGACAGGATGTGGTGGCGTTATCCGTACCTTCTCAAGCTCAACATCTTTCTGATGGCCGGCGTGCTCGCTCAGGTCGTCGCTGGCTATGACGGTTCCATGATGAACGGCCTCCAGTCTCTCGAATCGTGGCAGGAGTACTTTGATCACCCGACCGGCGTCCGTCTGGGCACAATGTCCAACGGTATGAACATTGGAGCTATTATCATTCTGCCATTTGTCTACATCTTTGTCGAGAGACTAGGCCGCAAGTGGTCACTCGTGATTGGCTGCTCATTCATCATCCTCGGGGCCATCATCCAGGGCGTCGCCGCGAACTTCTCCATGTTTATAGCCGCTCGCATTCTCATTGGTGTTGGAGGCGGAATCTCGCAGACTTCTGGTCCAGTCCAGCTTGCAGAGTGCGCGTACCCGACGCACCGAGCGACCCTCACATCACTGATGCTCGCGTCGTGGCCCATGGGTGCGTTTATCGCGTCCATGGTCACCTGGGGCCCTTACAATACCGACATGAAATACAACAACTGGTCCTGGAGAATCCCGTCGCTGCTCCAGTGTGCGATGCCTGCCGTTCAGATTCTGCTGGCAATTTTGGGACCGGAGTCGCCTCGCTGGCTCATCAGCAAGGGGAAGATGGACAAAGCCCTTGACTTCTTCGCCAAGTACCACGGGGATGGAGACCCTTCGGCCAGACTCGTGCAATTCCAGATGGCCGAGATTTCTGCCACCATCGAAGCCGAGAAGATTCAGAAACAATCGCGGTGGGCAGAGTACTTTGCGTCCAAGGCCACGCTCCACCGTCTGTTCATCACGATTGCGTTGCCAGCTATGCAGCAGCTCACCGGTAACTCGATCCTCTCCTACTACCTCCACATCATCCTCGACAACCTTGGCATCACCGAGGCTTTGGATCAGCTCAAAATCAACATTGGCCTGACCATCTGGGGCCTTCTCTGGTCCGTCGTCTTTGCGTCGTACATGTACCGGTGCCGTCGCCGCTGGCTTCTCATGACGGGTTATATCTCGATGTGCATTACGTACACGATTTTCACCATCGTTTCTGCTATCAACAAGCAACGGAACTTCGAGCAACACTCACTTGCGGTTGGCGCCGTTGTGATGATCTACGCTTTCACCGGAGCTTACCACATTGCCTCTCCGGTGCCGATGACGTATATCATGGAGATCAATCCGTTTTCGCTGCGTGCCAAAGCTTCGACGGTTTCTCACTTTTCTTCGGCCGCAATCACGTTCTTCAACGGCTACGTGAACCCGATCGCCATGGAGGCCATCGAGTGGAAGTACTACATTGTGTGGGACATTTGGCTCGTGTGCCAGACGCTCATTGTCTATTTCTTCTTCCCGGAAACTCATGGACTCGGTCTTGAGGAAGTTGCCCAGGTATTCGGCGATGCTCTTGTGGACCCCGTTGCTACCAAGCAGCAGATGAAAACGTTGAACACTTACGATGAGAAGGAAGCCGTCCAGGACCACATTGAAGTGGTGCGAAGCAGAGACGATTGAACTTAATAAGCGTAACACCTGATATTTTATTGCAGCTGGCTTCATGGCAGTCTTTGTTTTCCTGGGGGCGCTGCCCCAGACCCCCGTAGCAACTGCTTCGCAGTTGGAGTGAGGCTTGGCGACCTGTGAAGACACCCAGCGCAGGATAGCCGGTTTCAAAGTGTATCTGAAATTGACGTCTATGTAATAATAAAAGAGGTACACAATTATGTGCCAAGTAGAATCGAAAGTAGGGGTATCATGACGACATTAGTGTTCGCACTTCAATTAGTGACAAAGGTGGCTTGATAGGCCCAAGTGCCGTTGTGGAAGTTGTTTTCGGTGGTCTTGTTCCAGTTCCAGAAGAAGTCAAGGTACTGTGGACGGTCCGGAGCGACCTGGCAGTCCTCGACGTAGTTGTAACCGGCAATGTTGTTCTGGACCAGGGTCATGTACTTGTCGAGCGGGCAGGCCCAACCGGGGCCGTCAGTGCAACCGTCAAATGGAAGAACGGCCTCGTTGAGGACAAGACGCACATAGGTCGAGTTCGAGCCCGACGAGCCCGATGACGACGACGAGCTGGTCGAGTTGTAGCTGGTGCCGTTTCCAAACGCAGCAGTGCCATTGGTGACGGCGGTGCCATTGAGCTTGTCGGAAGCAAGATAGGGGCCTGCGGCCTCAGCAGTGCACTGAAGACGCTCGATTGTCAGGCGTGCGCCCATGGGAACGACGTCACTGAGCTTGTAAGTGCGGAGGAACTTGAAGTCAACGTGGTCAAGCGCCGGGGCGTCGTCAGCGACAAGAACACCGATAGCAGCCAGAGCCGAGGTGATGTACGAGTCGTGGCTGAAAGAGAAGAAGAGCGAGATTCCGCCATTCTCCTCGGTAGTCTGGTTGAGCAGACTCAGCGTGGCGTTGGCGTAGACCGAGCCCATCGGCATGCCGTAGCCGGTGGCCTCGGGGCCAAAGTAGCAGTAAAACAAAAGGCCCATGGCGTACTCGTAGGCGACGAGCTCCTCGTTGGTGAAGACGTTGAGCCACGGGGAGACACCGCGGACGGCAGTCTCAAAGGCCTGGGCCTGGAGAAGGTAGAACACGTTGGTAGCGTTGAGGTTGAGACCAGGGTACTCCTTGTTGAGACGGTTGGCGGCAACCTCGAACTCCGGCTGGAGGAATACAGAGCTGTACTCGGACTGGTTGGCGACAGGACACTGGGTCATCTTGTTCTTGGCATTGCAGGTGGGCGCAACCGAGTTGGCGCCAGCGTAAGATGTCTCGTCGATGACATTGACGGCCGCCAGATCGGTGTAGTTGTAGCCCGTGAAGCCGGCGGCAAAGAAACGGCCAGTCTCGAGGACACGGTCGTAGCCGCCAGCAAAGAACGGCAGCCACGAGTCGCCATCCCACAGGTGGCCGTAGCGCTCGCGGTACTCGCCACCAGTTTTGTACGCTTGGGCAAGGCCCGAGTAGGGGCTCGAGTTGATCTCTAGACCGTAGTAGCCTTCAGATGGGACAAAGTACTCCCAGTCGTTGTAGAACTTGAGCTCGTTCTGGAAGTCGCCGTCGTAGTCATCGAACTTCTTGAGAGCGGCCTCAATACCGACGCCCGACGAGGCCTCGGGGTATCGGGTACCGTGACGGTGAAGCATGATCACCTGGTCGACCTCGCAGCCGGCAGGCGGGTCCCGGCTAATACCAACCGCCTGGCGGTTAGAATAAGGACCGAGACCACCAGACCACTTGATCGGGTTGTAGCCGTCCTTGAAGCTCTGGTCGTAGTTGGCAGCACCAATGAAGTTCTGCTTGTACGCCAGCGCAGAGCTGACGCTGCTCAGAAGAAATGCAGCTGTGAGAACGGTCTGCATTGTGCTGAATCGAGGCTTTCTAGTGGGGATAGGCGTACGAGATGTTGTGTTCTTTAAATACGGCGGCCCAGTGCCGCTTACGGCGATGCTTATTGCTCGCCGATCCTGCGTGCAGCTGCATCGGTTTTCGAGGTTCAAACAGTGGGCCGTGACGCGACTATGGAACAGCCTGGATTCGTTCAATGGCGTACTGACAGGAATTCCTGGCAACTATTTTAACAAAAAACTACGTGAAAACCTCATTGCACATGCCATTATTGATGTTCATTGAGGAAGAACCGTTGCAACCTCGGAGAAAAATTATTGACGCCGTATCCCCGTTTGGCGATGCCGATCATCGTGACTTCACGCCGTGCACTTACGTAGTGTGTGTGTGTGTGTGCACTTTTGTCCAGTCGAACTAGAAAGGGTTTATGCTAGTATTTGGTTGCCATCGGAAGTGGCGGAACCAATTACACTTAGAGGTCCAGTGTATAGTTCCGTGAATGGGACACGCTTTCGACAGCATACAAAGTATACGATACACCCTGTTGCCTTGTTTGCCTGGGTCTCGGGTATGCACAACGTACGTTTTCCCGTACGACATTGCAGCGCTTCGAACGAGTTGTCGGGTGATCTAACTTCGCAGCTAATGCACCACGTGCTGGCGCAAGGTTCGTCGGTAGGACTGCTCCGTCTGCACGAGTACTAGTATTAAGCTTTCTTGCGAAACCGATTATACCGCCCAATAGAACGCCCTAACCAATGGACGTACACTATCAGTGTTCTTTTCACCAAAATACTTATCTGCAACTGCCCGCGGAGTCTTATCGCCGATCGTCGGGACTCAGATAGCCACGAAACGACAGAGCACTCGCTAGGACCGACGCCATTCGTGTACCTGTCAGTTAGGCATCCGTTCGGTCCCGGCATACTGACGCAGCTGCCAAGCGCTTCCACGTGCAGATATCAGATCGAAGGCGGTCCGAGCAACAAACCAACCGAGCAGATCATCCCTCGTGAGCTCGACAAGGCATATCAATGGTCAACTTTAGACCTAACCCGGATAGCGATTACGCATGCAGAGGTCTTAGCTTCCGGGGAACCTCTGCAGGGTGCCGTTTGGGGACAGCTCAACATGGCCCCAGCTAAGTGCATCTTGAAAAATAGCAACTGATTGTGAGATCCGAGATTCAATCCGGACCATCCGGCTGTCGGGCACTCGGATAGTGTTTGTCCTATATTGCAGAGAGCAGACGGCCCAATGGTCCGGTTGTTACTGGCGGACAGATTCGGCATTCCCGAAACAGATCGCAAACGAACCCGCTAGGTGATCTTCTCGTTTTTCTATTTTTATGGGGGTCCACCCCCTGACCCCCGTACAACTGCTTCGCAGTTGGAATTGGCCACCAACATCTGGGGTGGAAGCGCCAGAGTCGAGCCAACAACCGGCCCGGATGGTCCGGTTGTTCATGGAAGCCACTGGAGGACAGATTTGACATCCTGGAAACAGATCACAAACGTACTGTGATCTTTCCGTTTTTCTATTTTCCTAGGGGTTCCACCCCAGACTTCCGTATCAAGTGCTTCGCAGTTGGAATGGGCCACGCACATCTGGGGTGGAAGGACCATGGACCAATCCAACCGCGAAGCGGTTGCTGAGAGGGTCTGGAGGCACTGCCCCCAGGAAAGTAAAGCACACGGCTCAAAACAGTGGTCATACTCAAACGAAATATATTAAAACACGCTGCTTAGGCTCATACCTGCTCCAAGTGCTCAACCTCAGCAGCCTTGTGCTCAAGTCGATAGGCATCGGCAGCACGACGCTCGGCACTGGTAACATACGACTTGAACTTGCGTGTCGGCACCTTGTTCATGAACAGCTCATCTAGCTCCTCGTAGGTGCGTCCCTTAGTTTCGGGGATGTAGAACCAGGCCAAAAAGATCCAAATAACCATGAAGCCGCCGAAGATGAAGCCCACCTTGGCACGCAGGTTGCCGTATCCAGGGTTGATGATGTATGGGCACACAAATGACCACATGGTGTTGATTGAATTCTCAATAGACAAGGTCAGAGCCACTGTCTTGGCACGGAGAACCGACGTGGGAACTTCACCGGCAAGCGTGTAAGCGATGGATCCCACACCCATGTTGAAGAAGAAGTTGTACATGGTCAGGAAGCCCACAGCCGCCGTGGCAGCAGCGTGGTTCTCAGGGAAAGAACCGCTGATGGCCATGCACAGCAGCAGAATGCAAAGGCAGATGCATCCAGTGAGGAACATTGGTCGGCGGCCGATGAAGTCTGCAACGAGGAATGAGACTATAGCACCGCTGATCGACAGGACCTGGGCGCCAACCTGGATCTGGAATGATTGCTTGTCGGAGACACCCATGTACTGGAACATCAATGGACCATAAGTGCCGACAAAGCCAAGGCCAGACATAGGCTGTGCCAGGAAGACGATGTTAGCAATGATAGTCCGGCGCAGGTTGGTGCCGCGGAAGCAGTCCATGTACGACGCGACGCTCTTGACAGTCTCAGCCTCTGCCAGAGTGATTCTGATCTTCTCAAGGTGACCATCTGCATCTGTCTCCTCGGTGTACAGACGGCCGAGCGTCTTGCGGGCTTTGTCGAGCTTATTCACACGCACGAGGTAGACGGGCGACTCCGGCATGAAAATCTGGCCAATGAGGCCAACGCCAGCGAAACCCCACTGGGCACAGACAAGTGACTTCCATGACCAGTCGTCCTCCCAGTTGGCAGTAGAGTTTGCCATAATCGCGGCAATGAACGGGCCAATACACTGGGACAGGTTGCAGAATCCGATGACGGACGAGCGGATGGCCAGAGGCGAGATCTCGGCGACATAGGCAGTACACAGGTTGACAAAAGTGCCGATGGCGATCGAGTTCACAAACTTTCCAGCAAAGAACATCTCGATCGAGGTGGATGCGAACTCAATGCCAATAGACACAACGTTGATAACAGCGGCCGACAAAAGAATGATCTTGTAGCCAAAGATGTCACTGAGGTATGAAGCAAACGCTCCAGCAACAATGCCGGCGGCCTGGGGACCGCCGTTGAGTGCAGACTGCCACTGGGTGGAGATGAAATACTCTCCGTCCACCAGCTCGCCAAACTTCTCCTTGAATCGAGGGACACTGATGAGCGTTCCCGAGGCTTGGTTCTCGAAGCCGCGGACAATGAGGATCCACAGCATCAAGAAGATCCATCCGAGGAGCTTGGGATCATGTCTGAGTGTTTCGAAGTAGCCACGGTTATGCTCCTGTTGTTGAATGGCGCGTCCGTGGATCTCATCTACACCCTCGATGGGCGCATCGACAGTAGCCACCTGGGCGTTCTGCGGTTCCGACTCCTCCTTCATTGCTATTTGGCTAGGCTGCAGTATAGTTCCAAGGCCGAGTCTACTAGTGACTTTATATCTTCCCGGACCCCTCGATACTTTTTTTTTTCCTCATACCCTGGTTCTCACGAACCGCGGAGAATAGCGGCGTGCGGCTCTGCGGGGTAGACCCTACCGTGACAATGATAGTCCGGTTCAGGGACTGGCCCACTGGTTTGTCTGTTCAGAATTTGCCAGCACAGTGGCCTAAACGACGGGCGCAGTAATGAGCTAAACGATTTTCCATAACATCTAATGTTTTGCCCACCAAATATCCTGCCAATACCATGCGCCTGCCCACCTATTGACCGTTAATGGACAAGATTAAAGTTGCAGCAGGATCTGCAGCCAACTCCCAAGTTTAGAAGTATGCGGGGTATCAAAGTGTGTTTCCTGGGGTTCAGGCGCGCTGTCGAGAAAAACGCACCAGCGGGTCTCATAGTTGCTCACATTGCCTTGACTGCTGCCTATTATGAAAGTTGACGGATAAAAAAAATACTCAATATGCGATTCTCGTCGTAGCAATAGGGGCTCAAAAATGGCACGCAGGCTAGGGGCCGATTTCACTAAGCCTGTGAAGCATGCCGAGTCCTTGTATGCAGCCATGTCTTACTGAATCCATGTTAGCTTTGCTGCATCTGCCCATTCAGGTATCACGCGCGTGCTTGGCGGTTGCCATAGAACGGGTCTGCATCTCACCCCTGGGCTTCTTGTGTAGGCCGATCACACGACCAGTAGATCGAAGTGCCGAAAAAAATTTTTCCACGAATTTGCTACGTTTTACGGATCTAACTGGCTTATCGCGGCTGGGAGATGCCATGAACAATGAGATTTAGGACCAACTAGTGCGGGGTGGGGCGAGGGTTACACTCGCCTATGCTTGCCTTAGGGGCCACGAGCCCCTACCTCTCGGCGAATCTTCGCACCGTCCATTTCAAAGAGGTGAGACCCTTTGCTTGACTGGCCCATGAGCTTGTGACCGTTAGCTACTAGTTGAGTGCCTTAGTTTTTTGTAGCCTATCGTTGTGCAAGAAAATGGAGCCCGTGCCCTTCGGTATATCTTCGCACCGTCCAATTTTCCCTGTGTTCTCTTTCCGGACCAATGAGCTCGTGATTGCGATTCAGCTTGTTGTTAAATTACGATAGTTATCCCGATTCTGAAAAATGCATCTCCATAATCGTACGCTTGTATTCGTAGATAACAACACTACAAATACGTGCGCCTTTGATTCCGAAGCTTGCTTGAGACAATATGACAAAAATTAACCACAAAAGCGTGTCTTACAACAAACGGACGGAAGAACGATTGCAGTTTCGGCAGGGATACGCTGCAAAGGAGCCAGACATGTCTCACTATACAGCCTTGTCATTTTGGTGCCGCGTTTGCGCCATTTGTTTGATTTCGCCAGCGCGTTTGGCTCTTACTTTACGAAAATTTTTTATACTCCCCGCTTTTTTATTGTAACTCAAATAGAAAAAAGTGGGCCTCTGTAGGAACATCGTAACACAACACTAGAGAGTGAGAAGCAAGGTCATGGACGGCAAAATGTTACACAGCATTCTCGGGCAGCAATGTACCGTCGCTGCGCATGCAACCCTGCGATGTGTCTCCGGATTTGGTTTGGTTTTCATGCCGAGCTTCCGGACCCGGACATCCCAGAGAGGAAGCAGGCGAGCATGGTGGCCCAGTAATAGTACTTTGAGAATATCACTCTCAAAGTTCGCTTACAAGTGAGCACTTCCTGGTCCTGTTGCACAGTCTACATCGGTTTGCATACAGTATTCAACCCTTATGTGTGTCTTTTTTTTCTGGCGGCGCTGCCCCCAGACCCCCATAGTAACCGCTTCGCGGTTGGTCGCAGTCAGTATCCTATTTCAACTGAGAAACAGTTGCTACGAGTGTCTGGGGGGCAGCGCCCCAGGCAAAACCAGACACCAGATACGAACTATGTATACAGGCGGCCCCTTTGCTGAGTGAAAGTGGTGATCCCGATGCCGGTATGATCCAACCCGCGATCTTCCAGTGCTTGAGACTTGTCGCCTCGCTATTTTGAGAGCGCGGTTTCCTTTCGATCTTTCTATGACAAAACAAAATCGAGTCACTTTTCGATGCTAAGGTGCCTCTCCTCAGATCAGGACCATTAACAACAGCTTTGCAGTGCGAGAATGATAAAAGGAGGCAAATCACAATTGGTTCAAGGCATAGCTCTGAGCGCATCTGTCCAAACAAGACAGCGGAAATTCTCTCACCGAAAACGGCAAATAAACGCGGAGGTCAACCGCGAAGCGGTTGATACGAGGGTGTGGGGGCAGCGATGCCCCACCCCTTTCCCCCCAGAAAACACCGCCAGGGACCTACGATCAGTTTCAAAACGATGCATAATGTTATTCATAGAGTCCCAAAAACTAATTCCAAGACGAAACTAAACCTGCTCTACATGCTCAGCAGCATAGGTCTTGACCTCGAGCGCGTAGGCATCAGCAGCCCGCCGCTCAGCGACGGTCTTGTACTTGCGGAACTGGCGTGTGGGAACGTGGCTGACGAACATCTCGTCAAGCTCTTCGTAGGTACGGCGACGGGTCTCGGGCACATAGAAAAAGGCGAGCGCGACCCAGCAGGCCATGAAAGCGCCGAAAATGAACCCGACCTTGGCCTGCAGGTTGCCGTACCCGGGGTTGATGATGTACGGGCACACAAATGTCCACATGGTGTTGACAGCTGCCTCGGCCGAAAGAGCGATGGCAAGCGTCTTTGTACGCAGGACCGACGTAGGAACCTCACCGGCAAGGGTGTAGGCAATAGAACCGACACCAGCGTTGAAGAAGAAGTTGTACATGGTGAGGAAACCCACAGCAGCGGTGACGGCGCTGTGGTTTTCCGGGAAGCATCCTGAAATAGCCATACAGAGAAGGAGGATGGTCAGGCCGGTGCAGCCGCTGAGGAACATGGGCCGACGGCCGACAAAATCCGACACCAGGAAGGACGTGATCGCACCCGAGATTGAAAGAATCTGGGATCCGATCTGGATCTGAAACGACTGCTCGTCGCTGACGCCCATGTATTGGTACATGAGGGGGCCGTAACTGTTGACAAAGCCCAGGCCGGCCATGGGCTGCGCAATGAACACAATTAGGGCAATCATGGTGCGTCGCAAGTTAGTGCCCTTGAAACAGTCAAGGAACGAAGTCTCGTTCTTGTTAGTCTCAGCCTCATCAAGAGTGATAATGATGCGCTCCAGATGGCCCTCGGCGTCGGTGGGCTCATCGTAGAGACGGCACAGAGTCTTGCGGGCCGTATCGGTCTTGCCCTTCTTGACGAGGTAGACGGGCGACTCGGGCATGAAGAACTGGAAGATGAAGCCAGTGCCGGCGAAACCCCACTGGGCGCAAACGAGCGACTTCCACGACCAGTCGGTCTCCCAATTTGAAGTCGAGTTGGCCATGATGGCGCAGATGAACGGACCGATGCACTGCGAAAGGTTGCAGAAACCAATAACAGACGCACGGATAGCCAGCGGTGAGATATCAGCAACGTACGAGGTACACAGATTGACCATAATACCAATGGCAACAAAGTTGACCATCTTTCCGGCAAAGAACATCTCGATGGAGGTGGATGCAAACTCAATGCCGATGGACGCGATGTTGATACACGAGGCAAACAGCAGAACGTACTTGAAGCCAAAGATATCGGCGAGCACGGAACCAATCCAGGAGCCGAAAATGCCAGCTGCCTGCGGGCCTCCGCTGATAGCCGACTGCCACTTGGTGTCAATATACCACTCCCCGTCCTGGATCACGCCAAACTCCCGCTTGAACTGGGTCACACTGATGAGGGTACCGGAAGCCTGGTTCTCAAAGCCACGGATAACAAGCATCCACAGCATGAGGCCAATCCATGCCAGCAGTTTGGGGTCCTTTCGAAGAGTCTGCCAGTATGTCCGGCTGTGTTCCTGCTGCTGAATAGCGCGACCGTGGATCTGGTCGACATTGTCGACCTGCTCAACGGCCGAAACTTCACGCTTTGCGAGATCTTCTTGAACCTGAGACATTTCTCGGTTGTACTGGAGGCCCATGGAGCTAAGTTCGCCTGCATATATATAGTGCGGAGACGGAATGCGTCGCCGTGCAGCTTGTGGGGAAGAATTCTGCAGCCGGCACTCGCACCAATGATTTTCCGTTGAGATGCATGGGGGTTAGGCGGACAGGAGGCTATTAGCGGGCTGGATCTACGAAGGTTGTTTGTAGTTGTCGACATCTCACAGAGGAGCGAGCTAACGAGGGTCCTTTTCCGAGCGGATTATGTGGTAGTGTCTGCACAGTTTTTCCGCGAATCAGCTTGGCAGAAGCCCTGGCACTTCCGAGGCTCTCGAGCTCGGGCTTGGCGTGACTGGTTGGAGCGTGCGGCGCTGTGACACAACCACGCACTTGCGGAGGCGCACGCCCCGCAAAGTTCGTCCCCACAAATTATCTATCTGAGTAGATAGTGGAGGTACCCCGCGTGTCAGTTGTTTTTTCGCTTTTGGAAGCGGTAATTGCAGAATGCTTTCGTGACGGACCCGCGAATCGCTTTCAACGGCGGACCTCCGCCTCGGAAAAACTCGCCAGGGTTGTCTTGGTTGTTCCGATGGCGGGAAATCCGGAAGGAGGAAAAAAAAAAAAAAGAAAAAGAAACGAGCCACGCGTGGTCACAGAAGCGATGGTGTTTGATTCTATCCAAAATTACTTGCCCCGAATGTTGGACGACGTAATGGATACCGTCTTCAAACGGAGTTAAGCGAAAACGGAAGTCGTTACCCGCAGGGTCCTGCATGGGAGAATTTTTGTAGGGTGCATGGAGTGGAACCGTAGCTGCCGGTACTGCGGGCATGTGCTTAGGACTTGCTGCTCTCAAAATCACAAAGTTGTGTTTTGGAGTGTCAGCATCTGAGTCCCTGGTACTCAAGTGTCTCACCGTGCGAACACGGAGGGCGTATCCCCGCTTTTCCCCGGTCGTTACGTGCGGCTCAGGCCTCGGCGAATTTCTCGGGAATGTGGCCGTGTCGAGCTACAAAACACAATCGATCGGAGATTCAAATAGATAATAACGTTTTTTTGTCCATATAGTTAACTGAAAACCTGGGGAACAACGCAGTTTGAGCGACTGTAGGCATACCGCAAGACCCCAAGTGTCACTACGGTGCCGCGTGCTTATTCGGCGCCGAACGACAATACAAGCCGTGGCCCCTTTATTAGGCGGTCCATTGATACGCCGGAGCCCACTTTGTCGCCTGCTCATTGTGCATTTAATTTGCCGTTTGCGAACCGTGCACGGTAAGAAACGAGTCGCCGCGCGTACGTAGTTTCAAGCGCAGGGCGCGCCCCCGCCGGGCCTTCGGACTATTGAACTTACGGCGGGGTTGCCGCTGAATACGGTTTGGAGCATCCGTCTCGGTCCTATGAGAATGGTGTGATTTTATCCGGACGCCGTAGCTCAACCACGCACAAATATTCCACGGATAAACAACGATCTTACGGTTATTCTCGATCTTTTAATAAACCGAGCCGTTTTCACAAGCAAAAACCACCTCTTTTCCTTCCTGGGGGCTCTTCTCCCAGTCCCCGGTAGCAATTTCTTCGCAGTTGAAATGTGGCAGTGGAGTCCACCCGCGGAGCGAGTGGTGCGGGGTTTGGAAGTGGCGTCCCCAGGCAAAGGACAATTTCACTTGTTTCTGAGGGATCCCAAGAGGTTCTGTCAAACGCTAGACGAGGCGCCTTTTAGTCAAGCCAGAATTTGCACGGCATCAACTGCGAGGCAGTTTCTACGGGAATCTGGGGACAGCGCCCCCAGGGAAAAAAAAATAAAAGAGCCAGTGATAAGTAAATCGATGGATAAATGCTCATTTTCAGTTTACAGTTGCCGTGAACGCGTGCGTGCCCGAGCCGATCTCATGCTGTGTGCCATCGGGCAGCTCTACGGTGCCGGAAACGTTGGGGGGAAGAGTGACGTCAAGCGAGAAGTTGGAACCGTCGACGTTCCAGGTGGACGAGATGCGGCCAAAGGGAGACTCGTGGGCCGTCGAGGCCGAGGTGATGTTGTCGGTGAGAAGGGGCTTGATGAGCACGTGCTTCCAGCCGGGAGAAACAGACGATAGACCGCCAAGGGCACGGTGCATCCAATCAGCGACAGCGCCGAACGCATAGTGGTTGAAAGACGTCATGTCGCCCGGGTTGATTTTGCCGTTGGGAAGCATGCTGTCCCAGCGCTCCCAGGTGGTCGTAGCGCCCATGGTGATAGGGTAGAGCCAGGACGGGTTCTTGTCGTTGAGAAGCATCTTGTAGGCGAGGTCAGCGCGGCCAGTCCGGACAAGGGCGTCGCAAATGATAGGCGTGCCAATGAACCCGGTGCCGATTTGGCACCCGTCCATCTCGACGATCTTGCCCAGCTGTTCGCCAGCAAGCTTCATGCGCTCGCTGCTGTTTTCCTTCCAAATGGACCCGTTCTCGCCGTCCAGGAGCCGCAGCATGACCGCGACAGCGTAGCCGGTCTGAGAGTGCGAGACAACGCGGCCCGACGGCGTCAGATACTCGTCGGCAAACTTCTTGCGCAGGATCTTGGCCTCCTTGAGGTACTTTTCGGCGTCGGCCTTGTTACCGAGCAGGGACGCCGTCTCAGCAACGACTTCAGTCGACTGGATGAGGTACGCGTTGGCTACCATGAATGCATCGGTCTTGGACTTGGACGGGTTGTTGGGCGGCGCCGCCGGGTCGAGCCAGTCGCCGAGCTGGCGGTTCTTGGGATCCCAGAACAGGCCGTCGTCATCTCTTGGCAGCTGCTTGAGCCAGTCTGACATGCTCTCGTACTGCCTCTTGAGCACGCTAAGGTCGCCCGTCTGAATGTAGATCTGCCACGGGACCATGACGGCGGCGTCCTGCCACGCGGCAATCGGCCGGTTGCCCCAATAGTTGTTCCACTTGTGGAGAGGCGTAGGGCACACGAGCGGCGGGACACCGAAATCCTTTTGCTCGGCAGCGAGATCAGACAGCCAGTTGAGGAGGAGGCCCTGAGAGCTGTACAGGTAGTTGGCGGTGGGCCCAAAGAGCAGAATGTCACCGGTCCAGCCGAGACGCTCGTCGCGTTGCGGACAGTCTGTCGGCAGCGACATAAAGTTGCTGCGCATGCTCCAGCAGACGTTCTCGTGGAGCTTGTTGAGCTGCTTGTGAGAAGACTCGAACCAGCCGGTTCGCTCAAAGTCTGTGTGGAACACGTGGCCCTCGAGGTCAGCGAGCGTCAGCTCGCCGGGCCAGTCGTCCACCTGAATGTACCGGAACCCGTGATAGGTAAAATACGGGTGCCAGCTCTCGCCGGCGTCGTCGCCCTTGAAGATGTAGCGGTCTGTGTTCTGGGCGATCTTAAGTGGCCGGCGGCCCAGCTCGCCGTCTTCCATGACCTCGGCGTGGTAGATGGTGACCTGGTGTCCCTTGGGAGCCTTGGCCTTGTTAATGTGGACATAGCCGGCAAAGTTCTGGCCAAAGTCGACGATGGTCTTGCCGGAGACCGACTTGAAAATCTCGACGGGCTTGAGAACCTGGGTGAGTCTGATGGGCGGGCCGACAGGCGGCTCGAGCGCAACGTCAACGGCGTACGTCTTGACGCTCGACCACTTGCCGACGTTGTCACCAGCACGCGACCAGCCTTGGATCTCCTCGCGGGCGTCATACGTCTCGCCGTTGTAAAGACTCGTCGACAGCACCGGACCGGCCGTCCACGTCCACGATCCGTCCGTGGCCACAGTGTCGACCGAGCCGTCAGCGTACGTTACCTCCAGCTGGGCGATTGCCATGTTGACATCGCCATAGACATTGGTGGTTCCGCCGTCCATGCCCAACCAGCCGGAGAACCATCCGTCGGCGAGGCGGATTCCGATAGCGTTGGCGCCGCCCTTGACGAGACCAGCGACGTCGTTGGTCTGCTGGATAATTCGGTGGGTGTACGAAGTCCAACCGGGACTGAGAAGGTGATCTCCGACCTTGTGGCCGTTGATCTCAACCTCATAAACTCCGCGAGCGGTGCTGTAGAGACGGGCCTTGACAATAGGCGAGTTCTTGACCTGGAACTCCTTGCGGAAGAGCGTCTCACGCAGAGTCTTGGGCTCCGACTGCGCAATAAATTGCGCCTTCCAGTCAGACGTCTGAAGCAGTGCAGTCTCTAGCGAAACCGGCTCGCTCCATTCTGAGAAGTCACTGTCGCTCTCTCCCTGCACGCGCACAGAGACCTCGGCGTGCTGGCGCGAAACCAGAGGCTCAGCGGGCCACTGGACAAGAGTCGACTGCGGTGACTCGGTCACTCCCTTGTAAATCTCCTTGTCATTCGACACAATTCGAAGCTCGTACTTCTTCTGAGCCCAGTTTTTGGCGTCTGATTCGATCTTCCAAGAGAGCCGCGGCGACGCCTCGCCAATTCCTAGCGTGTCCCGCTTTTGGTGATACTCCACCTGGATACTCGTGACTCTAGCCATTGTGGTGTTGGTCAGAGCTGTCAGCGTTCATTTTTCTTTCTTGTGGTTGTGCACAACTGTTTTAAGACTACGGCACCATCGGGCTATTCATGCACCGACAACCGAATGCAGGACGCACGGCTGTAGTGACCCCCCCCGAAAACCGTCAGGATGCCCCTGCCCTGCTTCTGCGCGTTTTGGTTACCATGGCAGCTGTTCCATGCTTGGTAATAGTTTAACCGGTAAGCGGCAAGCGTGAAGCGGGGAAGCCCTATCTCCGTCTTTTTTGTCTTTTTTTTTTTACTGGGGGCGCTGCCCCCAGACCCCCGTAGCAACTGCTTCGCAGTTAGGATAGTGTTAGGTTGTTGTTCAACCGCGAAGCGATTGCTACGGGGGTCTGGGGGCAGCGCCCCCAGGAGGAAGAAAGGTGGATACATAAAATTCGTTACAGATTAGCCATTGTCGTCGTGATATGACAGCAGACGCTGTCAAAGGTAAAAAGTTTACTGCGAGCGGGGAGACCGCGGCATAGCGTGGAGGCCCATGGGCGGCTGGAGGCGCGCAAAGATGCCGTTGCGATCGTATACCGATTTTGCGCGAACATAGGGGTCAATCACCCAGTACAGTTCACTGATACGGCGCAAGAGCTCTTGGCGACGGGCATTGAATGGAATGCCCTCGATGTAGGGTGTGCGGATCCATTCGGCAGTCATATCGTAGAGCTGTTGAGCCAGCTCCGCCCGATGGGCTAGCAGCTCAAAGCGCGTCTCGCTGTCCTTGATCAGCTCGTTCTCGCCCGCCTGGGGCGGAATATAGCGATAATCGTACTTCTCTCGCCCGCTGAGCTCCGTCGACAAGTTCTCGGGGTCGATGGCACGATGCAGGTCCCTGTCGTGGTGTGTAAAGATGACTAGCTTGGAGGTCTGTGGCTCTAGCCACCCCTTGATGACGTCCCAGATGGCCCCCATGACCCGTGGAGCCTTGTGTATGTACACGGCACCGAGAGCGTTGGGGTAATACGTCTGGACGCACTTAATGAGGAACTTGACAAACGGCCAGTCCATATTCTTGAGAGTGAAGTCTGTCATGTCAAAGATCAGCACCGCCTCGTCAGCCCGGTCCGTTAGCGTCAAGCGGATGTTTTCGCACGTCATTACCGTATATCGCTCGAGCGCAGCCTCGGACTGCCCCTTGGGGTCGTGATGTCGCACTCGAATGCGGATTATGGGCCTGCCCACCCTGTCGGTGCCGTAGATAATCGACTTGCCCATCTCATACTGGTGCGTCAGACCCTCGTCGCCGCTAAGAAGGGCATGCTCTTCGCCGCCAGCCATGAGCTTGTCCACTTGAAACACCTTGACCCTCCAGTGGACAGACTCTGCCAGAAGCTTGAGGGCCTTGGTGACGTCCCAATTCCGATACCGTAGGAAACTGAGCAAGAGGTCGTCAAGGCTGATCTGGCGGGCCATAAACATGAGAGCCGTGCGCAGTTCGTCGACTGTCACCGATTTGAGGGCATTACGGAATGCATGGGGGTCCTGGCACGTTTTCGGTTTCTTGCGGAACAGATTTCGCTTACGGCGAAACGTCCTCGCCGTTTTTGACGTCTTCGTAGTCGAGTTCGATAGCGTCGGCGACAGCATGCTCATGGTAAACACGTCGCTAGGCAGCACGTCCAATGCGCTCAGCACGTATGTCCACATATCCTTGAAGAGGACTGTCTCCTCCTCAGTCAGAGTCGCAGCACGTCCAGGGGCAAACCGGCCAGTCACCTCCAGGGCCGGGTCCTCGCCGGATTCCATCGAGACAGACGTACGGGGTGTGCTCAGCATAGATCTCATGTCCCTGCTGGACGAGTCACTTTTAGGTGTCCTCATCTCGACTGCATGTAACCTGTTGTAAGTTCTGACTCGGCTTTTTTATTTTCTTTCCTGGGGGTTCCGCCCCCAGACCCCCGTAGCAACTGCTTCGCAGTTGATTTCAAACACAGACCAACATTGCCGCTCCCTGTAAATATCACATGTGAAACCAAATAGATAAGATGGTCGCCTTACTTTTGTTGACGTATGGGACTCTCTGTCATCGTTTGGTCCTGGGTTAAGACTCAACGGTTTTTAACACACACGCGGACTGACTGGCTTCCTATATAGTCGGCTCAGTAATATGGGGTTTGGACATTAATATAGACGCTTAGGACTATCTTTGTAGCAGGGTCGTGCCGAGTCAAATACCATTTCGTGATCTGCAGTCGATCTCGTAGATCCTTGCAGTGCATAAGGGCTGCAGTGCGCCAATTAGAAACCTGGGAGCCGGGACGCGACCAGGGCGTAAAAGCGTGCGTGACCACCCGTATTGACGACTTTTCTTGCTATTAAAATTGATGGCTTGTCATTCGTTTACGATAAGAAACTAGAGCAATATCTCAATCAACGGCCTCTTATCAATCAATGGATCTAACCCCCTGCAGTTGTGACAGGTGCGATCTCACGATCCAACCGGCCAAAACATGGCCAACCTCGTCCAGGCTTCATAGCGCTCTTGTTCCTGGCTTCGCGCGGTACCATGCAACCAAAGCTGTCGTCATTGCGCAAAGAGCGGGTAAAACGCACCCCACACCGTCAGCTGCGCGTTGCGTATTATCCGAATAGTGCGCAAAAGTGGGTCCACCCTGATACAAACGGGCCATCTCGCACGTTCGTTCGCGATGAGCTGTGCGTGTGCTTGTTCCACAAACATGTGTGCTGATATGATGTACACCTACTCTCGGCGATATACTAAGGCGTGAGACGAATTAGCATTACGGCCAACGCTGTTCAGCGTTGATGGTAGTTTGGTGTGATGCGGAGTTTCCTGTCCCGTGATCTGCGGCACATTTTTCTACTTCGGGGGCCGAAAATGCACCTCAGGGCGCGAATCTTGCCAGGGGAAGGAGTGAGAGACCGCCTCGCGTGCCACGCGTCTTAGTGTTTTAACAAAAGAGTGTAGGTGCGTGTATACCTCTGCAGGCGCCTTGAACGTCTTGTGGACATCAATCCTAAAACAAAAACCATGAAGTTTCCACATCAATACTAGATGGTTCGCTTTCAAGCAGGATGAGCCGGACTTTGAAATCTGGGGTGCGTGTTGGTCCCTCTCTCAAAAAGCAGCATGTGCTAGCGCATTCAGTCAGGGACCCAACGCACAAGCCGCAGCTATCCCGCAGCAAGTGGGTTTCGGCTGCAGTGACGCTCGTGATACAGGGATATAGTAGATACAGTGACCAGCTCGCCGACAGACAGCAAACATACTGTCCGTTGTCAATGGCAAACAGATACGCTATGATAACGTCTACCAGTTCATGGTTTAATTATGGGCTAGAAAATGCAAAGTTGCATGTGGGTCCTCCAGGTTCTGAATGTATGAACTTCTCTCCCTCCATGCAGGTGCCGTTGCGCGAGTCTGACAGAGAAGCGTGGGCAATTTGGTATTGGCATTACAATAGTTTCTCTTGAGATTTAGACATCTTTTTAGGGACGAGGTTGTATTGGCCTCGAAAGGTTAGATGCAGTGAGCCGCTCCCGCACGGGCGTCCAGCACTCTAATATCAAACTCTGTTGACTGTTTTGTGTCCATTTGAACTGCGGCGGGCCGCATTCAGACGCAAATGCGATCTTCGGCGCTAGTGGGCTACAAGCTCGTATTTTGAGTCTTTCCCGTCCCGCAGCCAGTTACTGTTGCAGACGGGCAAAGGGCACAGGAGGGCCAGCTTGAGCTTCATACTCATGAGCCTATCAATGACAGACAGGGATCAGCCCATAGTGTGGCGGGGCCCACCAGCTATATGATTTGCGGCACTATCACTTTGCCCTTGAGTTCTGGACTAGGGCGTAAAACAGAGTTTATCGTACAGCACCCAGCGGTCCCAGTGGCGGCCCGATATTGACGGATAAGGATGGTTGGGGCGCCTCGATATGTCTCAACTTTTCCAACTGTCAGGGGGTCATGGATGCCTTTCACCGGGCACTGAGGCATATTAAGGCTCTAAGACGCGTGCTCATGCAGGCGGGAGTGCCCTTGTCTGTACCCCTCATTGCGTGACGTGGGCACCGTACTTTTACGAGGTTCTGATTTTTTTGCCGGAATCTACGGCAATTGGAATGTTAAATATCAAGTACTGCGCCCTGATATGACGAGCGAAATGGTGGCAACGTCTGCTAGTTTCTTTTCGGCACGCATGGGGCCTGCAGTGCATTAGGGGTCCGTTGTGAGCATAATATCACGGAACTTTTTTCACTAGCACAAGAATAATAAAAGAAAAAGAGTTCGCCCGACTCCTTTTTTGAAACGCCCAACAGAAAACCCCATCTGGCTTGTCCATGGGCTCTCTTCGATCTCAGGGCCCATGCAGCGATAGTCCCACTTAGATCGGTGAATCCTTGGCTCTTGCAAACTGATTTGCGGGGCCATTGAACACCAGTAGAAACCTCAGTTCCGTGTCGGGCATTACCAAATGCACGCTTTCAGGTGGCCCCTCGAGCAGCACCGGAACTGCGAGCTTGCTGCGCCATGACACCTCGTGAAGGATGGCTTGGCTCGTGGGGGAAGGGTGGGGATGCGTCTCCTTGCATCTCAAGGCCAATCAAGGTTAAAATGCAACATATAGCATGAGCCCTGCATTCAACTGTTTCAGTCTATTTGAGAGGGCTTGTTCGAGACTTTTTCCAGGCATAAAACCCCGAAAAGAAGTCCGCTTTTAGGCATTGCATGCTATAATGCGGGGCTGCACGGATGGCATAAAGCATACAAACGGCTCTCATCCTGGTCCCTAGTGGTGAACGTGTTGAAGCAAGTGTACCGTGAAATGCCGATCAATTGGTTCCTTAGGGTTGAATGACGAGCACATGCTACCTAAAACCCACCCTCGCGCTGCGTGTCTAGGTCACTACTAATTTCAGGGACACCAGACCCGTTTCAATTTTGTATTCGTTCGTAGTTCTCGCACTCAGATTTGCACCCTTGCGGCGGTATTTGCTAATGACTAATTGAGCAGCAATAGATCCTAATTCATAGGATCCTAATGTGATTGGAGTCTGTCTGGGTTGAAGTACGTGGTATGTCAGATTTCAGCCTCCAGATCAACAGGGCCTCTAGGCCGCATATTTTCCAACGGCGTCGCCGCTAGATATGAACGGTCACATGCTTGGGGTCTGAACGATCATCCCGAAAATTCAGAGTTCAATTCCCCGCAATATGCCTAATGCCGGTCAGGAACCCCACATTGGTCCCGTTGTGAGGCTAGCCCCGTCCAGTTTTGAGTGGTCACGGGCCCCAGTCGCTATTAGCAGCCGATTCACATACAGCTCCCTTCAATTGTGACACAGTTTCTACAAGGATCTGGGTGTGGCATCCCCAGGTACTCAGAACCATCCGTCAAGAAATCATTCAAAAAGTCATTAGATAAGGATTGTAGTCAGAAGCTAGTCTAGAGGAACGTCAGGGTCCCGTTGGTGCAGTGGAAGCCGAGGGTCTCGTCGACACCGTTCTGACACCACACGTCGGTGATATTAGAACCACCGTAATCGGCCCTGATGTCGATGTCTTCGAAGCTCACGCCGGAACACGCCTCGACGGAGGGGCACATCATGACAATGCCGTCGCGACCAGTCAGGCCCGGGACCTCCCACCAAGTGCCCGAGGGGTCGACTTGAGCGTACTGCGTGGCTCCATCAACGCTTCCGGTAAACTGCTCAAATCGGAAGTCCTTGAGAGTGATGGAAGAGTTTGTATCCTCACGCTGCTTGGCAGCCTGCTGGTCATAGTACGACTGGGTCACGAAGATGGGGATCGTGCAGTTCTCGGCGATGATGTTGCGGAAAGTGACATTCTGCACAAGACCCTGGGAGGATTTCCACGCCTTGAAGCGCGCACCGTACAGCGAGTCCTTGAGGTACACGTTTTCAACGGTAACGTTTTGCACATTGTCGTACCGCGACTGGTTCTGGCCGAGAGATCCAATCGACACGCCGTGGCTGCCAACACAGTACGCATTGCGGAACACAAAGTTGGTGAGACCATTCTGCATGGCAACGCAGTCATCGCCGCCGTAGACAACCGAGTTCTCAATAGTGATGTTATTGCCGTTGACATCAAAGCCGTCGGTGTTGAATGGCAGGGTCCAAGGATCGTCAGAAATGGCAATAACCTTGGTGTTGGTGACGTGGATGTTCTCCGAGTCGTGAATGCCAATGCCCCAGGCAATGGGTTGCGACACCTTGAAGCTGTCCATGGTGCTGTCCTTGGCAGTAATGTAGAGGAAGTGAGGACGGTTGGGCACAGTATAGTTGGGCGACATTCCGTTCCACCACTGCTGACCGTGGCATTCGACCCAGCCCCATTCGTCCTTGGGATTGCCCTGGATATGGACGCGTTCGCCCGAGATGACGAACCAGTACCCGCTGAGTGAGGCGTACTGGCTATTGCTGGTCTCACCTACAACCTCCTGAATGTATGTCATATTGGTCGGCATCGTCAGATTACCGTGAAAGCGGATCTCCACGTTGGACAGGTTCTCGAACCACGCAGGAGTCCAGATATTGTATGTGACGCCTTCCTGGAACACAATGACCGAGTCATTGCCGCACTGCTTCAGGGCCCGCTGAACAAAAGGTGTATCGTCGGTGTCATCCATGTGGGCGACCAGGCATGTAGGTCGTGGCTCGCTCGCAGCTGCAGTTGCCGTTGCCGGACTAGAAGAAGTCTCTTTCTTCTTGTCACTGCCTGCCGCTACGAGAGTCACGAGGCCCAAGCTCGCTGCCAGAGTACTGAGCTTCATCTTCTTGGAACTGGCTGTTGTAGAGATCAGTCATTTTTGGTACATGCCGTTTTTATAACCGTTTCGGTATTATTCCCCACGCTTTAACTCCTCGGGCCCCACGTTTTGATCTTACAGATTCGGGTTTAGACTGCATTGTATTATGTGACGATCCAGATCTCGCGGGGTTCAGTTGGACGTGGGTCTAATGCTGGAGCTAGAACCAGTACTACGTATATAATTGGATTGTCTGGAAATGTGTCCATTTGTATAATAACCAGCATGCTACAAGATTGGCTTCTTGTAGCGCCCAGTAGCGTCTTGCTAGCACGCATTAGTTGTATCTCGCATATCATGACATCACGAGTCATCTGTTCCGTTTTCAGACCCTGACTACCGGAAGCGTTTTAAGCTTGATCTATTGCCATCAAGACGATATCTAAATCCAGTGTCCTTGAACGAAACAATTGGCCAATTATGTCAACAATTGACCGGAAGTCTTCGTTGTATGCCTCGTATTTCCTGTCGTAAACGGCACTAGCATTCGTAGGACGGCTGGTGTAAATCTTGAGCCGCACGGATGAGTGGGGTGAATTGCGGAGAAACATGTTCTCCTCAAGCCTGTGCCCCGCCTGAAGTTCGCCAGGCGTGGAGTAACAAAGTGGGGAACCGATCGATGTTGCTCATTCTTGTTTACCTCTACTGGGCATTGCCGATGTCGCATCGCATTTAGGCAATTAGTGTCCAAGGTTGCCAAGTCTCGTACAAGTCTCCCATCAATCAACATAATATCTCCTTGACCGCCACGTACTCGTCCCCAGTGGAGTCCTTTGTCTATTCGCTTAACAATATAACCGTGATTTTTACAAGTGTATCTTGGCATGCCGTGTGTTCAGGCACCGTTTTACCGAATCGGCTAGAGTGGGGGGCATCTTTCACCCCCCCACGTTTTATGTTTATGCAATGGAAATTCACCGTGATGCAGCCCAAATTCCACCGAAAAGTGCTTCATATCGACAAACGATATTACGTCAGCGCCGTATTACTTTAATATCTTCCGAGAAGGTCCGGTTCGCATGTGTATTCAACAAGGCCCCTACTTCAACTGCGAAGCAGTTGCTACGGGGGTCTGGGGGCAACCTCCCACCCCCCCCCCACCCCAGGAAAAAAAAAAACTTAACACTCGAAGGAAAAGATCAAAGGGCATGTTCATACTACTTGGTACTAAGCGTACTCGCCGGCAATGAGCTTTTCGACGTCGTAGACACCGAAAGTGACTATGCCGTCTGTACCAGTCCCGGCACTGGCGATAGCAACACGGTTCTGGTTAGACGGGAGGACGTAGACATGGCGGGAATAGCCCTGGGGCTCTTTGGTCTCGACGTACTTCCATTCGGACTCGGCTCCGAGCGCCTGGTTGATGAAAACACCCGTGTGGGAGTAGGCGGAAACGATGATGGTGCCGTTCTCGCCGCCGACGGTCGAGTAGGTGACGGTCGGGGTAGAGTAGGGCCACTTTCCGTCCGCGGTGACAATTGGGATCTCCGTGGCGCTTTCGAACTCGCGTGGCGAGTCGGCGATCTTGTAGTAAACGGGGAACCACGACTCGCTGCTGGGGGCGGGTCCACCACCATACTCGAATGTCATGAGCCACTTGCCATTGGACATCTGGATAACGGTGGTCATGCCGGGCCGATCGGCGTACTCTGGAGACGTCACGTCGTCGACGATGTCGCCCCAGTTCTCGAGGTCGTACGAGAACTTGTGCACGAGCTTCTGGCCGTAGGCGGGGTCGCCCTGGTCAGAATAGTGGCAGATGATGCCGCCATCGTACTCGACAAAGAACGGCTCCCACACGGGGGTCTCGCCGTTGTTGGGTAGGGCCACACCGCCGGTGTCGACTGTGGAGACGTACTGCCAGGAGCGACCCTTGTTCTTAGACGCGTACACGTCGATCTTGGTCTGGGACAGGTCCTCGGGGATCGAGTTGGTGCCGAGGAGGACGGTGCCCTTGGGCCACTTGCCAACCTTGTTCTCGAGCTGGTACAGCTGGGGCTGGTAGCGAAGACCCCAGCCGTTTACCTGGTCGGTGACGTTGACAAATGGTTCCCAAGACTCGCCGTGGTCACTGGACTTGAAAATCGGCGCATAGACGAGCGGCGGTTGCGGCGAGTAGTTCTCCCACGTCATGAGGAGTGTGCGGTCACTCAGCTCGAGCGCTCGCGGGTAGTATACCTTGGGCTGGTTATACCAAGTGGGGGGCACCCAGACAGTGCTGTCGAAAATCTCGGGGTAGTCGCCCTTGGGGGCGGCTGCCACCGCGGCAATTGCCGTGACGAGGAACGTGAGGGACTTGAGCATTCTTGAACAGACAAAGATTGCTATTTTTGACCGCTTGCCAGTTCACCACCTTGAGCTACTTCCATTTAAACTATGGGCGATGGTGGGGCGTGATCTGCACAAATGTGGGGTACTCTGCGGGTCCCCGCATTCATCGCAGACGATCGGCGTTTGTGCTATTTTTCCAGGTGTTCCGGATATATTGGCTGCCAAGGTCCGATATGTCCGCCGGAACCGTGTGTTAGAGGATGTGAGCTCGCACGTGGAGGTGTCAAGAAATGCGGGCGGTGCCTGGGTGGTGTGGCCTGAAGTGGCAGCGGGGCGTCTCCTGCGTTGACGCGAGTTTATTGTGGAGTAATTGGCGGGGAAGCATGACAGTGCAACTCAAAGTGTTCAAGTACAATTATTGATTTAGTTGATTTTTATCGCGCACAGAATGGATATCGATAATAAACTAACGGCTAACGGTTTCGGGGAAATTTCTTCCGGAGATCTTGATATATCCGGAAAAAACGCCCTTTCATGTCGTTCTGGCATGTTGCAGTCAACCTCATGCTCAATGCTTTACATTTTCCGCAGCAATGGCTTACATTGCCGCGTATATCGGGTGTAAAATGTACCGAGTCGCGACCCTCGAGTCGTCGAATTCAATGTGTCCTGGTCCTCCACAGCTCCAAACTTGATCCAAAAAAATGCCCGTCAATACACAAACTGTTTCCAACTGATCTCCGTCCGCGTTATAAAAAACCTAACTCAGATCACAGTTGAATCGTACGTCAACGCCTTTGTTCTAATCCACGTAACTGCATCTTAGCCCATCACATGACCTAGCAACTTGACCCTTGCCTCGGATATCGGCTTCCGGTCGGGCAAATTATCGTCATCTCAGGGTCCGCTTTTTCCAGGGCGCGCTGCCCCCAGACCCCCGTAGCAATCGCTTCGCGATTGGGGATTGGGGACTCTTGGACTGTTGTCAATTGCGAAGCAATTGCTACGGGGGTCTGGGGGCAGCGCCCCCAGGAAAAAGAAACGGAATCTGTGATGACGATAACTTGCCCGGCAACAAAACACCCAGAAGTAGAATATATATCATGTCATTCCTTGTTCACATCGTATAGACAAAAAAAAAAGTTACAGAAAGGGACGGTTCATCATGCAGCAAAAACAACCTTGCCGTAGTCATGGTTGCCGTAGGATTCGACCTCGTCCTTCTTCTCGGAGCGCTTGAAGCCATTGTTGGAGGTCCACGACAACTTTTGGGGCATCATGACGCTGTCAAAGAAGTTCTCCATGTCTGAAATGCCGGTGTCGGACAGTTCAGTGATGAGAGAGACATAGTTGTCCGGGCGGACAACAATGAATGCGCCGACGTTGGGGTCCACACCGTACTTCTCGTAGGCCTTGCCGTGGCCATTGTGGTACGACATGTCGTCGGCGTAGATAGACCAGTAGTCCATGCGGCCATCCTCATCGCGGTGACGGAACGGCTCGGGGAACTCGTCCCACTCGATGGACCGGCGCGGAGAGCTGTGGATCAGGTACACCTGGATGATAGAGTCGACCTGCGCGGTGGCGGGCGTGTAGCGCTTGACAAATGTGTCGTTCTGCGCCAGGTACTCGCCGAACTTGTTCATGAACTTGTAGAGAATGTCGTTGTTCTTGACGTCGCCGGCAAAGTACAGCACACGCCAGCGGCCGTCCGACAGCATGCGGTCATTGATGTACCAGGAACGAGCGTCGGCCTGGTTGATGACGCGGGCCGAGTCGAAGCGGCGACCGATGGGGGTGTTCTTGGCGAGCTTGGAGTAGAACTTGGGGGCTTCGTCGCCCTCTGCGAACTCAAGGCGCGGCTTGACCTCGAGCATCGACCGCTGGTAGTCGACGGTGGTGCCGGACGCAAACTCGTTGCCCTTTTCGAAGTATCGGTGGAACTCCTCGAGCGACACGCCATCCTTCTCGCCGGGCTTGCCCGGCTTGCCGGAAAAGAGGCGCGACAGCTTGTAGTCGAATGCAATGAGGTCGCGGGCGACCTTTTGCCGCTCGGGCTCGTAGGTGCCGAGGATCTCGGGCTTGGCGATACCTTTGCACACGTGGGCGATCTTCCATGCCAGGTTGTACGTATCCATCATCGAGGTGTTCATGCCCTGGCCCGCCTTGGGCGAGTGGGTGTGGCAGGCGTCTCCGGCAATGAAGACACGGTTGTTCTTCTGGAAGCTCTTGGCGACGCGCTGGCCGATCTGGTACGCCGTGTACCACTTCATGTCGATCATGTCGAGCTTGTAGGGCTTGAAGATCTTCTGGGCACACTCGAGGATGAGTTCGGGAGTAATCTTGGCGCGGTCAACACGCGAGCAGCCGGCCTCGCGGGGAGCCTCCTTCATCTGAATGTACAAGCGCACGAGGCCATCCTCGCGCGGGATGACCATGACGGAGCCCTCGGAAGCCGAGTGGATGGCGCAGCGGTTGCGGATGTCAGGGAAGTCGGTGATGGGGACGGCGTCGAGCACGCCCCAGATGTAATCGGTGGACTCGCCCTCCATTTCGACGCCCATTTGCCTGCGGGTCCACGAGTGGGCGCCATCGCATCCGATGACGTACTTGGCGTGGATGATCTCCTTGCCTTCGTCGCCGAGGATTTTGTCGGCGTTGGAGTCGCCCTCAAATGCGCGGAAAAGGCCGTTGGCGACCTTGGAGCCGTATTGCTCCGCGACGGCCTCCTCGTCCGGCAGATGGCGGACGGTGACCTTGACGGGGTGGGCGTCAAGATCGTCGGGCTGTGCTGACTCGTCGATCTCCATGTCCAGCGGCAGAACCGGACGCTCAACGTCGAGCTTGCCGTGCGACCACTTGCGGATCGCATCGGTGTACCACTGCTCAATGCGGCCCTGGTGGACAACACACTGCTGGAACCGTGAGATCCCTTGGATGGTATCCGGGATGGACTCGGTCCGGTAGATACGACCGTTCTCATCGGGCTCCCAGAAGCACATTTCGAGCATATGGTTGGCCTCTTTGAGGGCGCGATCACAAAAGCCAAACGACTGCATGACTTCGAGCGTCCGGCACTGGAGTCCGTCTGCCTGGCCTGTAAACACACGCGTCGAGCGCTTATCGATGATGCGGCAGTTGACGCCTGTGCGGGCCATCCAATTGGCCGCCATGTAGCCCGCCGGACCGGCTCCAATGATGAGCACGTCCACATTGGATTCCTTGATGCCAGTCATGGTTCTTGTGTGGTGTATCGAGTATCGGGCTGTTGATGTGCCCTCTCTTGTGTGGGTTGCTTGTGTGACTTGGACCTATTTCGCTCAATCAGGGACCCCATAATATAGGTTTTACTGGAGAGCCGTAGGTGCCCCGCGTTTTACCCCGCGTTAAGCCGGTGCCCAGATTTGGTCCCAGTGCGGGGTGGTGTGCATAATGACCATTTTGCCGATTGCATGCGACGTGTGATGTGTGTACCTCGACAAGCAGTGATGTCAATTGTGGTAGGTCTTATTGGTCATTGTTTTGTACTTTAGTACAGAGAGCGAGTAGGACGCACATGAAGAAAAAAAATTAGCATCGCCATACATCCCAACGTCAACAAGCGATTTCATGCTTTATGTTTCAGATAACGTACCCCACAGCGCACGTCGCGGATTTGGACATGCTGCACATGAGCATCGCGTGCAACCAGAAGCAGTGTCAGGTGCATCGACCATTGCAAGACATCTAGAACTATAGGCCATATTTCCGCACGATGCGATTAACACTCCCCCTGCAGATCGCTATCCCCAAGCCTGGTTGTACATTTGCGGGGAAGCCGGATACTAGCGAGGCACGTATATCCGCAATCGCATGCGGGTGACGACGTTTATCCGCAAGAATGCGATCATGGGGACGTTCCTGTATCGTCGGCCTCTGGCCGGGGATCCAAACTTCCACCGGAGTATCGATTTTCCGGTTTTGGTCGCCATGTACATGTGTACCACATCATTCGCCAATTAAGCTAGTGAATTAACAACTTATTTATGGCCTTTAGCCATTGATTCTGGTTGCTGTTTTTTTTGTTTTCTTATCCCAAACCATCGGAAACGGCCCCTAAGTGCTGGCATCCGGCCATGTATCCGAAAAAATACATGGCCATCGTGTCCCTATCGGTTGACACCCTTTTGTTGGCGTCACGGACGCGTCCAAGGCGGATGATCACGGGCGTCTTCGGCGGAAATATGGACTCCATTGTCTCGTCCTTTTCCTTGCGGGTTCCACTCACAGGTTCCCGTAGCAACAGCTTCGCGGTTGGTCTCCACTTCCAACTGCGAAGCCGTTGCCACGGGGGTCTGGGGCCAGCGCCCCCGGAAAAAAGAAAAAGAACCAGCCATTCACGACCCACCCAACGACCTCGACACCGACAGGCACCAGAACGTGCATGATAATCTGCATAATCACACGCATAGTATCTCGCTTACATGCACGCATAGGATCTCGAGATCCCACATAAGGGCTTCGAGAACCTCGGATTAACATACTACAAAATGGTTTCATAGTCATCATGATATTATTCATATTACATGAAGCACATGTGCTCACAAAAGGAAATCTGGAAACAAAAAGGGTAGAAGGGTATGAAGAGAAAGGTTTTGCCCCTTAGAAGAGGAAGATACCAGCGAAACCGGCGACGATACCAGCGACAGCCGGAGTGAGGCCAGCAGCAGCGCCAACGGCGACCTTGGTGGACTCAGGCGAGGTCACGGGGTTGGTGCCCTTGGCAGCCGAGCCAGCGGGCGACTCAGTGCCCTTGGCAACGGTGGTGCCAGCGGCCGGAGCAGTGGTGACCTCGGCGGCGGTGCCGGCAGGGGTGGTGCCGGCAGGGACGGTGGCGACCTTGGTGATGGTGGTGGCCTTTGTGATAGTCGACTCAGCGTAGGTAGTACCGCTGACAGTCGAGGCCGGGACGACGTGAGTGCCAGTGCACTTGTCGCAGGTGGTGACATAGGTCGAAGTGACAACAGTCTCCTCGCCCTTGGCCGGCTTGGTGGTAGCGGCGACCGGAGTGGTCGGGCAGTAGGTGGTGGTGATGGTGGTGGCCTTGGAGATGACCGAAGCCGGGTACGTCTTACCGTTGACGGTCGAAGCAGGGACGGTGTGGACGTCAGTGCAGACCGGGCAGGTAGTGACGTAGGTGGTGGTGATGGTCTCAGCACCAGTAGCCGGAGCAGCGGTGGTCGGGCAGTACGTGGTGGTGACGGTGGTGGCCTTGGTGATGGTCGAGGCAGGGTATGTCTTACCATCAACGGTCGAGGCAGGGACGGTGTGAGTACCGGTGCAGACGGGGCAAGTAGTGACGTAAGTGGTGGTCAGGACAGTGCTCTCGCCAGAGCCGGAGCCAGAGCCAGAAGCAGAAGCAGAGCCAGAGGCACCCGACGAGGCAGCAACAGTCGACGAGCAGACCTCGTACTCGGTGATGGTGAAGCCAACACAGTTGCCAAGAACTGTGTTGATCAGATCAGAGTACAGGGTGACGAGGCTGGGGTAGAGGGCCGAGCACAGAACACATTCAGCAACGGTGTCACCGGCGGTCTCAAGAAGGTTGCAAACACAGTCAACAAGTCCACCGCAGGTGCCAAAGCTCAGAAGAGCAGACGCACACGAGGCGGTACAGTCTACCAGAGAGCCGAGAATGCCCTCGGGCTCGCTCGACGAAGTGACACAGACAGTGGTGGTCTGGACAGCGCCGGTGGCAGAAGCCGAGACACCCGACGAAGCAGCAGCAGACGAAGCACCCGACGCACCCGACGAAGCAGCTGCAGAAGAAGCGCCCGAGGCACCCGACGAAGCAGCGGCAGACGAAGCACCCGACGCACCCGACGAAGCAGCGGCAGAAGAAGCACCCGAAGCACCCGACGAAGCAGCGGCAGAAGAAGCGCCCGAAGCACCCGACGAAGCAGCAGCCGAGGAGGCACCCGAGGCACCCGATGAAGCAGCAGCAGACGAAGCACCCGACGCACCCGACGAAGCAACAGCCGAAGAAGAAATAGCAGCTGTCGACGAGCAGACCTCGTACTCAGTGATGGTGAATCCAACACAGTTACCAAGAACTGTGTTGATCAGATCAGAGTACAGGGTGACGAGGCTGGGGTAGAGGGCCGAGCACAGAACACATTCAGCAACGGTGTCACCGGCGGTCTCAAGAAGGTTGCAAACACAGTCAACAAGTCCACCGCAGGTGCCAAAGCTCAGAAGAGCAGACGCACACGAGGCGGTACAGTCTACCAGAGAGCCGAGAATGCCCTCGGGCTCGCTCGACGAAGTGACACAGACAGTGGTGGTCTGGACAGCGCCGGTGGCAGAAGCCGAGACACCCGACGAAGCAGCAGCAGACGAAGCACCCGACGCACCCGACGAAGCAGCTGCAGAAGAAGCGCCCGAGGCACCCGACGAAGCAGCGGCAGACGAAGCACCCGACGCACCCGACGAAGCAGCGGCAGAAGAAGCACCCGAAGCACCCGACGAAGCAGCGGCAGAAGAAGCGCCCGAAGCACCCGACGAAGCAGCAGCCGAGGAGGCACCCGAGGCACCCGATGAAGCAGCAGCAGACGAAGCACCCGACGCACCCGACGAAGCAACAGCCGAAGAAGAAATAGCAGCTGTCGACGAGCAGACCTCGTACTCAGTGATGGTGAATCCAACACAGTTACCAAGAACTGTGTTGATCAGATCAGAGTACAGGGTGACGAGGCTGGGGTAGAGGGCCGAGCACAGAACACATTCAGCAACGGTGTCACCGGCGGTCTCAAGAAGGTTGCAAACACAGTCAACAAGTCCACCGCAGGTGCCAAAGCTCAGAAGAGCAGACGCACACGAGGCGGTACAGTCTACCAGAGAGCCGAGAATGCCCTCGGGCTCGCTCGACGAAGTGACACAGACAGTGGTGGTCTGGACAGCGCCGGTGGCAGAAGCCGAGACACCCGACGAAGCAGCAGCAGACGAAGCACCCGACGCACCCGACGAAGCAGCTGCAGAAGAAGCGCCCGAGGCACCCGACGAAGCAGCGGCAGACGAAGCACCCGACGCACCCGACGAAGCAGCGGCAGAAGAAGCACCCGAAGCACCCGACGAAGCAGCGGCAGAAGAAGCGCCCGAAGCACCCGACGAAGCAGCAGCCGAGGAGGCACCCGAGGCACCCGATGAAGCAGCAGCAGACGAAGCACCCGACGCACCCGACGAAGCAACAGCCGAAGAAGAAATAGCAGCTGTCGACGAGCAGACCTCGTACTCAGTGATGGTGAATCCAACACAGTTACCAAGAACGGTGTTGATCAGATCAGAGTACAGGGTGACGAGGCTCGGGTAGAGGGCCGAGCACAGAACACATTCAGCAACGGTGTCACCGGCTGTCTCAAGAAGGCTGCAGACGCAGTCAACCAGGCCGCCGCATGTTGTGAAGCTCAGAAGAGCGGAGGCACACGACGAGGTACACTCGACAAGGGTGCCAAGGATGCCCTCGGCCTCACTCGACGAGGTGACACAGACGGTGGTGGTCTGGACAGCGCCAGTGGCAGACGCCGAGGCACCCGACGAAGCAGCAGCAGACGAAGCGCCCGAGGCACCCGACGACGCAGCAGCAGACGAAGCGCCCGAGGCACCCGACGACGCAGCAGCAGACGAAGCGCCCGACGCACCCGACGAAGCAGCAGCAGACGAAGCACCCGACGCACCCGACGAAGCAGCAGCAGACGAAGCGCCCGACGCACCCGACGAAGCAGCAGCAGACGAAGCACCCGACGCACTCGACGAAGCAGCAGCGGACGAAGCGCCCGACGCACCCGACGAAGCAGCAGCAGACGAAGCGCCCGACGCGCCCGAGGAAGCAGCAGCAGAAGAGGCAGCCGACGAGGCAGCGGCGGAAGAAATAACAGAAGAAGAAGCAACGGCGCTAGACGAGCAGACCGAGTACTCGGTCAGAGTGTAGTCGACGCAGTCGTCGAGCAGGAGATCGATAACATCCGAGTAAAGATCAATCAGAGTAGGGTACAAAGTCGAACAGAGCAAACAGGTCGACACCGCACTGCCGGCGGTCTCGAGAAGTCCACACAAACAGCTGCTGAGACCACCACAGGTAGTGAAGCTGGTCAGAGCAGACTCACATTCGGCAGTACACTCGACGAGCGTACCAATGATACCAGTGACCTCGTCACTGCTGGTAGCACACACGGTGGTACGAACAACGTCACGACGATGAAGGTCTACATCACCACGCTTGTGAACGTCCGGGGCACCATTGTAGGCGGCTGCCGCATTCAGCAGCGCCAGGGCCGAGACCAGGCTCGACACCGCAACCATTATATTTTTGTTCCGAAGTGACGACCAGTGATGACCCGAAGCAAGGGGGGGCGTACTGGCCCCTTTATACTATCTAGGAGCAGGGCCAGGGCCGAGACCAGGCTCGACACCGCAACCATTATATTTTTGTTCCGAAGTGACGACCAGTGATGACCCGAAGCAAGGGGGGGCGTACTGGCCCCTTTATACTATCTAGGAGGCTCCTCCCTGGCCACCACACACCCCGACCGGGCGAGAAACGAGATCTCGACGCATTGGCGACGCGCAGCGCATGGTCGTGGCAAGTGGCAGGCAAGCACTGGAGTGCAGACGCTGCACATGAAGCATGAGCCGCAAAACCCTTAAGCGCCCGCCCTGCATTTTTACTCTCGTGGCAAGCTTGCAGCCGCGTCGTTGACAGGCAGCTTGACGTGCCTTAGCGAGGCATGACAGGCGGTTTGTGAGCACGGGCCCGAAACTAGAAGTATATTTGGCCATTGTCTCATGAAAATTTCGCTACATATAAGGGCAAAACACGCTTTTTTGATGCCGTAAAGTGGTAAAAACGTCGATCGGCAGCCGATCGGCGAGGGATCGCTCAGGGTGCGAACTTTATCATCCTGGTCAGTCGGTCCAATTCGGCAGTCGCATCGCTCGGAGGACCCCTCTAGAGCCTGGACCCTTGTGAATCAGACGTCAAACCCAAAAATATGCAGTGATTTTGGTTTTTGGCATTCTTGTAACTCCGCTCTACTGTTTGGATGAAAATCCTGCTGTCTGCGAGCCTCGACGCATAATCTGAGTCGAGGGGGCATTGCATACGTAAACTGCAGACGCTTCTCGCCCTCGCAGAATGAGGGGGATAATCCACCTGTCAAAGTGACAAGACCAACAAAAATGATCGACACAATTGTAAGACCCAGTACAAAATTGAGCACTTTTCGACGCCTGTCTGAGCTCCAGTCGAATAGTAACCGGTCGAGCTTTGGGCGAGCGCATGCTGCGCGTCAATGCACCTCCTCGGCCCTTTGCACGTCCTCGATCCCGATCTGGCCAGTTGGATCTGGGCGATTGGCGCGCTTAGCCGTGGTAAGCCTCCTTGCTAAAAAGGAAAAGCTTTGTTGTGGTGCCGTTTACATTACTCAAACTGCGTCCGGGTCGCCCATCGCTCGTCACACTATTGACATATTATTGCAGTCATTTTTTCAATAGCCGCACTTCATTAATTTGTCGCCCCAAGGTCCGCTCACTGTAAGACAAGGGAGGGTACATTCTTGCATCTCCATGGCTGGTCGTGGATCTGGCCCGGTGTACCCCCTTGGATCGCTCGCGCGTTTGCCTCCGATCTTGCGCGCTAATTCGATTTTGGCCCGAAGTACTAGAATTTCCCCTATACAAATCGCTTATAGCTGTTCCGCCAAAAACTGCCTACTGTCCTGTAGAAAACAATGAAAAAAGCAGTGCTGCTGCCACGCGCCGCGCCACCCAAGCTTTCGATCGATCTGGGCGCAACTCGCACAGACCATGCAAGTGTTACGCCCGTTTGGGTACTGCTTCGGGGACCAAAACCAAACGACTCGGCCCTGTCTTGGCGACCACCACCTACCACCTGTTTGTATGCTGGCTAGTTGGCAAAACAGGTTCCACGCATGCCATTGAGCTAGCCTGTCTCGGTCTCATTAGTGAACGGAACCTGGGACTATTGTCATGATACATACATGGCGTTACATTGAATTGAAATCGTGGCGGGCGGGAACAGCAAGCAGAACAATCGTAAACGAATCGGAGCTCGGACTAGAGCTAATCTCGGCTATCATGTAGCCTACCGACCGTTTGTTTAGTTGTTTGGCACGCACCAACCGGCAACCCAGTCGCATGTAATAGGACCGTGCGTTGCGTGATGGTTCGCGTATGCTAAGCAGGCATGGCGCGGCTAGCACACATTCCCATGCTGTACTAGCTTGCACCCCTGCACATGGCCCTGAGGCATCACAGGCATGATGACGGATGCGTACACCTGTAGTGACAGCACTTGACAGTTTTGACGTTCAAAGTCGGGATTGACGAAAAAATTTTCGTCACGGCTCGAAACGCGTCGTTTTTCACCCTTGTTCCCAGATCGCGAAGCAAGGGGTAGCTAGTTACCTAAAATAGAGACCCCGCCTTACAGGGCCCGTAAGATCCCAAGATCTATGTGGCGCGCATGCATGGCAAAGCGTGCTCCGATCTCAGATGTGGCTTGACTCACCGGAATCCGCCATCCGGCACGGTGTACGAGCAAAGCGCCTCACGCGGACTCCCCAACAATCCCCACTATTGGCCATAGCTCGTATCACGGGGTTAACATTCCAGTGGCGACGGCTGCATTACAGGGTAGTAGTGTCTAACAAGCGTAGGTATGTTTCTTGCTTTTTCGATATAATAATATACAAAAGAGGAGGCTCAAAAGACGCTAAAGAAATGAACACGTTGGGGGGTGTAAGTCTCGTTGGGATGGCAACGGCTTGCTGCAGTTAAACGAACCGGGCCGTACCTCATATGGGAATCGATACGGCCTTGATTGTTCCATGTAAACACGCAGTAATACGGGAAATCGTACAGAATCTAATGAAACTGCATTGAATTTTAGCAGCCCGTTACACATCGTTGACACACCGGGACCGGTAGGTGCATACTGGCGGACAGGTCGGAATCTCATCAAAAATGAGACGACCGAGCTCTTCTTGGCTAGTGTATGAGTGTTTAAGACTTTTGGGTAGATCTTTTGCTGTTTTTGCGATATTTGGGCCTAATTTGTGTTTCCAGAACCGCCAAATGTGGTCTAGCGTAGGCGAAGCAATCCGCTGATTCGGGCATGCATGACCCGATCTTTGCTAGTCTTAGCCTTGGACCCCGCTGGGCAGATGCGCACGGCAATACAAAGAACTTTGGATCTTGCAGCTTCGTCGTATAGCTCTTAATCTCAGGCCCTATGCCAATGCCACCTATTGACATCACCGACTAATTGTCCATGTCCTGTTATGACCCAATGAACAGATCAAGCACATGAGAAACGCCGTCAGCTCGAGTCGCGGGCGTCACGCAGGGTCTTGCGTGCCGGCTTGCAACTAGCCGAGAACAGCCGCTTTTCTAGACCCATCCCGAAAACAAAACCGGAAATTTTGGAAACTATCAAAGCCCAGTTCGAACTTAGCTAAGGGAAACTGGTATAGTTTTTGTCAAACTCAAGGTTATCTGGAGTCACGCCACAATTGTGCAATCGACGCTGATCGAGTGGCTGGGCCAGATTAAAGTGAGATTTGTGATCGGGTGCAACACGATTAGACCGATATGTAGCCCGACTCCACGGGCCCCATGACACACGCCGCGCCTTTGCCCATTCCAAGGCAATAGACCTTGGTGTTGTGTTTTTGTCGATTTCGGGGTCCTGCTCTGACCCTGTTGCTGCCTCGATTTAGGACTTTCGGCTACAGTATCTGCATGGGAGGCGTCTCGTCCCCTATCCCCCATGCATCCACCCGTCAGCCGTGGCTTAAGCGAACGGAACCTCCAAATGTGATCAACGCCTAATTCAGACTAGCCGATTTGGGGCCCGTGACGAGTTATAGCCAAAAGCGTTCCAATATTATCGCTTAAATGAAATGAAAGAAAAAAAAAAGCAAAACGCTCGAACAAACCAGAGGTTTGTGCAGTCTTGGTCGACGAACCAGGTTTACTGGTATCGTAAATCTTGACACCCTATTCCTTGTAGCTGCAAACAAGTGCCAGACATGGCTCTTGTGTAGCGCGGCTCGTTTCCATATCCCTGCACTTGGCAGTCACAGTGCAGCTATTGCTGGATTGTTTGTCAACGCAGGGTGTTAATATTACAGAGTTTAATGGGCAGCTCACTATTGTTGATCCTCGCATACACTGGCAGGAGACAGGAGCGACATTAAAATAGGGGTGAAAAGGAGATGAGGAGTGAACAATATAAAAGACCCGTACAATGGCGCACTCTGCGACAAGGACCCGTGATGGTATGTGGTGTGCATGCAGAGCGTTGCATCGGGGTGAACGGTATCGGAATATCTGGTTATGAGATAAGGCTCGATCGATCGTCATAACGACGGTTGCCCAATCTATGCTAGTCCCGACTCGGGTTCTTCGGTTAGTCTTGGTCCCGTCCCGATCTAGCATTCCTTTTGGGATGGCAGTTGGGGTAATGCGGCTAGTTTGTGCTTCCCGCGCTTGGGTCTTGTGTGTGATTTGTTCGTCCATGAGCGTGAGTCTTAGTACATGGCGTTGTATCGCTAATTTGGTGAGCGCGGAAGTGAGCCAACGATATTGGGACGTGGCGGTGAGCCAACAAGTTATTGGACGTGAGAGTGTGCCAATATGTTAGTGGACGTGGGTGTGAGCCTTAAAGTTATTGAACGTGGGAGTGAGTCAATGTTATTGGGACATGGGATGGGTGTGTACACTTTGGACGTTGCGATAGATATTGCGTCATTTATAGAGGACAAGGAGAGTATAGTCTGTTCGTAAGTCAACGTGCCTGTGTACTTTAGGGGAGCTTTCACTAGCATCCAGGACTTCGGAGTCGATGTGGCAAATGTGCGAAAACTTGCATGGGAAGTCAGGACGCAAGAAGTACCTGAGCATCGACGCATTGAATTCGGCCATAGTACCGCTTCCGGTGAATTTACCAGGAAATGTTTCTGGGCAGGAAAGGTTCAAAATCTGGAGGGTTTGAATCTCAACACCTACCTTTGGGACGATGTGACTTAGCATGGCATGGCGTTCAATTCGCGACATCCCCACTTGTCAATGCAGAGAATGGCTCGTCGGTCACGTAGACCCTTACTTTTGATAGTTACGTCCCCATATCAATGTGCATATATATGCAATGGACTTCTGTGTGATTATGTAAGATGTCAATAAGCGTCAAGATCGTCGGACTCCGCACTGGACCAAAGATACGCCTGTGGTTGGTTACGGGTAACTATATTGTAACATTCAACTTCGCATGTATATTAATGCTAAAATATCGTAAACAAGATTGCTCACTTGCCATGAACTGGAGGCGACGTTGGCGTTGTTAGAACAAGAAAACACCCATGGCAACAGCAACTGCAGCAATGCCCGGTGCAACGTCAACGGCAGCACCAACTGCAATGGGAGCGATGGTGGAACTGGTAGTAGAGATAGTGCTGGGCACAACAGACGATCAGTCCCCAGTGGCCCTGGAAGTATTCTGATTATCCAGTCTTGGTTCCAACCGGCTTGGTCTGCGTTGGTTTAGAAGGGATCAGAATAGTTAGGCCATAGGTCGTGAAGTAGTAGCCTTGGAAATGACCGAAAATTGATAGGTGACACCGCTTGCAATCGAGGAGGCCGGGATAGTGCGTACATCAGCGCAGACAGGACAGGTCGTCACATAAGTAGCAATCTCGTCGATAGCCGGTGCAGTAGTCGAGCAACAAGTGGTGATGATCATAGTGGCTTTGATCAGGACAGACGACGGGTAGGTCTCGCCGTTGACTGTTGAGGCTGGGACGTAGTGAGTGCCGGTGCAGGTAGGACAAGTGGTGATGAAGATTGTGGTCGGAATGGTGCTGTTGCCGCTATAAGAGCTAGACGGCGAGGCCGGCGCGGCGTGGGAACTGGCCCCTGAGCTGTTCGTCAGACCATTGACAAGCGACAGAGCCAGAACTGGTGTCATAACCGTTTTGCTTCAATGAGGCAGACGCGCACGAATTCAAAGGTGGAGCGCCGGTTGCCTTGTCGGCGAACAGAGTATACATCATCAATAGTGCCTTGAACACTCTCGAGTTGTGGACATGTGAGGATGCGCTGGAGCTCATGGACAAACGCGCCATACACTGTCTTGATCCTGTCGACAGAACGGGCATGGCGAGAGCGCGTTGAGGGCATTCTCAAGATGTTCTGATAGAGCTTCGTTGGCAGAGAGAGCTCGCATTCAGTCAGAGGTGGGAAGACATCCTTGGAGGCAGTTGCAGCACTCTCAGCAGCCTCTATGAACTCCAGTCATCCGTGAATGCCGTTGTACTTCTTGCATCGTCACCAAAAGCCTCAATGGTAGCCACCATGCCGGGACAATACAAGGCGAAAAATCGAAGGAAACGAGGAAGATAACGTATTGGATGGAGCAACCGAAGATAGGCCATCGCTCCACGAGATCGACATTGGCACCCTGTGAGATCTTATGTAGATGACACGACGCGAGAGCTCGATGCATTTGCCGTAGCTGTGGCAGACGAAGAAAAGACGCTAGGGCTAAGGGAATTTAAGCCCGGCTCACAATCACCCGAAGGAGCAATCGTTGAAGAAATAGTGTCAAAGATAAAGCCACTCCCCACTTCAGTGCTCGTAATCGATATTAAACACACAGAAGAATAAACAGCAGACGGCGAAATGAAAGGCGATGGAATGACGAGTATCGACGAATCAAGCTTACAGATGACAATAGTCGCAGTCGTACAATGGTTCAAAAGGGTGTCACATGTCTGGTACATGTTAGTGAGATAATGATGATAGGGCGAACATGCCGCGCAAAATTCGATACTGCGTGAGCGCCACACATACGCTTTGAACCGTATTTTCTGGATCGGTTCAGACTCTTGCCTTGGTAAGCGTCTTCTCTGATATGGCACGTCTTGCCTTTCGTGCTCAAGCAGAGTTGCAGATACTCCAGAAGTTTCAGTGGCATGTGAATGCTGTCAGGATATTTTTATGGTGGTTTAACTTCGTTCTGTCCATTATTCATGTCAATGCCACTGAGTGCCTGCAAACCAGAGGCGAGATCCAATCCCCAAAGCCTGAACGCTAGTCAATGACAGAACTAATGTCAAAGAGGTTCTACTCGATAGTGGCGAAAATCTGCAGCAAACGGCATCGCGTGATGGTTGCGTCTAGCCATGCCTGTTTCTATCACATCTCCATGCCGTTTGCCCTGCACTATATGCGTTGAGGTTACGACCTTGAGTATAAAAAGTACGTCGTGTGCTATTGTGATACAAAACTCCGTTATTTTGCATAGCAAGCCTTGCGCTTGACTCTTGTTTCCGGATGAGCAAACGGTACGACCCTGATCAAACCAATACACAGAATCGATTAATTTGCTCAAACACATGGGCAAGACACGCCGTGCCATTCTAAGTGTGGATGTAGTATCTATTCGTGGTCGCCCGCCTGCTAGCCAGGTAAGAGATATGGTCGGCCCTAAATCCATGCCGATATCCGAATACCGAACAGGGGTCCTTGACAATAGAATCAACTCGAACGATCATTGATAACAATCATTCCCGTGGGTACTATGGGGTATTGTTTGTTCTAGCCAGGATCACGTGTATACCCTTGAATGGCGCCAGATGACACGCGCACTTTATGCCTATGCTGCAACGGTCCTGCGCGTAGCCGTTTGATGTAGCGACGGACACTGCATGTTAAAGTTTGGAGGGCGTCTATATTTCGTTGATACTCACATAACTTACGGGCTACGCATGAATATTAGCAGCATGATAAGATAGTAGAGAGCATAGTCTACCACAAGCTGCAGTGATGTCGTAGCTTGACATTAGAGCAATCGATCGGGCTATCGATCTCGAAAGTCTGGTTCGTCACGGTTGCTAACAGTTGCTGGTAGCAACTGCTTCGCAGTTGAAATCTGGGCCTTCTTACTGGATGTTCCACCTCAGACCCGAGACCGCTCATTCAATCGAATACTTGAAATCATTAAAGAGTCGCAAAAGATATCACTAGAGTTGATTAAAGCTTAAGTCGAGATCAAGTGCGAAGCATTTGCTACGGGGGTCTGCGTCCACCCCCAGGGGTTAAAAAACAAACCAAGGCTGGAACGCTTTTAGCCCCTAGAGATTCCACGTCAGACGCCTGTGCAATTCCAACAGCTCTTCCAATCGATTACTTGCAATGGAGTCATAAAAGATATCATTAGAGTATTGATACACATAAAAAAAGGCGTTAGCTAAAGAACCGAAGTATTATAAATTAACCATAAACGACGTGGACATTACGTCGCTTAGAGAAGGAGAAGACCCATGGCACCGACAACGGCGGCAACACCCGGGGCGACACCGGCAGCAGCGCCGACGGCGACAGGGGCGGTGGTGCCAGAGACGGGCTTCGAAGCAGCAGGCGACACGGCAGGCTGGGTGCCCGAAGCAGCAGGCGACTCAGCGGGCTTGGTACCAGCCGGCTTGGAAGCGGCCGGCGACTCGGCCGGCTTGGTGCCAGCCGGCTTGGAAGCGGCCGGCGACTCAGCAGGCTTGGTCTCAGCAGGCTTGGTGGCAATCGGGGTGGTGGGGCAGTAAGTGGTGGTGATGGTGGTGGCCTTGGTGATGGTCGAGCCGTGCTCATCGACGTGGGTGCCGGTGCAGACAGGGCAGGTGGTCACGTAGGTGGTGGTGATGGTCTCAGGGCCCTTGGTCGAGGTCGGGCAGTAGGTGGTGGTAATGGTGGTGGCCTTGGTGATGGTGGTGCCGTTCTCAACGTGGGTACCAGTGCAGACAGGGCAGGTGGTCACGTAGGTGGTGGTCAGGACAGTCGAGGTACCAGTGGCCGTGGCAGTAGCGTTGGCGGAGCTGGAGACGCCCGAGCCGCAAGGGTTGGCAACAGGCGAGCCAGTGGCGCCAGCGGTGGACAGAGCCGAGTAGACCGAGTCAATCGAGGGCTGGACCTGGGCGACCTCCTCGCAGGTGAGGATGCCGTACAGAGCAGTGACAAGGCTGTCAAAGGCCGACTTGATCTCATCAACAGCAGGGTCAACGGCACGCTTGGCAGAGGGAGCGAAGGTCTGCGAGATGTAGGAAGCAAGAGCACCGAAGGACTCGATGGCCTCGCTAATAATGGCCTCGGCCTCGCAGCCCTCAAGAGGAGGAGTGACGTTGCCGACAGCGGCGGCAGCCTCAGTAAGAGCCGAGATGACGGCATCCGACTCGCCAGACGAGGCAGCGGTAGCAATGTCCTCGATGGCGGAGACGAGGGCTTCCTCGGGAGAGCCCGGGGTCGGGCACACGGTCGAGCTGGGGGCAGCCGACGAGGCAGCCGACGAAGGAACGACCGACGAGGCGATCGACGAGTTGGTGACGGCGCTCGAAGTGGGGATGACCGACGAGGTCACGGCACCCGACGACGAGTTGGCAGCGCTCGAGGGAGCGACCGAGGCCGACGACGAGTTCGAGAAGACCGAAGCCCGCTTGAAGAAGTCGTCGCTGCCGAGGACGGCGACGGCGTTGAGCATGACGGCGGCAAAGGCCGCGTTAGCGATGGCAACCATTTTTTTATCTAAACGAGTGTAAAAAAAGTTGTTAGAGTCGCAGAAGGCTGGAGACTAGAAATCTAGGTGGCAGGCAGGGGCCCCTCCCTAAATAGTCGCGAGGGGTGGTACGGCGAAATTTCTGGACAGAGAGGGTCCTGCTCCGCCGCGCGTGTGGGATGTGTATGTGAGTATGTGCCAGTGTGTGCACATTGCTTTGTACGGAATGGAATGGGTGTCTGATGCACTCAATCGAGCGGGCAAATGTCCGATAATGTGTATTGGCACATTTCCCATGCATGATCTGATCCAATGACAGGACTGCGTGTGGGGAAGAAAAAATACAAAGAATTGATCTGTATGGGCTATGGGCCGTTTCTTGTAGTTTCATCCTGCTTTGTGGTATTTCTCTACTATTTTGGATTGTCTGGTACACAAACCTCCTCATTACAGAACGAGTATTCTATCCAGCCACGGCCGTTCCGACGGATTCCAAATCGATACTGAGCTGCGGAGCCGCACAGGTCCTCAGGTCCGAGCTGTGACTCTGGCGTGCGGTCGCGCAGCACAGAAGCGGTACCTTACACAGCATACGCCTCCTGTGTAGAGTGCTGGGTGTCGGATGGTGGCGTTACTGCGGTGTTTGGGCTCACAATTCGCCTCGATTCGCTTTATCATTGAACGCGACCGAACCGGGCCCAACAAATTTCAAATGCAGGCCCGTCGCTACATCCGGCCGGACCCTAATGCAGTGAACAAAAATGGAAACAGTCGTTCTTTGTTTACACTAGCGCATCGGGCCACAGAAATTCGCGGCTCGTCCGGGACCCGAGCAAACTAGGAGGTCTTCACAGATAATGCCAGTTTTCGACCGAGAACATAGTGTCAAATGACAGCTGGATTCCATGGGCACCTCACAGCAAGTCAAGGGCAAGTCCTGAGATCGATTTGACGCGCACGGCGGTGTAGAATGATGGAGACAAAACAAAGGGCTGTCAGGGTCTAACCTGGCCTGTCCTCGGCAGTCCCTGCATAAACTGAAAATATTTCCAGCGCCTAAAACGGTATGCAGTCGCGCGTCATTTTGCACAGCGCGGCCAGGTTTTCAGGACGCGCCAGAGGGATCCTCACGCCAAGGTGTTTTCCTGTCAGAGCCGCGGAATCCAGACCGGAAGACAGTTTTGTCCAAACTCGTAGCCAGAACGGGACGTCCTGGCTCAACATGAGCGTTATATTAACGGTGGGCCATTTACACTAGTTTTGTTATGCACTCCCCACGTACAAAAAAAGGTACCCGAAACCTAAAATAGACTACAAGATAATCGCCTAACAAGCGCAACTCGACATGGTTGCTCGCGCACCTCGGTCGCGTACGTGACAAAGGACTGGAATTTGATCGCAAGGCGTCTGAGACACTCGAGCTCGCAAAACCCCAATCGCACCGATCTCCCGGGCTTTCACGTCGACTGTCTCCCAGGGACACTAATGCGACGCGAACTCCAAGGGGTTTGGCATCGGAATGCGGGATCGGTGGTGATACTCCGACAGGAGCAACTACCGCCAAAAGTGGGGGTATTAGACAGAATTTGCGGTGGTGTTCCTGTCAAACTGTTAACTCACTAGTTTGCTATTTTGCTACAGTCGACCGACGTGGCTGCGGTACCCTTCCCGATTCGGTTGAGTCCGTATCGCGCGAGCAATGTCTAGGGATCTAAGATTTACGGCGACACTGAGCCCTTTCGGAGGCACGCCGTGGAGCCGGCCAATCGGAGGGCAGGGCCGCACCGCGTTGCACTCTTCGCGAGCACCGGAGCTTGGCATGTTGCACCGCGCTAATCCAGAATTGACCTGCACATGTTTTCGTGTGTGTTGTCGCTTTTTTTTTTTCCTGGGGGCGCTGCCCCCAGACCCCCGCAGCAACCGCTTCGCGGTTGAATACACGGCTAGCTCGAAATTAACTGCGAAGCAGTTGATACGGTGGTGGGGGGGCAGCGGTCCCGGGAAAAGGCAAAAAAAAAAAAAAAAAGAGGCGCTACCGCTTCAAAACAACAAGAGGTGCTAGAACACCGGTACGGGACTCAACACACGATAGGGGTGGAATGTTAATTTAATAGGTTCATTTAACCCGAGACACGCATGGCCCCGTATTAATGGGCACCCGATGCACAAAGGGTTCGTGAAGGTGGTTGCCATGACACCCGAGGAAGACCCCGCGCCGCGTCCCGGTCGTTGTTGAATTTGAGGCGGGATGTAACGAGCCAAGACCCCAAACTACATTAGTCGAATTGTGCTTAGTAACTGTGTACGTTTGCAATGGTCGTGCGAAGCGTTTCTGACCATCGGTAAGTAAAAAGATTGCAATTGAGCTCTGGAACCTGGGGTGCTGGATTATGTGCAATAATTATTGATAGTCGGCGTAGAAACTGTGTGTAGTGCCGATCAAGTTCTGTGTAGTGCCGATCAAGTTCGTTCTATTATATACAACGCCATTGTTAGACGCACATAGTCAGGTCGAGGGACAACTACTGAAGGTACTGTCCCGACAGCACTGCGATCCAGCAATCCTAAAGAAACGTCTGCGCAATCCACGAAATCTCAAAGCAGCAACTCCGCGGTCATAGCTCCCTTGTCTTTGAACGTACAGTACGAAGTGCGGAAAGATTGTGGGCAAGGTCCCTGCACACGACGAGGGCAGTGTATTCTTAGAAACGACACCAAAAACCCTGCCCTGCCGTTGCGGGACGGCTGCTTGCAGTTTAGACAAAGGACACCCGAGGGCCTTTGTTTCAGGTGTTCATTTCTCGGGATCCCTGCGATTCGTGGGTGCACGGTATCCCCAAAAACCCGGTGCAGGGATCGCGTGGTGATTCCTTTGCGTAGGGCGGTTCATCTCTGCGGGCAACGTTTCGCTCAGAGCAGACGCGAGTCCATGCACCACCGTAGAGGAGATTGCATTTGGCCCAACTAAGTAAAGAATTGCGAATAGCCAACGCAACATTAATAGTTATACAATTAGCGTATCAACAGACATCTAGAGGCGGGGACCCAGATTACAAGACCAGGAGGCCTGCGACGGCAGCAAGCACGCCGGCAAAGGCAGGGGTATAAGAGCCAGCGGCACCAACTTCCACAGCGGCTGGCGAGCTAGCAGTTGGGGCAAGCGAAGCGCTCGTGCCCTTGATAGTCTCCACAGTAGTACCCTGACGAGTTGCACCCTTGGCTGTAGCAGGGGTGACATTCTCGGCAGTAGCAGGAGTAGTACCCTTGGCAGAAGCAGGAGGCTCAGTCTCGACGGTCTCAGGGGTCTCAGGGGAAGCGCCCTTGGCAGTAGCAGGAGACTGAGCCCTGCCAGTCTCGGTAGTCCCAGCCTTGCCAGTCGCAGGGTCGTAGTACCCTTAGCCGGCTCTGTGGTAGGCACCTTGCCAGTCGCAGGGGTAGCACCCTTGGCTGTCTCGGGAGCGGCACCCTTGGTGTCTGCCTCAGTGGTCGGACACTCGGTAGTCGTCACCACATCAACAACTGGGCCGGGAGAGCCAGAACCAGTCGGGCAATATGTGGTCATGATAGTTGTCGCCTTTGTGATGGTCGTAGCGGGGTATGTGGTGCCCGAGACAGTCGAAGCAGGGATCGTATGGGTTCCAGTGCAGACCGGACAAGTTGTCACGAAAGTTGTAGTAATCGTGGTTTCACCAGCTTCCGGAGACATTGCACTCGAGCCAAGTCCAGACGAGCCGGTGGAATCGCTTGCAGAAGCAGAGGACGGGGGGGGGGCCGAGGAGGTCGAAACGGCGCACGACTGGGCCGGCGGAGCACCTGTAGCTCCGGCCTGAGCGAGCGTAGCGTAGACATTATCAATCGAGTCCTGGACACGGCTTATCAAGTCGCATCCCAGGATTCTGTCGAGTTGTACCACAAGAGCGTCGTACGATGTCTTGATTGCATCGATACTAGGATCGGCAGCAGCGCGCTTTCGGAGCGCCGCAAGAGCACGCTGAAGATAGGATACCAGCTCACCATCGGCGTCATTCGTCGCATTGACGAGAGCGTCCAGCTCGCAGTCTGTGAGAGGAGGCTCAACAGTTGTACCAACGGCCGTGGCTTCGTCCAGGACGCGAATAACACCAGCAGCATCAGAGAACGAAGATGCTTGGGCGGCGTAGGCGCCGACGTCGTCAATACTGGCAACAAAGTCGAAAATAGGCGTCCCTGGAGTTGGGCATACAGTCAAAGAAGCGGAAGTTGACGCTGACGAGACTGTTGCCGATGAGGAGACAGAGGAAGAAGATCCAGCACCGGACAAAGAGACGGGTGTGGCCGTAGAGGAAGCAGGCGTAGACGACGAAACAGATGATGTAGCAGATGATGATGATGCCGCAGTTGATGAGTTGGAAAGCGACGAAGACGAAACTACCGAAGAAGCAGAGGACGGTGGGACCGTAGAGGAAGCCGGTGTAGACGACGAACCGGATGATGCAGCAGATGATGATGATGCCGCAGTTGATGAGTTGGAAAGCGACGAAGACGAAACTACCGAAGAAACGGAGGACAGTGGGACAGATGATGATGACCCCACAGTGGACGAGTTCGAAACGGCTGAAGACGAAGCTGCTAAGGACTCAGAGCTTGTAGTTCCTGGCCCAGATGTCGTAGAATTTGAACTTACTGAGATAGCGGAGGAAGCAGCTGAAGACGAAGCAGTTGACGAAGAACCCACTGGCGAAGATGCTACCGACGAAGAAGCTGCCGAAGATGAATCTGCCGAAGATGAAGCTGCCGATGAGGAGGCAGCAGACGACGAAGCTGCTGACGAAGAAGTTGCCGAGGCTGTGGATGACGAAGCCTCGGATGTAGAAGTAGCCGATGATGAAGCAGAAGACGCGGCCAGTGAAGTGGAGGATATTGTAGACGAAGTCGCTAGAACACACCTGGCAAATCCTTGAGTCTGGCAGGCGAAAAACTCAGGGCAGGTCACTCTCTCCCACGTGCCATTTCTACCGCATTCCATGACATCGACACCATCACAATATGTTGCGCCAACAGAGCAAGAAGCAGATGTACTGACGGCCGCGCCTGACGAGGAAGGAGATAACATCGCAGAAGATGTGGATACAGGCAATGACGAAAAGAAGGACGAGGAAGAAGCCGAAGCCAAAGTCGAAGGCGATGCCAACGACGACGACGAAGAAGAAACTGACGAAGACAAATCAACCGATGACGAGTTGGCTGGCGACGAAGAACCAGAAAACGACACGGGAGAGGAACTGGCCGGCGACGCAGAAGACGACATGGGAGACGAACTAGCCGACGACGCAGAGGACGATACGGGAGACGAGCTAGCCGACGACGCAGAAGACGACATGGGAGACGAACTAGCCGACGTCGCAGAAGACGCGGCCAATGAAGTGGAGGATATTGTAGACGAAGTCGCTAGAACACACCTGGCAAATCCTTGAGTCTGGCAGGCGAAAAACTCAGGGCAGGTCACTCTCTCCCACGTGCCATTTCTACCGCACGCCATGACATCGACGCCATCACAATATGTTGCGCCGACGGAGCAAGAAGCAGATGCACTGACGGCCGCGCCTGACGAGGAAGAAGGCGATAATGTCGCAGAAGACGACACGGGAGACGAGCTAGCCGACGACGCAGAAGACGACATGGGAGACGAACTACCCGACGTCGCAGAAGACGCGGCCAGTGAAGTGGAGGATATTGTAGAAGAAGTCGCTACAACACATCTGGCATACCCTTGAGTCTGGCAGGCGAGAAACTGAGGGCAGGTCACTCTCGCCCACGTGCCATTGGGATGGCACTCGATGACATCGACACCATCACAATACGTTGCTCCAACAGAGCAAGCGCTAGTGGATGCTGCGGATGTAAAAGCATCCGACGAAGAGGCCGACGAGGAAGCGGCCGACGACGAAGAAGCCAGCAGAGCCCCGAGTACGAGAAATCGCGTAAACGATACCATATCAGAAAATTGGCCTAGTAAATCCGCGATTAGCTTCGGCGTGATATATGCTAATGCGCCACACCACTGTAAGGCCTATAAAGGGTTGCTCTTCCTTCATACGGTTAGTTTCTTTCTAAGCATCGAACGCAGAGTATCGCGCGGGAATCATTAGCGATGCAGCGCAGGTGATGCGTCCTACTGCGCGGCGCTTTCTGCAACGGTACTTTCGACGCATCTTTGTCTTCGAATGGCGCGTACTCAATCTTTGGGTCGCCGAGATCTTTTTCCAGTGCTCACTACTCAACGCACTACTATGAGTCTGTTCTCGGAACGAGCAACTCTAAGCGAGCTCGCGTCATCGCTCAAGCACAGCTCATCCCCAGTATGTGCGAGCCTCTTTTCTTTTATACAGACGGTACTGTCGGTTCGGCGGCACATTCTATGCCGAGCCTGATGGTATTCGGCTCGACGCTAGCACATTTAGTTGTCTGACAGCGGCAGGCGACGTAATATTGAATGCGATGGCCAACGCTAGGACCACCCGATTCCGTTTGACAGTTCCTCAATCTAGTCCACATACGACACGCTTGCCACTTTTGACTTTTAATTACCCTTAACATTGGACCGGATATGTACGCGCTTTCCACTTCGGGGAGTACCTAACTGCATCGAGGAACAAGGAACGTCCGAGAGATGGAGATCACATGATTCATTACGCTTTGAAATCACCTCGCTTAAAGGCAGTTTATCAGGGGCGCCTGGGAAATTGCAATTGGGTCATCTATTATACTGTACGCGAGTTTTGATGTAGTAAACGCAACAGATATTGCCCTAATGAATGTATGATACAGCCACTATGGGGGCCACCTACGCCACGCACGGCTGAGCGCGGATCGACAACGGCCGATCTGCACCGCATCGAAATCCCGACGTGAAAAGCCATGATTGCCAGACACTCAACAAAGGCAATGGATTCATTTGATTCACTCCCATACAGTTTTCATGTGGTGGGTGACTAGATGTTAACCAGATCTTGGAGCACTTCCCTTGAGCTGGTCCAACGGGGCGCGGTTTCTGATTGTCAATTGACACACTCTTTTATTCACTCCATAGTTCATCAAGTATGCCGATGCAATCATTGACACACGGCGATGACCATGAAGCAATTGTAATGTGTACTTGTGGCACAGTACTTGCACTCGCTTTCGGTATTGCCGAAAAATTTTAATTAAGAAGAATGCATGACCTACAAGAGTCACACAGGAAGTATAAGTACAAAGGAAAATAAATTACAGCTACAAACGAAAAATCTGAAAGCACCGCCGAGAAAACGCAGGAGTCGATAGACATCACAGCTGGTCGTAAAACTCAGGCGATCAGCAGTGAGGACGCGAGGGGTCATGCGAGCGAGGATGTGAGTCCGTACTGGTGCGAGGATGTGGGCGACTTTTCGAGCGAGTTACTGAGCGAGGATATGGGCTAGGATGCGAACGAGGATGTGAGCAACACCCAAATGTAGGAGAAATTGCGAGAAAACTCCTGCACGCCGTCCCTTTATGGCAGTCCTGTTCGATGCTGGCATTGTACTCACAAAGATCGCACTTACGCAAGCCGCTGTAGCTCTACTGAGTTGAAACATCACGCACGGGCCACCTATCTCTTGGCAAATCGGCCAATGACGCGGAACGTCTACGCTCGTTTGTCAAAATATTGACCACAATTCCTACACCGCTCTTAGTACACGGGAGCTCAAGGCTCAGATCGGGCATGGTTCGACCCCTGCGGATGCGCCAACACCGGTTTGAGTTCCTAACTACTCGTTCCAGTTGACTTACGCAGTGGCAATTTCCCTTTCAGACCTTAATGAACCCATCACTCTGCCGGATCTGTGCTCAGTACTTCCGGTTCGGGAGAAGATCGTCGTACATTGAGAAACAAGGAAACGTCCGAAGACCAACAGTCAAGGCTCTTTGTACGGCATTGGCAGTTTCTCCGAAGTTTGTTTCACGAGACGGAATGAAGTCAAAACTATTCTCAGAGGCGTTAAGAACCTGTTCATGGCATATAACTGAGCACGATATTTGAATCAAGCATCTGTGCATACGGGCTACACAGTGGGCTATTAGTGAACGGCTGATCGTCGCCGGCATAATAGGGATGCGCCACAATCACTACCCGTTGCTCGAGAAAAAGCCGTTCGGTTGCCTCGCAAGAACAAACTAGCTTCTGTGTACTACAGATTGACTAGTTACAGAGAACGAGTCCAAAAACTCCAGGTACAGAAATAAATATAACTGTTCCTAGTACAGGAACATGCCAATAATAGCAGCAGCCAGGCCGCTAAGGGCTGGGGTGGAAGATACACCAACGCCAATAGCCACAGTAAGCGCTGAAGTAGCGGTTGCGTCGCCACTGCTCGGTTGAAAAGTGGCGATATACTCCGAGATCGACCCATGGGAAAGGGCACTTGCCGTACCTGTGTAGAAGTCAGCGGTGTTCGCCGCAGGGTTGGCACCCTGGACGGCTGAGATTGAAGTTCGCGAAAGCAGTATGCCAGTCCTTGTAGTTCTAGAGTCATCTCCATGCGCGGCCTGAGATTTCTGGTATGTGACAACCGTCGCGTCCGCTTCGGCTGAGGCGGGATACGTAGCGCCCGAGACGATAGAAATGGGTGCTAGGTGGGAGTCTGTGCACAGAGGGAAGCTAGCAATAGCGGTGGCAATGACGGTATCAGTAGTCTCAACTGCAGACCTACTAGAAATTCCCAGCGTAGTCGTGATACAATTAGAAGCTGTGATCGTGGTTGCCCTGTAGACCGTAGAAGGCGAAACCGTCTTAGTCTGATCGACATAGCCAGAAAAGGTATGGACGCCCGTGCACTGGGAGCATGTGGTGACGTAAGTAGCGACCAGGGTCATAACTGAGTCTCGACCATGGGCTGTATACGGGGCAGTAGGCTGGCTCAACCCTGAGAAGGGTCCACTAGGGAGAGCTGCAGAAACCGTTGAGCGGGCCGACGCTGACATGCACGCCATCCCTGGGGCGGAGGCGGTGGACCCGGCCGCGGAGAGGGCTGAATAAACCTCGTCCGCGGCGGCGCTAATTTCCACACGCTGGCCGCATTCCAGGATTCCCTGAAGACTCGTATACAGCTCGCCGTATACTGGCGCGATTTCGTCCACAGCAGGGTCGATAGCACGCTTGATGAGAGATTGCAGAGCTCGCCTGAGGTATGCAAACAGTGCCTCAAGTGCTGTGACGGTAGCGGAACTAACCGCATCCGACTCACACTCCGAAAGAGGTGGAGAGACAACCTGGACAGCGGCAATAACGCCAATCATGGCGTCGATGACAGCACTAGCTGCGAGAAACGACGATGACTCTTCTGCGGTCGCAGCAAGATTGTTCAGCGCAGCAACCAAGGAATTGATTTCTGCTCTCGCATCTGGGCACATCGTTGGTAAAGCTGACGAAGCTGTCGCCGGAACTGAGATTATGGACAGAAAGTTCGAAGATGGAGGCACCGTAGGAGAAGAGACATCTGCCGAAACAGCAGAATGGGCAGACGAAGAGAGGATCCCGGAAGTGCCGCCAGTGGACAAAGAGATGTCTGACAAAAAAGCGCTGGATTGTCTGCTGTCGGATCCAGTAGACACAGCGACACTTGAACCGGCGATTGACGACGAAGTCGATGCTCCCGAGCATATCTCATACTTGGCCAAAGTAAAACCGTGGCCCACGCAGTTGTTCAGTATTCTGCTAACCATAGGCTCGTACTTTTGAGCAAGAGAAGGGTAGAATGCCGAGCACAGGAGGCATTCGCTGACGGTATTATTGAATTCCGGCTTGACAAGATTGCATTGACACGTAGTCAAAGAGTCACACATGTAGTAGATGAGAAGAGCCGGTTCGCACAAGGCGTCGCATTGCTCAAACGTGCCCACAATGGCCTCTGCAGCAGCTGTGGAGGAAACGCACGAAGTAGTGGTCACCACTGCTGCGGTGATGGAATTCCAGGACAGTGGGGCGGAGGTGGGGACGGCCACCGACGGAGCACTACTAGACGAAGCAATAAAAGAGTTTGAAGGCACCAAAGAAGGCGACGAAACGGCCAGTAATGAAGATGGTCCTGCCGTAGGAGAACACACTTCATACTTTGTCAGAGTGAAGCCGTATCCCACGCAATTGTTGAGGATTTTGCTTACCATAGTCTGGTACTTTTCCAAGAGCGGCGGATAAAATGTGGAACAAAGAAGACACTCGCTGACGGTATTGTTAAACTCAGGTTTGAGAAGATTGCACTGACACGTAGTCAGAGAGTCACACCTGTAGTATATCAGCAGAGCGGGATAGCAAAGGGCATCGCATTCTTCGTATGTGCCCACAATCTCCTCTGCGGCGTCTGTCGACGACACGCACGAAGTGGTGGTGACAACAGCGGCCGTAATGGAGTTCCAGGAGAAAACCGGCGAGGATGTGACCGGACTCGCAGATGTAATAGTGCTGGAAGGAGCCGGTAGAGACGACAGTTCCACACTCGTCGACGAGCATATCTCATACTTGGTAAGAGTGAAGCCGTATCCCACGCAATTGTTGAGGATTTTGCTTACCATAGTCTGGTACTTTTCCGAGAGCGGCGGATAAAATGTGGAACAAAGAAGACACTCGCTGACGGTATTGTTGAACTCAGGTTTAAGAAGATTGCACTGACACGTAGTCAGAGAATCACACCTGTAATATATCAGCAGAGCGGGATAACAAAGGGCATCGCATTCCTCGTATGTCCCCACAATCTCCTCTGCGGCGTCTGTTGACGACACACACGAAGTAGTAGTGGACACGGCTGCCGTAACGGAGTTCCAGGAGATAACTAACGAGGACGTGGTGGACGCTACTGCAGATGAAGTGGCCAACGAGCTGGAAGACAGAGCAGCAGAAGGCCCAGGGGGCGTCGTCGAGGAACAGACTTCAAACCTAGTGAGAGTGAAGCCATAACCCACGCAGTTGTTGAGAATCGTGCTGACCATTGGGCGGTACTTGTCTGCGAGAGAAGGATATACTGCACTGCATAGGAGACATTCGCTGACGGTGTTGTTGTACGATGGCTTTAGCAGATTGCACGCGCATGTGACGAGAGCATCGCACATGTAATAGGTCAAGAGAGCCGGCTCGCAAAGGGTATCGCATTCCTCAAAAGTGCCTACAATGCTCTGGGCATCGTCAATTGAGGCAACACATGATGTGGTAGTAGGGACAGCCGCGGTGATAGAGTTATAGGAGTAAACCGACACTGAATCTTGTCGCTTCTGAACTTGCGGGGTGCCATTGGCGGTACTGAGCAGCGCGAGGGCTCCTACAAGACCCGCGACCCGGGTGATCCGGACCATTACCGTAACCAAGTCGAGCAAGCACGAGCAAGCACACCACAAGCAAATTGTATGGACGAAAGCGATCGAGACACCGGCTGATTATATGCAGAGGGCGGGCACAACCGCATCTGAGGACCCTGCATCTCACTGCGATAGACGTGTCTGAGGCTGCAGTTCGGCAACCTGCGTAGAGTTCAACGAAAAGTAGGGTTCAATTTATCAACAAATCCAAAACGACTTGAATAGAGCAAAGCGGTAGATTCATAGTAACTGTACATTGTTTAAGGGTAGATGATGCCTGTGATTGCGGCCATCGCGTGTAGGGTTTAAACTCAGTGTCCTACCTAGTACTCTCCTTCTAGGCGCATGACCGATCGTGGCTTAACGCTTGACCAGGGCCCTTAGTGGTGGTCAATCAGCCGTACTTTCCTGGATGAGGCCCACCATCGATCACGAGTTCAGCCGTCAAATCCAGGCATGCGATCTGCAACCCAATCTGTCAAGCTAGTTAGATCTTTAATCGGCAGACGTTGCAAGCGATTATCTTTGCTTTTGGAATCATAGCAATTGGATAAATTCTAAAAGCGGCTTAGAATATACCCTTGTTGCGAATCGACTCACGCCGGGCCCTGGAAGCAGCAGTACTCCCGATCCGGCGTAGGTAGCCAAGCCAAGGCTCCTCCCTCGTGCTGTTTTTTTTTTTTTCCGGGGGGCGGGGGCGGGGGGGGATGGTCCAGCCGCAGGTCCCTGTAGCAAGTGCGTCACAGTTGGATGAAGGTCCTTTGGCATATTCAAGCATCGGGATCAACTGCGAAGCAGTTGCTACGGGGGGTCTGGGGGTGGAATCCCCAGGAAAAATAATCTTTGGCTTGGCTACCAGTGTTCCGTTATCAGTACTCCACCTTTTTTTTCCCTGGGGGTTCCACCCCCAGACCCCCGTAGCAACTGCTTCGCAGTTGGAAGAAGGTCCTTTGGCATATTTTGCAGCAAGAGCATCGGGATCAACTGCGAAGCAGTTGCTATGGGCGTCTGGGGGTGGAACCCCAAGGAAAAAAGAGCTGATGACATAACCGCTAGTGAGCCTACAAGGGGAGAAACATCATCAGTCATATACTATTTTAATATACACATTAAGTAAGGTAAAAAAAGGCTGAGAATCGAAGATCAAAGCGGGTATCGAATCGAAGTGGCTCTGACTCCAAGCTTAGAAGAAGAAAAGACCGACCATGGCGGCAACAACGCCGGCAATGGTCGGGGTGACGCCAGCAGCGGCGCCCTGGGCGACGCCAGTCGAGGACTCAGCGGCGACAACAGGAGCCGACGAACCGGCAGCGGTGGTGCCCTTGGCCGGGGTGGTGGCGACACCCTTAGACTCAACCGGGGCGGTGGTGCCCTTGGCCGGGGTGGTGGCGACACCCTCAGACTCGACCGGGGCGGTGGTGCCCTTGGCAGGCGAGGTGGCGACCCCAGCCTCGGTGGTGGGGCAGTAGGTGGTGGTGATGACAGTGGCCTTGGACACAGTCGAAGCCGGGTAGGTGGTGCCCGAGACAGTCGAGGCCGGGATGGTGTGGACCTCGGTGCAGGCAGGGCAGGTGGTGATGTAGGTCGTGGTGTAGGTGGTGGCACCAGTAGCCGGGGCCTCGGTCTTGGTGGCCTCAGCCTCGGTGGTGGGGCAGTAAGTGGTGGTGATGGTGGTGGCCTTGGTGATGGTCGAGCCGTTCTCATCAACGTGAGTGCCAGTGCAGACGGGGCAGGTGGTCACGTAGGTGGTGGTGTAGGTAGTGGCACCAGTGGCGGCGGCCTCGGTGGTGGTGGGGCAGTAGGTGGTGGTGATGGTGGTGGCCTTGGTGATAGTCGAGGCGGGGTAAGTGGTGCCCGAGACGGTCGAGGCCGGGACGGTGTGAGTACCGGTGCAGACAGGGCAGGTGGTGACGTAGGTGGTGGTCAGGACAGTCGAAGCGCCCGAGTTGGTGGCAGTGACGGTCGAAGCAGCACCCGACGAGGCACCGGCCGAGCCCGAGCCAGTGGCGGTGGCCGAAACCGAGGCAGACGAGGCAGCGCAGGTGTTGGTCGGCTCGGTGGCGGTCGAGCCAGCGGCGGCAAGGGCAGCGTAGACCTCGTCAACAGCCGACTGGATCTGAGCAAGCTCCTCGCAGGTCAGGATGGAAGCGAGAGCAGTGTAGAGATCGGCAAAGGCACTCTCGATTTCGTCAACGGCAGGGTCAGCGGCACGCTTGCGGAGAGCAGCGAGAGCACGCTGGATGTAGGCAGCAAGGGCCTCGCTCGACTCAATGACGGCCGAGATGATAGCGTCGGCCTCGCAGCCCTCGAGGGGAGGAGTGACGGCCGAAACGGCATCAGCAGCGTCCAGGATAGCACGGACGACACCGGGGGCGTCAGAGAAGGTGGTAGCCTGCTCGGCGTAGGTGCCAACGTTCTCAATGTCAGTAACAAGGGTCTCCTCGGGCGAGCCGGGGGTGGGGCAGGCAGAGGCAGAGGCAGAGGCTGACGAGGCGGCCGACGAAACGGGGGTCGACGAGACCGCACCCGACGAGGCGGCACCAGACGAAACAGGAGCCGACGAGTTGGCAGCCGACGAGATAGGAGTCGACGAAACAGCGGCCGACGAAGCGCCAGACGAAACAGGAGCCGACGAGTTGGCAGCCGACGAGATAGGAGTCGACGAAACAGCGGCCGACGAAGCGCCAGACGAGGCAGCAACCGACGACGAGTTGGCAGCCGACGAGATCGGGGTCGACGAAACAGCGGCCGAAGAAGCGCCAGACGAGGCGGCGACCGACGAGTTGGCGGCGGCCGACGAGGCGACGACCGACGACGAAACAGCAGCCGACGAAGCGCCAGACGAGGCGGCAACCGACGAGTTGGCGGCGGCCGACGAGGCGACGATCGACGAAACGGCGCTAGACGAACCAGCGGCGGACGAGACAGCCGACGAAGCAACGATCGAGGAAGAGTTGGCGGCCGACGAAATAGCGGCCGACGAGGCAGCCGACGAGGCAGCCGACGAGGCAGCCGACGAGGCAGCCGACGAAGCACCCGACGACTCAACAGCCGAGCTGGTCGAGTTGGCGCTCGAAGAAACAGCGGCCGAAGTCGCAGCAGCAGACGACTCGGCGGCAGACGAAGCAGCAGACGAAACAACGGCCGACGAACCAGCGGCAGCCGACGAAGCGCCCGACGAGACAGCCGACGACGAAACGACCGAAGAGAGGACCGACGAGCTGACGACGGCCGACGACGAGTTCAGAGCGCTCGACGAGGCGACCGAGGCGACCGACGAGTTGGTGAAGATCGAGGCGCGCTTGAAGTAGTCGACGTTAGAGCCGACGACGGCAACTGCATTGAGCAGCACAGCGGCCGGAAGGAGACTCGCAACTGCAACCATTTCTATCTAGAACGAGTGACAAACAAGCAGTCGAGTGTACTCTATTTCACTAAAAGGCCTAGACCATTGCGGGAGCGGTGGCCTAATATAGTAGGCCATGACGACCTGTGCTCGCTTACCGCGGCGCTAGCGAGCTGCTGCTACAGATGCTGCGGTGCTGCACAAACGTCGGCGACTAACTTAGGGAATGGAATGGTGCGCCGACGCAGGACATCGCGAGAAGTGCATCTTGCATGCGTTACGCGCAGTCCCTGCATTGTTTTCTTTGTGTATTAGGGCAATTGTAATGGCGCTCACCATCACGTCGTGGTGGTGGTTTTGGTGGTGGTAATGATGGCGATGGCAACATCCTGAATACGACGGCAAGTTTATATCCAATTATTTAAATAAACATTGATATGCACTCTTAAATACCATATCTCTGGATCTTTGTCCACATAATCTTGACTTTGCCCCTGGATCTCTTTATCAGTGATACCTACACGGTCAACACAGCCTTTCAAGCAGCATTTACAACTCCCTCCACTAAACTTTAATATTACGGCACTTTGACTCTTTGAACGCACAGAGCCCTACGGTAAATGAGCATTCCAATAGACGATGGCGAGCTGCAAAAAAATCACGCCGTGAGCGCTTTTACTGCGTGCGAACTGCAAAAATGTAGTGCAAAACGCGTCCTACACGCTGCAACACACCGCTCCAACCGCACCTCGTTGCTATGGCTATTTTATCACCAGTACGGTAAACTCTGCCCAAGCGGATGCCTGCATGCAGAACAAAGGGTCCCATCCCAGAAAGGCTAGTGCAAACCGCTCGGAGTCGCTGGCGGCGCAAGCGAGGGAGACGAATTTTTGCGCGTCAAGTGCGTGGATCATCTGGAAACGGGGATCCCGGCTAAAATGAAATGAAATGAAACCCTCCTTACGCAGGAAGGGCACACCCTAGTCATCACTATGTGTGCCTCAGGGTTCAAAAGGCTGCAAAAAAAACAAATGGAGACCCTTCTTTTTCGGTACCGGCTCTATTATTTTTCCGGGAACCTTGGCCGCGCCGCACAGCATTCGAGCTTGTTGCTTAGCCGTGGCTCCCTACCCTGCTCTGTCTGCCTCTCCAACGGTTGATCCGGTCTACGGCGGTCCGTGCCGATCGCAATTGATTGCCTCGCATCGCCAGATGAAAAGTGTCCTGTTCTTGGTCCCAAAAATTTTTTTGAACGGGTCCAGTCCCTTCCCCTGCCGGAATTCGGGTATATTTCCATCGCCTCGCGTTGTTCTATTAGACTCCCGTGGCTGCAACATTCTCACGCATTAGTACAAGGGCCCATACCGCGCCACAATACTTGGGCGACTTGCTTGACGTCATGTTCTCCTGCTGTGCCACTGCGCGTCAATAATCAGCATTCATTGCAGCGTGCAGTTATTCTTTTTCGTGTAGGAATGTAGGAAATGCCGGCTTGACTGGTCCAGCATTATTTTTTATGCTGAAATTTCGTTATCTGGTCACTTCAACTTGCGTATCCCGCCGTCCCGACTATTGGGGGGTCCCTGGTGCACCTGCGTCTGGGTCGCACCGGCCTCGAGTCCCTGAGAATGCTCCGCAGGTCCGCATGCGAGTATCAGCCACTCGGTGCCGTTGTTTCCTGGGCGTGCGTACGGTACACCGAACTGTCCATGTCCCATTATTATTTCGTTTCTATCTAGCTGCTTTGACAGATTTTAGTCGTAACGAGGAAATAGTACAAACAAAATTCCCCCATTGTCGACTTTCTAGCTATACGGTGTTTGAGCGCAAAAGATACTGAGTGATACGCAATGCACCCACCATGAGCCTCTCGCCACGTTGAAACCCCGTGTCCCCCGGCACTAGTCTCCATTTACTTGTTCTTTGTTTGTGCGGTCGTCTATTTTTGAATTGGTGATGGGGCATCGGACCTTGGCCGCGGGGTTTCGTTTTTGCTCTGTTTAGAATCCATAATATCAGCAATCGATCTCAACAAACAGTACATAGCCACAACAAACATTGACATTCCCCAGGATCTTGCCAACGAAGTAAGGGGTCGCTCTCCCTGTCATCAGGATCTTTCTTGCTAAACGGCCAACGTAGGGGTTAACCTTCTAGCATGTCGTAGGAAATGTGCCAAAGTATAATGCGCACACAAGGTACAATAGCGAAGCCGGCCGATCTCAACTGGGAACCGGTTGCTACGGGAGTCTGGGGGTGGAATCCCGAGGAAAAAAAAAAAAAAGTACCACCAAGTTGCAGTTCATTACAGGTCGTTAGGTTAGGTTCTAGCAAGTGTGCCAAGTATAGTACGCACAAGGTACGTTAGTGTAATAGCAGCTTAAGTGACGAGTCACCACGTGTTACTCGCCTGCTAATTCTAAGCGGATGGCGGGTAGTCGTATTTTTCTTTTTTCAACGTTCAATACTGCTACATTGATTTTTCACAAAACTTTACGTCTTTGCTTACTGCTACCCCACGTGCACCAATCCGTCCGCGGCGCGCAATTTACCCACGTACACATCCACTACCAGGCTTACAAACTAACTGCGCCCACCATCTTGCGGACCCTTCCGCCATTGCGTCGTTTTCATCATTTCCCCAATTGGGACAACGGTGGTCCCTGTTAGGACTCGTTTGCATCCGAGGGCAGGAACCCTGCATTTACGTGCAGCTCCGAGTTTTCATGAGGAAAAAAAAAAAAGGACCGATATGCAGCACTGATCTTACAGTGAGGGCAACGCGTGGCGACATATTGGGTACATGGTCTTATCGAATGTAATTGATTGCTCACAATTTAGCATCGAAGATGTCCAATTCTAAGAGTTTACCACGAGATTCAAAGTATGTTGACCAAGTGGTTCTGGTTCTTGGCCCTAATTTTATATAGTACCCTATGCTATTGACTTGATTCTTTGCCCGTGCAGAGAAGGCCAAAGTGCGCATTATCGGTGGGTTCGCCCTTGTCGCCAGGGTGTTTGACCACCAAGTATTTTTGTTTGAGACAGGGCGCTACGGGGGTCTGAGCCCCCAGAAATGAAAACAGGAGTGAATGCATTATTCACGGCTGTCGCGGTACCCGTGTGATGCCATTCTGACACCTAATTCCCGCATTCGCTTCAGGAGTTCACTGGCTCGCTAATGTTGGGCCCGTTTACGCCGCAACGCAAGACCATACACATCTACACAGCAAGATCTCCAACCTCAAAGCCGAACCTCGCATATGCGCTGCTGGACAAACGCACTCGATCGCCCGTGTTTTCCATTGCGGTCAGTAGAGAACTTTTCGACTCGCCGGAGTGCCCGGCAAATGTCAACCTCAGAAACATTCTTTTACCAAGGGGTGTAGCAACTAGATGAAACCGTCCCAAGACTCCGATAGGGGCTAGTCTCGGGTCTCGGAAGCCAGGGGGACCCTAGCGCACGCCTAGTGCAGGGGATAGGGGCACTTGCGGCTAAGCCCAGATTGACGCGGTCAACGATGCGAGCGTATCTCGATCGTAGGTTCTACCGCATCGGCCAAGGCATCGCCGTTTTGGAGAGCAGAGGTACCTGAACAGTACCTGACGAATCCCCGATTGCTTGCGCTAGGCGTCTGTTTGCCGCTATCCGGTGATGCGTGACTCTGCACAGGAGGCGTCAGCAACGCGATTGTTCAGCGCCGTCTGACGCGCGCGCGACTATGAGTACAGTACTGCATGCCAACATTCCAGTCTTTTCCTTCTGTAAGGGTTTTGCAGCGGGTATTGTGAAATGCAGGTTTTACGCGTCGTGATGCAGGTTCCGTACCGGTTACGGTTAGTGCGGCGCCTGTTCACCGGCGTAGTAAGCGAGGTACCGATAACGCAAGATGATCGGCCTGTGTGGTGACCGTGTTTGGACAAGGCTTTTTTTGGGGGGCACTCGCCTTTGTCGCCTGTGAATGAATTCTTTGGGTTGTGGTGGTCATTAAACTTCAGACGGATTTACGCGGGTTTGCGCACAGTACGGCTTAGCCGTACCCAATCGATATTTCTTGGACGTAGTGTCCGAGGTGATTTATTTGGTAATTTGTTGTTTTTTCGATCTTGTTTCCAAATCTTCGATCGATGGTTGTGAGATTGTTTGTATTGCTCGTATCGTGCGAGTATTGCGCGTAATCGCCAGTGGACTAAAATGGTATTGCGCGGAGAGTAAAGGGTTGCCACTATGTTGACCCGATTCAACCACTGTACAAGGACTAATCGCGAATTGTACCTGGAACCCAAATTGGACATCTACGCCTCGTATTAAACTCCTTTTTGGCGACTCACTCACAGCGTGATTGCTCAGAACCGACAAACGACCGGTCTCAGCGTCCTTGTGTTGTCGCAATTCGAATCGTCCTTGTTCGAAACATATAAATAACCGCTGCAACGCAGACAAGACAAGATGCGAGTCCCGATATCTACTACGGTGGCGCAAAACTGGCACCGCAAAAATGATATATTGGATCGTCGTATTGACACTAATGACATTAGTTCTAGCAGCAGAACAAGCCTAATATTTGTCCTGGACGACTACAGTCCAAACCCCAAACTGCTGCAACCGTCAATTTAGTATTTTGGATTAGCAGAGGTCCAAACTAGCTACCCACGCGGTCCTGCAAAATCTATCAAAAGAAACACCAGCCCTGAATAGGCCCTGGCGAAAAAAGCCAAGCTTGAGATCGAGCTGACGTAGGTGCCGGGCATGGGTCCGTTAAACGATAAATCTGGCAATCGCCGATGCCACCGCTACGGGCTCCTCTATGGCGTGCCAGTGACCAACACCCTGCAAGGTGACGACCTCTGCACCGCCTCCGAGCGAGGTGGCCGGGACTTCGACACAGCCGGCATACGGGGCCGTCTTGTCGTCTGCACCCACGAGAATGAGAGCCGGAGCACGGACTGACGCATAGTCGGGCACCGTTGTTGCCGCATTAGCAATCACACGGCAATTGGCAATATAGCCGGCTGGCGACGAGCTAGCGATAAGCGCCGCAATCTGCTGCTTGTGTGCATCGGTGGCATCCTGTCCTACTGCTGCACCCGGGACGCTGTCCACCAGGAACTGGATGCTGCCCGTCTCTTCGATCTTGGCGATACGGTCTGCAAACACAGCCGCAATCTTGTCGGTCGGGTGTACGGGCCCGATCAAAACGAGTTTGTCGACGCGATCTCCGTACTTTTCACCGATCCGGCTCGCGATCATCCCGCCCATTGAGTGGCCGACAATAGTGGCCTTTTCGATCCCAAGACTATCGAGCACGCCCACCACATCGGCAGCCACAGTGTCGATACTGGGCGCAACGCCAGACAATGGTGTCCGTCCGGCTCCTTCTGTGTCCATGCGCACGATCCTAGCCTTGTCGCCTAGCTCCTTGACCACGCCATCGTAGTAGTCTGCCGACGACCCCAGTCCGTGGATAAAAAAAACGGCAGGCCTGGACTCCGCCGGCTTATAATCCACGTAAATCTTCTTTCCGTTGATATCCTTGAGGGACATGTTGGCCACAAGCACCCCCAGGGCCCTTTTTCCCCAGATATAATCCGTTTGCACGGCTACAAGTGGCTCTAGACCGAGACATTATCGGAAATATGGCCAACAGCCGCACTACCCGGCTACATGTAGCCGAATAGCGATGGTTCACCCGTGTTTTCCGGGCCTTCTATTGCATAGTACCTTTTTTTTTCCTGGGGCGCTGCCCCCAGACCCCCGTAGCAAGCGCTTTGCGGTTGAACTCGATGGGATCGGTCAAAGGTTCAAACAACCGGCCGGTCACAAGTCACCGACGTTCTGCGGTCCTTTCTTTGTATTAATACCCTGCACCAGGACATCACAGAACAAGCCATGAAAGACGCACCGGCCTGTAGGCGCTTATAGACTCAAAGGCGCTGTTTTCGATCATTGGGTCGGAGATGGACTGCATCGACGACAAGTTGACGTCGCGGTCTGTCGTTCACAACCCCAACTCCAAGGGCCAGTGCGGTTGCGGCGAGTCCTTTATGGTTTGAAGAGCTGCGCTAGATTCCGTCAGGCTCTTGGAATGACACAATACCCGAAAAAGAGAAAACAGGATCCACCATCTCACGACGCATTTATCTTTTTTTTTGCATTTACGCTACCTGGACGTACGTACATGCACTACCCAAATGGTCTCGCATATTCGTCCCAGAGTTATTACAACTTCATCTTCAACTGCGAAGCAGTTGCTACGGGGGTCTGGGGGCAGAGCCTCCAGGAAAAAAAAAAAAACAAATAAAAGTCCTTGTTCATGCATTACATCGTCACAATAGAAGTTGGATATCACAGGGCGAGGTTGTCGACCTTGCCGTTGAGTCCGTTGACGTCTACGTGCTCGGCCTGGACATTGACGTCGATGGCCGAGGCCGGCTTGGTGGTGCCGTTGCCATTGGCGTGGGCGACGCCGGAACTGGCCATCATCTTGGCCTCGCGCTCCTGCTGGGCAGCCAGGCGCCTGGCAGTTTCCTTAGCGGCAGCCTCCTCAGTGATGAGGGCAATGTCGTACGCGAGCTCGTACTCAACGCCAAACTCCTTCGCCTTGGCGGTGCCGGGCTGGAAGTCGACAATCAGATCACCCTTGACGGCAAACACCGAGTCATCCTCAACGTATTTGCAGGTGCGGTCGTAGATCTGGGTGATGAGGCTGCGGTAGCCCGGGGCCGTCACTCGCCAGTGAATGTGTGCCGGGCGCATCGGGTGGCGGTCCATGAGCTGCAGGAGCTTGCCAGCGGGGCCGTCGTAGGGGATCGGGTACGGCGTGGGACGAAGGGCGATAAACGCGTACTTGCCCTCGTCATCGGTGAAAAAGGTACCGCGAAGGTTGTAATCGGGCTGCTCGTCGTCCTGCTGCTCGTACAGGCCGTTGGGGGCGGTGTGCCAGACCTCGAGCTTGGCGTTCTTGAGAGGATTGCCCTTGACATCGGTCACACGGCCATGAACAATGGTCTTGTCACCGCCAACGTCCTTCTGGATGATCGACTGGCCGTACTTGTACACGGGCGAGTTCTCGCGGTAGAAAGGACCAATGATGGCGGTTGCTGTGTGGTCCGAATCGGCAAGCTCGTGGGTGATAGTGTCGGCCAGCGACTCGAGTCCAAAGACATCAGTGACGAGAATGCCCTCGTCGCGCTTGTCATCGGACATCTTTCCAATGGCGTTAATAAACTTGACGCCCTCCATCCACTCCTCGGTGGTGATCTCATTCTCCCGGAAGAAATCGTGCATGTGTTGGATCAGAGAGGTGAGGATGCGACGCATCTTGGGGGACGTGTTGGGTCCCATGGACTTGATGACGAGGTCTGTAAACGACTGATCCATTGTGTATGAAAAGTCTTTTTGTTGCCTTGCTGTGGTGTAGGCTGTAATGACAAAACAAACGACCTGAACAATCAAGAGTGCTGCGATTCGAACGACGTGGGTTTTATATCCAGTTACTGGCCATGGGGTGAGAGCTGAGCCCCACAGTCCAGCCGCGTGTTCAGCCGGATTAGGGACCATGTATCCGGGGTACGCCCCGCGTTCAAGGCGGGGGGACTAAGTGTTTTCCTGGAATGTTTTCAGTTTAGTGGGTTGTGAATCCGAGTGAGACCAATGCGTTTTCGAGTACATAGAGTTGATAGTGTTTTGAAGTTGTATAAGCTTAGTAAACGCAGTATTCCGGACAGTACGTCCGGAACCGACATGGCCAATCAGAGCGAGCGCAATCGCTGGCGGTCTTTTTTTTTTTTTTTTTTTTTGGCTCGTGGCGTCAAACAAAAGACACACCACATCCCGCTTCTCCCGGGGTACAATTGGCTCCCTGCATCTGGCGTTTAACGTTTTGAATCAGATGATTTTGTGGTGCGGAGACGGCAATACGGCCCCCAGAATTACGACCCGGACAAACAGTGCAGGAAATGTGCATGCCAAAATGGCCGTACGTCATCAAGACGGCAACGGAAAAAGGCTGACAAATTAGCTTGTTCGCGGCATCCCGACTGGTTGGGGCCGCATAGATCAGCCCGTATTGTTTCACGGTTTGGCGTTTAGCCGTTGCATGATCGCTCAGCGGAATGATGCCGCGAGCGATTGCTCAGGAGTGTTACACCGTGCCAGCAGAATGAAGACTTGTTCTTGGCCTAGCTCATCTCTGGACAGTGGCCCGTTAGTCGGCAGGACGACCGGTCAACACCCCACGTCCATATTGCCGTTACTGACCATTACTCGTCACCACCGGCGGGCGGAAACCCGGCTTTTTGCCCCGCATGCCACCACTGACGGAAATGTGGTACCGCATCGTCGACAAACTTCGGAACGGTCCGAGCCATTCTAATCGAATCGCTATACGATGAGACCATCTACACAAACCCAGAAACAAGAAAACTTGGCTCGAAATCATCCTCGGCCCATTTCCTATTCTGAGTGACCGCAGCACTGCCAGGGACAAAGTCAGGCCATGCCAGCGCATGGCAAATTTTTTTTTTACCCCAGGTCTTGTTGCGACCCCGTCAACAAAAAACCAAGGACCAGTCAAACCATCCATCACGCCCAGACATCCCAAAGACCCCTATTGTCCCGAAAACTGACCACAATCTCGGATGTCGGCCCGAATTTCGGACGGTTAACAACATCATTCAGGGACCACGCCCCGCACCAACTCAAAAAAAAAAGGTAGGCACATATACCCGACGCCGCACGAAAACGGGCCAAGCATCCCGACGGGCTCCGTTACTGCGCCTTACTACATTACTCCTATATCTGGCCCCAGCTTGCCAGCAAGCGGTTGCCAGCACCACTACGAAAGATATTTTCGATTCCCTTCTTTGACAAAATACAAAGCATGACACAAGACTACGCGGTGCTGGATGTGACAGAGGCGGTACTCGCCGCCCTCGTCTCAGATCAAAAGCTCCCGATCCCGTCGCGTGCACGCGAGCTGGCCAAGAACACAAAGTTCTACGTGCCACCGTCGCCTCTAGAGACCGATGTGGTACTCCCGTGTCCTCTCAAACAGCTCGAGACCGTCGCGGCCCTCAAGGCAGTCGAGGCAGCCGTCGCAAACGCTATCGGCGAGCACCGCTACGGGTTCGAGCAGACCGCCACCATCGACCTCCAGCACGCCACTATGTTCTTGTACATGGCGTATCTGGCGACCGTCAATGGCCTGGGGAAGCTCGACGCGGGCGTCAAGCGGTTTCTCAAGGACACGGACCTGCTGGCGGCGCAGTCCAACCTCTACAGACGCATGTCTGCGAACCTGTACAAGACCAAGGACAACAAGTATTTCCACATCCATGGTTCGCTCGAGGCATCGACTACCCTCAACATGATTGGGCTCCCGTCGCACCGCGATGACCTCACCGACTACCAGGAGATAATCCAGTACATTGGCGACGCGGTCGCCAAGTACACGGCGGACGAACTCGAGGACATGAACAAGGCCAAGCGCCAGGCCGGTGTGACGGCTTTGACACGCGAAGAGTTTCTGGCTACTCCTCATGGCAAGACGATCTCAAGCCAGCCCTACTGGTCTGTTGACAAGCTCGACGCGGCCGCTCCTGCTGCTTCGTGGCCGGCCGCTACCCAGCCCCAGTCTCAGACCCAGAACCAAACCAACGGCACCACCAACGGCACCACCAACGGCACCACCAACGGGAAGACCAGCGGCAACGGCAATGGCCACGCCAAACCGCAGATTCTCGCAGGTATCAAGGTCATTGAACTGTGCCGTATCATTGCCGGCCCGACCATCACTCGCATCCTGGCCGAGTACGGCGCTGAGGTCATCAAGATCACGGGACCGAACCTGTCGGACGTGCCGTTTTTCCAAGTCGACGGCAATATGGGCAAACACACTGCGGAGCTCGACCTCAAGTCCGACGAGGGCCGCGCAGCGTTTGAGAAGCTGCTCGACGAGGCAGACGTCGTGGTCGACGGCTACCGCACGCACGCCATCGAGAAGCTCGGCTACGGCCCGCAGGCACTAGCGGAGCGCGGTGCCAAGCGCGGAAAGGGCTATGTATACGTGTCCGAGAACTGCTTTGGCTTTGATGGCGAGTGGGCGTACCGCCCGGGGTGGCAGCAGATCGCTGACTGCGTGTCCGGCGTCGCGTGGGCTCAGGGCCGCGCCATGGGCCGCGACGAGCCTATCATCCCACCGTTCCCCATGTCCGACTACGGTACTGGCTGCATGGGCGCAATTGGCGCCCTTGTCGCCCTCTACCGCCGTGCTACCGAGGGCGGCTCCTACTGGGCCAAGACCTCCCTAGTCCAGTACGACCTGCTGCTCATGGAACAGGGCACGTACCCGCAAGACGTGTGGCAGACGGCCCTGGACATCCACGACCGCGAGTTGCAGCAGCTCCGGTACTACGACTCGGTCGACCACATCTCCGGCACCGCTCTGCGGTCCATGCGCCGCATCCGCCCCGATATCTTCGCCGAAGAGGGCCAGAAGCACTACATGGTCGAACTGCACTCGCCGGGCTTTGGCGGAACCGTGCGCGTTCTCAAGCCGGTTGTCAACTTCGACAAGACAGACAACCGCTTCAACGAGCCCTCGCGTCCCAACGCATACGACGAGCCTAAGTGGTGGCTATAACCTTTGCATCACCATAACGAGCATACGATTACGCATCTACGAGTAATAATAACTTCCTTTCTACTTACTCTTCCGTGAGAACAGTTTGTTTTTTTCTTTTCTTCCTGGGGGTTCCACCCCTAGACCCCCGTAGCAACTGCTTCGCAGTTGAAGTGGTGAGGTTCGGTGTAAGTCACACATGCATCAGGCCCCGTGAATCCAGTTGTAAGTACGATCAGCGGAATCGACTCGTTTCAGCAGCAAATGCGCACTGATCCAACTACGAAGTAGTTGCTACGGGGGTCTGGGGTGGAAACCCCAGGGAAAAAAAAAATGTCGACCGCGATAGTGACACCAGATGGCATGAACCCATCCACAAAGTAGGACCCGCGGAATCCGGCACTTCCATCAGTAAGCGTCCACTGAACCGACTGCGAAGCAGTTGCTACGGGGGTCTGGGGAAGCGGGCCCATAGGATAAAAAAGATCGACCGCAAAGTACTTGCTACGTGAGTATGCACGCCTAAGAGAAAAAAAAAAGAAAATGCCAAAGATCTATCAGTCTATAGAGATGCGTAGTATACAGGGATCATGTCAGACTCTGGACAATCTCAGAGTACATGGAGAGAAGCTGGTCATCATAGCCGTTTTGTTTCCAACTGTCGGTGATCTTGGGACTCAGCTTGCCGAGCTGCTCGCTCTCTCCAATGTCGGCCCCTCTGGTTGGTAGGCCGACGTTTGTCGGGACGGGCGTCATGTGTAGGCCGTTTGTCAGAATGGTCCGGAGATGGTCGGCCGCCATTAGGCCACCACGGCTACCAAACGTCACGATACCAGCCGGCTTACCCTTCCACTCTTGGTACAGGTAGTCGAGGGCACTCTTGAGACTCGCTGGCACGCTGCTGTTGTACTGAGGGAGCACAAACACAAATGCGTCGTAGCCGAGGATCGTGCGCGACCAGTTACGCACTTCTTCCGTCTCATAGTATTGCGTCGGGTTGATCGCCGGAATCATTTTCGGCACGCCCGGCTCTTCTGAAATGGGTAGTGCCTGGTCCTTTAGATCTATAATGTCGAGCGAGACACCCTGGGCATTGGCACCCTGGAATACGCCCTGGACATATGCAGAAATAAAAGGGCTGAGGCGTCGGGGTCGTCTAGACGCGGTCACAATTGCGATGCGTTTAACCATTGCGCTGGCAAAGTTCGTAGTAACCATGAGGGTGTAGACCAAGCCGCCATGGGCGCTTATAAAGCCAGGCCGCGTGGCTTAGGAGTGGCGTAAAAGCGGCGTTGACGGGGCTGGCGGATGGTTCCGCGCTGATCTCGGAACCCATTCACCTGATTCCGGGGAGTTGCATAGCAGTGCATTACCGTCCGTTGATGAAAAACCGTCCCGAATTCTTATCACTAAAGAGCAAGCCGCACAATTACCCGACATAGTACGCTACATTAAAGTTAGTTGACTTTTCAGATTTTTGTATTTTTTGTGGACCATCGCAATCGGCGGATATATGGACCTTCCCCAGTTTTAGCTCCACACAACGACACACCCCACCACCGCAATGACCGCATATCCTGCGAATTACAGCGACGAGGCTGTCCAGATCTTCATTTCTGACTTCTTTAAGGCGTCGGACACCAAACCGCCGTCTCCGGACGTCGGACCGGACCCGTACGTGACGGCCTTCGAAGACGATGCCACCCTCGTCATGGGTCTCAACAAGTTCGAGGGCACCGACAAGATCGCCAGCTGGCGCCAGGGTGCCTGGAGCAAGGTCGTAACGCGGCACCATGTCGTCGACAAGGTCTTTGTGCACTCGGAGAGCGAAGTCGCCATGATCGGCACCGTCGACTATGGTCTCGCCAACGGCACCTCTGTCAACGTCGAGTGGTCCTCGCACATGGTCCTCAATCGTTCCGGTGGCTCCATCAAGCTCAAGCGATACCAGGTATACCTTGATGGCTCCAAGCTCGCCCAGGCTGTTGCCGCCGTCTAATCTGCCATTGCATTGACGATCGTCTATTCCACAGGCGCCCCTATCAACATCAGTTGGAGACTAGATTTTATATACCAGGAGAGCTGCTTCGCAGTTGGAAAAGACTCAATTTTTTTTAACCTGGGGCAGAGTCCCGGCGAAAAACACAAACAGGACCCAAATCAACTGCGAAGCAGTTGCTACGGGGGTCTGGGGGCAGAGCCCCCAGGAAGAAAAGAAAAAGAAAAAGCAGTGTGTCCCATTCTCATATTAACCTATCATTGCTATCGTTACATTTTTGTTAGAATCCCGAGCTCATGGTGAAGCCAGGGAAGGGCCCGAGGGTGTCGTAGAGGTTGCTTTGGGCGGCTTCGGAGTCCATGGGCCCGCCGCCCTCGCCGAGAGCCGAAAACGACCAGTTGAGGTTTATGGCTAGGTCGATGTCGGAGATGTCGAAGAAGCTCGGGGTGACGATGCCTGAGCGGAGGTACGGCGACAGCTCGTTGTTGGCGAGAGCGCCGGGAGTCTGGACGCGGTCGCCAATGTTGCTTTGCTGGTCGACATGGGGGGCGGGCACTGACGTCGGGCCCGGGGCTCTGCCGGACGCGCTGCCGGGCGACATTGCTGCCACGCCGCCCTGACTGCTGGGTGTCGCGGCTGCCGACGGGCCCTGGAAGACAGCGTCGCGCATGCCCACCAGGATCTCGCCGTACCGCTTGGCCGACGGGTCCTTCTTGTCATAATGCGATAGCGTGCCGAGACAGCTGGCAAAGATCCATGCAAAGTTGGGGTTCGCGCTCATGTTGCCGCCGAGCTGAAACACCTTGAGCAGGATGATGACGCCCGCCGTGAAGACGTAGTAGATCATAGGCGGCGAGCGCGCCGGCTGCGCAGACGCGAACCGCTGGTTCTCGACAAGACGAATGCTCAGTTTGGCGCTCTCGACGCACGCAGTCGACAGCTGCTCAAACACCTCCATGGCCTCGGGCTCGAACCCGTCAGTCTGCTTGAGGTTGGCGCGCTCGCGCGACACCGAGTAGAAGAAAAACGGCCGCGTCAGCAGAATCAGACTGTGCAGGTACACGAGATTTATGAGCAGGATATTGGCCTTGGCGCCCTTGGAGCTGAACTGCGTGCCCGAGTCCACCACGAGGCGCTGGAACTCGGCAGCCCACTGCTTGAGATTGTCGACGAGTGCTTGCGCGCGGCTGCTGTAGATGTTGGGTGACCGGTACACGTTGAGCATGACGTCGCCCAAGATCTTGCACAGCTCGCACAGACGCACTGTCGGGAGCCACTCGGGGTCTGGGTTGTCGTCCTCGCTGCGGAGGTACTCGACCATGTCCGCGTTGTCAATGGCAAGAGCGCGTCCCAGCATGGCCGATCGGAGGCGATCGAGAATGAAAAGCGTCCGCCACAGCCGGTGGCGATGACGCTCGGTCCGCTTGTCGAAGCGGCGATCGACCCACTTGCGACCGAGACCGAGTGATTGCGCGTACCGGATGGCGACGCCGAGGTGGACCCACGACGAGTTGCGCTTCGAAACAAGCTCAAAGTACAGAGACGACAAAAGGTAGCCCTGGACGACCCACATGTCGCCGTCGCCGACAACATCGTGCAGCAAGATGCCGAGACCGCTCTCAAAGAACATCTGCGGGGTGAACCCGGCGTTGGGGTGGTCGTCGCAGTAGAAGATAGCGCCGATGGCGAACATAAGGTGCAGCAGGCACAGCTGCGGCCGCTTGACCGCCAAGGGGTTGAGGTACGCGTCGTTGATGTCGGCGCGAATCGCATCTAGGTCAAAGACGTACCACATGGTGTGCACATTCTCGACGTAGTACGCAAACAGCCGGTCTGCCGTCTCGCGCGCCGGCAGCTGCACTGCAGAGAGTGCCGGCGTCAACTCGGGACCGTCGACAAAATGGAACCGCTCGGGGTCCTCCGTGAACGACGACTCTCCCTGCGTCAGGCGGAACAAGTGGCGCGCCTGCTCGAGGAGCGACAGCGTGCACGACTCGCCAATATAGTTGAGCTTGCCGCGCACACTCGACAGCAGACGCGTACCGGTACCATCGCCCACCGTCTCAATAGGAAAGTCCGACTGAGATCCTCTCGAAATTGTTGAGCCTGGAACGTTGGTGATATCGCTGCTCGAGTCGTGGCCGCTGTGCGAGCCGGCGGTACTGCTGCGGCCATGGCCTGGGCCCATGGCCATGGACGGCAGGTGCATTCCTGGGTGTTGACTGCCGCCGTCAAGCGCTGGACGGCCACTACTCGATGACCGATGCGGCGAGCCCACAGGCTGGGCGAAAGTGCTTCCCGGATTGGGAGGCGCTTGTCGCGGCGGCGCCAGCGGCATACCGTGTGACAAATGCTGACGGCTGCTGGGCCGGCCGTAAGCAGTGCCGAGAGCCTGTGGAGGCGGCAGAGTCGGCGTCGGTGGCGGGAGCCGCCCGCTCTCGTTCATGAGAATGCCTGGCAGTGCCGGGGGCTGGCTTGGCGGAGATCTAGGAGACATTGCAGCCCCGCTCATACTGCCAGTGCTGCCAGTGATGCTACCTGAAACGCTGCCTGCATCGCTACCGGCCCGCACGCTGCCGTCAGAAGCCCTCTGTTCGCGAATGGCACTTTGCTGAAACTGATGATGTCTTGACGATGCCCCGTCTTGCCGCCAGTCGTAGCCGCGCTTGTTATTGTTATTGTTGGTGTTGGTGTTATTATTGCCATTAGTTTGCGACGATGAGCCCTGATTAGGGACAGTCGCATGACCGTGGTTCACTTGCACCGATTGAGCGTGTTGAACAACCTGTTGGACGGCAGGTTGGTTAGTATTATTCGGGCTTACTTGAGTACCCATCGAATGTGCAGAACCCTGGTGGCCGCCATACGTGCTCTCGGGTGAGTGAGAGGTCTTCACCATGGACGAATCGCTCTGTTGCGACCCACTACTCCCTTGGCGCTCGCCTTTGGGCGTCGCTCGCGCATAATAAAAGCGGCCATCCTGCGGTGCATATACACATTCGCATCCCTTGGCCTCGCACTTGTTGCATGGATGTAACCCGTTGCACTGTTGTTAGAGTTTCTTCCCAGCATTGTACGTTTTTTTTTGTGCTGGCGTATTTGCCCGCATACTCTTGCCGACATGATAATAGACGCGTCGAAAACCTTCACTTCGCTCATACACACCTTTTGTTTCCTTCGCTTACATGCGTCGCATGCCATTGCAGTGCGTTTACGCTTTGATGGGTCGACAAGACGACGGAGCCGTCGGCGGGCTTTGGCGTCAAGTGTCGCCTCTGGCTCACCAGATCCCCGCGGATCGACGGGCCGGCCGCCAGTGGCCACTCCTCTGTGATCTACATTTGTGATTGCAGTCAGATCCATTGAAACTGCACTGGCATCTAAGTGTTAGCTTTTCTGGCGGCAGGCGATCGCAGTTGCGTCTAGCGGTCCGTGCACGTTGGGAACAAAAACAGGCGTCAAAAATATAAAAAACACTTACGCTGCAACCTAGCGAGATCGACGATTTTATATTGTCGACAGCTCCACGAGACGGGTCCCAGAAGCAGTCAAAGCAGTCGCAGGTATGAGCGATTAATGAGAAATTAGTCGGCCCAAAACTCCTGGGAGGCGCGAACAGTCGAACTGAACGAGCTGTTTATGAGAAAATGAGCACCTCCAGCCGCGAGCCTTTTTGCGCTGGATTTTAGACGCCTAGCGTCCCTTTGTTGTCCTGCGTCACCCGTCGCGATGGCCGTTGATGCGCCGTTGGTCTCTATCCCCACAGGACAAAGGCCGGCACTAAATGGGGTGATGTTATTCCGTCGTGCTAAGTTACGATTATTAGCGCGTTACCATGACAATGTGGGGCTGGAAATGCGGGGTAGTACGTTACTGAGGGTTGCATTTGCTGGGCATTTTTAATTCCACTGTAAATATGAGAGGCGCCAATAGGACGCGCGACATTTTGGCAATTTATTCTCCGCCTAATATTCATTTGGCTTGGCGTCGGATCGTCAGGTACACAATCATCGAAAAGATAAACCATGCCACCTTACAACCCTGCAACGCTTCTATTTTGATATTCCCACAAGGCCTAATCGAGAAATCGATTACCCGTTCAGTGGTCTGTATGCGGCTGTTTAATTCACGCCAATAGTCAACCTACTAGGCGAGACAACAAATAGCCGAATCGATACGTTCCATAGATGGAATGGACCGTAGAGGTGCCCGTCTTTTTCTCTTTTTCTATACAGGAGTTATGTCTGCCAAAATGGGTACAATCGTAGCTGCAGACTTAAACCATAAATGGCGCCATACAGAAGATAGCCTGTTCAAGACGCAATACGTGATAGAGGGAAGGTGGTATCCAGGCACAAGACAACCATTATTGACACACGAAATATGGATATCAACTCGTCTATTGCTATTTCGTTTGTGTCAGTTCTTCACGTCCCCCCCTGACAATTGACAGTAAATCAATCGCCAACTGCGAACCTTATCGAGAGGCATAGTGGCGCGCAGCTATGTTGCCCCCTGCCGGGTTGGTGCACGCCGAACAAAGAGTCAAGGAATAGGGAAACATATTGCAGTGGATTCACTCAAAAGCCAGACAATTTCAGATCCAGACAAGACATACGTGGCGATCCGACCATAATGCTTTCAAATTCTTGGGACCGCCTTGACACCAGAACCAGCTCAAACGAGCAACACAGGGGTAACAATAACCTAAAGTCGAAAGTGGCAGTCACGGCGCACAGACTTGAAATGCATACCAGAAACCCCTTTTTCGTCGACCCGGAGCGGCCAGCCAGCACCAAGTATTATTCTCTTGCGAAAACTATAAGAACGCCTACATTCGGCACTCTTGAATCGACAGAACACGCCAAGTCTCAGTTGATACCAAATCAAGCAAAATGAAGTACACTGCTCTTTTTAACCTGCTGACTAGTGCGGCCCTCGCTTCTGCGCAGTCGTTTGCTAACTCGTCCTCGCCGGCTACCGCTACTTATATCTCCGCCACATCGGTCGCGTCGTCGGCGGCGTCGTCGTCGGGCTCCTGCGCTGTCCAGACTCCCATTGTCTCGCTTCGCAACCACTTTGCTCCGTTTGACACCGATGGCGCTGCTGTCGACAAGGCGATCTCGGGCTTTACTGGTGCCGTCAGCGAGGTCACCACGATCCTCACTGGCCTCAAGAAGTTCCCGGGCTGGCTCAACGACTGCCGTGGCGACGCTGTCCTGATCGCGTCGCCGGCGGCTTGCGAGACCGTCGAGATCGTTGCAATTCTCCGACCCCGCTTTTCGTTCCTCAACTCGCTCTTCCAGCACCTCAAGTCCAAGCGGCCTGCCTTTGATGGCGTCCGCAGCTCGTGGAAGCGTGCTGACTCTACTGCTACCTCTGCCATCGCTCCCGTCCTGAGTGACATTTCTGGTGACCTCAGCAGCCTTGTCTCTGCTCTTGCTTCTGCCGCCGACGCCATGACTGCTCTGAGCACTGACGTCTCGGCTCTGACGACTCTTGTTGATGAGGTTGTTGCGCTCTACAGTGGCACTTCGGCCTCGGCCGCCGCCGCCTCGGCTTCAACTGCTACCGTCACGTCCACCTTTGTCGTCACCGGCTGCCCCGTCTGCACTGAGACCATTGTCATTCTACCGGAGATGTGCGGTTGCGCCGGCACCACTATTTCGAGCTGTGCCAAGACTACCATCGTTGCCACTGCTTCCTGCAGCACCTGCACTCCTGCCGTTGCCGTTCCCTCTAGCGCCGCCTGCGTCCTGACCACTGCTGCCTCGTCGACTGCCGCCGCTCTCTGCTCGGCCGGCACCTGCGGTGCTCTCCCTGCTGTCTCGAGCAAGAGTTCTGCCCCTGCTGCTGCCCCTGCTGCAGTCACCACCGTGTCGTGCGCCAACAGCGCGTGCGAGTCCCCGGTTGTGTGCGCCGCCGGCACCTGCGTGACTACCACTGCCAAGCCGGCAGCCACCGCCGGTCAGACCGTTGTCTCGTGCGTTAGCAACCAGTGCACCACCGTGACCCACGCCGTTGAGGTCACCGTCGCTGTCACCTCGCCCAAGGCCAAGGCCACTGCTGCTGGCTCTGGCTCTGCTGGCTCTGGATCCAGCACCGGCTCCACTGATGTCGCCGTTGCCCCTGTTGCCGAGTCCAGTGAGTCGCCTGCCGCCGTTGCCCAGTCAAACAGTGGTGTCGCTCGTGCTGCCTCTGTCATCTCGGTCGCCGGTGCCATGCTCGCCGGTGTCTTCCTCTTCTAATCAGCTCGGCTTAATTCTTCTGCCTGGCTTTCTTCTTTGTACTTATACCAATATACTTGAATTATTATTACTGCCATCTGTTTCTCCTTAAAGTGCTCGTCATATCCTAGTAGCAGCCTCTTTGCAGTCGAATCGTGACCCCGATTGTGCTGCCCTACGTCATGCGTATTTTTCCTGGTGGCGACGCCCCCAGACCCCCGTGGCAACTGCTTCGCAGTTGAATCGTGGCGAACTGCTAAGGGGTTGCTAGGGGCCTCTGGGGGTAGCGACGCCGCGGGAAAGAAGCAATCGGCGATAAACTCGGACTTAGTCCCTTTTTTCGGTTCCATTTCCAGATTCTGGACTCAAAATCAGTCTAAAACCACAATTCGGATACAAAAGAGCTGCTTGGGCGGCCCGGAGCAACGCCCTGAAAGAAAAAGGAACATAAACAAAAGCTCATAGTTCAAATAGCAGGATTCTTAGCCATCCGGTACTCCGAACTCTGAGGATATGCCGGACCGGGAACAGAAGGATCCAAGATTGGAACCGGATCTGTCGACAGCGTTTTTCTCTTGCTGCACAAGCATGCGAACCGTCAAAAGCGAAAGTCATGCGAGATGGCGACTGAGGAATTCACTGCCCATCTTTCAAGGAATCCTCGATTAGATGGTACGAATTAACATTCCATTCCAGCTTAATAACAAAGAGCAAAAACAGTCTGTTCGTGTTACAGCCATAGTAAACATTCCAATGCCGACAGGAAGCAACTCCTCAGTTCGGTGTCATTGTCGAGTCAAATGCAACATGAATCTTATTTTGAATTTATTCCGGTTTGAGGCAATTTGTGCCGGTTTTACCCCTGTAGATTTCGGCACTGCTGCGTCGCGTGAAGCCGTAAAACTGAAAATTATAATGACAATATCCAGAAACGAGACCCCTCGCATGCAATAGTTTGATCAAATGTGGAAATTCGCCCACTACAGTGTCGGTCCCGAGTCCTTTTTGGGGATTACACAACCTTGAAATGTCTTACGTAGCTAGCCCCGTCAACAGTGCCTGTTTACGGCACTGAACAACTGCAGCTGCAGTAACTACATTCCGAGCATAATTGGTTAATGAACCAACTGATTGGCCACTCGACGGAAAACCATAGGAAACCACTCTGGCTCTAGGTCAAGACTCGTAGTAGAAGCCAAAAAAATAAGAAAAAAAAAAAGAAACAAGCTCGCACTCTCGGAAGCACTAAAACCGGCCCACAACACGAGACATACGCTACACAAACTTTCAGGACGTGTACGCAAACGGCAAAGGGGCCACCAAAGACGGCAGCACTGCAGACGCTTGGGCCTCTCAAACATGCAAATCCAAAGAACCCGTCGAGTACAGCCCCTGCTTCTAAAAAGTAACTATAAAAGGGCGCCCCAATTCCTTCCTCAAGACTCCTCACCAGAACCTTTCAGGCATTTTCACTCTTTCATACCAACCATGCAGTTCTCTTCGCTCCTTCTGACCTCGGCCGCCCTGGCTTCGTCGGCTCTCGCCCTTTTCTCTAACACCACTGTCACCGTCAACGAGACTATGTGCATCCAGACCTACGTTGTGACATGTGCCGCCTGCACTGAGGTTGTGACCGTCGAGCCTCAGCAGTGTGGCTGTGAGGGCACCACCATTTCGTCGGCGTCCAAAGAGACCGTCTCGTGGGCTTCGTGCGAGACCTGTGTCGCCCCCACCCCGTCGTCAGCTGTGTGCGTCGTCTCCACCAACGCTGCTGGCTCGTCGTCGGTCGCTACCTGCTCGACCTCGGCCGGCTCTCTCGTGTGCCCGACTCTGGCTGAGACCATTGCTCCGTCGGTCGCCGCCGTCCCGGTCGCCAGTGGCACTGGCGCGGTCGCTCAGAGCAACGGTGCCACCGCTCTCTTTGCGTCGTCGGCCGTCGGCGCCATTGGCGTTGTTGCCGGCCTGCTTTTCTTCTAAATTTCAAGCACTTGCTTCTGCTTTCATTAATTTCTCTATAACCTATTAATACCAAAAATTGATTTTCACTCATTGGACGTAAAACTAACGGCGAATGCTTTGCAGATGGAAAAGCTGTCTTTATCCTATAGGTGATATCCCTTTATCTTCGCAACAATCTTGGGTCCGGTGCCAGCTCACGGTGTCGAAACCACGAACTCAATCCCCAATGGCTCGGATTACAACTAACGAATAGGGCTCAAGATTCACTTTTACTTGACCTGTGGATTTGGCCTTCTTGTGTGGGCATTGGCTGTCGTGGTGAAAAACGACGTGTTGCAATGACGATGGCCGCCTTCTGTCGTTCTGTTGTTCCTGGGGGCGCTGCCCCCAGACCCCCGTAGCAACTGCTTCGCAGTTGAATTTTGGCTTTTTTTGCGTGGTGCCTTTCTATAGCACTATTTTCCACCCTGTGAGGTTTGCTCGCAGGAAGCAAACTGTTTTATTTATTCACACAGGGCATTCGCAGCCCAGCCAGGGACCGCGAAGCAGTTAGAGCCCGAAACCTGGGGCCGACCCCAAAAGAGAAATTTTTTTTTTCCCAACTGCGAAGCAGTTGCTACGGGGGTCTGGGGGCAGCGCCCCCAGGAGACAAAAAGTTAGGAGAAAAGAAACAGGGCTCTGCCAGACTTAAGAGTGAGACACCATGTTGCAAATCATGTACCATGTGGAAGAAGCCAGCCGTGCTCCCCACGCGTGGATTACTTAATATCACTGTGCATTGGTATTTCACGCGAACTCGATGCAGTTAGCCGCACGGCTGACAGCCCACTATATTAAGCACCAGACAAAGACCGACACTAGAACCCCACTGTGACCGCTGAGCTAGCACTGGTTCTAGAACTGCTGTGGAATCTCCATGGACCCGACTGCAAACTATTACCCCCAAATACTGCTAGTTAGACGGCGTAGAAGGCCAACAATGCAAGACGCGATCGACGCGCTTAGATGCATCGAACAATCAGAGATGCCTTCCGATGGCACGCGGCACGGTCCGATGCAACGCCCAATTGGGTTTAGCTGACCAGCAGGCATTCGATCTTGTGCCGTCATGTCGCGCGGGTTGCCCATGTTGCCCCAGGGACACGGTCTGCAAGCTCGTGATGATCTGGCCGTCCCATGAAGAGCGAGCATTCAATCGCCCACCATGGAATGTGCATCCCCCTTTTTTTCTCCTGATCGTCAGCGACTATGTTCCCAACTGCGAAGCAGTTGCTACGGGGGTCTGGGGGCAGCGCCCCCAGGAATAAATGCCAGGGGGTCGTTGTGACATCCTCCTGGGGGCGCTGCCCCCAGACCCCAGTAGCAACTGCTTCGCAGTTGGAAACTGCCGTAGGCCGTCAAGGGGAAGCCGCGACGGCCGCCTTGGGGGTGATGAGGCCCGAAATGGCGAAATGATGCGCCTTGTCTGACGCCAGCCGTGCGAGACCTCGAGACTAAGCGCCGCACAGGTCTCTGATATGATTGTCGCTAAGACAAATGCGGTACTGGGGCTACCCCTGGCTGGGTGCCATGGCAGCGGGGGCGTGGAGTGGCGTGTGAGCAGGCTATGTTGGACCGAAACGGGGCGGAGAGGCGTAAAGCGATGCAAGATGTGGAGTGGATCTGGCGTAGCAGGGCCGTCAGGGACCGAGATACAGTGCTTGCCATGCGCTGATTATTTGGTTGGTCAAAAACTGGGTCTCACGATCCGGCATCCACCGGGTTCGCCAACAAGCCACCACGTTCTGGCCAGTTCCGCGTAGGCTTGCTTTACCCCCTGGCAGGCCGCAGTAGCTCGTGACGGGCGGCTGAGACGGCTCAACCCCTCGCGGGCATTGTTCGTCCCGTATGCGCAAATCGCTGCCGGGTTTGGACCAAGGTTTGTGCCAGGTTTTATTCCAATTTGGCGCGCGTCGTCGTGCGCGTCCGTGACGTCACCCCGTGCGTTTTATATCGCTGTCTTGCGTACGGTGCCAGTTAGAAGCTGCTCTTTTTTTTTTTTTTTTCCTGGGGGTTCCACCCCCAGACCCCCGTAGCAACCGCTTCGCGGTTGAAGATAGGCAACTCCTACATTATTCTTTGCCGCTCGAATCCCAACTGCGAAGCAGTTGCTACGGGGGTCTGGGGGTGGAATCCCCAGGAAAAGAAAAAGCCACTCCAACTGCGAAGCAGTTGCTACGGGGGTCTGGGGGCAGCGCCCCCAGGTAAAAAGATCGACTACAGACCCGGCGGCGGGGTCTGGACGACCGCGGAAAAAGAGAGGGTGGCACCACGGCCCGTGCAGCGGGATCCCGGCCCGGCGCATAGTGGCTCGTGCACAGTGAAACGGGAGGGGTCCAAGCCGAGTGCCCGTGCGATGAGAGGAGGCGGCCCTTTTTGCCAATCGGGGCGGGGCACTGAGGGGAGGAGAGCGCCCGAAATTGGTGATGGGATGCGCGAGCCGGAACAAGGCGAATCGAGCTCATTAATGCCACAGACGGTAAATTACCTGTAGGTCGCGCAGCGTCTCCACGCACCAGCGGCCCGCAGCGCAGCAGCACAGGCGGAATGCTCTGTATGGTGCCTACGCACTCCTATGCACGGTACGACGTGCTTTTCAGGGAACGTGTATGAAGTGGGGTTTGCGTAGTGTAGTGTTTCAATGGTTGTGGTTTTTTGTTTAGTCGTTTTTAGTGGTTGAGTGGTTTAGCTGTTTAGTGGTTTAGTGGGGCGGTCTGGCTTGTCGAATGCCTGGTTGCTGCCCTATTTTTGGGCGACCAGGCCTTTGCTCTAGGGCAATCCCCGAGGCTAAGCGCCAGACCCGGTGAGCCGCACACGACCCCTGAAGTCGGTGCCGGGACTATAGCTCGTAAATGCAGTCGCGCTGCGATGTTGCGCTGCCTCAAATTAACCCCTCGGCGGGGATGCGCAGTCGTCGCTATAGCACGAGTCTCGCGCAGCAGACGTGTACATTTCTGCGACTTATGGCCGCGTTGTCGCTCGCCAACCGCTACGAGACCCTCGAGACCCGGCCTGCAGCAAGCATGCAGGTCGCAACGACGCGGCTCCGTTTTGGCTAAAACAGCTGCTAGTCGAAAAGAGGGGGGGTAGCGAGCACACGAGGCTGGCGGGCCGAGTTGCGAGCCGGATTTCTTGCTCCTAGTGTGGATTCTATGTATGCTCGTGGGGACTTTTAGTGGTGTACGTGCCAACCGATCAACACCGCCCCTTTGTATCCTCAATGAACGACATATCTGATTGATCCGTCACATTCACCCACTCAGGGCCTTGACTCAAAATTATATGCACATCTGTCACACAGCCGGCGACCGCTTACTGACAGTCTGTCTCAACTGCACTGCCATCCGGGGTGTGGGATTGATATTTTTCTTGGGTTGTGTTGTTGGTGAGTGGTTAGTGGTGGTTGGATATCCATTGATTAGTAGTTGACGATTTCCTGGCACTTGAACAATGCATCAAAACGTAGCCTAGTAGTTCACAGTTCACGCGCGCCCGTTAGCTCGATCTGTCGCCGCGAGCTGCTCGCGCCATATGCAATCACGACCTGGCAGTCATGGCTGGCAGGCAGCTCGTGCACCATGGACGCGCCTACGGCGCGCACTGCCCAAGCAACGCAACCGGCACGCGAGGCTCTATGGTTCAGGTTCAGGAGTAGTGAGCAGGTGATAGGTCAATTTGACGAGTCGATTATTATTTTTGAGGTTATTCATTCGTTATGGATCTTGTGATCTTGTTCCCAATCTACCATCAGCCCACAGTTCCCTGTCTACAGCTGAACTGCTGATTATTAACCGAACCTCTGTTTGACCCCCCGCAAACCCGCCAATCACCCACCAACCGCTCGCTACAACAAACCCCAAACCACGACGCGCGTCTTCTACGCGGGTGCGACACGTCGCGCCTTTAAACGCGCCGCCAAACCGTTGACAAAGGAATGGCGTGCGGCGGGCAGGTCGCGCCGCGCAGCAAACAATAAGGTTTGGAATGAAGCCATGAATTCCAACCCCTGGGCCCGCGGCTGCACAGAGCCACAATCCTATATAACTCAGGCGGCCTCGTCTGGTGCTTTTGGGTTCGTCACTGGATGCTTACTATTTGCTCCCGTCACCAGTCGTTCTCTAGCCGTTGCTAGATCCGTCATTCCTTTTTCTTAATTTTATTGTCTCACCCGTTATTCGGTCGTTGAGATCAAAGCAAGCTACTCAGTTTTCGACTTCAACTCCAACTCCAGACTCTCATTTTTTTGTACGTATATTTCAAACTCTTAAAAGTCCTTCCAAATCTAACGCCAGAAACACACAATCACACAAAAATGGAAATGCACCGCGCTCAAACTCACCACCACCAGCAAAGCCACCGCCGGAGCTACTCAAGACGCCTAGAGGCCATCGAGGCCGAGGCAGCCCGCCAGGTCGAGAGCGAGTACCGTGATGATGTCGTCGCCCACATGAAGGCTATGGAAAAACTCACAATGGCAGACCCGTCCATGATGGACCTTCAGCCCGAGATCGAGTGGCACATGCGCCCGTACCTGCTCGACTTCCTCGTCGACACCCACCTCAGCCTGCGCCTCCAGCCCCAGACCCTCTTCCTCGCCATCAACCTCATCAACCGCTACTGCTCCAAGCGCATTGTCTTCAAGAAACACTACCAGCTCGTCGGCTGCACCGCCCTGTGGATCGCCGCAAAGTACGAGGACAAAAAGAGCAGGATCCCCACCCTCGCCGACCTCCGCAACATGTGCTGCAAGGCCTACGAGGAAGACATGTTTGTGCAGATGGAGGGCCACGTCCTCAACACCCTCGTGTGGACTATCGGCCACCCCACCATCGAATCGTACCTGGGGCTGTGCCTCGGGCCCGACCACAACCCCACAGTCCGCCACGTCGCCCGCTTCCTGTGCGAGAACTCAATGTACCACCGCGCGTTTGTCGGCCTGGAGCCGTCGCTCGTCGCGTCCTCGGCACACATCCTCGCCCTCCACATCCTCGGCTACGTCGCGGCGATCCCGTCGTCCGCATCCCGCGCAGAGATCCAGACAGTCAACCTGCTCGCTCAGCACATGGCACAGCCCTCAAAGAGCCTGCTCCGAAAGTACTCGTCGAGCTCGCTCTCCCAGGCCGCCCAGCTCGTGCAGCAGTACGTTGCCCGCCAGCACGCTGCAACCCTGTCGCTGCCGCCGACCCCGCCGCCCCAGCAGGCCGCCGCCATTGCCGGTGCCAACGCCATGACGCCCCCGTCCCTGTGCTCGTCCGCCAGCAGTGTGTTCTCGACGCCAGGTGACTCGCCGGCAGCGGTGCCCCCCGCGGTGCCCCGTGGCGATGGCTACCTAACGCCGCCTTGCACTCCCGCAGACGCCGCCGGCATTGGCCTGCCAGTGCCCAAGCCGCCTTACGCCCAGACCCAGCCGCCCACATTCGTTGGCTTCCACTCACTCTAAGCCTCTGCATGCGTGACGTTCTGACGCCTGATCCCCCCCACCACTCCTTTTTTTGATGACCTACGACTTGATGACCTTTCCGACGCATGGCCTCTCTTTAATACCGTGTTTGCATTTCCACCTAGCCCGACAGGCGGGCCTCTACCTTCATTTTTTATTATTCCCGGCCCGCCTGTATATAATCTAATCTGAGCATTGATTGCTCCTACCTCTGCTTTTTTTTTTTTTTTCCTGGGGGCGCTGCCCCCAGACCCCCGTAGCAACTGCTTCGCAGTTGAGAAAGGGCTGTCTTGAGCAATAGCTTTTTGTTTTCCTTTTTTTTTTTTTTTGGCCTGGGCACCCCGTAGCAACCGCTTCGAAGTTGGAAAAAGGCCCGACATAGGTCTGGGGTGGGGTCCCGGGCCCTCTCGCAATGGCGTGGCACAAGACCGATATTCTGAGACCCGTTGATCTCCTCTAGCCCTCTTTCAACTGCGAAGCAGTTGCTACGGGGGTCTGGGGGCAGCGCCCCCAGGGAATAAAATAAAAATGACTATAAGAGTTGCGAGCACGGCGTCTTGCAGCATCCCCTGCAATGCTAAATTGCAATGGCAGGGCCCACTGTTTCAGGGGTTTAATATTTCGCTATCAGGGATGGAAGCCGTGCGGGCTTATACTGCAGATAATATTTTTGCATGTGCCGATAATTACGTTAAGCAAACCCCCGTTTGTTGACGCAAAGCTGATGTCTTTCGTCAGCGACATCTTATTTTCATAGCATCCTGTGCCGCACTATTTTATTCCTGGGGCTTCCCCCAGACTCCCGTAGCAACCGCTTCGCGCTTGATTTCTATTTAATGCTCTATTTCAATTGCGAAGCAGTTGCTACGGGGGTCTGGGGGCAGCGCTCCCAGGAAAAATAAAAGCATGACACACGTCAAGACCAACCGCGGAGCGGTTGCTACGCGGGGTCTGCGGGCAGAGCCCCCAGGGAAAAAGCAAAACACGCGTCGCAATGCTTAGACCAACAATCAAGGACATAACGTTCATAACCGGAAAGACCGCGAGGCAGTAAGCCATTGGTACCAATGTGCAGAGGCACAGGACGCGGTATGGCAACCGAATGCAGATATCGAGTGCATATATGTGGCATGGATAATTGCCACGGCAACTATCTCCCGCGATGTAAACAAAAGTGCCCATGTCGCGAAGTTCAGACCTGTAATTGTCACGATTGAATTCGATGGGCTGGCTGCTGGGCGCAAAAAAACGTAAGTGCCAAGTGCGGTAGCGGACTACGAGAAATCCACGACTAACAACAGAGGAGGAGCCGCCAAATCCGGGGACGCCCGGCGTCGCTAAATGGGTGTTTGGGGCCCTCGCAGCACCGTTTGCGACACCTCACGTCCAGTCGGACGACGAGGTGTTTGCGGACCTATCTAAGCAATACCAGGCAATAACTTCGACGCCATATACCGCCAAACGGCCGCAGCCGGCGCCTAAAATGAAGGGACTGCGGATCGAGCCGGCAACGCTCCAACGCCATGGCGATAACAATGGCGACGAGCGGATAGACGGCGGCATACTGCGGACCCCCGGGACAGCAGGACGTGCAAAGAATGTATCTTTTGCGCCGGGGTTTAATTCGTCCCTCGACAAGACGACAATGGATCCAGAGAGCATGCTCGAGTCGCCGTGCCAAAACAGGACAGAGACGATTGCAGCGAGGAATGCTTCGCGCGCGAGCCAGGCGACTGACGGTTCTGTAGCTGTTCCGGGCAAATTTGTTTCAAAGGCGGCCGAGGTGGGTGTTGCCGAGGTGGCGGGCGGCCAGGAGAGTGCAAAGGAAGGCGAGGGGGACGTTCACGCCGCGGCGGAGACTGATCAGGGGCCAGACCAAAAAGTCGAGCACAAGCTGGGATATCCGGTTCAAGCGATCGCTCAAGAACCAGCACAACCAAACAAAGAGCCGCAAAACCACCAGACCCGGCCGCAGAACTACCAGGCCCGGCCTGATGACCGGCGTGAGGCACTACTAAATCAGATACGGCGGTCGCGACTACCCGAAACAACCGCCGAAGCTCTTATGGAACTGGCCGAAAGAACAGATGCTGACATGGTACAGAGGGTTTGGCTCGAGTTTGAGTCAATGCACGTTGTTATGCGGGATATGAACGGCGAGGCCCATCGGCACCGGCAACGGCTGACGCGAACGCGGACCGAGGTGGCCAAGCTGTTTGAACGCCTGCTGGTACAACTGCGGTCAGCTGGAAGCACGCAGGAAGCACACGAGGAAGTCGCTGAGGCGTGCCGAGCAGACGCGGAAGCGTTGCTGCAGCGACTGGAACAAATACTGGGCGAAGATGCAGCGCGAGATGGGTCTGCATCTGAGACCGAAGAGCTTCTGGTTGAGATGGATCTGATGCGCAAGGAGCTCTACGAGGCGAGGCGTATGGCCGAGCAGGCTATTGCGGAGCGCGAGAAAATGGCTCGGAAACTGACAAACGAAAGCGGTACCAGAGACGATGCCAAGGCACTCCAGGACGAAAACCGCCAGTTGCGCGAGACCATAGCCAAACTGCAGGATGACGCTCGCCGTGCGAGCGACACGGCCGCGCGCCAGGTCACTGCTGTCTGTCGCGAGCTCGAGGCCATGACTCTCGAGCGCGACGCAGTGCTGCAGGAGAAGGAGGCCATTATGCGGTCGCGAGACGCTGCAGAGCGATTGCACGCCGACTACCGGCGCAAGACAAGCGTACTGACAGACGAGCGGCGGGCGCTGCTGGAGCGCGTTGATATTCTGGAGCAGGAAGTCAGAGGGGCGCATGCGCAGCTAGACGCACAGACCAAGGGCAACGGCTCTGCCCCGTCGGCCGAGACTGAGGCCCTGCGCAGAGAACTGGCGCGCTTGGAGCGCGCGTTGGCGGAAACAGAACACGACCTCAGCGAACAACGCGCACAGTTAGCCAAGGCACGCCGCGAAGCCGGCGAGCTGCGCCAGGAACTGGCGATCCGGGCGGCCGAGGCACGCACTAACGAGACGAGACAGGCTGCCAAGATCGCCGACCTTGAACGCCACACCGCGAGCCTCCAGCGCGTTCTCCAGGCGCGTAACCGCGAACTCGAGGACGCCACAAAGCACGGCAGCAGCAGCATGGCATCGTCGCATGGCCGCCTTTCGACCGTCAGCGAGGTCTCCTCGACCGCACCCAATGAGAATCTCGCACCACACCCTGCGCCTCCGACACCAGCAAGGGCGACCGACGAAAAGGAAAACCGCGTCCCCCAGCAGTCCAACAAGCTTGTCAACAAACGGCTGGCGGCCCTACAACGCGAGTCCACGACCCCGCTCCAACCTCTGCGAACGAGCAACCGCCTCGCAGTGCCATCCAGGGCTCCCATATCCTCGACACCCGCCAAGACGCCGGCGCGTCCGCCCGTACCTATTTCCGCGTGGTCGCCTGCAGATGCCACGATGCGCGACGCATCGACCGCCCGAGCTCCGCAAAACACGAGCTTCGCCGACCCAGACGAGGAGCGACGCTACATTGCCCAGTTTAAGCAGTCGCGTCGTCTCGCGGCCCGTGCTCGCGACGACACTGTCCTCAGCAGAGACGACACCCGCCGCGAGGACACCCGCATGTCCCTAATGAGCTTCTAGCCTCCTCCATGGACCCCCATAACGAAACTCACGAACTGACGATACTATGTACATTATGCTATTGTTTCTGTTGCCCGGCTTTTTTTATTTCCTGGGGGCGCTGCCCCCAGACCCCCGTAGCAACCGCTTCGCGGTTGAATTCCACAGCTCCCAGAACTGACGATACTATGTACATAATGCTTTTGTTTCTGTTGCCAGGCTTTTTTTTTTTATTTCCTGGGGGCGCTGCCCCCAGACCCCCGTAGCAACCGCTTCGCGGTTGGACCCTCACGCTGGCCTTCAATCAACTGCGAAGCAGCTGCTACGGGGGTCTGGGGGTGGAACCCCCAGGAAAGAAAAAGAGCAGTCATCGCCGGCCCTCATCTCAACTGCGAAGCGGTTGCTACGAGGGTCTGGGGGTGGAACCCCCAGGAACAAAACAACAAAAAATCACCGCCGGCCCTTCAGCCACGCCTCGACAAAGGAGCGTTTGTTCGAGGCCGACAACTGCTCGCCGAGCTTGCGGAGACGACCGACACGGCAAATACTGTCACCAACCTCAGACGCAATCGTGGCATTGGGGCGGGAACCTGACTCGACCTTGTTGGCGAAACGAACTCTGGGCTGCACAGACGCAGCCGACACAACGGACCATAGCCAAGACAAAATGCTCACGGGCACTGGCGTCGTGATCCGCGGCGGCGAGTGCTTAACGGCGGACGGGTACAGGCTGCTACTAGGTGCCACAGCTGCAAAGTCAACGGGCATAAACGGCAGTAGACCCTTGCCGTTTGACGTTGAACCCTCTGCAAACACAACTACCACTCGGCCGCTCGCTTTAGCAGCCGCAATCAGCTTGTCGAGGCCAACACCGCCGGGTACGCGAGCGGGCGCAATGGCCAGTGCTGCCTTTACGGCACCAAACATTGACGTCTCAGCGACCTGTTCCAGGCCAGCCGGGACCACAAACAGCGGATCAAATCTGGAGTTAGTCGAGACGTTATCGCACACAGACTCGCGGATACATACATAGCGGCATAAACAATAGGATCCAGCGGCGACGTAAAATTCGATACAACTACGTCCCCTGGCTTGAAAAAGACCTTTTCTTGTTGCACTCTGATGTTAGGCTGCTTATGAGACAATGGTCCTGTTTTCCTGGGGGCGCTGCCCCCAGACCCCCCCGTAGCAACCGCTTCGCGGGTTGAACTCCACTGTGGCCGCATGCCAACTGCGAAGCAGTTGCTACGGGGGTCTGGGGGTGGAACCCCCAGGAAAAGTAAAAAAAGACAAGGGATCATACCTCTTGTGCTTGACGCCTTCGTGGGCAACATCCCAGGTCCAGACGTGCAGACTAGGGAGAAGGACATATCGCACAAATAGGCGCCGAATAGCTGGGATGTGCTGGAAAACTAGCGCATAAAGCACAAACGCAGCAGCTGTGAATGGCAGAGTGAGAGCTCCAAACAGATAAGACACAACTTTGACGGCGGTGTCGGCGCCCGAACTATCGAGAGTGAGACCCTCTGTATACGGGAAGAACGGGGCGATTCCTGTCGCCCCGTCTCTCCACTGCGAGAACTTTTCCATTTGCGATTGTTGGTTGGCAACGAGGAATGGACACCGCACGATTGGAACGGTCATCGAGATTCCATGCAGCATATTAATATTCATATTCATATGCATATGCACAAATATTCGGATCAGGATCATAGACCAAACCAAAATCTGAACTTGACAGTCGCTAACTCGACATTAGACCAAAAACCCGGCATCCAGGAACGGCCGAATGTCGTTCCGCGGCGTACTGAAGAATGGAGATAGCTTTTTGAAACAGTACAACCGCAATGCGTGGTGGTGGCGGCCCGCGAGCCGGCTGACACTGGCAGCCACCGGGTACTGGGCCAAGCTGGCACTCGGGGCCGCGTGCGAGACAAAGGTCGAGGGCCGCGACGCGTTCCTTGAGGTTCTGCGCATGTGCCATCTCGAAAAGCGTGGACTCATTACCGTCATGAACCACACGTCGGTCCTCGACGAGCCGCTGATCTGGGGCATGCTACCGGGCCGGGTCCTACGCAACGGACCGAATCTGCTGCGTTGGACACTCGGAGCAGACAATATCTGCTTTAAGAACGCGGTGTTCGGCATGTTTTTTTCGCTCGGCCAGGTGTTGTCGACTCAGCGATTTGGCGCAGGTCCATTCCAGGGTTCTGTCGACGCCGCCGTCCGGCTCCTATCTCCGACGGACAACTACGAAGCAGGATACAACACTGCTGCGTCGCAGCTCGCCCAGAACAGCCGGGACAACAGCACAAACGATGGATCCGGCCGTGTAGTTGCGTCCAACGAGTACAACCGCGCCCAATGGGTGCATGTGTTCCCCGAGGGGTTTGTGCACCAGCCGCTCAAGGACGAGCACCGCTACTCGATGAGATATTTCCGGTGGGGCGTTAGCCGGATGATTCTCGAGGCCACAGCCGAGCCGGTTGTCCTGCCAATCTGGACAACGGGCCTCGATGGCCTCATGCCCGAAGACGCCGGCGGTCTATCCAATCTGCGAGACCGTCTTGGCGGCCCTGTGCACGTCAAAGTCGGCGACCCACTGCCTTCTTCCGATGTTCGCGGATTCCGCGAGCGCTGGAAGGCCCTCGTCGCCGAGCACGATACAACAGGCGAGATTCCCGAGGCTTTGCGCAACGGGCCCGACGCCCAGGCCCTCCGGCGCGACGTCGCCAAACGCGTCCGTGACTCGGTCCTCGCCGTCCGCGACTCCATTGGCGCCTACCCGCTAGAAGACCCCCATTTTGCCGACGCCGACTTTTGGAAAACCAACAGCGACGTCCTCGTCCGTGGCAAGTCCACTGCCGAGAAGGTCCGCGAAGGCCGCTCGTAGGCCGCCTCGCGGCCCCATGTACATATTACGAATAACTAATGTCTGACGATTCTTTTTTTGTTTTTCCTGGGGGCGCTGCCCCCAGACCCCCGTAGCAACTGCTTCGCAGTTGGGCGGTACTTATGATTGTCTAAACCACTTTTCAACCGCGAAGCGGTTGCTACGGGGGTCTGGGGGCAGCGCCCCCAGGAAAAAAAAAATAGACCAGAGAACCTGTGAAGTGTGACACTAAACATATAAATTTGTAACGTTGCACTTTCAGTACTAACGAATACAAAGTGTTACAGATTAGACGGTGGAGTGGTTCGTCTTGGACCGACGTCGAGGCCGAACGCACCCGAACGCGGACGCTGAAACTACGGGCTCGCGTCACCACGGGCGAGAATCGCGGACAGATCAGGGTGGCCAGAGGTCGCACAAAGCGTGATTGGCCTATTTCCGCAAACACAGCTCGGTGATTGGCCTTGTAACGATGGAGACAGCGTCGCCGGCTTCGCTGATGAACCCACAGGGCTCCAAGCCCGGGGCAGCTGCGGAGGCGCCTGCTGCGCTTGAAAACGGCGTCAACTCACCTTCCGGAGTGTCGACGCCAAGCAAGGGCGGCTCTGCGCAGTCTCAGCCCGACAAGAAGCGCATCGACATTGACGCACTCATGACCGAGTTTCGCAAACGACTCGGCGATAACTGGGATCGATACCGCGAGGTCCTGACGCATTTTCTTTTGGGTGCGTGGCTATATACTCCAGTCGCGGAACATCAGACTAACAGCAGGCAAACTTACCCGCATAGAGCTGCAGGACGAGCTCGAGGAGGTGCTGACGGGCCCGAAACTCGTCAAGCTGCACAACCAGTTTTTGCTCTCGAACCTCGCAAACGGGTTCCGCGATCCGCCCCCTGGCGACCAGGGCCTGCTTCTGGGCTTTTCCAAGGACAAATCCAAGGACTCGCGCAATGTCAAGGCGGATTCGCAGCTGGCCAAACTCAAAAAGGACATTATCAGTCTGTCTGCGCGCGAACGGAGACGCATCAAGGCCATCGCAAGGGTATGTTTCTCTTTCTAGTGCCTTTTTTCTCCTGGGGGCGCTGCCCCCAGACCCCCGTAGCAACTGCTTCGCAGTTGTATGGCAGGCGGCAGGACACCGCGTGCAGATTCAGTTCCAACTCAAACTTCCGCAGGAACTGCTTCATATTGAGACTGCAGGCTCGTATTCTGCGAAGCAGTTGCTACGGGGGTCTGGGGGCAGCGCCCCCAGGAAAAAAAAAACACGAAAATAGCCACGCCCTGACCCCTGTAGCAACTGCTTCTCAGTTGTATGGCAGGCGGCAGGCTACCGCGTGCAGATTCAGCACCGCTCAAACTTCCGCAGAGACTGCTTCATATTGAGATTGCAGGCTCCTGTCCAACTGCGAAGCAGTTGCTACGGGGGTCTGGGGGCAGCGCCCCCAGGAAAAAAAAAGAAAACAAACTAACGGCAGGAAAGCGGAAAACGCGCACCGATACCGTCTACGATCACGGCCACGCGGCAGGCAATGTTGCCAAAGATTCCATTTGTCCAGGACAAGGACAAGGTGGCGGCACTGCAGAACAAGATACAGACACAAACGGCGCCTAGCTCGGCCGGCTCGGGCAGCGGACGCTCGACGCCCATCGCGGCGCCGGTCGCAACGACGGCGCCGCACCAGGGAAACCCCATTGTATGGACCCAGGATATTATTCACTCGTACGACGCGCCGCTGGCCGCAGAGACGTACGAGCTGCCGGACACGGACGTGCTCCACACGCGGATGCTGGGCGTCTCGCTCGAGCACGGCCTTCTCCAGGGCATCGAGCCTCAGACTACAGATGTAGTGCTAGCGGCACTCGAGTATTACTTGAGAGATGTGATCCAGCAGCTCTACGACCGCATCCGCCTGCGCCGGTCTATTGGCGAGGACACTATTACCACCGAAGACATGGCGAGCTTTGTCGACACCATGCCCAATGCCATTGCCGAGTACACGGGGCCCATATACAAGCTTAAGGATACGATGCTGCACGACGAGGAGACGTTTTATCCTGATGGCGAGCAGCCAGAGGATGACCTCGACCAGCGGCCCGTCAAGAAGCTCATGCGCGAGCTTATTGCGTCGCAGTAGCGTTGCTAGAAAGATCGGGTCCAACTGCGACTCCCATGGCAAGCGTTCAACCTCCAAAAACTACCTGTACCACCATCACCACACCCAAAACTGCAACGACCTTCACGATTTTATTCGGTCTATTTTACCATACGACTTTCTATTTGGTGGGCTTCGAAAGGCCCGCTGTGCACTTTCTAATGCCTTTGCGCATCCGCATTTTGTGCTTTGACTTGTTTGTGTAGCAATCAACTTTGATGTTTTGATTTCCTCGCGGCTCGAGTGTAGGCGGCTCTGATATGCTATTCGTAGTGGTCTTTTGTCCACAGGACGAGACGTTGTATAAATATGGACGTCATAACGCTAAATGCAAAACGAAGTACCTGCGAGTTTCAGTTCGTGGGGACAGCAAGACTAGACACCCTCCTTTGCTAAAAGCTCAAGAAATTCTTTTTGCTCAGATGGCTCCAGCATACGCCATAGTTGCTCCACGCTGGATGCATCCACCATGTTTTCAAGGGCCTTGAGGTCCTCGGGATCCAGCTCCTCGTCATCGTCGTCGTCGTCGTCATCCTCATCCATGTCGTCGACAGCTTTGGCGACTTCAGGCGCCAGCTCGTACTTCCAGTCTTTTGAGTTTGGATCGCTGCTGCCACTAAACTGCTTGAGAATCGACAACATCTGCTTTCGTTCCTCTTCGGAAGCCAGGGCTTCGGTCTTGGTCTGTTGACTGGCAAACTCGCTGGAACAGCCCGCGTGCGCCTTGTCTTTATAGCATGCCAGCGAGCAATACAGCTTTTTGCATTTCGGGCACGTGTAATCGCCCTGTTTCTTTTCACAAAAGGCGCAAAGACTGGCCATAGTGCTTGAACTTTGCACTTCTGTCAAGTGTTCAGTCGGCAGCCGTTAAGGCTGAAATAAATTTCAGCCGTGCCACACACCTAACCCACCAATCGTGAAATATCTCAGCCAGTGGTGTCTTCTTGAACAAGCCGAAAGGCGAGATCCACAGACACAAGAAATGTCTGCGGCAGTACGCCTTGCCAAGAGACAGGCTTTGTTGCTATGTGCCAGCAGAACACAGAGCCGTGCATTCGCTACGAGCCGCTATTGCGCCAAGGGCATCTTTGGGCTGTCCAGGAAAAAAGGGTCGTGGGAACAGCCAGACGCCCCTATACTGCCGGGAAGATGGAAAGCACAGGCTAGAAAGCTGAAGGAGGCGTTGATGACGCGAGATCAGGATACTGTGGCTTCTCTGGCTCTCAAGCTCGCAGAGGATGCCCCGGATGGCAAATTTCCGGCGTCGTACGTCCCGCTACTAGAAACAGCGCTGCGAGGCGACAGCAAGGAGCTGCTGGCTCGGTACGGCGCAGAAGCACTACAAAAGATCTACCGATTATTGGCAGTCTCGGAAATTGACCGCCAGCAGCTGGTGACCAGGTTATACATGGCGGTTTACAGCGCAGATGATCTGCCACCTCAGGAAGCGGTGAGGAACGGCGTGCTGTATGCGCAGACACTACGGACTAATGGCATGGCTACGGAATCCCGCAAGCTACTGGCGGCGCTTCTGAGCACGCATAGGGATGCATTGACCGATGAAGTGGCGCTGGCCGTACTGCGGAGCATCATGCACCCTGTTTCGGACACCCAGAGCATTCAAACAATCGTTGAGGCACTTGGCCCAAGTATATCGCTAAATGTGTACCACGAGGCGATACTACTGTTTGTCGAGGCAGCAAAGGCGAACGAGGCGCGCCAGCTGGGCAGTGCAACACCACAAGAAGCATTCATGGAGCTGCTCAACACGGTTTTGTGGGGCAACAAGCGGCTCCAGCCAACAACAGAGACGATCATCATCACGCTCGACGCGTGTCTGAGTCTTGAGGCCGAGCAGGCCGCCAAGCGGGTCATGCGTACGCTCGTGCTGCCGCGTCTCGACCGCATTAGCATGGAAGATCACGAGGCGATGCTGCAGTTCTACGAACTGCTGCTGCTGGCGGTGACGCGGTTCGGCGACGATCTGGCTACCGGTGAGCGCATTGTGAGCAGCGTAATGACCGATTTCGACCCGGCAGAATTTGCAAAGGAGACATGGGACGTGCTGATACAGTGGACCGTCTACTCGAACGCCGATGTTGCCGCCGTGCGCACAGTACTCGAGTCGATGCAGGCAACTGCACGCCCCGACGTGGAGACACTGAACGGTGCGCTGGCCGTGGCGCTCAAATCCGCAAAAAGATCTGACGCGTACGCAAATGCACTGGCCGACCTGTTTGGCGAGTTTGGTGTCGACCGCGACGTAGAGACGTTTGCGCTGCTTGTCGACCGCGCCGTCGCGTCGTTTGAGCCCGATACAGGCCGCCAGCTGTTTCTCAGCAGCATCAAATCCGGCGCCGACTGGACTTCAGACGACTTCAAGCACATTGGCGCCGTTCATCGCCTGCTTGTGGCCATGAGCACATCGCCACCCGTCGACCCTGCCGCTGTCTTTGAAGTGTACCAGGCGTTGTCCATGTTCAAGACGCAGCTGAGCTACGACGCACAGGTCGAGATTCTGAAAATGCTGCTGGGCCGCACAAATCTCGACGACGTGCGCCGGTTCCTCAAGGAGCAGTTTGGCGAGAACCCGGCGCTCAAGCCAGCAGCCGTCCCTCAGGTGTACCACGAGCTGTTTGACGCGGTGCTCACGGCTCCTGACTACGTTCGGGCATGGGAGCTGTACGGAATTTTAAACAAGACCATCAGCCTTCCGTACGAATCGTATCACCCTGTGATGGCGCGTTTCTGCGAATTGGGAAGGCCGGACGCCGCCCTGCTCATTTTCCGGTACATGAAGGCGCGCAACGCCAGCGAGGGCCTCCCGGCGCCGCGCCGCGATGAGTACGTGATGCTGTTTGGCGAGTTCTCCAAGTGGATGTTTGAGGACGGCGTCAAGGAGCTGGCGGACCACTTCCGGCTCGACGTGGCCATGGACCTCGATCCGGCTGTCCTATCGTCGATGCTGTCGGCATACACGCAGCTCGAGGACGGGTTTGCGACCGAGAACACGTGGCGCGATCTCGTGGCGTCCGGCAGCGTCTCGCCCGCAGACATCACGACCATGATCAAACACTACACGCGCGCGTCTCTTCTCGAGGTCGAGTCGTTCTGGAGCTCGTTCCCCCAGCGCTTTGGCCTCGAGCCCACAGAAGAAAACCTGCGCCAGTACCTCATTGCCAACTGCTACCATGGCTACTATCTCCGGGCATTTGAAATCGCCCGCTCCATGGAAGATGTGTACCAAATCCAACCATCCCAGGACACGCTCGAGGCGCTTTACAACTGGTCTATGGTGCAAAACCGCAAGGACCAGATCCGCGCCTGGGCCCTCGAGGCACACCCCGAAAAATGGGCCGCCCTCGAGTCCTCGGGCCGCCTCAACTCCTACGTCCTCCCCGAGTCTTCTTCTGACAACCCCGACCACGCCCGCATGGAGGCCATCGACACCATGGAGAACGAGTCACGACTTACGAAGACATAGACATTTAACGAACGATATGCCCTTTTTGGTCCTGTTGGTTTTTTTTTTATTTCTTTTTTTTTTCCTGGGGGCGCTGCCCCCAGACCCCCGTAGCAACTGCTTCGCAGTTGGAAGGGTTCACGCGTTGTATTGTTGCTGTCAGAGAGAACAAAGAATCTGCCGAGATTACAGCCACTGAAAAAAGATGCTGAACATGGGCAAACAGGTGTCCGCAACTACGTTTAATGTCAAATGGAGCAGACAATAACTGTCAAATAGCACCACTCCAACTGCGAAGCAGTTGCTACGGGGGTCTGGGGGCAGCGCCCCCAGGAAAAAAAAAGTGTCATAGCGTCGTGTATTCGTGATGATTAGGCCTTGAGCTTGGTGTTGTTTGCCTTTTGGGCAAATCGGAGGGAGGAGACTGTCTCGGAAACGCTCGATTCGAGGGGCGAGACGTTGACAAACATGAGGGTCTTGGAGTCACCCGACAGCGAGTACTGCAAGAGGTATGTGAGCTTTGAGTTGCGGTACGGGATGTGCGAGCCGTCCTTGGCGGTGCTGAGGGCGTGAATGACGTCGCCGAGGCACGACAAGCTCTTGTTGATGGCCTGGGTCTCGCGGAGACGCTCGCCGGTGGCGCCTGAATGGGCAAGGCGTTCAGAGCCAGCGAGGTCAATGAGGTTGAGGGTCCCGTTTGTGTCGCGGCCGGTGGCGGCGTTGTGGCCGCGGATGCGCAGTGTAAAGACCGAGTGCGAGCGCGACGACCGCTCGTTTGCGTTAGTGGCGGCGACGCTGCGGTTTTTGTTTGCGCGGGCGAGCACTGTGGCGACCATTTCGGGCGACGCCAGCTCGACTGTCGTGAGGCCCGTGACGGTGGTCGAGCGCGCCTTGGTGTCGTGGCGGATCTCGTGGCGCGGCCGGTCGTACTCGTCCGGTCGGCCCAGCAGGTCGTTGATGTTTTCGTTGTAGATCTCAAGAAACTCGCCCGACAGCTCGTACTTCCATCCGCGCTCACGGACAGCGGCGGCCGTCTCAAACACCTGCTCGACAGCGCGCGGGATCATGCCGTCGGGGGACGACATGGTGTACGTCTTGCCCGAGCCCGTCTGACCGTAGGCAAAGATGCACACATTGTACCCGTCGAGCGCGCTTTGGACAAGCTGCGAGATTTCCTCAAAGATATCGCTGTTGGAGGCGCCAGCGCCAAAAACCTTGTCGAATGCGAAGGGGTGCAGGCGCGGAGGGCCGTTGCCGCCACTGGCGGGCGGGCCCGACACCAAAATCTGCTGGCCCTCGGCGTCCTCATCGGGATACGAGATTTTGGCGAGCGAGCCGCCGTCCTCCGCAGAGATTGGTGGCCGCACACGGCAGAAAACCCGGATGTTGCCCTTGAGCTCCTGCAGCTGATTGTGCAGCTTGCGGCGAACGAGCTCCTCCTTGTGCAGCTTCTCGACAGCACGGTCGCGTTCCTCGATAGCGCGCTGCGTTTGCGCCCACATGTCCGAGCCTTTGGTTCGTTGGCCATCCAGCTGCTGCTCGAGCTCGCGCACGCGCGCCTCAAGCGACCGCGACACCGACTCGGTGTCGGCCGAGGCGGCGCCCATCTCCTGGACTGCCGTCCTCAGCGACTGGATCTCGCGCGCGTCGGCATCGTTCTTGGCGGCAAGTTCAGCGCCCCGTTGCTCAGCCGCCGCCAGCTGCCGCGCCAGCTGCTCTTTCTCGGTCGCCAGCTGCTGCTTGTCTCGCATGTACCCCAGGTACATCTGCTCGAACTCGTCGCGCATCTGGCCGGTTGCCTGCTCGTACAGCTTTTCAAACTTGCGCCTCTGGTCCTCGAGGCGAGCGTCGGCGGTGCGAGCCGCGTCTGCCAGCGCCGACTCGTGCTGCCGGCGAGCGGCGGCCGCCTCGGCGTCCCACTCGGCCTTGGCCCGCACAAGTGCCGCCTCGCGATCTTCGGCTGCCCGCCGCAGTAGCGTCTCGCGCTCGGCGTCTGTTTCGCGCCTTAGACTCGTCTTTAATTCCTGCAACTCGGCGTCGTGCTTGCGCCGCAGCGCGTCGAGTTCGTCGTACTGCCGTTGCCGCTCCGCCGCCAGCTGTTGCCCCTGCTCCTCACGCAGAGCTACCAGCTCGATGCGGATCGACGCTACCTGCGCCTGGACCTCTTCCAGTTCGCGGTTGCGCGCTGCCAGGCCGTCCTTGGCGTCCGCCAGCTCGTTGTCGCGCGACGCCAGCTCGGCAGCCAATCGCTCCGCGTACCCGCGCTCCATGTCGTCCTGCAGCTCCTTGATACCCTCGACCTCTGCGCGCACGCGTTCGATCTCAAAATCGCGCTCTGCAGCGGCTGTTCGCAGCTCCCTTATCTCACGGTCTCGCTCCGCCAGCATCGCTTCCTGCTCCTCCACAAGCGATTCTAGGTTCCTGCGTGCGCCAACAACCACGCCAGACTCCGAGGCTGATCCTGTCGCGCTTCGGCTTCTGGGGCCCGCTGCTCCTCCTGCCAGAGGCAGACCGCCTCCTGCCAGTTCTACTTTGGACCTTCCCCGGGCAGGTCTCGTAGTGGTCCTGGCCACAGACGGCGGTGGTCGCATTATGCTGGTGTCTCTGGCATCCTTGGTTTCCCTCGACACACCACCCAACCTTGACGTCACATCCCTGGCTCCTTCTATCTTACTTGCGGGCCTTGGAATCGCCGACGGCGGCGGATTGTTTGTTCTGTCGTGCAGGGTCTTGCGCATTATTGGTATTCTTGTCTGGACCTGGCCGTCGGCGGAGCCGTGGCTGGTCATTTTTGCACTATCCACTAGATCCTTTTTTTCCCTTTTCCAGAGTTTCTCGGCCTTTTTCAAAGCCCACGAATCCAGCGACACGTCGTGGTATATGTGTGTGTGTGTGTGTGTGTGTGTGTGCCGGTAGACCGAACGGCTGAAATCTAAATTGTAAACATACCACTGTAACCATGGAAACCAGAGTCCCCTCTCAAACGGCTAAAGATGCATATCTATGCATCCATCCCCCTTTTTGGTCGCACACCCACGATTTTTTCTGCAGCCTTGTGGGAGCCAACATCGCCGAACTTTTCACGGCCACACATACGACAATGTCCAAGCTGCGGTTGACCAAAAAGGTCAAGATTGACCGAGAAGATGATGGCAAACAGCAGCCCGACGCTGTGTCGAGTTCCAGCTCGGCCAGCGAGTACTCTGAGGCCTCAAGTTCAGGTGAGTCCTTGGCTGTCTTTACTGGTGCTTTCACCCCAAAACCCTTGGAATCACCCGTCCTACGATTGATCCAGCCACCCGCCGTCTCCCAACTGCGAAGCAGTTGCTACGGGGGTCTGGGGGCATTGCCCCCAGGAAAAACAACCCCAGCAAAAGCCCATCTAACACCAGAAGAAGAAATGTCAGGGTCAGATGATGATATTGAACTGCAGAATGATGAGTTCGACGTGAGCGACGATGACGATGACGACGACAGCGATGCGTCCGATGTCGCTGAAAAGGACAACAAGTTTGGTCGGGCAGTGTCTGCGATTCTTAGCAGTAAAGTCAAGGCACATGATCGCAAGGACCCGATTCTAATTCGCGCCAAAGGCGAGGCACGTAAGCTTGAAGAGTCGAAACTCGACGCCAAAGCACGCAGGATGCTCAACGCCGAGAAGAAGGCTAAGCTAGACGGTGCACGCGTGCGTGACTTGCTGCCGACGGACGATGCCAAGGCGCGCGAGATTCTCGAACACGAAAAGGCGCTCCGCAAGGTTGCGCAACGTGGTGTTGTCAAGATGTTCAATGCCATCCACGCCGCTCATGTTGGCCCCGACACGGGCTCCAAGGTTATTGGCATTGACAAGCAACAGAAGCAGCGTATGTATAGCCCGTTTATTTCTTGTTTGCTTGTTTTTGCTAGATCACACCCCTAACAACAGTGACAGACATGTCCAAGGAAAAGTTTCTCGATCTGATCCGTTCCGGCGGCAAAAAGGACTAAGCATTTTCATTTATAGGGCCCACACGACTGGCCGTTTATGACTTATGAAGCAAGAACACCCAATCACACACAACCACGCTACCAAGCACACAACAGTTGATGACACCAAATAAAAAATGATTCTATACTGTACAATATATACATGATGGCATACAGTATGCTGTACCGTGTGGGCTTTACGAGAGACCAAGCGCCACAAAAAAAACCCCTCCTAACAACCGGATAAAAGCCAAGCCGGATTACTTGAAATCCTTGGCCCGCGAGCAGCTGTTTACTTGTTGAAATCCTTGGCCTGGAGATTGCGTGTCATGGCAGGCAGAGCGACCCGCAGACCATCCAGATCTTTAGTCATCTTGACCTGGCATCCTAGACGCGACGTCTCGGTGAGACCAAACGCCAGATCAAGCATGTCGTTTTCATCGTCGTCAGGCTCCTCCATGCGGTCGTAGTACTCCGGGTCGACAATAACATGGCAGGTCGAGCAGGCGCAGCTGCCACCGCAGGCGCCCTCCATCTCGAGACCGTGGGCCTGCGCAATGTCCAACAGGTTATCGCCCTCGGCAACCTCAATGGGGATCTGCTCGCCATCCTTGGTAATAAACGTAACATGCAGTTCCTCGCCGGGCTTAGGCTTGTGAATGTGGCCGTGGTGACGGACTCCGCCAAGCTTGGACGCAAGCTTAGACCCGTACACCGCAGCAGAGGCCGGGGATATCCGAGCTATGCTGTTTGCCACAGGCACGGTTTTGACTCTTGCGAGACGGGCAGCTGCCGGGCCGCACAGTCTAAGCATTTTTTCTTTTCTGGGTGGTGGTAGTCGCGGTGTCGAGTGCCGTGAACCGGTGTGCGTCGTGCGCGGTTGTACACTTTATACCTCTTGGTTCGGACCGACGCGATCCGGGGTGGGTTTTGACGAATCGCCAGGGCTCTGATTATAGCCGGGCTCTTTTTTTGATAGTTACAGGGGGACCATGTTTTTTCGCCGTTTTGTTGCTATGGCGACTATCTCCCTGATGCTTAGTGTCGATTACTGATACAGCCACAGCCTGAGACCCACACCTCAGGGCCTAAAGGTGGCTGTCCCGTGCAGATACACCACTACACGAAGCCGAACCAAGCGACAGACACAGCTCTGCGTGCGCCAAATCCCTATCCGACGGCAGTAACGCACAATGAGCGGGACTGAACTGTTCGCCTCGAACGAGCAGGAGTTCCAGCTCCTGTACAACGAGCTTCAGCAGAAGCTGCAGGAGATCCCGAACCTCTCAAATGGTACGTCTTATCCCCACACATCTGTTTTTACGCAAAAAACTGACGACAGACCAGCAGCGGCCGGCCGTGCGTGCCGCCGAGCGTGCTCTCGACGAGGCCTACGAAATTGTAAGTGTTTTCATGGGCTTTACGTTTCTTCCTGGGGGCGCTGCCCCCAGACCCCGTAGCAACTGCTTCGCAGTTGGAAACGCGCCCCAAGACCGTTTGTTCTACCTTCGGAGTGGTCACTATTCGCCGAGAACCTTTGTTCAACTATGGGCTTTACGTTTCTTCCTGGGGGCGCTCCCCCCAGACTCCTGTAGCAACTGCTTCGCAGTTGGAAACGCGCCCCAAGGGCGTTTGTTCGACCTTCGGAGCGGTCACTATTCCCCAAGAACCTTTGTTCAACAGGGGGCTTACCTTTCTTCCTGGGGGCCCTGCCCCCAGACCACCGAGCAGCAACCGCTTCGCGGTTGAACACAGGTTCTTCGGGGAATATCGCGACGGCTTCGCAGGTTGAACAAATGCTCTTGGAGCGAGTTCCAAGGACTTATGTTCAACCGCGAAGCGGTTGCTACGGGGGTCTGGGGCCAGTCCCCCCCAGGAAATATAAAACCTCGCAAAGCCATCACGACAGGACGAAAACTGACAGCAGATTGACCGACTCGCAATTGAGGTGCAGAACATTCCGAGCAGCTCACGGAGCCAGTTCAACGGCAAGCTGCGCGAGTACCGGAGCAACACCGAGAAGGCCAAGAAGCAGCTCAAGGCGCTGGCAGAGGAGGCTAATCGACGGGCGCTGTTTGGCGGTGGTGAGGGCGGTGACGGCGGGTACCGCGACGACGCTGCGCTGGATCAGCGGCAGCAGCTGCTGAGCGGGACCGCGAGCCTCGACCGGTCGACGCAGATGCTGCGGGACTCGCAACGCGTTGCCAACGAGACCGAGGGCATTGGTGCTAATATTCTGAGCGACCTGCGGGGCCAGCGCGAGCAGATTGTCAATTCACGCAACGTGCTCATGGAGGCCGACTCGTACGTCGACAAGTCCCTGCGAACCCTCCGCGGCATGACTCGCCGCATGGCCGCCAACAAGGTCATCACCTGGGCCATCATCGCTGTCCTTGTCGTTCTCATCCTGTTTGTCATTGCCAGCAAGTTCTGGTAGTCCCCTTTTTTTTTTTTGTCCTCTTATTTATCTGCTCATAGAGTGGCTGCTCGTAGCCTCTTTTGTTTCGTCCTACAGCTGCTTCGCAGTTGGACTGGGACTCTTTGTTTCCTGGGGTTCCACCCCCAGACCCCCGTAGCAACTGCTTCGCAGTTGGACTCGGACTCTGTTTCCTGGGGATTCCACCCCCAGACCCCCGTAGCAACTGCTTCGCAGTTGGACTTAGGACTCTTTGTTTCCTGGGGGTTCCACCCCCAGACCCCCGTAGCAACCGCTTCGCGGTTGAACAAAGGGCTCGTGGGGTATGATGGAAACTGCGAAGCAATTGCTGCGGGGGCTCTGGGGAAAACAAACAGACCGAACTCCAACTGCGAAGCAGTTGCTACGGGGGTCTGGGGGTGGAACCCCCAGGAAAACATAAAGGCCGAGATCCAGGGGTGGGACCCCCAAGAAAACAAAAAGGCCGAGGTCCGAGGGCGGGATCACCAGGAAGGAACGAGCTACAGGAGGAGAACAACCGCATCTAATATATATTACATGCACATATACAAACAAATCACAAAATAATAATAATAATAATAGTAATAATAAAAAAGAACAAAGTGAGGGTCGTAACGATACATTTTAGGGGGGTCGTGAGCGAGACGGGGGGCGTCAGGCCTGGAACGCCTTGACGATGTCGTTGACAATGCGATCCGGGTATTCGGGCATGGCGCGAAGGATCAAAAATTTGGCGCCGCCCTTGAGTGACGAGACCGACAGCTCTTCGGGTGCGTCCTGCTGGACGTATATGATGTAGTCCGAGGCCGGGAGGTGCCGCAGCATGTTGACGTTGGACATCCACCGGTGGCGGTACGACAGCTGCTGCTGGTGCATGGGATGCAGCACGTCCTGCTCGGCGAGGTCGTTGGCGACCGTCATGACGTAGCCCTTGAGGACTGAGTACTGACCGTACACGACCTTGAGGTCTGCAAACGCCTGGTGCAGGCACGCGACCTTCCACATGCTGACGGCGCTCGAGTTGGTGATGGCCGCGGGCCGGCTCGCAAACAACGCGTACACATCGCGGGCGTCTGCGAGCTGGAGCCGGGCGCGGAGCGCATCAACCAGCCGGCCGGCAGTCGCCTCGTCGTCGGCCTCAACCGAAATGATCTTGCCGCGCTCGTCGGCGTTGCCGGATAGCGGGTCGCAAATGATGCTGAGCATATCGGCTTTTTCGCGCACCTGGAGGTCCTCGGGCACACGCGCGCTGTGGGCGGCGGCGCCGAGGGGACCCGGGGACCCGGCAGAGGTTGCTCCGCCAGCTGCCAAAGCAACTGCAGACTGGTACCGCTCGCCGTATGTTGCGTGCGACGTGCGACCGAGCGGGTCGTGATGCGACGATGTACGGCGCTTTTTGTATGATCGCGCCTCCTCTGCCAGCGACGACAGCTGAGGCATCGCCGCTGCTCCGCCAAAGTGACTCCGCAAGCCAGATCCACGGAACATCTGGTAATGGGCCGACGGACCGTGGTGTGGGTGGTGCCCTGGTGGGTGCCCCGGCGGCGTGTGGTGGCCAGGAGCAGGTCCCGGCGCTGGCCCAGGCACTGGACCCGGCCCAGGTCCCGGCGCGGGTCCCGACGCCTGACCAGGTGCAGCCTGGCCCTGGCTCTGACCAGGTGGCGTATAGTGGCCGGCCATGGCGTAGGGCTGGTGACTTGGCGACGACGTGGCCGAGTTGTGGCGCGACGGAGCCGGGCTGTCGGGCCACTGGTGGGCCGGGGCCGCCAAGGACGCATGATGCGAAGGCGGCGAGTGCAGCTGCTTGACGGGTGGCGGAGATTTTGGCAGGTCGTCTTGCGGCCGCGGAATAATCCGTGGCAAGTAGCCGCCCGGCGTGCCGCCAACGCTGCCGGAAGTGCCCGTCGACGTGATGCTGGATCGCGACAGGATCGACGACCGGTTCGACGGCGCCTCGCTCATGATACTGCTGCGCTGGCTCGGCGGCGCGCTCCCAGGTCCCATGTGTTGATGGCCCGGAAATGCATGGCCATGGCCGTGGTGAGATGGAGGCACCGAGCTCGGCCCGCTCGCACCCGTCGGCGACATGGCATCAGGCGCCGACGAGTGCCTTGGGCCGGCCACCGGCGCTGGCTGCGGGTGGTAAGGCAGAGGAGACACCGACGGCGCCGAGCCCTTGTGGCCCAATGGTGGAATGTGGTATGGCGGACCTGGCAACGGCGGCGGCGGTGGTGGTGGCGCCTGTGCCTGCTGCGGTGGCGGCCCTGGCTGCAGTCCGCTCTGCGAACCCGGTTGAGGCTGTGGAACTGAACCTTGTCCCTGGTGCGGTGCTGAACCAGGACCTGGACCTCCCGGCTGCCCTTGGTGATACAAACCAGGTGGCGGCGGCGGAACCGGCGAAATGACAGCTGGTGCCGATGACTGCCGCCCTGGCAGCGGCAGATGCGATGCGTGGTGTGGATGCATATGAGGATGTTGGGCCTGGGCCTGGGCCTGGGCCTGGGCCTGGGCATGAGCCTGAGCATGGGCGTGAGCCTGAGCATGGGCATGAACCTGAGCCTGCGCCTGAGCCTGAGCCTGAGCCTGAGCCTGAGCCTGGGCTTGAGCCTGAGCTTGAGCCTGAGCTTGAGCTTGAGCCTGCGCCTGCGCCTGAGCTTGCGCCTGAGCTTGAGTAGATCCGCCCTTTCCTGGGTTCACAACGCCCTTGCACGTAGGACAGATCTCAGGACCACCACTTGCCCCCTTTTTGGAGTTGCGTCGCGGCTGGTACCGGTAGTCCGGAAACCGCTCGAGGTGTGACTTTTTCTCCTCGTCACCGAGCTGTATCCAAAAGTCCTTTTCCTTGGGCGACAACGACCGCCACTGCTCCCCGATGATCTTGGAGATCTCCGGGTTCGTCTTACCGGGGTTCTCCTGTACCACAAGCGCGTGGTGATGCTGCCGAAACAGAATAAACGCGTTTCGCGGCCGCGGCACGCGAGCCACCGTCGGGCACACGCACACATCTGGCGCCCCATTAGGCGCTGATCCAGCCCCAGGCCCAAACGTAGATGGCAAGCTGGCGCTCCGTGGCGGCGGAAGTGCCTGTGGAGGGATACTCACAGCGTGGCCCATCGGCGTCATGTGAGCTGGCGCTGGTTGTGTTGGCTGTGCTGGTTGTATTGATTGTGCTGGCTCTGCTGATTGTGCTGGCTGTGCCGGTGCATGCGTTGGAGTCTGCCTCTGTTCCGGTCCCGGTGCATGAACAGGTGCTTGAGCTGGAGCCTGAGCTGGAGCCTGAGCTGGAGCCTGAGCTGGAGCCTGAGCTGGAGCCTGAGCTGGAGCCTGAGCTGGTGCCTGAGCTGGTGCCTGCGCTGGTGCCTGCGCTGGAACCTGAGCTGGCTTCTGTTCTTGCCCCTGTCCTTGCGTCTGTGCCGAAGTTTGTAGCGACGGCTGTCCTGCTTGCCCCGCCTCCGCCTGTGTCGAACTAGACATCTCACCAGACGCCTGTCCAGATTGCCCCCGGATCGCCTCCCCCGATACCCGTCCCCCATGACCATCACCCTGGTCAGACCCCCGCGGGCGATCTGAGCGATCTTCATCCGGACCTGGCCGGTCTAGCCGCTCAGATCCCCGGCCATCCCCTCCTGCTTGACCACCCTCAACTTGTCGCCGCTCTTCGTCCTGCCCGCTCGCCGCCGTCCCCCGCGGCGAGCGCCCGGGGCCATCTCCGTACGGCCCCGCTCCTCCGGAAGACATGTGTGCGCCTGGCTGCTGCCTCCAACCTCAGCCTGTAAAATGTCACTCCGTATTTGCTTTCAGTTGTCGAAACAGACAAAACCACAAAAACAATCTAGCTTAGCAGTCTAGCCGCCGTCTTGGTCCCGTCGACGGTCAATAATGACCCGGTCACTGTGCCGTCCTAAATAACACCAAGATCTAAGAGAATAGTACAAAACAGGCGCCTTGCTACCGCTTGCTGTCGCGTGCTATCGCCTGATTCGTTTTGCCTCGTACCGCCTCAACGGCTTTTTCTGGCGTTCCACGAGCTTCTGGTTCTGCCGCTGTTACCGTATTCGCCGAATGCTCATAAAAGCAAAAGCAAGCGCAAAGAGTGAACGAGAAAGAAAAGAGGAAAAAAAAATGCAACCCACTGATCACGGTTCTAGTGGATCACTGCTGTCTCGTAGTACAATATCCTGCACTCCACCTCTTGTGTTTGCCTTCTTGCCAACCAAGCCGACAGCAACCGTAGCTGGAAAAACCGAGATTCCTAGCAAAATCAAAGACTGGTGAATGCTTAAGCGCCGACCCTATTGTATACTGTATAGTCAAGTAGTATTCAGAAGTGAGCCGTCGAAAACAAACCACCTCAACTGCCGGCCTGCTGCTTGCGCAAACAGCCTCTTCCTTTTTTTTTTGTGGTCCTGTGTGTTTGTGCACCAGTGGTGGTGTTGTGCAGACAGTGGTGCGTGAGCTGCCTAATGTACCCGCTGTGCAACCGACACAGGGTGCAGTAGCTGGGCCAAAGGGCAGCGAAGGGGGGCGGAAACTAACTGCGTGACAATGGCCAAAAGCAAAAAAACAAAAAAAAAAAAACCAAATGCACCATCTGCCCGCCCGCAATGGTCCTAGCCCCCGCCGTGCCGATCCCCTAGCCCATAATATGCAGGAATCTGCATCTAAACCGCCCTGTTTGCCTGCGAAGGTGGCCTATTTTGGTGGTCCCGCCCTTGCCCTTGTGCAGCCGACGGCATCTGCGTCGGCACCGGACAGCCGCTTTTCAGTTGGTTTCGGTCCAGCATTGTGCGTTAGGACCAATTGGGGTACGTATCTATGCCCGGATCAAGAAAAATGGCCTCCCCTGGCTATTGGTTCAATCTATTATCCCTGTCAACTGTGTTTCTACTATCTTTCTATTACAACGCCCAAATAAACAACCAATAAAACCCCAAAATTCTCAAGACAATAACCTCCACTCTACTTCACTGACAATGCGTCTCGCTTAAGCCCGACTCACAATACTGGCAAACATCCGTATATTGTCCCAGACGCCTGCACCTTGCCTTGGCATCCTATTGTTAAACTTGAACTTGCTACCTCAACCTGGCGCAGGGACGGACATCCCATCCCTGTCGGGGACCCACCAGTCATTGTTTGTTAAAGGTAGTCTTGTCAATCCCCGTTCGGCATGTGGAGACTAATCACCAACTAGTCGTGCCTACAACCAACTACAAACAAGTATCCCCCACAACCAATGCACACACATGGTTCAAACGCACCTCACGCCGCCTTGCAACTACAGTCGTGGCGTGCCGCGCAACGGCCCTGCAGCCTCGGACAGAAATCTGCTCGGACAACCTGCCCGACGCCGCGATCGATCGCATATTCTAGCCGGGTTCGTACTATGTCCACTCCACAAAGCCCGAGACAGGGAGCAAACGTATCCTTTTTGCAGCTGGCCGAAACTTCCCGCAATCATGGCCTCCGGTATCACTTTACCAAATAGGGAAAATATTACATGCAGTTTATTCAAGTGGCTGGCTACCGTTTGACTCTGCCGCATTAAGCACTACTGTGCGAAGCGGCTGTAGGGGTGACGTGCAGGCCTGTGCGGGCCAACTCCGGCGAACCGAGCCCCCGCCCGCCAGGGCAGACCCGCTTCATGAACCACAGAGCTGGCCCGAGCCCTAGTTGTAGAACCCAAGAGCACAATTTTTTTTGTTCGGACCGCGATGCCCGTTGTCACGCGTTTTTCCGCCGCCACTGGTGCCGCCATTTCCACGCTAATGCACTAGAACATAATTGCAACCTCAGATACCTTGGTCCCATCAACACTAATGCGCTCGACAGTATAATTCTGCCCGGACCCGCGTTGCCATGCAGCTGCTGTCATTTTGCTTTCGGGGACCGCACGCCACTGTTTACTATTTCGGCAAGGTACGAATGGTGTCGAGATCTTTTCAAGATCTTGCCGCCCACCGCACTTGCTGCGGCCATGAAACGTCGAACACGAGGCCCTGAGATCTGGCTAACCGGGCGAATCTGGTGAAAGCAAAATGTAGCAGGCGGATCTTGCAAAATCGGTCAGGGAGTCTCATCGTCTTTTTTTCATGTGCACACACACACGTATACACTCTGCCTTTTTCCAGGGGTGTGATCTCCGGATCTTCAGCAAATCCCATGCAGGGAGGGTATCTTGCTCTATGATCGTACTCTTTGTTCGCCTAGTAACATCTAGACCAAGTTTCATGAGTTAGTCTCGAGGTTCACCACATGCATCGACTAGCCACTGCATTAACCCGAAAACAAGTCCCTCCCGCGACGCTTTTGTTACTCGTCAATGCCAGATATCCTGAAACGTCGATGCATAGACCTGCTCGACGTATCTCCACGTATCTCAGCGTATTTTCCCCGCCACCGCAGACAGCAGTAGCATAAACTTCACGTTTCTGATGCCTTTGTCGATAGTTTCCAATTCTCCCTAAAACACCGCACACTTCTAAAACCGGACTTAAAATCGCTGAGCCATATATTTAGCCTGAGGAGCCACACAAATGTTCACCAAATCCGACGCTTGACATGGACAGCACCGGACCCTAGGCACCAGCCCCAGAAAAAAACGACAAACCGGTAAACTTCATGTTTGCCAATTCTGCAGTGCCAGCTGCACGGATGCAAAATGGGATGGCATCCTGCAGCATAACATGTGCGGCGCATGTGCATGCGCATACGCAGAGACAGTAGTCGGCTGATGAGCTCACCGGCGAGGACAACCGCAGTACAATGCGAGTGTTTGAGATGTCACTGGATAGTGAGTTTTGAGTACGCGGGTATGCCTTTGATTCTGGACCAAACCGGATCAAACTGGCATGGATGACAGGCCAGCTCGGTGCCACCCAAACTCGTCTGTGGTTTAGGTCCAACTGCTGCAAACAAACATGGCGCAGCTTCAGCCGGTTGGCCCGTTACATTATGTCTGCACCGGTTGGTAGGTTTTCTGGCAGTTTGCTTAATACAATAGAATGTTTCGGCAACCGTTAAATATTTTGTAGGGAACAACATTCTTGTAGCAGTCAAGAAGATGTGAAAACTGTGGCGGTTACTTGGCTTGGCACCTTTCAAATCGTCTGTCGGGCCCGGAATCCCGCTCTCAAATTTTTTCCATCCTCACATGCCAATGCGGGGCAGTAGTCTCCGCGGTCTAGATCTAGGATCCACATAGTATCTCGCGTGCCGGGAGAGTTAGTAGATTTCCTAGTATACACATTGAATCTTGGCGTTTGGTCCGTTTGCAGCTGTCTTACCGTTTGCACTGCGATATTTGATCAATACTTCAACTCGTCAAATACAATCGACATTAACCCATTAGTCACGAATATCACCAGTATCACGAACTCCAACAACCGAGTCTCGGAACGGAACGAATAACGCCGCGTGAGGCTTAATGCCCAGCCTCATGCCGCAGGGGGACGCCGCGCATTCTCAGGGCCGCGAATGTCTTGAACAGACAGTGTACCCAGTCCTGCGGGTCCAAGAAAAAAGCCCGTTATCCTAGACGGAAACATGGTCATAATGTGAGATAGGACCCGTGTTATAAATGGGCAAAAACCTAATGCACACAACCCGCAGCTTGACAGCTGCAGCCACCCGAGGATTTTTAATGTTGGTGGTTTATCTTTGCTCTTTCTCTACTTATAGTCAAACATTCATTAAATTACTTTGCATTTTTGGCTTCGTGTCTCCCATGGTGGCAGCAAGATAATGACAACTGTGGATATGCACCCCAGCCCTGAGCTACGGCGCATACCAAGAATCCTGCAACGGCTCGCGGTTCCCGAAGGTCAGCAGTCCACGCCGCGCAGCTTGTGTTCGTCTAGTCTTGAAAGTTCTCCGCTCATTTGCCACTGCATTTTCTTTGTTTTTTTTTTCCTGCTCATTGTGCGGTTATCGGCCGCTATCCAACCATTGCGTGGCCATTGGCGCGGTCCCTTCCTTGAAATTATTGTGAAAATTTTGACACATGGTCATGCATTCACATTCACAAGAGTGAAACAAAACGGACCGTAAAAGTAATGACAGAGCACAGATACTCTGCATTGTAAAGACTGCCGTCAAACCGTGTATCCGGTTTAAGACACGGGTGCATAACGGCCTGCGAGCGGGCGGAGCCCGAAGCACATCCGCGACGCGACACGTTCGGCGACACGTTACCGGGATGCGAGACCGTTGAATCCATGGGCTCATGACACAACTTTTAGACAGACTTTGCAAATAAATTGCCGGCAAACAAACATCTACAGATGTCCCTAATGTTTGCGTCCTCGTTAGAAAGGTTCAGGGGTTCAGATCACATGCGCTGCCAAACAACAAAGGCAATCAAGCGTATCTCAAAGCCCGGGCCGCAGATCCGCGTGAGACAACAACAGCAGCATACATGAACTAGCGAAACAACGCACTAGCCACCTGTTGACAGTGCAGACCGCGCGTGCTTTACGCGCTCTGGCCGTCCCACCGTTGTCTCAGTTTGAGACTGCACAACTCCCAATATTGTCGTCTGCACACTCCTGCAAGCTTGCTCCGTAAATTGCCTGCTGAAACCTGACAAACTTTGCTGCAGCCTCTAGACCTGCCTAGACCTGCCAGATTTTCTCAAACGTCGTGTGCGTGCATTGCTTCTATTTTAGTATTTTGCGAAACTCGGAGATCGTGCCGAAGTCGAACATGATTTCTAGCCAGCTTTGCGATTCTTCCCACAGCCTGACGCCTATCCCCTGAAGACAAAGACGCTCCCGCCATGCATCGAAACAAATGTACGCGCATTAGTGTATTGTCTCGTAGTCTATTTTATGCTGTCGCCAGTTCATTTAGTGTCTCATTCACATTGTGAAAGTGTTCTCCACTCCTTTGTTCTGCGAGGCCATGAAACCCCCACCTTTAATTCCAAGTGCGGTCCAAGCGGCACGGCTTCATTTCAGGTTTCCGTCACGCATATTTCATGCTGCGTCCCAATGCAGCGTGCATTGTCGACGACCAAATCAAACTCCGGTGTCTCGCGCAGTGCGGCTCTACTCGCTGCGTACTAGCTGTTCCCTTGATTTTCACACAAACTCCGGAGATTCGTTGAATTCCGACGTCCCACAAACCAAGCCTCATCGTTTCACTCGAACCTTGGCAAATAGTCGCGGATACCAACCGTCATTTACAGACTTGCGTACGACAGTGCGTCACATTGCAGTAGTACACGTATCGAACATTTGATTAGTAAAAGAAAGAAAAAAAAGGCATTACATTATGCCTGGGATACCCCTGACAGCACGGCTAAGTCCTCCATTGTACAACTCCGAATTCAGCCGCAGTGGATCAGGCCACAAAGCCACCGATGAGTAACCAAAAGAAATGAGTGCTGTGGGTCCTTGAACCCCAATTTAAGGTTTCGGCCTGCCTGTATATGTATGCAAGCCATATCAGCCGCTGCAGTCCGAAGTTGCACCACTATCGACGACAACCAACCTGGGACTGGGCTTATTGTGGCGCCCCCTTTAGTCCAAGGCGGGCTACAACGGAGGCGAATGTGGGAGATTCCAAAGTATTACAGAGGATGAGTACCAGCTTTCGGAGTCGGCAGATATTTCACGATCCTTCTTTGACCTAGCTGTCAGTCATGATGGATCGCCAACTGCAACATTAGTGGATGGGTCCATGGTATTGCATTGGCCGGAATGTCCAGATTTCACCAATAAAAGGAAGTTTGTTCTGGCCACGCGGTACGTGGAACTATGACTGCCACGAGCGATTTGCAACAGCGGGAATACGAAAAAATTTCCACACATCAGAGCTCACACTAACAACCGGAGTAAAGAACAACCCTGTCATACGATCAATGAAGATCCAGTAGTGCAGGGCAGGTCACGTCATGCGCCCACAGATAACCGCCGGCGCGTGGCTCCGTTCCTCATAGCTGTGTACTCACTGGCGAACATAAGATGAATACAATTTTGTATGGGGTTGGTAAAGTGCTTGAGCTGCTGGTCGACTTTGTTGGACCAAAGCGATACATAGACACTTGACCACTATGCGCCTACAATTTGACGATCGTTCAATGTCAAATGAAGTAGACGCCGGTTATCAGGTTAGATGCATTGGAAATACAGCGGTCGGCGCTCGCTAGGCACAGTCCCCCTACAAGTCAGATGTTACTCAATGGCGAGATTACAACTACGATATGGTACTATCCATGCACTAGCAGCAGATGTAGGGGAAAAGAATACTAGCATCCAGAGGGCGACGATTCGTCAAAGTCCTGCATGGAATATTGATGCCCACAAAAATGGATGCAGTGAAGATCCTTGCGTACGCAGATCACTAGTCATCGAGGGCCGCTTTAAAATGTTGCAGATTTCTTAAACCTTAAAATTTTGCAACCATCATGGCCCACATTGATATTACTGTGACATAAGAAAGCTTGTTCAAATGGGGTAGAGAGTTTCCCGTCGCGTGGAGCAACTTTGGCTTGATCCGAAATCGTGGAGTCATGTCGGCCAAAGCCTAACCCGAGATCGATCGCGTTTGCTCGGCGGTCCACAGGAGCAGTTCCGACACTCAATGAACGCTATGTAACACTGGAGTCTTGCAGAAACTAATTAATCCCTGCTTCGATATGCGACGTCATAATGTGGGATTTTCCATGCATGTCTAATTCTTTCCCGTCATCGGACTTTTGGAATCCATTACCTGCAGATGTAAGGCATCGGCAGACCGTCAGTTTTGCTCTCTTCTTGGGATCAGGGATATCATACCTTCAGTAGCAACGTCTCGGCGGCTGATTCCCGTCCTGCCAATCGCAATGCGGGGCCTAATGGCCGCGAACTGATTCTGGGCCTGGAGGGGGTCGCCAGGCAAAAGGGTCATGGAATATGAATTTATAGGTCAGAATGGCGTATGTATTTGATTTATTATCTAGTTGTCACCGTAATGAGTGTCGAGATCCTCCTCATCATCCCAGGTGCCCGAACGCTGGCGTTCGAGGGTCCGACGAATGTGCTCGACGGTGTCCTTGGACGAGATAATCTCCTTTTGAGGCGTTGTAGGCAGCGACGAGGCATCGGCGGTCGAGCGGCGACGGAGGACGGCACTGTTATGGCGCGAATGGTGACGGGGCCGGCGAGCGGTGCGCTCAATGATATCGTCAAAGAAGCGCTCGGCCGCGTCGATAGAATCGCCGGGGGTTTGGGGCATGGTCATGGAGATACCCGCATCATGAATTAGCTTGGCAACGAGACCGGTCCATCCGCACTGGTGTCTGGAGCCCATGCCACGGCCTGTGTCACCGTGGAAGTACTCATGGAACATGATGAACTCGTCAAAGTTGTCGTCGTAGTCGTAGAGGTCAACGCCGCCGTTGTAGGCGCGGCGGTTGTCGTTGTGCTTGTTACGGGTGAACAAATTGATGAGCCGGTGCTGGATGTTCTCGGCGACGCGAGCGAGGTTCATGAGGTTGCCGCTGCCTTTGGGGCACTCGACCTTGAGGTCGTCGCCGTAGTAGAGGAAGAAGCGCTGGAGCGACTCAATGAGAAGGAACGTCGTGGGGAACCAGATGGGCCCACGCCAGTTGGAGTTTCCGCCAAACAGGCCAGAGTTGGACTCTCCGGGCAGGTAGCCGACCTCGTACTTTTGGCCGTGAACGTCCATCGAGAACGGATGGTCCTTGTGGAACTTGGACAGTGAGCGGATGCCGTACTCGGACAAAAACTCGTCTTCGTCGAGCATACGCTCGAGAATCTTAACAAGCCGGTCGCGATTCACGAGAGACAGCAGCAGGCGGCCCTTGCGACCACGCTCAGACATGGACGCCACGTTACGCTGGGCCATCTCGGTGCGGTTTTCGACAAACCACGCGACGCGCTTGGCAAACGACGGGCACTTTTCGAGGATCTCGGGCTCGAGCGTCAGGGATGCGTACAACGGAATGAGACCCACGAGCGAGCGCACCGGCAGCTGCTGCGACCAGGGACCGCCCCATGAGATGGCGTCGTAGTAGAAGCCGTCTTCGTCGTTCCACAGCGGCTTCTCAATGCCGCCGCCCGACCGGAACGACATGGCATCCGCAATGAAGATAAAGTGCTCAAAGAACTTGGATGCAATGTCCTCGTACACCTTGCGGTGCTTGGACAGCTCGAGCGCGATGTTGAGCATCTGCAGCGAGAAGAAGCCCATCCAGCCTGTCGAGTCGGCCTGCTCAAGGGTACCACCGGTCGGCAGTGGCTCAGACCGATTGAAAAGACCAATGTTGTCGAGGCCCAGGAAGCCACCCTCGAAAACGTTCTTGCCCTCGACGTCCTTGCGGTTGACCCACCAGGTGAAATTGAGCAGCAGCTTCTGGAAGACGCGCTCCAAAAAGTCGAGATCCTCGTGACCGTAGAGCTTGCGCTCGAGCTTGAACACGCGGAACGTCGCCCACGCGTGCACCGGTGGGTTGACGTCGCTAAAATTCCACTCATAGGCGGGGATCTGGCCATTGGGGTGCATGTACCACTCGCGAGTCATGAGGTCAAGCTGCTTCTTGGCAAACGCCGGGTCGATCATCGCGAGTGGTAGGCAGTGGAATGCCGTATCCCAAGCCGCAAAGAACGGATACTCCCACTTGTCTGGCATGGACAAAATGTCGTCAATGTGCAGGTGTTTCCACGCGGTGTTGCGCACGTTGGCGCGCTCCGGCGGCGGGGGCGGGTTGCACGGGTCGCCATTGGCCCACTCCTGGTGAATAAAGTTGTAAAACTGCTTCTGCCACAGCATGCCCGAGAACGCCTGGCGCTGGACCATGCGAAGCTCCTCACTGATGGGCAGCGGCGAGATGTTGTAGTAGAACTCGTCAGCCTCCTCGAGACGGTCCTCAAACACGGCATCAAACTGGACGTCATCAATATCCTCATCCGGATCCGGCTTGCATTTAGTGAACTTGAATCGCACGCACACATGGTCACCGGGCGGTACGCCGAGGCCCTGGTCAAACGCATACCACGCGCAGCCCTTGGTTCCGAGCTCCTCAGGGCACACAACGTCTTTCTTGCCGTCGACAATGTACTCGTGGAACGCATCCTTGACGTACTTGGTCTTGTTCTTGGAGTCGTACAGACGCTTGTTGTTTGTTTCGTTGTCGGTGAAGAGCATCTTGGGCTTAACTTCGTCAGAAGCATCGTCGCTCTCGTAGCTGCTGCTGGCCGTGAACTGCAGATAGCGCTTACCGAGATAGCCATGCTCGGTCTCGATAACGAGGGGCGAGATGCGCTGCATCCGCGGGCGCTGGGACTCGCGGTTCTTGTGGCCCCAAGCCCATGTGTTGCGGAACCACACTTGGGGCACAATGTGCAGCGGGGCCGGCTCAGGACCGCGGTTGTATGCCGTCACACGGAAGTACATCTCTTCGGGGTCGTCGGCGGCTTTCGCGGTCTCGACGAAAATATCAAAGTACTTGTTGTCGGCAAACACGCCCGTGTCCACCAACTCGAACTCGTCCTCGGTGCGGGAGCGCTTGGTGCTTTCGCTCACGAGCTGCTCGTACGGATACGCGCGTTGCGGGTACTTGTACAAGTAGTTCATGTACGAATGCGTCGGGGTGTTGTCCACGTAAAAGTACTCCTCTTTGACGTCCTCGCCGTGGTTACCTTCGTGGCCCGTGACTCCAAACAGGCGCTCCTTTAGGTAATCGTCCTTTTCATTCCAGAACGCAAATGAAATGCACTGGTACTGGTGCGTGTCAGATACGCCCGCGATGCCGTCCTCGCCCCATCGGTACGCCTTGGAGCGGGCATGGTCGTGCGGCAGGTACGACCAGGCATCTCCGTTGGCCGAGTAGTCCTCGCGCACGGTGGCCTATTTGTTAGTTTTTTTGTTTAATTGTTCGCTTCTTTATGCTCATCCCGCAGATGCGCCTGGCCAGCTGATGCTGCAGCATGCTGGAAGGCGGCATGCAGCGATAATGCTTCAGAAGCGCGTGTAGGCTGCAATGTAGTGTATATGCCACCTGGTCGATAGAACGCGGCCACAGCGTAGATTTGTCTCATTTTGTTATTTTCCTGGGGGTTCCACCCCCAGACCCCCGTAGCAACTGCTTCGCAGTTGGAACGCCGCTAGATAAAAGCCAATGTCCTTCTTTTTTCCTCTTTCTGGGGCGGAAAAAAGGATGTAGCAACCGCTTCGCGGTTGATTTTTCGAGCTGGCACTTTTCAACTGCGAAGCAGTTGCCACGGGGGTCTGGGGGTGGAACCCCCAGGAAAAAGAGCAGCACAATCGCACTGCGGGTTTTGCAACTTTTCGCTTTTGTTGCTCAAAAGCCATATCACCAAAATTTCTGGCACCGCATTACTCCCGGGCCGTCCGGATCAGATCGCATCGCCAAAGATATCAAACTGCGGATCGACACAATCCAAACATCGTATCAGATGCTCCGAATGGACCTATATCCCCTTCTGACCGAGTTACCTTCACGATAAATCAACCCCAACACAAAAACTCACCCATTGACGCTCCGAAAGATACGGGCCCCAACGCTTCCAGTACTGTTTGCGCTTGACATCGTCCTGGAGACGCAGCTCCTCGGCAGTGAGGTGCTCACGACCACTGTGGATAACCATTGGTATCGCTGCTTTCCGAAATTGGTGTCCACGAATGAGAACAAGGTGGGTCGAGATCAAGGACCCTTGTGGTGGAAGCTGCCATGGGAGGCGGCTGGCCACTTTGGGCCAGCCGTGCGCGGCCTAACCCACATAATCCGGGCCCGGACTCGCCGCGAAGGTGGGCTAACCTGCTGGCAGGCACAAGCTGCGGCGTTACTGTCGCGCGATACAACCAGGTCAAACAGCGAGATGTGGTTGGAGCGTGCTGTCTCGCCTTCTGAAGCAGAAACTAGTTCGCTCTCGGCATGCGCGAGCGACGCATCTGTCGTTTGATTGCTGCATGCGCGCATCTTCCGTACTATTAGTATTAGTTTGAACTGGCTAGCTCGGATTTTCTTCCTGGGAGGTCTGCCCCCAGATCCCTCGTGGCAACTGCTTCGCAGTTGTATGGCGGATGAATGGGCGGTGTTCCGCCGCGCCTAGATTTCAGTTGCGAGGCAACTGCTACGATGGTCTGGGACAGGCCCCCCAGGAAAGAAGGCTGTCAGCATTTTCTGGTGCATTTATCTCTTATTTCTTGATATTCTATCTCAGGTTTTATTGCGGCGTTTCAACGGGCATAACATTGAATGCATATCGCCAGTGTGGTATGCGGCATTTTGGTGAGCATAACTGTATGACTAAGGAATGACTTAATCTTGGTATATTGGCCTGGTACCCGAATCGTGACTTTACCCGAGGTGCTGGAGCAGTCAAAGCCGGGCTCTGATAGGCCGGTCTTAGTGCAGGGATGGCACCCGTCTGCAAAATAGACAAGAAAGGCACTAAAACACAACCGCAGTAGTTTGACAAAAGACAACCTCTCACGAGACCCTTTTGGAAGGTAGTGCCTTGGCGAGACGACCCTCTAGTTCGTGGTACCGCCGCAGTGCCATGCAAGTGAGAAAAATTTTCTGACGCACTGCATCCCTCAAGCACGATGGTTTGGCGGCAATTGGTCCCTCGAGGGAAGTACCAAAACCGGCATTGATTCCGAGTTTGGAAAAGTAGAACTGATCGTTTTATCGCTGATGAGACCTACGTTTCGGTGAGCGGGGTTGGAAATTTCCGTAATGTTGCTATGTTGCCATGTAGGTGCTCCAGTCGCAGTGATCTCGGACGCACGCCGACACAAGAGCCAATCTTGGAGTAGGCCATCGGCCGATGGAGTAAATGCGCCAAACATAAATGCTCAAGATCAAAATAACAAAAGCAGGCAAGCGAAAATGAGAGAGATAGAGAGATAAAGCCACATATACTCAGTTACGGAGCACGTAATTGACCGGGCTTCTGGCATCGATCCAGGGGTTATCTGCCAGGGGAATCGATCTTCACGTGGTCATTAGAGGCATCATGGTGCGGCCAGAATTTTGCTTGGAAAGCGAAAAATATTGCAGATCAAGCTGAGTTGGGATTCCATTGCCAGCCTGATGGTCTCCCTATTAGACGGCATTTCTTGCTGCTGCTTTCAGCCCCGCGTCGAGTCCATGTCCTGTCTGTGCCCTGTCAGGCCTAGACCCCTGCATTCTAGGGAGACAAGACAAAAGATGCTACAAAGGAGACTGGAGATCGAAAATTAGTCGAGGAGACAAGGGAGTAAATAATCGGTCGAAACAGGAAGTGACCGGGACACTTTTACTGTCGGTCTACACGCTGACGTACCGCCTGTGATAGTGCTGCACACACACGTGCAGACGGGCCGGTCGCTTCTTGGGACTGCGACATGCACTGAGGTGGAAGACACTGCCACGGTATCCGCCTCGTCAAACCGTCCCGCCTTGTAATGGCACCCAAACCTAGTAGAAGACCCCAACCAGAAACAGACCAATTAAACCCATAAAAGGAAACCTGCAGCTGCAGGGCGCCGCTCCTCAAACTCAACGGGAAAGTGCAGCCGTATGGCTAAACCGTCTGAGTTGGAGACGGGCAGATAGAGTGAGACATGACCAGGTGAGTCTTTGCGTGGCCGGCGAAAGTCACAGAGCATGGTACAGTCTCTGCAACGGATCGATCATAGGGAGGCAGATGGCCATTCAAAGATCTTTGATGGACGACGCGTATTGGCTGGCTGGCTGATATCTGTGGTATGCGTATCCTGATGCTTCGAGCGACAAGAGCTGCAGTCGGGCTCTGAGGTAATACCATAGGTCTCACCCCGCTGCAATTGGCACAAACATCGGGATAACGCCAAGAACCTCACTCCTAGGCAGGCAGGAGGACGAGACGCTGCCAGGGGCACATGGGACATTGCATTGGGATCGATAATATTTTGTGGAGTGTCAAAATATCTAGCATCTCCCCCCTGAAAGCATTAGCTGGTCCCAAGTGTTTGTGAGCGCCATTCCTAAAAGTCACATTGGGTTGCAACGACCTGGGCGCTTGGCCAGACCGTTGGGTGTCTTACCGCATGCCTCTGCGTCTGCAGATTGCCTTTTTAGGCAGGAAGCCGCATATCCCAGGGCCAGGGTCGGTCTGGACCGATGTTTACGATTGGGCCCCAGGACCGTCCGTGTCGGAGACTGCAGGTAAAAAGCCCGCGGCGCATTTTGTATATATACGTGCAGGGGTTCCCGTGTGATCGCGCCGTTTGCAGCGTGCGCTACCAAATCACCAGTTTCCAACTACGTTCACTCTTTCGGTCTTCGTGACCCCTTACACTCGTTTTTACTCCCTTAACTATTCCGCCCGCCTGAAATGAAGCTTCTTACTGTTTCTGCCGCCGCGCTCGCGCTGGCCGCGCGTGGTGTTTTTGCTGATGAGCTCACTACCACCATCTACTCGACTATCTACGACTATGTCACTCTTGTTTCCGGCACGATTATCGTCTCCACCTCGACTCCTGTCACCACGGAGGCCATCGCTACTTCGACTGAGCCCTCGACGCAGCCCGTGGTGACCACTACGTTTGCGACTCCGTCTAACATCGTTGCAGCCGCTGTCTCGGCCAACGTAAGCAGCTCTGAGGTTATCTCTTCTTCTTCTTCGTCTTTTTCGTCGTCCGTTTTCAATACCACTTCGTCTGTTGTGCCGTCGTCGACCCCTGTTGTCGTCAACTCGACCACTGCCGTCAACACCAGTTCCGCCGCCACTTCGTCGTGGGGTAACAGCACCAAGTCCAGCAAGGCCGCCACCAGCTCTGTTGTTGCGACCTCGACTCGCGTGCTCCCCTCTTCGTCGGCTGCCGCTTCCGCTAGCTCGTCCGAGGCCTCGGGCTCGAGCAGTGAAGCCACTGGTGGCGCTGGTGCCCTTGCCGTGCCCGCTGGTGCAGTTGTTGCTGGCCTGGTTGCCGCTTTCCTCTGATTCTGACGACGCGCTGACTTTTACGACGACACGCACGTTACGTTTCCTTTTTTTTTCGTTTCTGTTTCTCCGTGTGCTGTTTTACTAGTCCTGTAGTCAATGCGCTCTGAGTCTTTGGCTTTGTTTCTATGTTGTGACCCTGATTGGTCCGACGTGTTACTGTTCGCGTTGTAAAATAGGTTATTTAATAAAGCGACTGGTCTAGTAAAATTTCTGTTTTTTGGGGCGGTTTATTCGGGGATTAGCATTTTGGACCGCTACGAAACAATCTAAAAGGGCTCTGGAGGCACTGGAATCTTCGCTATGGCGCTGACGTTCGCGAATCGCACGCTGCACGGTCGTGCATCGCGTTGGAATGGAGCGCTATCGACGCGTCAGCTGATATCGCGATCGCGGTTTCGGCCATTTTCGGCCACGTCGATACGATATCTACATTCTCGCACCAGGTTTCACTAGTTAAAAGGCGTCCTTACTCTTACTTTATCCCCTGATACAGTCCCACAAAGGGCCCGAGTTTGCTCGACAGGGGTATGCAGTGATCGGCGATAGTCGGGGACTGCGCTCGCACGATCACGCTCAGTCGCGATGGGGGTCCCTATCGGGAAATAGGGGTGCTCATTCCTCTATACAGTGCTATCGACTACTACGAGCAACATAAGTGGTGCAAACACTCATTGCGCCAGCTACGCACGTATCGACTAACCTTATGCAACGTTGATTTAGCCGCGTGATCCCCTCCTGAAACACCCTTCCCCGCTCCGTCCACCAAGTCTCCGAGCTCAGGCCCATAACAGACCCAAACAAGCTCAGAGATCAGCGCAAAAAAGTTGTTGTCCAACCGTAAAGCATGCGCGAAACGAGCCCCGGCCGCCTCGTATCCACCACAGAGTTAGAGTTTGTCGATCCCTGAACTGCAAGGCACGCATTCGCTGCTCTCTACTAGCTCATTATATTTCCTGGGGGCGCTGCCCCCAGACCCCCGTAGCAACCGCTTCGCGGTTGAACTTGCCCGCGATCCGCGTTTGCGGGGGAGAAATTGCCACTGGAGCCATGGAAAGAGCGCTTTTTATTTTCGGGGGATTCCACCTCCAGAGAGCCCCCCACAGCAATTGCTTCGCAGTTGAGTACACTGCCAACCACACAGCCAAGCCCAGTATTTGTAAGAGGCGGCGCTCTAGGCTCGATGGGTGTCGTCTGGTCTATAGCTCTGTGTTAATAGCTCGTAGATCTTTAATTGTTCTGGGCCTATTTATGGCACATTTCCGTATCACAAGTTCTTCTTAATCAATTGCATAACCGAGGCCAAAAAATCAACACTAAGAAAAACGCACTCCAGCTCAACCGCGAAGCGGTTGCTACGGGGGTCTGGGGGCAGCGCCCCCAGGAACAAAAAATAAAGGACGTCACGGTATATCATTAGTTCTAGCACATGCACGGGTAAAAAAAAATCACGGGGTGGCGCGGCCGGTGAAGCGCGGGTACAGGGAGCACTCGCGAACGGTGTAGCGGTTGCAGAGCCATGCGAGAATACGCTCGGTGCCCAGACCGTAGCCGCCGTGGGGGAAGGTGCCGTAGCGGCGCTGGTCGACGAACCAGTAGTAGGGCTTTGGGTCGATGCCCTCGCGTTTGAAGCCGGCCAGCAGCTCGTCAAGGTCGTCGATGCGCATCGAGCCGCCGGTGATCTCGCCGACGTTGGGCATGAGCACGTCGACCGACTCGGTGACGCGGGGGTCGTCCTTGCAGCGCTTCATGTAAAACGACTTGATCTCGAGCGGGAAATGGGTGAGGAAGATGGGCACGCCGATGGTGTCGGTCATCTTGCGCTCTGCCGCCTCGGCAATGTCGTCGCCAAACTTGAACGCCTCGCCCTCCTCGTTGGGGATGCCGTGCTGGTTGAGCCACTCGAGGGCGTCGGTGTAGCGCATGCGCATAAACGGACGCGATGGCGCCTGGAAGCCCGGGTGCAGCTTCTGGACGAGCGGGCCCGCGACCGGGTCCTTGAGCACGCGGTCGACGGTGTCGCAGATGACGCGCTCAATGTGCTCGAGCATGTCCTCAAACGTCAAAAAGCCGAGCTCGGCCTCAATGTGCGTGTACTCGGACAGATGGCGGCGGGTGTGGGAGCGCTCGGCCCGGAACGACTCCTGGATGCAGTAGCAGTCGCCGAGCGCCGGCACGACCGTCTCGAGGTACAGCTGCGACGACTGCGTCAGGTACGCCTCCTGGCCGTAGTAGTCAAACTTGAACAGCGTCGAGCCGCCCTCGACCTGGGTCTGGACCATGCACGGCGGCGTGACCTCGGTGAGGCCCTCGGCGTCGTACGTCTGGCGGATGGCGCGCAGCAGGGCGGCGCGGACCTTCATGACCGCCGACAGCTGATCGCCACGCAGCGTGAGGTGGCGCTGGTCCAGCAGGATCGACGGGTCGGCGCCCTCCTGGATCTTGTTGGTGAACGCCTCGTCGCCCGACGGCGCGAGGCCGACAATCTCGTAGTAGTCAACCGCCAGCTCGTGGCCGTCGGGGGCCTCCTTGCCCTCGGGGACCTCGCTGATGACGCCGTACAGCGACACGGTCGACTCGAGCGTGAGGGTGCTCGTCTGGTACGCGTTGGCGAGGTCGCCCTGGAGCACGCACTGCAGGAAACCGGTGCCGTCTCGCAGGACAATAAACACAACGCCCTTTTGGGCGCGCAGACGGTGGATCCAGCCCTGCACGCGGACGCGCGTGTGGCGCGACTCGGTGCTCTGGCGGATCTTAATGCGCTTGGCGGCCGGCAGCGACGAGTCCTCCTTGATCACGATCTTCTTGGCCTCCTCGAGGCGACGGGCCTCGTCGGCGTCGCGCTTGGCCTTGTCCTCGGCCGCCTTCTTGGCCTTCTCGGCCTTCTTAGCGAGGCCGTCGGCGCCCTTCTTGGCCTTTTTGAGAGCAGACGGCGTGATGGCCTCAAACTCGCCGCCCTCCTTCTCGACCTTGACTTGGGCATCCTGGCCCTTGACGTACAGGGCATAGGCAGGCGTTTGGTAAGGGCTCTGCTGGGTTCCGGCAGCGGACTCGTCATCGCGGCCGCGAGCCTCGCTCACAAACACAGTCTGTCCGATCGACATTTTAGCAACGTCTCCTTCGATCTGGGACGCCGACATGTTCGTAGTTTTTTTTTAGTTCTCTTAAATAAGTCAGGGCCATAGATCAGTCACGTTTTGATAACTGTCAACCGTTGAAATTTCTGTGCTGGTGTTTACTCTATGGTATGTATTATTCGCCGAGCAGCTAGATCAGGTGGACAATTGAGTCAGTAATACTAACCCGTTAAGTTGCCTCGATTTTTTGTCACAAAAAATGTGTCAACAGCCCTATGACTCTTTGCCCCGCCCTGACTCTTTCGGAAAATCCTCCCCTTGTCCCTTGAACCCCCCGTGTACCGTTTTATGCCCCCCTTGCAACCACAAAAAATCGCTGTTAACATCCGTATCCGGACCACTCCGCACGGCTAAAACGTATCGTACGGCTGAACCACCCGCCCTTGGGCTTGCCCCCCCGGGGCAGCGAAAAATCAAACACAAAACCCACGGAAAAAAATCCAGGCCTTATCTTTGCACAGCAAACACTTTTTTCCCCCCGCAACAGCAACCCACCCACCAAAAAAAAATCTCAACACATGGCCGCAGACCTGCCGGTTGACTTCGCTCGTCTCGCGATTTCGCACGCGCCCGTCGCCGGCGGCGACCAGTGGGCAGCTGCCCTCGACGGCAAGCACCCGGGCCCGTTTGAGTTCACCAAATTCTTGGTCCTCAAGCCAAAGGCAAAGGGAGACGTTGTGCCTATCGCAGTCGTCGCGCTCGCTACCTCTTCAACCCCAGGAAACGCTGTTGCAAAGGCCGTGGGCGCCAAGGAGGCCCGCATGGCCGCCGCCGACCTTGTGGAGCAGGTGTTTGCCAAAAAGCCAGAGGATGTAGGCCTCATCGACATTAGCTCTGACAACGCCTCGCGTGTCAAGGTCGTCCTCGACAAGGCCCTCCGCGACAACGCGGACCGTCTGGTGGCCGTCCGCGCCGGCTCCTCGGACAAGACGGCTATCGTCGAGGCCGGCGCTGTTGTCAAGCATCTCGAGTCGACGGGCGTCGAGATCATCGACGTCGACTTTGCCGCCGCTGCTGCACCGACCCCGTCGACCCCCAAGCCCGCCGTCGCCAAAACAAGTGCCGTGTCCAGCGCTGCCCTCGACGGCGCCGCCCTTATCGGCATCACCGTCGACAAGGAGCTCGACTTTCCCGGCTGGTACCAGCAGGTCCTGACCAAGGGCGAGATGCTCGACTACTACGACGTTTCCGGCTGCTACATTCTGCGCCCCAACTCGTACAGCATCTGGGAGCGCATCCAGCGGTTCTTTGATGACCGCATCAAGACGCTTGGCGTCAAGAACGCTTACTTCCCGATGTTTGTGTCGTCGCGCGTGCTCGAGCGCGAAAAGGACCACATCGAGGGCTTTGCGCCCGAGGTCGCGTGGGTCACGCGCGCTGGCCAGTCGGACCTCGAGGAGCCCATCGCCATCCGCCCCACCTCGGAGACCGTCATGTACCCGTACTACGCCAAGTGGATCCGCTCGCACCGCGACCTGCCGCTCCGCCTCAACCAGTGGAACTCGGTCGTGCGCTGGGAGTTCAAGCACCCGCAGCCGTTTTTGCGTACGCGCGAGTTTTTGTGGCAGGAGGGCCACACCGCGCACCTCACGTTTGAGAGCGCAAACGAGGAGGTCCTCCAGATCCTCGACTGGTACGCCGAAATCTACGAGTACCTGCTTGCCGTGCCCGTCATCAAGGGCCGCAAGACCGAAAAGGAAAAGTTTGCCGGTGCTCTTTTCACCACCACGTGCGAGGGCTACATCCCTACAACTGGCCGCGGCATCCAGGGCGGCACGTCGCACGCCCTCGGCCAGAACTTCTCCAAGATGTTCAACATCTCGGTCGAGAACCCCGAGGGCGCCGACAAGCCCAAGCTGTTTGCGTGGCAGAACTCGTGGGGTCTCTCGACGCGTGTCATTGGCGTCATGGTCATGGTCCACTCGGACAACAAGGGCCTTGTGCTGCCGCCCCGCGTCGCTGACACCCAGGTCATGGCCATCCCCGTCGGCTTGACTGCAAAGACGTCGCCGGCCGACAAAAAGGTCATTGAGGACGGCGTCGCTGACATTGTCGCCCAGCTCAAGGCCGCCGGCGTCCGCGCCGACGGCGACTACCGCTCGTACACTCCGGGCTGGAAGTTTGCCGACGCAGAGCTCCACGGCATTCCCCTCCGCATCGAGTACGGCCCCATGGATGCCAAGAAGCAGCAGGTTGTTGCCGTCCGTCGCGACAACGGCGCCAAGACGGTCATCCCGCTCGCCAATCTCGCCACAGAGGTCCCGGCTCTCCTCGAGACCATTCAAGCCGACTTGTACGCCAAGGCCAAACAGGCCTACGACTCGCACATCTCCGAGGTCACCGAGCTCGCCCAGATGACGCCGCTCCTCAACAAGAAGCACGTCCTTCTCGCGCCCTTCTGCGGCGAGGAGTCGTGCGAGGACGCCATCAAGGACGCGACCGCCCGCCGCGACGACGATGAGGAGGTCGACGAAAAGGCCCCGTCCATGGGCGCCAAGACCCTCTGTGTGCCCTTTGAGCAGAAGCCCCTGGCCGAAGGTACAAAGTGCGTCGGTGCCTGTGGACGCGTCGCAAAGGCGTGGACTCTTTTTGGCCGCTCTTACTAGTCCTGCATCCCGCCCATGTGCTACGAAAATCCCGTCTATGTCACGCATGTACTCCTCATTAATGCACTGTAATGGACTACTTTTTGGGGTTGTTTGTTTTTTCCTGGGGGCGCTGCCCCCAGACCCCCGTAGCAACTGCTTCGCAGTTGAAGAAAAGTACCTGGGTGGAATTATACATGGAGAGAGGAGGACAGCTATATTTGACGTTCGACCAGGAAGCTGCCCAGTATTGACTGTAGCCTGCGAAAAAAAAAAATTTGACAATGAAAATACAATTATTTCGCTTGCAGAAAAGGCTGACCAACTCAGTGCCTGCTGGGATTCGGGCAAGAGTGCCTTATAAAGCTCTGGTTGACCATTATCTGATTATACAGTTTTTTACAACTCTGAGGAACCTATTATAGCCTGAAATCCCGGTCCTCAACTGCGAAGCAGTTGCTACGGGGGTCTGGGGGCAGCGCCCCCTGAGAAAAAGGAAGCAGCTCGACCCAACTGATGCTGGACTCTGAATATATGGCTGCATAAGTCCGAGGACACATGACCTGAACATAAACTAGAAAAGAACCCTCGAGAGGGCCATGATGTGTTCAGCCGCATAGTACCTGCATCATGAGGTCATGAGCAAGCCAAAGACGGTGCGGGGAACAGCGGTGAATTATTTAGTGGATTAAAAGGGTGTTGATGTTGGTCATTATTAAAGTCATTTTTAACGATCTTTCGTGTTCGTAGTGTATACCACCGATGAAAAAGCAACTGTGTGTAGCAACGATTATCTGGGGTCACAAATGCACCATGACGAAAAAGCCAGGTCTTGGCAAATGGCAGTGCCCTCTTTCTAGTCACAGGATACTAGTGCTATGGTGCTATACGGCGCCAAACCGATCTGAGCGTGGTTTGGAGATTGCTGCAGTCTATAAATGGTGATTTGACTGCCTGTGTATATTAGAGCAGCCAGTCCCACTAAACTAGAGAGCCCAGAACAAGAACAATGAGAATCAAAAAGAGACATTGCCGAAACCCGTACTTGGTGGGCATAATGGGCGCGTTCAGCGGCCTGACCGTAGGGTTCGCCGGCTCGACGCCGCTGCTGTACGCTGTCAAGGCTGTTGACGTCGACTGGGGCGACGCAAACATCGGCTGGGGCGGCGCTTACTACGACGGCCAATGGGACCTGTGGTCGTCCAGCTGGGCTTACAGCAGGTACGACAACCTGGTAGGAGGCATGGCTCGCGGCGGGGCAGCCGTGGCCGGCAGTTTTGCGTCGGGGTTTGTGGCTGACGCCATTGGCCGCCTCAGGACGGTGCAGCTCGCAGCAGTTGTTTGGGTCATTGCTGGGGTGCTAATGGCTTCGACAGGCCCGTCGATCAAACCTGGCCGGTTCGCCCAGTCCATTGCCGGCGAAGTGTTTACTGGTATTGGCTTGGGCATGAGCTCGTCCCAGACGCCTGTTTACCTAAGTGAGGTTGCGCCGGCTCGCATTCGCGGCCGCATTTTACGGGAACCTACCATCTGCTCGTTTACTGCGGCATGGTTCTCTTGTTTTGTGGATGGTGGGTCAACTCGAAGCTCGAGTACACGGAGACCGTCGAGATCCAGACCATCTGGGCCATGCTATTGATCCCGACAGTTCTTGTGCTCGGCATGTCGCTGCTCCTACCAGAGTCGCCCCGCTGGCTGGCATTCCGCGGCCAGTGGGAAAAGGCCGCGTGGTCAACAGTGCGTCCGCGCAACAAGCGCCAAAATTGCACCCCCGACGCTTCTGAAATGCCCGCCATCGAGTGCGCCGTTGCCGCCGACGGAGCCAATGCTCAACACCATGGTCAGGGTATACGGCAGATGCTGCGACCCCGGAACCTCCAGCGCACGACAGCCGGCCTCTTGGCTCAGACCTGGCAGCGGTGGGCCGGCATGTACCCCATGACCCATTATGCTATTGTGGCCCTCGCTGTCATTGGGTACCCTCAAGAGCCCCGAATTGTGGCCGTGTCCGTCATTCTGTGTATCAGCATCGCGCTGACTTTCCTATCGCTCACAGTCATTGACAGAGTCGGCCGCCGGCCGGCCCTCATCGCCGGCGCACTCGTCCAGATGGCGTGTCTGTTTGTGGTTGGCGGAGTCGTGTCCGGAGAGCCCGACCGCACGGCCACCGAATACGAGTTTCGGCGGGTCGACCTGCTTATGACTGACGCAGCCGTTACCGAATGGCGCGTCTACTTTGCCATGTCGTGCATCTTTGTCGCTTGCTTCGCTGCCACATGGGGCCCTGGCGCAGTCATCTACACATCCGAGATTTTCCCCTATCGGCAGAGAGCCGTTGCCAACGGCCTGGCGGTTGGCCTCAGCTGGGGATTCGACATGCTCGTGGTCGTGTTCATACCCCGTTTCCTCGACTCGGCAACCTGGCGAGTGTTTATGATGTACGGCGCCTTCAATGCCGCCATGGCTCTTCACGCCTTTTTCCTGTTTCCTGAGACCAGGGGCCTCGCGCTCGAGGAAATTGATGACCTCTGGGCCGCAAAAGTCCCGGCATGGCGCTCTGCGTCGTATATTCCGCCTAGACCCGCATCTCGACGCGATCTCATGTATGAACCGCCGATAAAGCACAGTGTCGACACTCAAGCCACTGGTCCTTCACAGGATTTCTAGCGGGCATTGCGTTGCATGCCGCTAATATCAAGACCCGACGTTGTCTCATCCCCGCACCGCTAATACTTACTCCACCCCCTGGCACGGAAAAGTAATTTCTAATCTATAACAGCTCTTCCGTGCAGCTGTTTCATTCGTTTGTTCTTTTTTTTTTTTTTCTTCTTCCTCCTGAGGTGGGCGCTGCCCCCAGACCCCCGTAGCAACCGCTTCGCGGTTGATCCCGCGCTGTCAATTACTTCGTTTGGTCTTCCCAGATACCATGGTGACAGCGAAGCGAGACGCCGTCAATTACTTTTTTTCTCGATGCCGTAGCGACGACCCCACGGCAGCAACTAGCCCCAAGCTCAACTGCGAAGCAGTTGCCGCGGGGGTCTGGGGGCAGAGCCCCAAGGAAGACAAAAACAAAACAGGTCTGCGCAAATGAACTGCGACGCAGCTGCCACGAGGGTCGAAGCCAAGACCTTCGAGTACAGCGCTTAGCAGATCTACTCAGACACGTGTAGCACCAGATTTTCGCTAGCACTTGCCAACAGGACCGTTGTGGATCTGTTCAGGGTCTTGCAGTTAGGTGACACAGCACGCGAGGATCTCTAGTACAGGGGCAAAGTCGGTACAAGGCGCCGCGCAGTGGTACCTAACGGGGCCGCATCGTATTTACGTGTAAACGGATTTACTCTTCTCGGTTTTACCGACCACAATTTTTCCGGCATGGACTCGGAGTTTGTGTTGGTGTAACCACGTGTCATACACCATACATAATGACCGTCAATAGATGGATGCGTATGAAATCCAGTTAGCTTGCGCTGCAAAGCACCAACTAATACTACACCCGTGTGTGGAGGTGCTCCTCGGCTTCGGCAACTTTGTACCCGCCCATTATTCGCCGAAAAGCTCACCCATGCATCGTTGCAGTACCAGGGTAGCGTTGCCAACCGCCGGCCGCGGCGTCCGATAAGCGCCGGCCCAACCCGGGACCGCATACTCCAGAGGTCCCAACTCGTTCCCACCGTCTCATGTGGTCACGCCCTGGCCCCACCGTTTGCCGGTACCTCTCTGTAAACCTTGTACAAAAGTCAAATCAGACGAGTTGTGTGGTGCAAACCCATCCTGCCTGCAGGCCCCCCGGCACCATGTGCAGCCGGGACGCAAAACGAGACGCAATGCAAAACACACATAGCGTTTTACGCCGTGCATTGCCGCATGGAGTAGTGTGGGAGAGACTTTCGTTACGTGCGGGGCGAGATCCCCAGGTGGGCTGATATGTGGGGAATAACGCTAACTAAACAAGAACAAAAAACTGTAAAACGCTCTCACCATGTATTGTCCCACGACCTACCTTGCAGATATTCTTTACGACACCCCACTGTAGTCTCAGGTTGGCAGTCTTAACCAGCAGGGGGGGGAAGAAAAAAAGCAACGCCCTTGCCCAGATCCCCGGCCCTGCAGATAAGTGTCTGAATGGGGGCTTGTCGGGTCCGTGGGTGGAGGTTTGTGAGGACCCGTTTTTATAAGGACCAAGTGCGCGGTAGGAAATTTGGTGGACTTTTGGGTTGGACCCTTTAAGTGGGAATAAAAGAAGTGGCGTGCACACTTTTTGCTAGTTTGTCCGCAGTTGGCCGCGAAAAACTGGAACAAAGAACACAGGCCAAGAGAAAAGGAAAAAAAAAAATTCCTTGCACAAGCTGGGAGTGGGAAAACGTCCCCACCATCGTCACAAGAATCTAGATCCCATTCACCCGTCTGTCCAAACCCCGGCTTCACAATGGGCAGATACACAGTGTATAACCCATATCTGCTGGCGTTCCTAGGAACGTCTGGCGGTATGCTCATGGGGTTTGATGTCTCAAGTGTGAGTGCTTTTGTCGGCCAGGATACGTACAACGAGTACTTTGGATATCCAAACGCTGTCACCCAGGGTGGTATCACTGGTTCTATGGCAGCCGGCTCGTTTCTGGCGTGCTTGTTTGCAGGATACCTTTCCGACGCTATTGGGCGTCGCGGCATTATTCAGGTCTCGTCGTTTGTGTGGATTATCGGCGCCGCCATTCAGTGCTCGGCTATTAACCGCGCCTCGCTCGTGGTCGGGCGCATCGTCGGCGGCGTCGCCATTGGCTTTGTGTCGTCGCAGGTGCCCGTGTACGTTGCAGAGATTGCGCCCAAGCACATTCGCGGCCGTCTTGTCGGTTTGTATCAGTGGGCCATTACATGGGGCATCATGGTCATGTTTTACATCTCGTTTGGGTGCTCGCACATTGAGGGCACCAGGTCGTTCCGGATTGCGTGGGGCCTCCAGATGGTACCGGGCTTGCTGTTGTTTATGACGACGCTCGTGCTGTCGGAGTCGCCGCGGTGGCTCGCCCGCAAGGAGCGGTGGGACGAAGCGCTGGAGATCATCACGCGAGTGCAGGGCAAAGGCCGCATCGACAGTCCCGAAGTCATGATTGAGATCCAGGAGATCAAGGAAGCGGTCGCGCTCGACCAGGCTATGAGGACGCACCACGTGCTGGCCGACATGTTCAGCCGACGGAGCATCAACCGCACGCTCGTCGGAATCTGGGCCCAGATCTGGCAGCAGCTGTCGGGCATCAACATCATGATGTACTACATTGTGGTTGTATTCTTCATGGCCGGCTTCACCGGCAACGCCAACCTGGTGGCGTCGTCCATTCAGTACGTTATCAACTGCGTCATGACGATTCCGGCACTGCTGTACGTCGACAAGTGGGGTCGGCGCCCCTCGCTCATCATTGGTGCCATTCTCATGATGATCTGCATGTTTGCCTCTGGCGCTGTGCTCGCCGTCTACGGCATCCCCATCGACGAGGGCTACCGCGGGTACCAGAACGTGCGCATCTATATCCCGGAGGACCACAAGCCGGCGTCGCGCGCGCTCATTGCGCTGTCGTACCTGTTCGTGGCCTTCTTCTCCGCCACCTGGGGTCCCGGCGTGTGGATCTACTGCTCCGAGATCTTCCCGCTCAACCAGCGCGCCGTCGCCAACGGTGTGTGCGCGGCCGCCAACTGGGCGTTCAACTTTGCCCTCGCGCTATTTGTACCGCCCGCCTTTACAAACATCACCTGGAAAACGTACATGATCTTTGGCACTTTTTTGGTGGTCATGGCCGTCCATGTATACCTCCTTTTCCCAGAGTCCAAGGGCCGCACCCTCGAGGAAATGGACCAGGTGTGGGCCGAAAAGCTCCCGGCATGGCACACTGCCGAGTTCGAGCCGCGCGTCCCGATCATCGAGTCCATTTTCCACTGGGTCCCGCACTCTCACAAGGCCATTCTGGAGCCCGACCAAGAGGACGAAATCATCTAGCCTTGCGGCTCCCGCAAAAACGGCGACCCCGTCGCCCCCCCCTTTTTTTTATATATCACGCTCTTGCATTACGTGTAATGAATGTTACGATTTTCATGGTTCCTTTTCTTTAGTGTGGGTTCTGCCTCCACACCCCCGTAGCACCCGCTTCGCGGTTGATCAAAGCCGCCAAGTGGGTTTCTCATAACCAGAGCCCTCTTACCAACTGCAAAGCAGTTGCTCCGGGGGTCTGGGGGCAGCGCCCCCAGGAGGAAAAATCCCCTACGAGCCCGACCTGAACGTCACGGTGACGTGTAATGAATGTTACGGTTTCATGGTACCTTTGATGGGTTTTCCTTAGTGGGGGCGCTGCCCCCACACCCCCGTAGCAACCGCTTCGCGGTTGATCGAAGCCGCCAAGTGGGTTTCTCATAACCAGAGCCCTCTTTCCAACTGCGAAGCAGTTGCTACGGGGGTCTGGGGGCAGCGCCCCCAGGAAAAGGAAAATGCCGACGAGCCCGACCTGAGCGGCATGGTGAAGTTATGCGGCATATTATGCATGAACGGCTGAACGCGTAGATGTCAAAAAATGAAAAATAGCCTGTGACAGAGGCTATCGACGACACGATAGGCCTAATGTCGGCGTCTGTGTCGGCCGTCTCGGCAGTCGCAGGCTTGTGCCTCGCGCTGTCGCCTATTACGTCGTACGGAGACACCGCCTACGCTATCCACAAGCGCCGGTCGAGCGCCGGGTTCTCGCTCGACGTGTGCGCTATCATGCTCACGTCGTCGATTCTCAAGATCTACTTCTACTGGGGTAGGCCCTACGAGTACTCGCTGTATCTGCAGGCCTGGGTCATGATCGGCATCCAGCTGGTGCTGCTCCGACTGGCCCTACAGCACCGGCCGCCGGTTGTGGCCCCGCTCGACGGTCCCAACGCCGTTGTCGACGCGTCGGATCCCATGGCCGCGTTTCGGCCGTATGGGTTCTGGAAATGGCGTCAGCCGGTCGCGTACTGGCGGTTTCTGGGCCAATTTGCGCTGGCGTTTGGCGTTCTCCAGCTCATTCTCGGCTGGAGCGAAACGTATGTCAGTGCGCTCGGGTTCCTCGGCCTGGCAATCGAAGCCGTGCTCCCGATCCCGCAGATCCTCACGATCGCACAGCGGCAGTCGGTCGACGGGTTTCGTCCGACGCTCTTTCTCGCGTGGCTCGGCGGCGACGTGTCCAAACTGTCGTTCTTCTTCATGTCCAGCCGCAACGGCTCCGGCAGCGTCGCCCCACAGTTTATTGTGTGTGGGTGCTTCCAGGCGATGCTCGACGTCTACATTGGCGTCCAGTACTTTATGTACTCGACGGGCCGCTGGAAGCCGACGCCCAGACGCGCCTCCATCAGTCTCATGCCTCGCTCCGACTAGCTCTGTGCTGCGGGCGTTTCCTTTTCCTCCTAGGGGCGCTGCCCCCATTCCCCCGTAGCAACTGCTTCGCAGTTGAGATGGTGGTACAGCACACCGTTTTAGCGGTTCTTTCAAAGGCATATATATATTAGACCCTGGACTGCATGCGTGCTATGTCCCGTGGTTCTGTTGGCGATCCCTGGCGGCTGGCTTTGCGGTCATAGCGGCATCATCCAAAATGCATTGTTCAAGAGCTTTTCATCGTCTCGTTTTCTTTGTTTCTCCTGGGAGTTCCACCCCAAGACCCCCGTAGCAACTGCTTCGCAGTTGGATAAACATCCCGCCCAGACATCGCGGCTTTTTTGTCCGTTCGCTTTCCTGGGGGTTCCACCCCCAGACCCCCGTAGCAACTGCTTCGCAGTTGGATCAACACCCCGCTCAGACATCGCGGTTTTTTCGTCCGTTCGTTTTCCTGGGGGTTCCACCCCCAGAGCCCCGTAGCAACTGCTTCGCAGTTGGATCAACACCCCGTCCAGACATCGCAGCTTTTTCATCCGTTGGTTTTCCTGGGGGCTCAACCCCCAGACCCCCGTAGCAACTGATTCGCAGTTGGATCAACACCCCGTCCAGACATCGCAGCTTTTTCATCCGTTCGTTTTCCTGGGGATTCCACCCCCAGTCCCCCCGTAGCAACTGCTTCGCAGTTGATCGCGATGCACGAAAAGAACCTTTGCTCAACCGCGAAGCGGTTGCTACGGGGGTCTGGGGGCAGCGCCCCCAGGAAAACAACAAATGCAGAGACAGAAACGCAAAGCGATAATACAAATTCGTGATCATGACTACGGGCTGTGTGAATGGTCCGTCGTTGTTTTCTTCGCCGCCGCCACAAGCAGGGTTGAGCCTGCCAGGTCGGTCAGTAGGCAAGACGCTCCTTGTCGTCGACCGGGGTCGGTGACGGGGCCGCCGACAGGTTGTCGAGGTCGCCGTCGCGGTCGAGGACGAGACCCGACGCGCCGGGCGGCTGGTGCGGGTTATGCTGCTCCTTGGGCGAGACCCAGGAGTCGGCGCGACGGAGCGTCTCGTCGACGACGCCAATGATGTGTGTGAGCATGTCGAGCGACTCGCGAGCGAGGGTGAGGACACGGCTCGTGGCCTCGACTTCTCGCTCCCGGCTCGACACGCCGTTGTTGCCGGAGCTGTGAGTTCTGGCGTGGCCATTTGTGTGGCCGTTGGTACCGCGCGTGCCAGGCGATGCAGTCACGCCGCTGTCGCGCTCGGGTGACCGTGCTCGCGCCGGAGTCGGTGCCACGCTCGTGGCCCACCGCGACGGCAGCATCATAATATACGTCTTGACGTGCGACCGCGCCGGTTCCGGCAAGCTGTTTCCAGCAAATGTCGACACCACAGTCACGGCCTTGCGTACCGTCACAATGATCTCGCGCTTAACCGTCGCTGCCGTGTCCTTTCTCCGGCCAGATGCATCCCTCGCACCCCCGCCAGCAGCGGCTACTGCCTGGCCCAGCAGTCCCTCGGGCTCGTCCTGTTGTTAGTGCGTGCATTCTTTGGGGTGTTTCGCCTTTTCCTGGGGGTTCCACCCCCAGACCCCCGTAGCAACTGCTTCGCAGTTGAGCCCGGGGATCCGTGGCCGTGTTCGAGCCCTTGGGCTTTTTTTTTTCTCTCCTGGGGGTTCCACCCCCAGACCCCCGTAGCAACTGCTTCGCAGTTGAGCTCGGCGATCCATGGCCGTAATGGAGTCTTCTGGCCGCATCAAACCAACCGCAAGGATCCACAAACGAAGCCCGATTTCAACTGCGAAGCAGTTGCTACGGGGGTCTGGGGGTGGAACCCCCCGAAAAATGAGAAAACCGCCAATCCCCCCACTTCAACTGCGAAGCAGTTGCTACGGGGTCTGGGGGCAGCGCCCCCTGGAAAACAGAAGGACGGGGAAAAGCAAAAAAAAGACATACCTCGCTCTCCTTTTCGACGAGCTCTTGAAGAAGGGCGACCTTGGAGGCCAGGTGGTCGCTGGCGAGCTGGAGAAGACGCAGACAGTAGCGCAGGCGGTGCTTGCTGTCTGCGCTGAGCTTGACGTAGCTGGAGCCGCCAAAAACGTCCTTCCAGCCGCCGGGCGTCGACGCCTGCGAAGTGCCGGCGCCGTCTGACTCTGGCGGTACGCTGCCGGCTGAGAACCCGCCGGCGCCAGCGTCGTGGGCTCCAGAGCCGACGGGCAGGGCGTGAGAGGAACCGAGACTGCCGCTGGAATCGGCTCGCCGACGGTGCTCGCGCGCCTCATCGCCAGCAGCGTCGTCTGTGCCGGATCCAAGGAGACTCTCGGCAGCAGCAGCGGCGCCGGCCGTCCGGCTGCCGCCCTCGGTCCGCCGCGATTTGCGGCCACGCGAACCACCCAGTGCCGCCTCGATCTTCTCGGCAGAGTACTTGAATCGCGCGCTGTAGCTCTTAAAGTTGTGGTACTCCTTGAACGCGCTGTTCACAAACGGATGGCTCGACATCATGCTAAACAGTTGGGTCGCCGGTCCCGGCACAGACCCCGCCCGCAAACTCTCGAGCGCCTCGGCCGCCAACCGTACCTCGCTGTCGCCGCGAATACCGGGTAGTGGTGTTCCTGCGGGTCCTGGTCCCGATAGTGTGCTGTTTGTTGGTGGTGCTGGTGCCGGTGCCGGTGCTGCTGAGTTTGATGCCGTTCTTAGATCGTCGCTTCCTAATCTAGTCGTGCTTGTTGTCGTCGCTGTCGTTACCATATCTCCAATCCGTCCCGTCGTTTTCGGTGGCCCCATCACCCCCGCTTCCCCAGCATCTCTCTGGGCCTGCTCGCCTGGAAACACACCGCCCGAACGGTCGCGTTCCCGCCCGATCTGTGGTGGACCCATTTTATGTTGTTCTTGTCGCCGTCGTCGTCGTGTTAGACACTTGGCGGGACTCCCCTCTTTGTACCTTTGCAGTGACTTGTTTCAAACTCCGAAGCAAACGAGAAAGAGCCTAACAAAAAAACGTCGTATCTTGGTTCAAAATATAAAAACAACTCCTCCTAGCAAGCCCGCTAGGCTTGCTACTCGCCTGCTCAACGTGGTGCACAGAAAAAAAAAAAAGCGAATTCTCCAACCACAAAGCGTGTCTGTGTGTATGTGTGTTCCTCCGAGGACCGCACGCTACTGCATTTGGGGGGGCTAAATGGCTGCACCGACTACGCTGCTGGGTACGACGACGCACCTAAACCAAAAAATGGGGGTATGGAGGACGCGGGGCACCGCCGGCAATTACTGTATGTGACCATGCTTGGCACGCTTTCTTGGGCTACTTTTGCCTGCTTTTGCCTGGTTCCTGCCTGCTTTCTTCCCCAAGACGACCTCACCCTATTCCCCGCCTTTCCCTGAAAGGGCATGTGATGCCAGCGTTCGAGGCATGTGCAAATGCCCTGCCGTACCGGGGCGGTGTGGTTTCTACGTTTTTGCCAAAATATCCATTTCTTCTGTTTTGCTGGGGTAATCGGCCCTGTTTTATCTGCCTCGTTAAAGCGTCCGCACACTCTGCCAGACCCAGGTCCCACAAAACGCAAAATTGTGCCAAGCACCCAGATGTGCAGGGCGCTCAGGGATTGGCGGTCGGCAATATTGTGGGGGAGAACCCGCTTCAGGTGACGCTCAATTTCTGGCAGTGTCGCATCGGGTAATTTGCCCGGGCTAACATTGGCCCGTCGATCGTGTCAGTCTTTAATCTATATTCAAAAAGCCGGCTTCAACACCGCCATCATCATCACCACCACCACCCCTCATCTTGCACGCCGCATCCCTCATCCACATCTCGTCACCCAACATTTGTGTCGGGTCATGGCTTGGCCTATGCTCACGCGCGCCGGTTGTTGGGGTAACAGAGGGCGGGTTCCGGCGGCGATTTCCGCTGTCAGCTGAAAAACGCAGGAACATCTATTAGTTTTTGTAGCGTGTGCGCTAGCTTGTCCTTTTTCTGGGGGTTCCACCCCCAGACCCCCGTAGCAACTGCTTCGCAGTTGGAGTCCCGGGTCCCAGTGTTGGTTCCAGACAGGCCAGCCTTGTTGGGCTCTTGATCCCGGTCTCGGTCTCGATCCCGGTCCTGACCAGTGGGCACACAAGACGGGAACAGACCCGCTGACCCCCGCTACAACACAAAAAAAAAAAAAAATACGACCTGTGACAAAAAAAGAAAATGCTTGCTTTTCTCACTCATTGTGTCAACGCCCTCAGCACAGCCCGTCCTACGTCATCTCAATGCATGTGACAATGGCCACAGCCGTAGGGCCCGAAACACAGTCCCTAAAATTACATTTATTGCCGCCCGAACCCCATGCTCTGTGCCAGACCCCCGGCCTCTCGCACTCTGAATCCAAAACCGTTCATTTTCTATCCAGCTCCCCAGCTGCACGCACTGTCTATCGGCGCAAATCGCCTAAACCGACGTCTGCATGCTGTCACAAAGCCGTGTCCTGCCAGCCCGCCGGCAGATCCGCGCGGTCGTCCCGAACTTTTCATTTCCTGGGGGTTCCACCCCCAGACCTCCGTAGCAACCGCTCCGCGGTTGATCTCGCAGCGGTCGCCCTGACTTTACTTTTCCCTGAGGGTTCCACCCCCAGACCCCCGTAGCAACTGCTTCGCAGTTGGGCACCCGGACTACTAGCGATATCCGCGGCGAGTGGTAGCGGTCCCTAGTGGGCTCTCATCAAAGCAGAGTAGCTCCAACTGCGAAGCAGTTGCTACGGGAGTCTGGGGGTGGAACCCCCAGGAAAAGAAAAGTCAGGTCGACCGTTCCGAGACCATGCACGAGGTCAACCGCGAAGCGGTTGCTACGGGGGTCTGGGGGCAGGCCCCCAGGAAAAAGTGTTGCACTCGCCGCAAATACAACCACCCAGAATATGTTACGGGAAGATACGGGCGTGGGGATCGGCGTCCCACGTCAAAAGTCTTGTGCATATGCCTCGGCCGGAAAAACCCACGTGCGTAATTTTTCCGCACCGCGTGCCGACAATTACCCGACGGCCCAGCCAAAACCGAGGTTCGGCGAGCCACGAGCCCCGGCACGATCTAGCCGAGGTCTCAATACAGCGTCATGTGCCCGTGCTGGCGGCCTTTTTCTCTTTCCTGGGGGCGCTGCCCCCAGACCCCCGTAGCAACTGCTTCGCAGTTGAAAAAGAGGCTTAAATACCAACTGATGGCCCGGGTGTCCAAAAGAGGTATCCCGCAGAGCCACTAGAGCGAAATCAACTGCGAAGCAGTTGCTACGGGGTCTAGGGGCAGCGAAGTGTGGCTATCTAAAACGACAGTGAACCAAATCAGTATACGGAAGCCCTCCACCAATTTCTTAGACTTCACATGGCATACGGCTGTATACAGCGTTTAATTTGTTCGCATACACCTGATCTGCACGCCAAATGATCCGTACATTTGCTGCTCGGCTTCTTTTTCTCCTGGGGGCGCTGCCCCAAGACCCCCGTAGCAACCGCTTCGCGGTTGATCTCATCACTAGGCCCTTTCCAACTGCGAAGCAGTTGCTACGGGGGTCTGGGGGCAGTGCCCCCAGGAAAAAAAAGAGCCCAGGTTGAATGCCAACTAATCCGCGATGTATTCTGTTGTTGCTCGGTATTTTTCCTGGGGGCACTGCCCCCAGACCCCCGTAGTAACCGCTTCGCGGTTGATCTCATCACTAGGCCCTTTCCAACTGCGAAGCAGTTGCTACGGGGGTCTGGGGGCAGCGCCCCCAGGAAGGAAAAGAGCCCAGGTTGAATGTCCCTGTAGTGAGATCTACGGGAGTCTGCGGACAACGCCCTCAGGAGAAAGAAAATGCTGGAACTAAAGGCTCGAGCGATCGCTGAAATGCCACGTGCAGAATACACATGCATGGCGATAACGCGCCAGTAAAGCAGTCGCGGTGGTCCCACGCAGACGACGACTGGAGAGACCAGGCCGGGATCAGAACTACGTAGCATCAGCGTAACAAACGATGCGCAAGATGGGCGGCCCGTCACGCAGCTGACTATGCTATCGTAGCGGATTATCGCTAACTCAATCGGGTCGCAAATTCTAAATCCTAAGCGTGCCTGTGCACGCCGGTGCGCGCCAGTGCGAGCTTGGCAAGGAGAACACCGTCGACAAGTATTTTAAGATGGTGCAGCATGCTGCGGGACTCTGAATTGATAGCTGGGTAATCGGATATCGTGGATGGACCCCCGGAACCGATGCAGACCGACGATGGTATCGGTACCGAATCATCGACCGGCCATTTACTAGTTGCCTAAACAGGTAGCATGGTTGCCTGTTTCGGCAGCTGATTCCCGTTCCGGACACGCATACAATTCTGGATGCTGTACATGTACCGAGGATACGCCTCATTTCGGCCAGACCCCTGCCCTTGGACATTGGCACCACAAACATCACAAAAAAATAGCGCCAGTAGATCCGATTCCAAGAATGTGCGCACGTCTGTATCCACCACCCAGCTCAACTGCGAAGCAGTTGCTACGGGGGTCTGGGGGCAGAGCCCCCAGGCAAAAAATCTCAGATACGCCCCTGGATTGACCCCTAGATCTTGTGGCGCATCTATCGGGGGCCTACCAATTGCATTGATACCAAACAAGGACACCGGCCAAACCCCCAAGCCAGATCGCAGCCAGCCATTACGTAGTCACTTGTGGCAGTCCATCGACCGTTGACATTGTTGAAAGACCAGTGCTAAAGCTAATAGAAGACGTCCGTGCCGATGGAACAAACAAGGTGGACCCCAGGGGCTAGTAGATGCATACGCCAAGTCGTACTAACAGGAGAGCTCGGACGACACCCCGATCGTAATGCGGGGTCACAACGGTTTTTTAGGGGCTTGTGTCGTCCGAAAGCAATCACTCAGCAGAAATAACATATCTCGACGCAACTAGTCTGCCTCACACCCACAATACTGCAAATGTGACGCTGGCGGCGCGCGGATGCACCACAACACTGGCAAAAGTGCCAGCCGTGAGCGCCAGCCGCACGCATCCCGCCGATCATTCCTTGGTCAGCCAATTTGCCAGACGCTAAATTTATCGGTTCAAGGGACTGTCTGAACGGGACAGTTGAGGGTCGTATGACGGCCAAAAGGATATCCTATTGTTTCACTGCCCAAACAAGACTGTATGACACACTACATAACCCCCACACTGCCTATAATGCAAGCGTTTAGAGTACCACGTGGTTGCTATCTGTCGGGCGCCGTATGTCCTTCCGTTGTATTAAAAGCTTGCAGTCAAACGTCATACGGCACCCAACCGGGCCGCGTTAGATCCGAGTAAAACATCCTAGGCTGATGCGACGCCCAACGTGAAAGCTAAACGCGAAATAAAAAAACGTCTCAGACGCTTTTTGTCTCGCAATACAAGCGCCAAAATAGACGTGCGGTGCAGGTGTTTCTTATCTGGGCAACCGGCAGCCCAGGCACCGCAAAGCAAGGGACGGACCCGCCGCGCAGAACGCTTGCTCATGGCCTTTTTTTTTTTTTAACCACTAGGATACTATTCGGTACCGCGTGATATTGTTGTCGAGTTTCTATCTTGAACGCAGTGATCCGCTCGCACTTTCGGGTTACCCCTCGAGTATTTTTTTATTTTAGCGTTAGATGCACCGCGTAGTACCACGCCGTCGCGTCACCTTTTTTGACCGGAGGACGCTGTCCCCCGGCCCCCCTGTAGCAATCGCTTGGTGAGTGGAACTCCGCAACAGCCCTGAGTTCACTGGGGACGCTGTCCCCCACACCCCGTGTAGCAACCGCTTCGCGGTTGGATCTTTGCAATGGCTTCGAATCAACCGAAGCAGGTGCTACGGGGGGGGGGGTCAGCGTCTCCCTGTAACAAAAGACAAACGCTACAGGGTGCAGGTTTTAAACCAACATTCTGTACCTGAAAACTGTTTCTCCTCGGGTCCGACATCTGCGCCGAAAAATAAAACAAGCAGGGTCCGAAACCATCAAGAACCTGGGACCGAGGCTTGCCGCTGTTAGATCACAGCCACGCCATTACAATCAGCGCCTAAATTTCCCCGGATTCGCCATCACGACAATCGGATCAACGATCCACACCAGCCATCTTTTGTCGTACAAAAATACTGGCATCTAAACTTGGACCACAAACACCAAAATTACCCGGCGGCCATTCTGCAGCTGGCCTGCACTGTGACGTTGAGAGGTAGTACATGGCTGTGGGACATCAAGTCCCAGACGCGATTTGGCAGGCCCCAGAACGTCACCAAAAACCACAATCAACCCATGCCAGATACAATTCTTGCACCGCCTCGTGTTATCCACCCCATTCCATAGCTTCCTACGCCGTTCCGGCAGGCCTGGCACATTAGTACAAGGCACGTGTGCGGCGTGCAGCTCCGTTTGCTTTTCTCATGCAGGTGTCTGCCTCCGGGTCAGATTTTCTCTGCGGCCGTCTTGCATCACCCACCCAAAACGCATCCCTCCAGCCGCTATATATTGCCACGATCGCGTCCGAGCCCGACATCACCACACATATACTGGTTGGCATACCACGGGACCGACGACCACACTGCGTGCGACATCTTACTAGCACCGCTTGTCGCCTATCAACACCAAAAACAAAACCAATCGACTTGACGCCACAGGTTTCCCTTGTTGTCCGTCTTTGTTAGGTTTTTTTTTCCTTTTTTTTTTTCTTGGGTACGACCATTCCACAACCTTTCCCTTGGCCCACGCTTTCCGCTCGCTTTAATAAAACCCACAACCGTCTGCCGCATCTGACGCGAAATGTTCTACAACGTGGGTCCCGCACTCATGAAATATCACACCGTCCTCGACGACGCCGCTCTCGGCCGCGCCTCGGTCTCGACCCCCGATACGCTCACCATCGCATCCCGCGCCATCGGCCATGTCGTCATTCTGTGTGCTCTGTCCATCGCCGTGTATTCGGTTATCACCGGTATGTTTTATTTCCTGGGGGTTCCACCCCCAGACCCCCGTAACAACCGCTTCGCGGTTGATCTCGTTTCTGGCCTGCTACGGACTTCGAAGCAGTTGTTTTTTTCCTGGGGGTTCCACCCCCAGACCCCTTTATCAACCGCTTCGCGGTTGACCTCGTCTCTGGCCCACTTCCAACTGCGAAGCAGTTGCTACGGGGGTCTGGGGGCAGCGCCCCCAGGAACAAAACAAAAGGAATAAGAACACCAGCTAACAACAGCCGTGCTGTATATCATTCAGTCCACGACGTCGAGCGCACGCCGTCTGGCCCGTAGGGATAGCGGCCCGATTATCCCGATGTCGGTTGCCACGCCCCCGGGCCTGTCATACTCGCCGGATCTCGACTCGCCGGCGGCGTTTTCGGGCGCCAGCAGCCCTGTTGGCGGTTTAAGTTTGAGCTCACTGCCGCTGGGCACTGTCGGCAAGACCGTTGTCCACGACGTGTCCGAGGCCCTTCATCGCCGCTTGGTGGCCAACGCATAGACTGGAGACCATCATTTCATTTTTGCTATTACGACCGCCCTTTTGCGCGGATTCGTTACGACTGAACGCTACACTCCTTGCTATGACAACAAAAGTCTCGTCACGATGGCCGGCATGCCCTTTTTGGCTACCGTTACCGTTTACGCGTGGCCGACAATCCCTCTGCATTCGATTTCTCGACATCTAATATCGCTGCCGCGCCCTTGCATGTTTTTTTATTGCATTTTAATTTATGCCTTGTTGCTTATTTTTTCTTTCCTGGGGGGGCTGCCCCCAGACCCCCTTCGCGGTTGATCTCGTTTCTTAACTGAAGCGGTTGTGTTTCATTTTTTTTTCCTGGGGGTTCCACCCCCAGACCCCCGTAGCAACCGCTTCGCGGTTGATCTCATTTCTGATCCGCTTCCAACTGCGAAGCAGTTGCTACGGGGGTCAGGGGGCAGCGCCCCCAGGGAAAAAAAAAGAGTTCAAAGGGAGATGAGCCCGCGTGATCATTCCAGAACCCCTGTAGCAACCGCTTCGCGGTTGATCTCGTTTCCGACCCGCTTCCAACTGCGAAGCAGTTGCTACGGGGGTCTGGGGGCAGCGCCCCCAGGGAATAAAAAAAAAGAAAGAGAGTTTTAAAGGAGATACGCGCGCATGACCATTAAACAATTGTAAACAGTAAACAGTGCGATTGGTCGTTTTGCCGATGGGGTTCGCGGCCCGGGCGCCTCTAACACCTAAATTAGATATTTTTGATAATCCGATAGGAGCCGTAGACGAGACTAAGGGCACTGACGAACCTCCGACGTGGAAATCGACACAGCGAGCGAAATGCATGCATGTAATGCGCATACGAGTGGCTGCGATGGGCAACTAGGAGGCCAGTAGCCACATCGCCTTGAACTCAGAAAAACCCGACGACTCGTGGGCGCTAGCAATGTTTGCGTTTGCCAAGAACCTCGTGAGGCAGGCAGAGGGCATCATTGCCACGCAGGGCGAGCAACTGGCCGCCGGTCAGGGCGCGCGCGAGCTCGCAGACTCGGAACTGCCGACGTACGGGTTCCGGGTCCTGCACGTCAAGCAAAACTCGCCGGCGAGCGAGGCCGGCATTGAGTCACTCTTTGACTTTATTATTGGCCTCAATGGCCACCCAATTGTGGACGAGCGCAGGTACAGCGGCGATGTGCAGAATGCCGTTGCCAGCGTCGACGCAGAGACGCCGCCCATTGACTTGTTTTATCAGGAAATCGAAAACTGCCGGGGCCGGTCCGTGACGCTCGACGTGTGGACCGCCAAGGGGCGTGTCTCGCGCAGCATTGTAGTCCCGGTCGAGACGGCCCCGGACAGCAACGACAACAAGCACAGCCAAAACGACGACGATGGCGACATGCCCGACTTTGGTCTGGGCATGACGGTCCAGTGGACGCCGCTCGAGGTCGCCGACCACGTGTGGCACGTCCTCAATGTGGCGCCCAACAGCCCTGCCGAAGAGGCCGGCCTCATTTCCCACGCAGACTACATTGTCGGCGCCGAAAACGGTCTTCTCGAGAGCGGCGGCGAGAGCCTGCTGGCGCGCGTCGTGTCCAAGATATACAACACACGCGGCAACGACGCCTCGGTCGAGCTCTACGTCTATAACCATGACTATGACACGCTGCGGCCCGTCCGCATCCAGCCCAATGCCGACTGGGGCGGCTCGGGCCTGCTGGGTTGCGGTGTCGGTTACGGCCTCCTCCACCGGCTGCCACTTGTGGTGGCCCGCAAGCGAGCTGGCAGCGGTGCCGGCCACCACATTGCCGCCTCGCGCGCTGTCTCTGGCCCTGGCCATCTGATGCCTCCCGGCCAGACCCTTTTCGAGGCCGAGGGCAAGTCCGAGACCCACACTTCCGCGGAAGCAGCAGCAGCAGACAGTACCTCGGCCGGCACCTCGCAGCCGAGCTATATTGTTCCCGGCGCCCCGGCGCCGCCAATGCCGCCCTCTGGCGGCGCCCCTCCGCGCGCAGGCCTTCACAAGAAGCGCGCCGGCCGGCACCACGCGGGATCCGACGCCGGCGCCGATCTCACACAGTACTTTGCCGAGGAAGAGGCCCGCAGCCGCGAAATCGAGGGCACCCGTTCCGACGCCCGTCCCTCCGACGACCTCCCGCCCCCTCCGCCCGCAAAGAACTAGCCCCCAAACATTCCAGTAACGAATATACGCCATTATGTCTCGGTCTACTTTCTTTTTCCTGGGGGTTCCACCCCCAGGCCCCCGTAGCAACTGCTTCGCAGTTGAATGAGAGTTACGCCATTACGTCTCGGTGTACTCTCCTTTTTTTGTCCTGGGGATTCCAACTCTAGACCCCGTGGTAACTGCCTTGAACGCTAGTTACGCCATTATGTCTGGGTTTACTCTCCTTTTTTATTTTTTATTCCTGGGGGTTCCCCCCCAGACCCCCGGTAGCAACTGCTTCGCAGTTGAACGCGAGCTCCAGAACCCACCGAAATGAACCAGAGTTCAACTGCGAAGCAGTTGCTACGGGGGTCTGGGGGTGGAACCCCCATAAAAAAAAAAGAGCACACAAAACACGATCACATTCTTCTACATTTTGTTTAATGACATGAGGGGGATGCTTACAGGTCCTCGTGCGAGACCTCGTCGTCGTCCTCGTCGACGTCGTCCTCGTCCTCATCGTCGGCCTCAGCGGCACGCTTGGCAAGACCATCGACCTTGTGGGTGCCCTCGGTCTTGATGAAGTTAAGAAGACCTTCGAGGGTGCGGGCACCGGTAAAGTCAATGGGCGAGTCCTTCTTGCCGGCCGGGAACAGCTTGATGGTCGGGTAGCCGCGAATGTCGAGCGGGACCTCGTTCTCGGTGTGGTCGAGCTGGGCAATCGTGACGAGGTCGTCGTCCTTGAACAGGTCACCGAGCTGGGCGTAGGTGGGGGCCAGGTTCTTGCAGTGACCGCACCACGGAGCGTAGAACTCGACAAGCACGTCCTTGTCGTTGTCAATAACAACCTTGTTGTACTCCTTGCCAACGAGCGTGTAGGCGCCGCCCTCCTGCTTCTCGGGGATGGGGGCCGAGCGCAGAGTGGGCTCGAGCTTGCCGCTGGCAAACGCAGTCACAAACTCAGTGATGGCTTCCTTGGTCAGCGGCTCGTCCTGGCTCATGGGGAACTTGGCGTTGTTGCTGAAGTCCTGGATCACAATGGCGGGCCACTCCTGGCGGATGTTGACATTCTGGGCGTGCGAGCCGTAGGCGTTTGCGTCAATAAAGCCAATGTGCGCCTTGCCCTTGAGCTTCGACGCCAGCGGGCGCAGAATCTCCGAAAGCTCCTCCTTGTCCTCGGCATCGTCCCAGAACACGTACAGCAGCGGCAGCTCCGACGCAACATAGTCGTTGTAGTTGTTGGGGCCGAGCTCGCCGAGGGTCGGGAACGCCTCGCGCGACACAAACGACTTGAGCGACTTCTGGTTGAACTTCTCGCCGTCAAACACGGCCGAGTCGACCTCGTTGTCAAAGTTCTTAAACACAACGGCGCCCGGAAGCGACTTGACACCGAGCTTCTTGGCAAGCGCCTTGTCGCCAGAGGCACCGAAAGTGTAGCGGTCGCGCAGCGACTCGGCGAGGTTGCCAAACGTCGTGTTGGACTTCTTGTCGTCAAAGAAACCGAGCACGGCGACCTTGTCAGACGTCTTGAAGTCGTCAACAGACGCAGCACTGACCTCAGACACGGCCGGGCGGCTCTGACGGAGCATGTAGCTCACAATGGCGTCCGAGGTACGGCCGCCGGGGTACGGCGTGTCGTTGTCGAGACCGTGGAACACCTTGATCGTCGGGTAGCCCTGGATCTTCTGCTGCGCGCACAGAGCCTCCTCCTCGGTACAGTCGACCTTGGTGACGGGAATACCGTGCTCCTTGAGCTTGGTGGCGGCCACCTCGTACTCAGGCGCCAGCGCCTTGCAGTGACCGCACCACGGCGCGTAGAACTCGACCATGACGACCTCGTTTTCAGACACAAAGTCCTCAAACGCGTCAGTTGTGAGCTGGACCACGTTGGCGGCGAGGGCGCCACCCACGAGGCCCGCGAGGGCCAGAAAGTTTGAGTACTTCATTTGATGTTGTACCCGAAACAAGAAAAAAAAAGGTTTTGGTGAGCTTTTAGGTTGGCTTGGAAAAGTGAACCAGTGCCGGACAAGCTCTATTTCAAGTCGTCAAGCCAGGGATCAGCGCTATAGCTAGGACACGTAGCATAGTGCGGCAAAGCCGGTATGTTGTTATAGCAACCGCCGCCGCGCGTCAGAACGTGGATTAGCTGGCGGTGTATGGAAGCCGGGGTGTAGGCCAGGCTAAAGCTGAAACCGAGCCGGATATCTACATGGAATATTGACATCCGATTTGCGTGTGTGCCAGTAGCTGGCGCGCCCTTGCACCATGACCAGTGGCGAATTATGCCGTGCACAGCCGCGTGCAATATACTTGGTGCTCCAAATGCCAGTCCAACTTGCAAAGACCAGCCAAAAACGCCTTTTACGTTTCGTACGTTTCGTGCTCGTAAACTACAAGCTCTAGCTGCAGAATGACATTTTTCTCAACGCTACAACCAGCGCCATCTCTCCCTCGAGGCGTCTGCTGATTAATGCAAGCGCCAGCCGTTCCCCCATCTCAGGCGGCCGGATAATCAACGTGGCAGGATATTGCGGGGCTTCTTTATTACTAATAATTTCTATGCTGATGCACATCTGATGCACCATATGCGCTCAACACCAAAAACACTTTAAACTTGCGACATGATGCACATCCGGTATAGCCAACTACGCAAAGGCCGCCGGCTGGCCCACAGTCAAGTTATCGGACCTCCTCCACACACCGCACAAAGGCATGACCACTGCCGGCCATGGCGGAAGCATCGTCGAGTACCGAGGAGAAAATCTGGGACGAACAGCGCCAGGCTGTTGTAAGTGTGAATTTTGTCGCGCCTCGACGCGATTCGGCCCTGTTTCTGCAATGCAAGTCTCTAGGCTTGCGCGACTCACGATCGGGCCGCGATACTGCTTTGTTTTTCCTGCGGGTATTGGCCCCAGACCGCCGTAGCAAGCGCTTCGCCGTCGATATCATCCGTGCGATTGTTCCTGCTTTGTTCTGCTTTGTTTTCCTGGGGCTTCCACCCCCAGACCCCCGTAGCAACCGCTTCGCGGTTGATCTCATCCGGTGGGCTCCATTCCAACTGGGAAGCAGTTGCTACCGGGGTCTGGGGGGCAGCGCCCCCAGGAAAACAACACAGCACGACCAACTGCGAAGCAGTTGCTACGGGTGTCTGGGGGCGGCGCCCCCAGGAAAAAAAATAATAATAAAGAGGCCCTGACGTGGATCCAACGACTAACAACAGAGGGCCATTCGGGCGTTTCTCAAGAGCAAGACGTCGTACGATGTGCTGCCGGTGAGCTTCCGGCTGGTGGTGCTGGACAGCGCGCTGCTTGTGAAAAAGAGCTTGACGATTCTGCTGCAGAACGGCATTGTGAGCGCGCCGCTGTGGAACTCGAAAACGTCGCGGTTCGCGGGCCTGTTGACGTCGTCCGACTATATAAACGTCATTCAGTACTACGTACAGAACCCAGAGAAGATGGATAAGATCGAGCACTTTACGCTGGACGGGCTGCGCAACGTCGAGAAGGAGATTGGCGCCGAACCCATTGAGACGGCATCGATCCACCCGTTCCGGCCTTTGTACGACGCATGCATCAAGATGATCGAGTCCAAGGCGCGACGCATCCCGCTCATCGACGTCGACGAGGACACGGGCCGCGAGATTGTGGTGTCGGTGCTGACGCAGTACCGCATTCTCAAGTTTGTTGCCCTCAACTGCAAGCAGACCCACAGCATGATGGTGCCGCTCGCCAAGCTCGGCATCGGCCGCTACGAGAACATCGCGACCGCCACAATGGACACGCCCGTCATTGAGGTCATTGGCCGCCTCGCGGCGCTCGGCGTGTCGTCGGTGCCCATTGTGGACGACGCGGGCCGCCTCGTCAACATCTACGAGGCGGTCGACGTGCTGACGCTCATCAAGGGCGGCATCTACACGGACCTGTCGCTGAGCGTCGGCGAGGCGCTCATGCGGCGGCCCGACGACTTTGAGGGCGTCTACACCTGCACCGACCAGGACCGCCTCGACACTATCATGGACACGATCCGGCGCACGCGGCTGCACCGTCTCTTTGTCGTCGACGACACCGGCGTGCTCAAGGGCATCGTCACACTCTCGGACATCCTCAAGTACATTCTGTACGGCGAGGACTGACCTCCGCTCCAACGCTCTGGGCGCGCGCCCGGCGCTAATTCTCGTGTACCCGGCCCCGCCGGCGCCTCCCGCATCTTCATGACATATACATCTGAATGTTAATTGTTTGTTCCTCCTCCTTTTTTTTTTTCCTGGGGGCGCTGCCCCCAGACCCCCGTAGCAACTGCTTCGCAGTTGATCTCGGGGCTTTATTTTCTTCCTGGGGGCGCTGCCCCCAGACCCCCGTAGCAACTGCTTCGCAGTTGATCTCGGGGCTTTGTTTTCTTCCTGGTGGTTCCGCCCGCAGGAAAACAAAAAAAGAAGTCGCCGCCCCCAGACCCTCAGGAAGAAAACAAAGCCCCGATTTCAACTGCGAAGCAGTTGCTGCGGGGGTCTGGGGGTGGAACCCCCAGGAAAACAAAAAAGAAGTTGCGGCCCTCAGACCCTCAGGAAGAAAACAAAGCCCCGATTTCAACTGCGAAGCAGTTGCTACGGGGGTCTGGGGGTGGAACCCCCAGGAAAACAAAAAAGAAGTTGCGGCCCCCAGACCCTCAGGAAGAAAACAAAGCCCCGATTTCAACTGCGAAGCAGTTGCTACGGGGGTCTGGGGGTGGAACCCCCAGGAAAACAAAAAAGAAGTTGCGGCCCCCAGACCCCCAGGAAGAAAACAAAGCCCCGAGATCAACTGCGAAGCAGTTGCTACGGGGGTCTGGGGGTGGAACCCCCAGGAAAACAAAAAAAAGTCACAAAACTGGTATCAAAAATGCAGCGTGCCCGGTCTATGAGAGAGTCTATGATGGTCGTAAAGGGGTGAAATGCATGGCTAGTCGTCGGCGACAGCGTCGGAGCCGCTGTCGAGGTCGTCGAATACGAGCGGGACCGAGATCTTGCGGGGCCGCCGTGGCGAGACGCGCGGGGCCGAGCGGCCGAGCGACAGCTTCTCGAGCGAGCCCTCGATGCTGTCGTAGGCATCTGCGGCCGGCGTTTCCGGCTCAGAGGGCCGATGCGGCCGCCGCGAGTACTTGGCGGTGCCGCGATCGCCGTCGTCGTCGGGTGAGTGCCCGCACGCGTCGGGCTCTCGGCGGACGGCCGGCCACGGCAGCTCCTGGTGCGCGGGCGGCGTCAGCGCTAGTACCTGCGACGGGATTCGTCGCTGCTCACGTAGGTACACAACCACAACCGTCACGTTGTCGGCAGACCCCCATAGCAGCGCGCTCTGGACCAGCAGACGCGCCGCTTCGCGCGGGTCGCGCACGCCCGCAATCAGATCGGCCGCCGCCTGAGGGGAACACACGTCCCACAGGCCGTCGGTGGCAATAATGAGCACGTCGTCGTCGGGCTCGAGGTCGCGGTGCATCACAAACGGCCGCGCAGTCACATAGGGCTTGAGCTGCGGGTTTCCGAGCGCCCGCGTCACCGACAAAACGCCCTGGGCGCGCCCGCCCCGCACTTCGCCGCCCAACGACACCAGCCGGCGAACCTCGGCAGAGTTGGTGGTCCGATGCTCCGCTGTCAGCCGGTGTGCCCGTCCCCCGCGACCGCACAGCACCGCGTGCGAGTCGCCCACATTGGAACAGTACAGCGTGCGCCCGCTAATGTAAACGACCGAGCCAGTCGCGCCCGACGTCTCGCTCTTGCACACCGTCGCATCGCACTCGGCGTACGTCCGCGAGATAACCTCGTCGAGCGTCTCGTTTGGCCCCCGGGCCGCGACATTGCGCTCAAGCACTTGGTGCATGTTCTTGGCGCACCACGTCGCACAGCCAGACCCGGCATGCCCGTCAAACACCCCAAAGTATGCCTTGTCCCCGCCAATGGCCCAGTAGTGCCTGTCCTCCATTGTCGGCCGGAATCGCAAGTTCGCGGCCGAGTGGCATCCTGCCGTAATCATTTCGTTTTACGTCTGGTGGTGGTGGTGGTAGTAGAGATAGTCGTATGGACGGTAGAGTGTCGGCTTGAACGTTTTATGCCAATGTTTAGTTTTCTCGGACTGTAATTTCAAAGAGTGCTACAAGCAAGTCGGTTCGCTCAAAATAATATAGCTCCGGCAAAAAGCACTCTAGTCGGACAACAGAAAAATCAAAACAATGCAACAACTAACAACTAGTTCCTTCCAGGGTTGCCGCTCGGTACCGATTATGCGACGATGGCAAAAAAAGTTTCACAAAAAGTTTCACGCAGCAATCTCTGGAAAAAGCGGGGCAAGGCGTGTGTGCCGTTGTTGCTCTCAGTAAAAGCCCCGGCAATTGCGCGCTCTTGCTCAGTCAATTGTGCCAGCTCGTTTGTAACGTCCCTTGTATCCCTGAGAAATCCACTGTCTTTTGTGTCCGCACGATGACCGTTGTTCCCGGGACCCCCGCCGGCTCGTCTTCGCACGATGGGCTTATCATATGAGGTGACCGATAACGGATACTAACCCGCCGCACGGCGTTGCCAAGGTGACGCCGCACATTCCCGCGATCACTTTTCCCCCTCCACCGGCTATCTTTCTTGTCCACAAAGAGCGTCACGTCAGCTGCGATGACCTGTGCATCACAGACTTTTTCGCAACAGATCCCGTTGCATAAATAGTATCGATTATCACCAAATTTAAAAGATATATGAGCAAATTTATGACTCGACAGACGTGCGCCATCATGGCATCACCTCATGCACCTTCTTCCCAGGTACAACCTTGACCCACAGCCCAAGTCACAGCCCCGTTTATTCAGCTCCTCCTTCGGATATTCTCTCTCCCTTGCTCGGGCCAACACACTACGTACTCATACGTACCAACCGAGCAACATTACCATCTAGTATACGTGGTAACATCTGGTCTCGTGCGCTGAAACTTGCAAACATTAGGCGCGCCCCCACAAGGGTCCAGAGCTCCAGTCACCTTGCAGGCCGCCCGTCTGCCCTTCTCTACTTTGATCACCAACAATGCCTGCACCTACAACAAGGTTGCTGTCCGATACTTCTTTGCGCGACCCTACTCGGGCCATTCGACACTACCTGTCGTCCATCGGCCGATATTCTGGCTCCTCGTATTTTTTCAGGCGCCACATCTTTGCGAAATCGAGCCCTAACAGCCCAACTTGGGGCCCTCGGCGGTCCTCTCTCCACCCGCAAGGGCCCTTTTGCCCCTTCCCTTGTTTGGCATCGCCGTTTCTATGTTTATTTGATGTCCATTAAATTTTTTTTTCCTGGGGGTTCCACCCCCAGACCCCCGTAGCAACTGCTTCGCAGTTGAAAAAAAAGCCCCGAGTTGAATCAACCGCGAAGCGGTTGCTACGGGGGTCGGGGGGTGGAACCCCCAGGAATAACCGACACGAATAGACACACGGCTCTGATCAAGGGCACTTACCCCAGATCCCAAACCACAAGTCTCCACTATTTTTTTTTCTCTTTTAGTTACAGCGCGTTCGCACTCCTTTAGGTAGACACCATGAAACCCATGGTCCCTGTCTAAGGGAGAGTTCGCGTCAGTTGCCGGCAGTGCAATGGCAACGACACTGTGCCGCGCGTCATAGGCAAGCCCAGAGGGCGCGCAGCGGGGTACAAAAATAAGAGTAACAATAATAAAAGACACCAGTGGTGTCGTTTCAGTTGTTACACTGAAAAGAACAGATACTACACTTGATCTAAGCCAAAAGGCAAAGAGATTTGAAGAACAAAATATTTTGCGCGGGCCTCGCCTTATATAGTTTTTTTTCCCAGTGGCCAAAGCCGGGTAATACATCCCCTGCCCATACGGTTCAGGGCTCGCCGCAAAACCCTATGTACACCGAGTGCATGTATGCAAGCAAGGAATCGCCATACTGTCGGCGGAGGCCCTTTTTTTCCCTGGGGGCGCTGCCCCGAGACCCTCGTAGCAACCGCTTCGCGGTTGATCTCGAGTCCAGCCGGAATCCAACTGCGAAGCAGTTGCTACGGGGGTCTGGGGGTGGAACCCCCAGGAAAAGGGAAAAAGTAACAGGGGACCTGTAGCAGTATTCGAGAGACCTCCATGAACGTCGATAATCGTTCTTCTGCACAGGCTGTGGCTTTGCAAGATATTGCATTTCAACGTGCGGTAGCGCAGCTCGACCTGATCGGCATCATCCTCATAGCACGCAAACCGCACATCCTCTTAGCATGCAATCCGCCCCTCGCATGTGATGGTACGCTAGGCATAGAATTGATTACAGGAAAAAAAAGTGTAGGGCCGCTCATAACCTCGTGACATCGTAACCTCGTGACTCGGCTCTATCCACGGTATATAGACATGGGGTGTGGATTAGAGCTATGGACGTGAACTAGCGAATCATCATCGCTTTGCCGAGGTCCTTGCCTGCCGCCAGCGACGACGAGGCGGCAGACTGCACCTTGCGGCCGACGCTCTCAAAGATCTTCCAGAACTTGAGGTTCTCGTCGGACGCACAGGTGGCGAGAGTCTGGCCATCGGGCGACAGAGCCGAGTGCAGCACGCGCGAGTCGTGGGCGGCGATCTCGACGTTCTTGGTAAGCGACGGATAAGACCAGATGGCGAGGTGATTGTCCGGGAACCCGTGCGACGACACAATCTCCTTGTAGGTGGAACTCCACTTGAGGGACGTGACCTGGGAGCCGGCGTCGATGGAGTTGACGCGGGCGCCGGTTGTCGAGTTCCAGAAGTGGATGTGCTTGTCGAGCGAGCCGCCGCCGGTCGCCAGCAGGTTGAGCTGCCACGGGCACCACGCGAGTGCCTTGACGGCAGCGCGGTGGTTAGTCTTTGTGAGCTTAGGGGCCGACGAGCGGGCGTCCCAAATGTTGACGAGGTTATCGTTGCCGCCCGACGCGAGCTGCGAGCCGTCCGAACGCCACTCAAGGCCGCAAACCTCGGCGGAGTGGCTCACAAACTCGTTGACCTTGTGCTGGGCGACACGCACGTCGTGGTTCCAGATGGATCCGTCGCGGCATCCCGAGGTGACAAGGTGGTTGTTCCACGACATGACACCAACGCGGGCCTGGTGGCCGACCATGGATCGCAGCTTGGTCTGGTCCTCAACATCCCAGATCTGAACATCGCCGTCCGACAGGCCAATGGACAGGTACGCGCCGTCGCCGGACCACCGCACCGACGACACGTAGTTGCTGGAGCCGCAGTCCATGAGGTTGGCAACGCTGCCAGTAGAGGCGTTCCAAATGTACACACTCTGCTCGAGGGCGATCGCGACCTGGTTCGCACACGACCAGTCGAGCAGGTTGAGATAGTAGTCGTCGACGAGGCCCGGGGCATCAAGGACACGGTCGGGGGCCGTCGGGACCTTGCGACGCATCTGGGCGCTGACAGCGTTTTTGAGGGGACGGTTATACGACGCACGGAGATCCACAGGCTTGGACGACGTCGGCGGAGCCTGCTGAAATTCGAGAATGCGTGTCTTGCGCGAAAGCCCGACAGCATCGGCCACCGACGACAGATACTCATTGACAGGAGCATCTGACGGCGCCGGCTTGCGCGGGCTGTTACCGTCGCTCATAGACCCTGACGAGACCTCAGACGACGACGAATCGACCTTTGCGCCAGTCGAGACCTGCGAGTTTTGGCGCGACGGGATAAACCGATCGACTCTGGCAGACGCTCGCATCGCCTTGTCCTTGCGGGTGATCTTGCCCGGGGTCCGGTTCACATTGGCCGAATTAGGACCAGTGCCAGTCAGAGCCCAGTTGGACAAAGCCGGCTCGTTGCGCAAAGGCGACGAAATCGACTTGCCGCCAATCACCTTGGGGATGTAAGCCGCCGAAGCCGGAGCGGGCGACTGAGGAGCCTTGATCGGGGTCTGCAGCAGGGCGCTCTCGTTTGAAGCCGAGATGGCGCGAGCCAGGTTAACACGCGGCGAATCATAGTCGAATCGCAGCTTGCGTCTGGTAGTTTGACGAATAGGGGTAGAAGGAGTAGCCATTTTTTTGTTTTGTGCTATTGTCGAGACGAATAAATTGAAACGAACTTTGATGAAATGAAACCGGCTTGCCAGCAAGCCGTAGTAAAATAAAAAAGGTTAGTGAAAAAGACGAGGACCAGCCTCTATGAAAATGAACTGAAAACGTGTAAAACTCGACGTGACGAGACCAGACGAATTTGTGGTTTCGACGCTAATATACGAGATCGTGGCACCCTAACCTTTCTGTTTACGATTCGCCTAATTAGGTAATATGCGGCGCAGCCAACTGCAAGATGATGCCGAGTTTTAAAACTGCACTGCGTTTGCTGAATGTATTGCTCTCCTGAGCTTTTGTCGTGCTCCTATCACGCTCTCCGCCCGAATAAGGACCGGAACCTGCACATTTTTCCCTGGGGGTTCCACCCCCAGACCCCCGTAGCAACTGCTTCGCAGTTGATTTAGGGCCATCAGGTGGCTGACTCGTGGAGCGGTTGTTTCGGGGGTCTGGTGTAGAAAGTTCAGAAAAAAAAAAGACAACGTCGATTAATGGACAACAAGAGACTGTTGCGCAGGTGGATTTGACCTTGTCTTTACGTGGGGCTCATTCCCCCCCCCCTTTTTCCCGTTGTGGCACTTGGCTGTCGAAACCTGTCTGGCCCTATATCAACTGCGAAGCAGTTGCTACGGGGGTCTGGAGGTGGAACCCCCAGTAAAAACGAAAGTCCCATAATGCCAGAATTGAACTGAGATCGAACAAATTTTCAACCGCGGGAAAAGCGGACGGATTCCTCGGAAGTCTGGAAGCATCAGGAACAAAAGAAAGCCGCGCCGGAGTGAATTCGTCCCGAGATTCACGTCACAACGTGGTACAGTACATATGTCAGCCAGTACTACCTAGACAGGATGAGCTCGTATTCTGAGGATTCATACGCTCGTGCAGGATTCTCTGCGGATAGCCCATGATTTCAGCCGCGCCCATGGCTTCCATCGGACTCCGGCGGAGAGTCTGTTGGTCCGATTTGTGGGAAAGCGACTTTTCCGCTTTGAGAATTGTCGGAATCACCTTTTTCGGGGTCGGTTTCCTCAACGAAATTTGTCCGAGCACCTTGGACCGACTCGGTGACCCCGGTCTTGGCACTCAAACGTCGTTGCATAACCTGTCGATGATTATGCACCTCGATCCCCGCACATGACATCTCCGACGACGTACGTGTCGTGGACAGAAATCGCATTTGTAATCGGAAGTCGCGGACAGATGCGTTATTCCTCCAGTTAACTATAAAAGGGCCTTGTATATCCCCGCTGCTTGACACCCATCACCATCAGACCGCGCAATGACCATCCCTGAAACGAGAAACGCACTTGTCCAGTCCAAGGGAGTTCTAGTTCCCAAGACTTTGCCGATGCCTAAGCCCGAGTCGGGCAAAGTTTTGATTCGCGTCCGTGCTATTGGTCTCAAGTAAGTCACCATGCGCTATTGGTTTTCTTTCCTGGGGGCGCTGTCCCCAGACCCCGTAGCAACCGCTTCGCGGTTGAATTTCTGTATGGGCGTGTCACAACTGCTGAAGCAGTTGTCTACGGGGGTTTTTGGATGCAGCGCCCTCAGATTAATTCGCGGTTGAATTTCTGGCCGGGCCCTTCCAACTGCGAAGCAGTTGCTACGGGGGTCTGGGGGCAGCGCCCCCAGGAAAAAAAAAAAGGAGGACGCAAAGCAGAACTAACGGCAGCATCGGTGAGGCCAAGACGCTTGACCTCGGATTTTACAATCCAGAAGTCGAGTACTTGTGGGGTTATGAAGCGTCTGGTGAAGTTGTTGCCCTTGGTGAGGGAGTGACCAACCTCAAGATCGGCGACAGTGTGGTTGCTTCTGCTGGCGGTAACAGCTACGAGCATCCAGAGCGGGGCTCGTTCGCCGACTACATTGTTGCCCTTGCTGCGACAACCTGGAAGACCGGAAAGCAGCCTCTTGACGTCGTCGAGGAGGGCACGATCCCGTCCGGCCCGGTGACGACGTACGCCGCCGCCGGCGGTATTGGATGCGCCGTCATCACGCTGGCCCTCTACTTTGAGTGGTTCAACAAGACGCCGATCGTGCCCAATACGATCAGCTCGGATCAGGTCTACCTTGTGTGGGGAGGCTCGAGCTCGGTGGGGGCTGTTGCGATCCAGCTCGCAAAGTACATGGGGTACACTGTCATTGCGACCGCTTCGCCCCACAACCACGAGCTGGTCCGATCTCTTGGCGCGACTGCCGTGTTCGATTACCATGATCCCGACGTGGTGTCTCAGATCCGATCCTACACAGACGGCAAGCTGACGGCGGCCCTCGACGCTATTGGCATGCCCGAGACCACCAAGGCGGCGTACGAGTCCATGTCGCACGACCTGCCTGCGCGCCTCCAAAAGATGCGCCTCGACCCGGTGCCGGACGAGCTCAAAGAGAAGCACCCCAACGTCATCTGCGGGTTTGCGCCCGCTTACATTGCGGTTGAGAAGAGCCGCAAGTTACGCCCTGACCTTCCAGGGATGGTGTCGCCAGAGGGCTGTCTCGAGACCTGCCAGGAAGCGTTTGAGCACGTGCGTTCTGTAGTCGCCGACTCCAAGCTCCTCAAGGCTCTGCCGACCAAGATCGTGCCCGGTGGTCTTAGTGGCATCAACGATGGTCTCGACATTATCCGCCGCTCGGAGAACTCTGGCACCAAGATCGTCGTGACTTTGTGATCGAGATCGGGGGCCGCACTTGGGCCGCTGACAAGATAGATTGGCAGTAATGAGATGATCTGGTAGATTTTTTATGGCGTAGACGTGAAAAACTTCCAACCAACCCATAGTTCTCTCTGGTGCAGATATGTGCAAGGAACCAGGGACGCCAGTGACAGGCACCGCCAGCATGCTCAACGGCGGTGCCTGCATCACGACGACAGAGAAAGCACTCTAGACAGCACCCTTGTGCCCAGATCTGGCCTAGTTGCCGTGTATGGAAAACCAAGCCGCGAATATGCGACCCATCATGACACTGTGTGCGGAGGATCGGGACGACGTGAGATCTGACCGATGCGGCAGACACAGATCCTCTGCAGAGTAAAGCCCAACTCGGATGTTTGTTGACTATCTGGCGGTGGTCGAGCAAAGCATCTGACCAGATGGGTGGGCGCAGGGCGCCTTCTTTTAAAAACGGGAGATCGACCGTCGTTGAAGCATGACAGTCAAAGAAAAAGAGAGATTGACCATGGCTTGGAGTCTCAGTCTCAGGCAACTAGTATCGGCGAGTCTGCTGGCGGCGCTGGTGACGGCGCTGCCCATCGAGCAGCGGGCTCCCAAAGAGCTCGATGAGGGAGTCAAGACGTCTCTCGCGGCACTCGCCAGCATGTATGGCACTGCTCCTGCCACTTTTGTGGTCACTGCCAACCCGACTGTCGGTGCCATCGCTGCTCCGACTGCTGGCCATGGCAATGGCAATGGCAATGGAAACGGTAACGGCAATGGCAATGGCAATGGAAACGGTAACGGCAATGGCAATGGCAATGGCAATGGAAACGGAAACGGAAACGGAAACGGTAACGGCAATGGCAATGGCAATGGAAATGGCAATGGAAATGGCAATGGCAACGGCAACGGCAACGGCAACGACGGCGGCGATGGCATAATGACCATTATGCCCGTCTCTATGCCTGTTTCTGCAGTCCCGCTCCCGGCCACCGTTTCTGGCATCGACCCGTCGCTCTCCATCATTCCCATCCTCGCCACGGTCTCGGCCACGCCCATCTCGGCGCCCCTCCCGTCCGACGACGACGACGACGACGACTGCGACGGCCTCCTCTGTCTCGGCCTCGGTCTCGACCTTGGCATCGTCGACGCCGATCTCAACGTCGGTGTCCGCTAACGTCCCCTCGCCAGAACAATACCCAGCGCCCGGTGCGCCCCTCTCTTACGCTGAATATATGATGTGACCCGGATCTCTCGCTTTAACTTTACTTTCTGGGGGTTCCACCCTCAGATCCCCGTAGCAACTGCTTTCTTTTTTTCCTGGGGGCGCTGCCCCCAGACCCCCGTAGCAACTGCTTCGCAGTTGAGAAATGGCAACGTTGATTGATGACGTATAATGCGGTATTTTATCCGAGAGACGATCCCGTATCTTCGCTGACGCGGTGTGACAGCTAGTTAACCTATGGATGCGCGGTTGAACATATGATTACTTCCTGGGGGGTTCCACTCCCAGACCCCCGTAGCAACTGCTTCGCAGTTGAGAAATGGCAACGTTGATTGATGACGTATAATGCGGTATTTTATTCGAGAGACGATCCCGATCTGTCGCTGACGCGGTGTGACCGCAAGTTAATCTATAGATGTGCAGCTTCTAGCGATTCCGCTTAAGCTGATATATCGCTATGCCTCCCAAAACTTTTAAAAAGTAATGCCATTGGGGGCTAGTCGCGTGTCACCGTAGTATCGAAGTATATTTTACCTGTCATCGTACTTATAAGGTCGGGTGACCAGACAACCATAGTAGTAGTTCATGGGACCATAAGACAGGTCAATCTAATTCCTGGGGGTTCCACCCCCAGAACCCGTAGCAATGTCTCCAGTATTCATCGAACGGGAAACTAGGATTCTCACGTTATCCCGTATGTTCTTTTTCCTGGGGGTTCCACCTCCAGACCCGTAGCAATCGCTTCGCGGTTGGACTCTACATATGACTCCTTTCAACTGCGAAGCAGTTGCTACGGGGGTCTGGGGGTGGAACCCCCAGGATAAAAAAGTAGAGCCAGCATAGGCCATAAGTCATTAGTACATCAGTGGAAGCGGTCGCGAAGCTCGGTCTTGGAGAGCTCGTTGGTGACCGTCCGACAAACCCGGCAGTAGAATTGTATGTATTTTACGTATCTGGAATACACCAAAAATGTCAAAAGTTCTCTCGTCATTCATATGGCTATAACCACACGAACAAGTGACCCGGAATGTGTCATTCTATACCCGGTTTCCATCTCTCCATCAGAAGACCAGACCAAACAAAAGACGGTCGACCCAACTATCATTTATTCTAGATTACGAAACGCTGTCCGAGCTCAACTGCGAAGCAGTTGCTACGGGGGTCTGGGGGCAGCGCCCCCAGGAAAAAAAAAATCGCACGAAATCACAAAAAAGCATTTAAACCCGGTTAGTACGGATGGCCCGGGATCGTGGGATGGACAGGGCGTTCGATCTTATCTCGCGATCAGACCCGTACCGCAACCAAGAGGGACAAACAAATTGGGAGGGCAAAACGACAGGGCCCACGTGTGCCGTGCGCACGGATGGCACGCTGTTTGGCTGTGTGGGGAGGCAGCCAGCTTGCGCAGGGCCGCATCTGGCGCAAGCCGTATAGCCAGTCCGAGGGCGTGGTGGGCAAGGATCGCGCCCACGTGGAGATGAGATGTAGGTGTCGTGTGGCCGTCGGTGGCCAATCAGCCGCGCACGATAACCCCACGAGGGCTAGTCGCGTGCGGCGAAACGCCATTTGGGTGCAAAAAAACGCCGGGGACTTTGCCCTGTCCGAGGGTGTGGGTGCGGCTGAGGACAGGTCCTTAAACCCTCGGAATATATATTATGGTGTGGGGACGCTCACAAGACGGATTGGCTGGTTGGTAACGGTGATATTATTTCAGTGGTGGTTTTTTTGTTTGTTTGAAAAACTAGATCACTGGTTGCTGTCTGACCCAGAAATGGCCCGCAAACACACCGCTCAGACGGCCGACGGCGACCGCGACGGCCTGCTGACGCCGCCCCTGACAGGCGAGCTGGCGCCCGTCGACGAAAAGCACGCAGTCGCGTCGTCATCGGCCGCATCGACCAGCGACAGACCCCAGATTGACGCCCTGAGACTGCCCGGGCCGGCCCTGGCGCCGGCTCCGGGCCCCACGGCCGCCGGCACCGGCGCCAAACGCGGCCGGCGGTCCACGGCCGGCGCCGACAAGGACGCGGCCGAGCAGCGGCGCAAGGCGCGCAGAACAAGCCACAGCGACATCGAGCGCCGGCGGCGGCTCAAGATCAACGAGCAGTTTGAGCTCCTGCGCTCGCTCGTCCCGTCGTGCAGCCACATGAACACCGCAAAGCGCGGCGGCGAGGTCGGCCTCCACAAGCTCGACATTCTCACCGAGAGCGTGCAGTACATTTTCGAGCTCAAGGGCCGGCTATCTGCTTTGGAGCAGCAGGCGTTTGGTGTTCCCCCCGGGTCGGGTCCGGCTGCCCACACCGCTGCCGCTCACAGCTCGATGCCGCCGCCGCCGTCGTCGTCGTCGTCGTCGCAGCCGGTCTCGGGCACCTCGACGCCCATCACGAGCCCGCCGACGCCGCCCCTCGGCCCGGCAGCAGACACCGCCAAGCTGCGCATCGCAAACCTGCTTGGCTAATCCCCCGCGGCCGCGCTGGACCCGGCCCCGGTCCGTTCTCTTCCTTGACGATCACCTCTCCTCCATAACGACACTTGACGATCCCTGGCGCCCCCGCGGCGCCCGTATTTATATATCTGGCTAAATCGATAATTTTGGGTTTTGGGCTCTCTGTACTGCTCCGGCCTTTCTTTTTCCTGGGGGCGCTGCCCCCAGACCCCCGTAGCAACTGCTTCGCAGTTGGAGTGGCGCCTTTCTTTTTCCTGGGGGCGCTGCCCCCAGACCCCCGTAGCTACTGCTTCGCAGTTGGAGTGGCGCCTTTTTCTTTCCTGGGGGTTCCACCCCCAGACCCCCGTAGCAACTGCTTCGCAGTTGGAGGGGCGCCTTTTTCTTTCCTGGGGGTTCCACCCCCAGACCCCCGTAGCAACTGCTTCGCAGTTGGAGGGGCGCCTTTTTCTTTCCTGGGGGTTCCACCCCCAGACCCCCGTAGCAACTGCTTCGCAGTTGGAGTGGCGCCTTTTCTTTCCTGGGGGGCTGCCCCCAGACCCCGTGGCAACTGCTTCCCATTTGGAGTGGGGCCTTTTATTTTTCTTTCCTGGGTTTTCCACCCCCAGACCCCGTGGCAACTGCTTCGCAGTTGGAGTGGGACTGTTGGTGCTTTGACCTGGCTACTGTTCCATGTACCGTTGTTCCAAGCCTTGAGCAAAGTACTTTCCATCGAAAATGCGTACTTACGGGTTCAATCTTGATTTGAGGCGTTGTCTGCTGTAACGGTCCGTTCACGCTTGATCCGTGGCGCCTTAATCTCACGAAATCAAGACCCAAGTATTTCCTATTGAGGGCCTTATCTCTTATAATACCATGGCGCTTGATCTTGCGCTCTCTTTCTCACTAATTCAAGGTACAAGGATCTCCTAACCGGCTCCCTATGTCTTGTAATAGTCGATAGCGCTTGATCTTGTGCCTATTCTCTCTTAGCGATTCAGAGCTACGGGTCCTTTCAAGTGTTAACTAAATCTCACATTCAGTCAGAAATAGTGTTAGATATGGACGTTCTTAAATCCCCAGTTCATACAAGATAATACCCCTTCTTCAACTGCGGCTGCTTCGCGTCCCTTTAGGGGCATTTGTGGGCTTTCTTTTTTTCCTGGGGGCGCTGCCCCCAGACCCCCGTAGCAACTGCTTCGCAGTTGGGATTGGGCCATGAAAGAACCGGCTGATCAACCGCGAAGCGGTTGCTACGGGGGTCTGGGGGCAGCGCCTCCAGGAAAAAAAAAAAGGCCCAGATTCAACTGCGAAGCAGTTGCTACGGGGGTCTGGGGGCAGCGCCCCCAGGAAAAAAAAAGACCCAAATTCAACTGCGAAGCACTTGCTACGGGGGTCTGGGGGCGGCGCCCCCAGGACAAAAAAAAGAGCACGGAACAGGGTCATGATATATACATAAGAGTCTATGGGGGGTGTGGTTAGTTGCCGAAGAAGCCCTGGGACTCGATGTGGAGGATGATCTCGTGGACGGCGGTGCGGACGTCGGTCTTGGAGAGGTCGACGGTGATGTCGGCGTCGGTGGGGGCCTCGTAGGGGTCGTCGACGCCGGTGAAGCCCTTAATCTCGCCGCGGCGAGCGGCGGCGTAGACGCCCTTGCGGTCGGTCTTCTCGGCGTGCTCGAGCGGGGTCGCGACGTGGACAAGCACAAAGGTGCCGTGCTTCTCGACGATCTCGCGGGCGGCGGCGCGCGACTCGGCAAACGGCGCAATCGGGGCGGCGATGACGGCCGAGCCGGCCTTGGTGAGCTCGCTGGCGACAAACGCAATGCGCTGCGAGTTCTTGTGGCGGTCCTCGCGCGAAAAGCCGAGCTCAGACGACAGCTCGTGGCGGACGGTCTCGCCCAGCAGCAGCGACACGGGGCGGCCGCCCTGCTGATTGAAGGTGACCTCGAGGGCGCGCGCGACCGCGTCCTTGCCCGAGTTGTAGTAGCCGGTCAAAAAGATGGTGAAGCCCTGCTTGGAGCGCGGCGGGTGCGACTCGCGCAGAACCCGCACGACCTCGGGGTACGAGAACCACTCGGGGATCGGGAGGCCGAGACGCAGGCGCTTGCGGAGCTCAGTGCCGGAAATGTCGAGGGTCTTGACGCCCTCGGGCACCTCGTCCTTGGGCGCGTACTCGTCGGCGTCCGGCAGGTACGTCATCTGCTGGAACGGCACGACCTCGATGCCGAGCTCGTCGCGGTACTTCTCGACGAGGTGCTGGGCGTCGTAGGGGCCGTAGAACTCGACGCCCTTGGAGTTCTTGCCGGGGCCCGCGTGGTCGCGGCCGACAATAAAGTGGGTTGCGCCGTAGTTCTTGCGGATGATGGCGTGCCACACCGCCTCGCGGTCGCCGGCCATGCGCATCGCCAGCGGCAGCAGCGACAGCAGCGCCATTCCGTTGGGGTAGCGCGGCAGCAGCGCCTGGTACACGCGCACGCGCGTAAAGTGGTCAATGTCGCCCGGCTTGGTGAGACCCACAACCGGGTGGATCAGGACGTTGGCCTGGCGCGAGCGCGCGGCCCGCACCGTCAGCTCGCGGTGGGCACGGTGCATCGGGTTGCGGGTCTGGAACGCAACGACGCGGCGCCAGCCGAGCTTGGAGAACTGCGACCGCAGCTCGGCAGGAGTGTTGCGGAGACCAACGTAGTCGTAGTGGTTGAGGCGGTTGATGGCCTGCAGCTTGCCGCCAACGTAAAACTCCTTGGCGCTGTTGAACAGGTACTTGATGGCAGGGTGCTCCGGGTCGCCCCGGAACACCTTTTCGGCCTCGCGCTGCTTATCGGGGCGGTACACGTCGTCGACAGTGATGATGGCGAGCGGGGCCTGGTCGCGGAAGTCGCGGAGGACGACGCGCGCGCCGGGCGCGATCTTGGACGCCTCGATCTCCTCCTTGGACACGTCGAGGGTGATGGGCATCGAGAACAGAGTGCCGTCGGCCAGACGCAGATCGTCGACGACGCCGTTGTAGTCCTTCTCGGTCATGAACCCCTCGAGCGGCGAGAAGCCACCGCACAGGATCAGCTCGAGATCACACAGCTGGCGCTCGGTCAGCACCAGGTCCGGCAGTGACTCGGCCTCGGCGTACAGCTTGTCGCGAATGGGCGCATCGCGCACCAGCAGGTCCTTGAGGACGCCTCCGTGGGGTGGGTTAGCCATTTCTTCTATCTGTACGTGTAAGAGGTTAAGAGACGAGGAAGCCAGAAACCTAAGAGGGCACTGGCCGGTATTAAAAAGGGCGTATGCAAGCCAGCCGGGGGCGGGCTTTAACTCCGTGGTTAGGCCCGGTCTCGGCGAGGTGGTTTTCTAGCTTATAGGCGGGCACCCTTGGTCCGAAAAGTTCGCTACACAAGTAGCAATTAATTTCATTTTGTTTAGAACTGAAATCTACCTAATTGACCGCCAAACAAAGATGCTAGACCGTCCACGCCGCCAAACCGCTAAAAGATCGCCGACACAACTACCCCAATCGGTCCCGATGACGACATTTTCGCTGACTATTCGTGATGGTCTGTCATGGCAACCCCACCACCATATGCAGTCCTGACAAACTCCTACTGCAACTTATTCTGCACGCTGACGGCGGCTCTACGCACCTATTCCGTCGCCTCTGACAGGCTGTCGGGGTCCAACGCTCTCAGTGGCCCTGTCAGCCGGCGCCCACTTTCTTCCATCTATAAAATTCGGTGCTGCCTATTGGTCTCGGCCCGTGTGGGACTCCAATAACCCCACACTGGGTAGTCCGCGGCTGGTTGCAGCATCCACGTGTGCTTGACTGGCTTGTGGAGTCGCTTTTTTTTTCCTGGAGGCGCTGCCCCCAGACCCCCGTAGCAACTGCTTCGCAGTTGAAAGGCGTCCGGCGCTTTTTGGTTGTGGGATCTGCGTGATAGCCGTTTTTAAGGTTTGAATACGATGCTGTTTGGCCGCTCTGTCTCTACGGATCATCGCCGCTTTTTAAAAGGTGCGCGTTTAATAGATCTACGCTTGACAGAACACTGCGATCTCCAAGTCCCACGTGCAACACCGTCGACTCGGCTTGCATATTATGCACTGCACTCGCTGCGACTGTCGTTTTGTTTTTGGACTTTACAACTGTCGCTATGTTTTTCCTGGGGGCTCTAGCCCCAGACCCCCGTAGCAACTGCTTCGCAGTTGAGAAGGAGCCGGTGGTGATGCGCTAAGATAGGTCTCGGTGGTGGTGATCGCTTCCAATTACATTTCGAATACGGTGTTGCTCATATACTGGATCTTTACGAGCCCTCCAGAGACTTGCAAACGAATTAGTTTGTTTAGTAACTCGTCCATGATTGACTGCAAACGAACTAGTTTGTTTAGTCACTCGTCCATGGTTGACAGCAAACTAGGATCTGAGTGTTTCCGCGGACTGTCGGTGATGTGCATAACATGCATGCCTTCACCACCGCTCCAACTGCGATGTCTAAGAGGTTCCATCAACCACTCAAACTGCGAAGCAGTTGCTACTGGGGTCTGGGGCCAGTGCCCCCGCCACGAAAAGCCAACCAATTACAGAAAACACCACTCCAACTGCGAAGCAGTTGCTACGGGGGGTCTGGGGGCAGCGCCCCCAGGAAAAAAAAAAAAAGGGAAAACACGGTACAATGAGTCTATGAGACGACTAGTCGCGGATAAAACGGACGTAGCAGCCGTGAGAGAGAGAAGCAGTGAGCTTGATGACCGTGGGCGTGGGGCTGATGGGGGTCGGGACGGACGTGACGATGTCGCGGAACGTCTGGACGATGCGAACGAGGGTGAACGATGCCTCGGTGAGGGCAAAGTTCTGGCCAAGACAGATGCGGGGGCCGCCGTTGAACGGAAGATAGTCCCAGGTGTGAGTCTCGCCGTTGTCCCACCGCTCGGGGATGAACTGGTCCGCCGTCTCGCCCCAGTAGCGGGGCGAGTGCTGCATGGACCACACGTGGTACATGACCTGGCCGCCCTTGGGCACAAACACGGGCTCGGACTCGTCGGGGCCACCTCCGCGTGGCAGTACCGTATCGCGGATGGCAAAGCGCGAGTTGACGGGCACAATGGGCGACAGGCGGAGCGCCTCGTTGATGACGTTCTGCAGATAGCGGCACTGGCGGAGGGTCTCGAACGTGAGCGTCGAGGCGTCGTTGCCAAACTCGGCAAGCACTGCCTCGCGCAGCTTCTCCCACACGCGCTTGTCGCGCGCCAGGTAGTAGATGAGGAACGACAGCAGGCTGGCGGTGGTGTCGCGGCCCGCCAGCAGGATGTTGAACGCCTGGTCGCGGATGACGACCGGATCTGACGTCTCCTTTGCGAGGGCATCAATGAAGACGTAGCGGCCGTTCTCGGCGTCAGCAGCAGCCTTTTCGGCGTTCTTCTGGCGCTCAATCGCCCGGTATACATAGTACTCGACAAAGTTCTTGGACACGTCACAGTGCTTCTTAAAGTCTGGGATGCGCGACAGCCAGTACAGCTTGCTCATCTGGCTGCGGAGAGTCAGGTCCTCAAGGGCTGCATTGAAGTTGTCTGCAAAGTCCTGTGCCGACACCGGCCCGCGCGGACCCTGGAGCTTGTGGTTGGCGCCGACAAGCGAGTCGACGCTCTGGCCAAACAGAAATTCGGTGGCAGTGTCGAGCGTCAGGCGGAAAAACTGCTCCTGGGCATCGAACTCGCCGCTGGCCGAGTTCGTAGCAAAGATGTTGAGCAGCGTGTTCACGTGGTCATTCAACGTCTCGAGCTGCGAGATCTGTTCCCGGCTGAACTGCGGCCGGAGCATCGCCCGCGAGTGCTTCCAGCCCGGTCCCGACAGCGTGAAAATGCCGTCGCCCAGCAGCGGCAGGAACATGGGGTGCCGCAGACCCAGCGAGTAGTCCTTGAAAGACGTGGCCAGCACCGTCTTGATGTTTTCCGGGTCGCACGTCATGATGCGGTTCATGGTCATGAGCTGATTGCGGATCGTGTGCCTGCCAGCGCGCTGGAAGTACGAGTTGATGTACTCATTGACTTTAAAGTTCTTGGCCTGCTGGCGGACGCGGCCAAACTCGGTGAGACCAAACGGGTGGTTCCAAAATGTCAGCGGGATGCTTGCTCCTGCCTTGCGGGCCTTGACCCGCCACGACACCTCGCTGGTGATCGAACTCAGCGTCAGGTACGCAAACAGAGCCACCACCAGTAGCACTGCATACTTGACGATATCTATGACAATACCTGCGAGTGTCATTGCGTGTATGAACGTTGGCAATGTCAGACACAGATGCCAACGGCAATGCAGACGTGCCGCCCTGGTGCCGTTTATATATACCTGTACATATATATATATACCTTATGCACGTTGACCCTAGGCAGTGCGAAAGCTGCAGCCTTTTTTTTCCTTTGCAGGGCGCCAGGATCGTCGCACTCTGCGTCGTAATTGCGTTTTTCCAATTGGACGGTGGTTTACTATTTGTATTGACATGGATTTTTGTAGGGTACCTTTTTTCTCGGTTCGGCTAAGAGTTTACAATGGTACTTGTTTTTTTGCAGCTTCACGTGAAGTAAAAGATCGGACCCTAGTTCCCCGCATTTTTCGGCCAGGGGCATCCTCTTCGGAGACCGTTTTGTCCGGTGACAAGTTCGTATTGTATGTTACTGTAGCAACGGGGTTAGTCCTGCTCTTTTGGATGTCAGTGTGGGACTAGAGATTTTTTCTTGGCTTTTCTAGGCATGCCATAGCGGTTTACTGGGTTTTAGGGGCTGCTTTAAGGTCTAGTGAATGCCGAGCTTGTAGATGTATCGCGAGGATTTTACTTGCCCACGCGATTTGCCGTGCCGGACAGATGTTGGTCCGTCGGATAGACTTTTGAAGGTCACATGTCACATGTCGAAGATATCCTGGGCTAACCTTTACTAGGTGGATAACCAGGTTAGTCCTTGTATATGTAGTTTACCAAAGATGAATGCCATGTCCTTGGTTTGCTTGTGGCCATATAGCACAACTCAAGTATCTGTGTTTTGCAGGAACGGTGGAAGCGTAGCTCCAACGAATACGAACCGAATCTGGTGATTACGAGCCGATAACATACTGGATTTGTTGGTGAGAGATAAACAATTTGAACAGCAGTGAATGCAGCTTAGATTACTCACGATATGGGACCAATCCGCGCCGATCCTCTGTCATGACAGACTCCTCGTTGAAATGCTGAGTTGCTGCTGTTTCTACAGAATTTGGGTACCGTCATTCAAACGTTACGGCAATGCAGGTAGAACTCGGACACCAGTTGTTCCGGCTCCGACCGTGCCTCGACGGTTGACTGTTCTTGTCTGGAGACCAGAAACCAGGCCACACAAAGCACTAAAATATGGCACCATCCTGAATTTTCCTCCACAAAAAAACCACCATGCTAGCAAGAAATTGAAGTCGATAACTATGAGTAGTCAAAGCCAAATCACATGAAGCGTATAGCACCACTCCAACGAAGCAGTTGCTACGGGGTCTGAGGCAGCGCCCCAGGAAGAAAAAAAGGTTAACCCATGTTTATATGGCTAGTCTCGGATAAAACGGACGTAGCAGCCGTGAGAGAGAGAAGCAGTGAGCTTGATGACCGTGGGCGTGGGGCTGATGGGGGTCGGGACGGACGTGACGATGTCGCGGAACGTCTGGACGATGCGGACTAGGGTGAACGACGCCTCGGTGAGGGCAAAGTTCTGGCCAAGACAGATACGAGGACCGCCGTTGAACGGAAGATAGTCCCAGGTGTGAGTCTCGCCACTGTCCCAGCGCTCGGGGATGAACTGGTCGGCCGTCTCGCCCCAGTATCGACGAGAGCGCTGCGTTGACCACACCTGGTACATGACCTGGCCGCCCTTGGGCACAAATACGGGCTCGGACTCGTCGGGGCCGCCGCCACGCGGCAGGATCGTGTCACGGATGGCGTAGCGCGAGTTGACAGGCACGATGGGCGACAACCGAAGAGTCTCGTTGATGACGTTGTGGAGATAGCGGCACTGGCGGAGGGTCTCGAACGTGAGGGTCGAGGCATCGTTGCCAAACTCGGCAAGCACTGCCTCGCGCAGCTTCTCCCACACGCGCTTGTCGCGCGCGAGATAGTAGACGATGAACGACAAGAGAGCCGCAGTGGTGTCGCGGCCCGCTAGCAGGATGTTGAACGCCTGGTCGCGGATGACGACCGGGTCTGACGTCTCCTTTGCAAGGGCGTCAATGAAGACGTAGCGGCCACTCTCGGCATCGGCAGCAGCCTTTTCGGCGTTCTTCTGGCGCTCAAGCGCCCGGTACACATAGAACTCGACAAAGTTCTTGGACACGTCACAGTGCTTCTTGAAGTCCGGGATGCGCGACAGCCAGTACAGCTTGCTCATCTGGCCGCGGAGCGTCAGGTCCTCAAGGGCTGCATTGAAGTTGTCTGCAAAGTCCTGTGCCGACACCGGCCCGCGTGGGCCCTGGAACTTGTGGTTGGCGCCGACAAGCGAGTCGACGCTCTGGCCAAACAGAAATTCGGTGGCAGTGTCGAGCGTCAGGCGGAAAAACTGCTCCTGGGCGTCGAACTCGCCGCTGGCCGAGTTCGTAGCAAAGATTTTGAGCAGCGTGTTCACGTGGTCATTCAACGTCTCGAGCTGCGAGATCTGTTCCCGGCTGAACTGCGGCCGGAGCATCGCCCGCGAGTGCTTCCAGCCCGATCCAGACAGCGTGAAAATGCCATCTCCCAGCAGTGGCAGCAGGATGGGGTACCGCAGACCCAGCGAGTAATCCTTGAAAGAAGTGGCCAGTACCGTCTTGATGTTTTCCGGGTCGCATGTCACAATGCGATTCATTGTCATGAGCTGGCTACGTATGGTGTGCCTGCCTGATCGCTCGAAGTAAGTGCTGATGTACTCATTGACATTGAACTTAGACACCGCACGACGGATACGAACAAACTCTGGGAGCCCAAATGGATGGTTCCAAAATGTTGGCGGGATGGTTGCTCCTGCCTTGCGGGCCCTGATCCGCCACGACATTTCACTGGCGACCGAGCTGAGCGCCAAGTACGCCAAAAGCGCCAGTACCGCTAGTAGTGCATACTCTGTGACGATTACAACGGTGCTTGCAAGCGTCATTGTAGTAATGAGGGGTTTGTATTCTCAAAGCTAATGCGACCATCGTTGCCGTACTTATATAGAAGTTTGGTCCTGGACAATCGACAGCTGCATGCTACTTGATTTACAACGTGACAGCCGATCTACAGCACCGACGATCTTGCAAACAAAGAGCTTATAGTACTTTAGTGGAGAAGCAAGGCTTAACGGTTTCTCGTTCTACCTCTGCAGTCTTAGATTGGCATTTCTACATGTACATGTAAGAAGGATATAAAATGAACAAGTCTCGATCCCTTAGGTCGGACAAATGAAGGTCCAAAAGATAGAGTTCTGCACATGATAAAGATGATCTGTACCTTTTTCAAGGTTTAAGTGCGAATTTAAGCGCGAAGCGGTTGCTGCGGGGTCTGGGGTGTCGGGTGGGCCGGTCGGCACTGTGCGGCGTGCCGTGTCGGCTGAACCGTCGCTCATGTGGGGTCAATGCCAACTCAGGGAGTCTTCAGAGCAGCAGTTCACATTTTATTTTAAGCTGGCAAATCATGATACGGGTGGTAAAGCCACTTATGGCGCGATAACAACTTGCCGAAATGGTCAGTACCGATTAGCATATGCAGCCTCACACCAGCCCCGAACCCCATGGTCTCAAATGTCGCGATCGCATGCAAAATAAAGCATACATGAAAGCATTCCGAACCCTGTGAGCTTTAAGCTTATGGCCCGCCTGAGACAGAATCTCTCGTGATTGACGACGAGTAATTTTACTCCCGGGCTCAAGAATATATGTTGCGACTATTTCCATCTCCAATTCGACACCAAGCGCCACCAGGGCCTCACTTTGCCCAGCGCTCCAGTGACCTGACCTAACCTTTGCCATCGTATATCGAAATCAATCCAAGACCCATAACAAGACCCTTTCGTCTCAACAAGCACCTATTTGTGCTGCAACGCTATGATTATCCTTTCGCTCGCCGCTCTCGAGTCCGCCGTCCTGTTTACAGGAGCCGCAGTGTACATCAATGTTGCCGAGCACCCGGCCCGCATGATGCTCGATCACGAACCCCAGCTCGCCCAGTGGCAACCGAGCTACAAGCGAGCGCTGCCTATCCAGTCGGGTCTTGCAATTGTCGGCGGCGTGACTGGTTTTGCTGCATGGTACTTGACTAGCGACTGGCGGTTTGCTGCAGGCGCCACTGCGATGCTCACCAACTGGCCGTTTACGATGCTCAAGATCATGCCCGTCAACAAACGCCTCCAGGCGACCCGGCCGTCTGAGGCTGACGCTTCGACCCGTCAGATGCTCGTCAAGTGGGGCAAGCTGCATGCTGTTCGCAGTGCTCTTGGCGTCGTGGCCACCGTCTTTTTCACTTGGGCTATTTTTGACCGTCTTCAGTGATTGTCTACAGATCAATTCTACTCTTCTCTTCCTTTTTTTTTTTCCTTTTCTTTTTCTGGGGGCGCTGCCCCCAGACCCCCGTAGCAACTGCTTCGCAGTTGGATCGTGGTTTTTGTGGGGTGATCGTGGGGTACCGATCCAAGGTTTCGTACCGAATTGTGTGGTAGACCCGCCATTCGAGACCATACGGCATCCAATTCACCTAAAACCCCACAATTCAGCTGCGAAGCAGTTGCTACGGGGGTCGGGGGGCAGCGCCCCCAGGAAAAAACGATGAGATAATACACATAGTATCATATGATGCATATCTCGTTCACAGCCGTGGATGAGACAAAAAAACCACAGACGCGTAGCGACGAGTGTGCAACACTGTTAACCACAATCACACGATCAGCCTCAAGCCTCGGAATCGACTGATCGCACGGATACATGTTCGGATCGACGGCGAACCGAACCGGGTTCGGCTCGTTTGGCAGCGCGTCGACGCCTGGCAGCACTGGAGGCGGCGGCCTGTTTGGCCAGTCCAACACCAACACTGGCGCCGGGTCGGCGTTTGGACAGCAGTCGTCGACAGGATCGGCGTTTGGGCAGAACACGGCCAATTCCGGCACAGGAGGCGGGCTGTTTGGCTCCTCGACGCCCGCGACTAATACTGGTGGAGGATTGTTTGGCACCAGTACCAATAATGCGTCTAGCGGCGGCGGGTTTGGCGGATTTGGCTCGACAGCTACCAACACAGGCACGTCGCCGTTTGGCTCGAATGCGGGCGCGACTGGAGCTACTGGCACGACGGGCGGGTTTGGTGGTTTTGGCGCCAAGCCAGCTGGCAGCACTGGCTTTGGCGGGTTTGGCGGCACGACACAGACCACCACGACCTCGCCGTTTGGTTCGAGCCTGGGAGCTGGCGCTGGCCAGCAGCAGCAGGGACAGGGCACTGCGGTTGTTCCGTTTGAGCCGTTTTCGGAAAAGGATGCCACCAAGCCGTCGGTGACAAACTTGTACCAGAACATCTCGTCGATGCGGCAGTACGACAACTGGTCGTTTGAGGAGCTGCGGTTCCAGGACTACCAGGCCGGTCGCCGCTACGGCAACGGAGGTACTGGAGTTGCCGGCCAGACGGGCGGGTTTGGCCAGACAACGACGACGTCGTCGCCTTTTGGCCAGGCCAACACGTCGACTGGCGGGTTTGGCTCCAACACGGGCACGACGGGCGGTGGGCTGTTTGGCAGCAGCACGAGCAGCAACACAGGCACTGGTGGCGGCGTTTTTGGCCAGGCGTCGAACAGCCCGTTTGGACAGAGTAATGCCGGTAATACTAGCGGCGGTCTCTTTGGCAGCAAGCCGGCCACGACGGGCTTTGGCCAGACAAGCAGCGGTTTTGGCTCGACGGCAAACAATGCGTCGCCATTTGGCGGCGCCTCGTCTACGGGCACTAGTGCGTTTGGCCAGACCAACACTACGCCGAGCGGAGGCGGGGGTTTTGGCGGGTTTGGCGCCAGCAACACGCAGAGTTCGGGCGGCGGCCTCTTTGGCCAGCAGAACAAGCCGGCCTTTGGTGCTACTGGCAGCAGCGCGTTTGGCGCCAGCAATACGCAGAGTTCGGGCGGCGGCCTGTTTGGCAGCAGTACAAACACTGGTAGCACTGGCGGCGGCCTGTTTGGCAGCGGCAACACTCAGAACACCGGCAGCACTGGCGGTGGTTTGTTTGGCGGCAACACTCAAAACAACACTTCAGCGTTTGGCGCCAGCAACACCGGCACCGGCGGCTCGACGGGCTTTTCGTTTGGCGGCGCGTCTAATACGCAGAACAAGCCGTTTGGCGGCGGCGGGTTCGGATCAACCAGTACCACGACCCCGAGTACGGGCGGTGGTCTGTTTGGCAGCAGCACAAACACTGGTACTGGCACCGGTACTGGTGGCGGTGGCTTGTTTGGCGGTAGCACGCAGACTACTGGCACTACTGGCGGCGGTCTATTTGGAAACACTCAGAATAACGCCAGCACTGGCACTGGCGGTGGCCTATTTGGAAACACCCAGAATAATGCCAGCACCGGCACTGGAGGCGGCCTGTTCGGAAACACCCAGAATAACGCCAGCACTGGCACTGGCGGCGGCCTGTTTGGAAACACCCAGACCAACACAAACACTGGAGGTGGCCTGTTTGGCAGCACTCAGAACAACACAAGCACTGGTACCGGCGGTGGTTTGTTTGGCAACACCGCCAACAAGCCGGCTACGGGCGGCCTGTTTGGCAGCACCCAAAACAACACCGGCACTGGTACCGGCGGCGGTCTGTTTGGCAACACCGCCAACAAACCTGCGACGGGCGGCCTCTTTGGCAGTGGAAGCACAACCGCCACTGGAAACACCGGCACCGCTGGCACTGGTGGAGGGCTGTTTGGCAGCACTAGTGGCGGGTCGAGTTCTTTGTTTGGAGGTGGGCAGCAACAGCAACAGCAGCAGCCCCAGCAGACGTCGCTGTTTGGCGGCAGCCAGCAACAGCAGCAGCAGCAAGCTCCAAAGCTTATGGCGTCGATTGACCAGAACCCATACGGCAGCAACCCGCTATTTGCGAGCTCACTCAACAGCAGCCAGGGCACCCAGGACAGCCCCGGCCCTCTTGCGACACCGGTGTCGGCCAAGAAAAAGCAGCCGTACATGTCTGCGTACAAGCTGGCGCCGCGGCCGCTGTTTTCGCCTCGGGCCCGTCGCAGCAGCGGGCCGCTAGCCATCACCGCGACCTCTGGCGGCACGTCGTCGCCGAGCCAAGCCGCCAGCACGCCGGGCCCCGCCGCTGCGGCGCCTCTGTCTGAGCCCGACAGCGCCAGCGCCCCCGCCAGCGCCAGCACCTCGCTGGCGGGCCCGGCTACGAGCCCCAGCAACATCTACAATCTCCGCATCGACGACAACATTCTGGCGACGAGCCTGTTTTCGCCGCGCAGCAACCAAAGCAAGCTCATCATCAAGCGCAAGCCGAGCGGCAACAGCATCGACGGCAAGGACGCACCGAGCTCGCCCAACGAACGTCCTCCGCTTGCGCTCGCGCCCGCAGAGGAATCCGTGGCCGAGTCGACGCCAGAGTCCAACGGCAAGGCCAATGGTAAGCCCGACCGCACTGCCGAAACACCAACCGCCACCACCGCTCCCTCTACCACCACCAACGCCGGTGCTACTGCACGTTCGTCGGCCAACAGGCCCGACGAGGAAATCGTCGACGAAAACGGCTACTGGATTTCGCCGTGCCAAGACAAGCTCGACCACATGTCGCTCAAGGAGCTGGAGCGGGTCAAGCGGTTCCGTGTCGGCCGCAAGGGCTACGGCTCTATTGAGTTTGAAGAGCCTGTCGACCTCTCGCAGTTCTCCAACGTCATGAAGCAGGTCCCCGGCCGTATTGTCGCCATCGGCCGTCGCACCTTGGCTCTCTACCCGGAAGAGGCCGGTCCCAAGCCGCCCCCGCACAAGGAGCTCAACGTCCCCTCGACCGTCCGTCTAGAGGGCGTGTGGGCCAATGCCAAGGATACGCGTAAGCCCATCAAGGACCCGAGCCACCCTCTGTACGCCAAGCACCTCAACCGCCTCAAGGCGCTTCCCAAGACCGAATTTGTTTCCTGGGATCCCGACACCGGCACCTGGGTCTTCCGCACCGGCGTCGTCTAACTGTACAGCATGTAATAACTGTCTTTTGCACTTCCTGTTTTTTTTTCCTGGGGGTTCCACCCCCAGACCCCCGTAGCAACTGCTTCGCAGTTGAGAGCAAGATCCGTCTAATGGCTGTTATGGAGCACGCTGTCCTGTGACCTGTCACCCAACTGCGAAGCAGTTGCTACGGGGGTCTGGGGGTGAAACCCCCAGGAAAAATAAAACCGACGGCCCTCGTTATAATGACCGAGACTGGGTCTGAAGTCAGCAGACGGATCTTGTTCTCAACTGCGAAGCAGTTGCTACGGGGGTCTGGGGGTGGAACCCCCAGGAAAAAAAGCAAAAACCGAAAAAAAATGCAGCAGGCAATAAATATTAGGAGCTATGCAAGGGTCAACGACCGACGTTAATTTTACAGTTGGAAAAGGCCTCGAGCGCCTTGTAGAAGACAACATACGAGACCTCGTCGTTCATGGGGTAGTGGTAGATCTCCGAGAGGCGAATCTGCCAGGGCGGAAAGCCCTGGAGGGCAACTTCGGGGGTAAAGAGGACAACGAGGTCGGGCTCTTCGCACACGAGCGTGCGGAGCTCGGCGTCGATGACGTCGACGTTGATGTCGCGCGACGAGATCTTGCCGTGGGACGCGAGGTCGGCGAGCGTGCGCGTGAGCTCAACAATGGACTCGCGGCCGTCCTCGTGCGACAGAAGAACAACACGAATCTCGGCAGGCTCGTCACGTTGGCCGTTGGCAAACCGCTGGGCGCGGTGGGGCACTACGACCTCGAGCGTCGGGCGGGCACTAATGCCAAAGTAGAGGCCCAGCTTCTTGGTGACGGCGCGATGCACGTCCTGGATGGGCAGCTCCTTCAGGGCGCCCGTGCGCTCGTAGATGGTCACGAGCGAGATGCCAGCGCCGGCGGACCACGACACGACCTCGGAGGCTTGGTCAACGAGGCCGTCAATGCCACCGCCAGTCTCGGATTCGTCGCGCAGATTGAGCACAAATGCAATGTGGCGCGGCAGCTTCTGGAGACCAGCAACGTCCTGGCGAATCAGCTGCGGTGTCCGGTTGTGGTAGCTCGCGAGCTTCTGGAACCGGCGAACCAGCCCGTAGTACACAGACTTTGCCAACAGGTAGATGGTGTACATGGCATAGAGCGCTCGCAGGCACGCCTTGAACGCAACTGCCCAGATACCCGTCAGAGGCTCTGACTGGCGCACAGCTACCGGCACGTCCGGCGTGCCCGCAGTCTTGCCCTTGGCCGCGCGGTTCCGCGGCCTGTCTGTCATTGTCGAGGTGTGGTTGCAAAACCTGTCATCTCTCCACCTAGCACTTTATTTCGCCCCACCGTCACGGCAAATATGTTATCGTCAGTAATGCATATGCAGGGCGCATGCTTTCGTGAGGCCACTTTTTATTTTTTTCCCTGGGGGCTCTGCCCCCAGACCCCCGTAGCAACTGCTTCGCAGTTGTTTTAGAGCTTTCGTGATGCTCGAGTGCCGTGTGATTGATGCGGGATGCGGTCCAGGCGGAAGAAGTGAAGTGTGAAGTGTAGGGGATGGGACCCTGCAGGGGTACCTTGTTCTATTTCTGGGCGACGCGCTGATTCGCGTATATCTGTGAATACAACCGCGAAGCGGTCGCTACGGGCATGTGAACGTATCCATGCAAAGGCCAAATCAACTGCGAAGCAGTTGCTACGGGGGTCTGGGGGCAGCGCCCCCAGGAAAAAAAAAGAAAAAGACAAGAGGTCTATGAATAAATTAGATAGTCATTACACGGTCATACACTGAAAGTGCATGAAGAGATGCTCATGAGTGCTGGCGGATATGTGTCTGGGGCAGGCGGGACGGGTCAACGTAGTCGACCCAGGCCGGTTCTTGCGAGATTTCAAACGAAATGGGGAGCGGAGAGGACGGGCGGGAGGACGAGGCGCCCGGGATGGGCGGCGGGATGCCAATGGGGCTTGGTGCGCCTGCTCTGCGCTTGCCGGCGGGGCCCTGAACCGCTGGCGGCGGCGCGAGTGTGCCCTGGGACGTCGCCCCTCCACCATCAGAGAGTGTCGACGTGCTGGCGGCCGACGAGTGTGTTTTAAAGCTGTCTGACATGGGCGACGAGACAGATCGAGTCTGCGCGATCTTGCGCTGCAGCTGGGCGTTGACCAGACGCTCGCGCTCGAGCTTGGTCTCGAGCTGGCGCACGCGGTCCGTTGCCTGGCGCACTTCGTGGTCATTGCGCTCGCGCAGGTTACGGAGCGCAGTCCGCAGCGCGTCGCGCTGGCCCTCGACCGTCTTGATCTTCTCGCCAATGGGGCCGCGCGTCGAGTTCTCGTTGACGAGGTTCTGCAGCTTCTTGTTCTCGACCTTGAGTTCCTCAATCTCCTTGAGCAGCTCAATCGGGTTGCCGGCAGCCGTGAGGACCTCGAGGTCGGCAACGTGCGACTTGAGCTCCGGCAGAATGCCGTTCTTGAGCTGGCTCGTCTCGAGCTGGAGTTCCTCCATTTCCGAGGTCATCGACGTGATCTTGTCGCGCAGGAGCGCCGTCTCGCGCTGCTCGTTGCGGAGAAGGCGCTCGCGCTCCGCGAGCTGGGCCTCGAGCTCCGCCGCGTCGTAGTTGGCGAGCTCGGGCGCCCGGCCCTCGGCCAGCCTCCGCTTGCGGCGCTCGAGGTCGAGCTGCGTCTGGAGCAGGACCATTTTCTGGGCGCGCTGCGCCGGCGCCAGCGACGCCCGCCGGTTAACGCCAGCGCTGTTGTCTTCAGGCGACGACGGCGGTGACACGTACTCGCCAACGTCCGACACGCCGAGCTCGCGGCGGATCGCATCTGCCAGCTCGCCCGTCACCAGCCGGATCTCGTCGAGCAGCGTCTTGTTCATAGACCGAAGTTCCGACACTTCGCGCGTCGCCTCGTCGAGCTGGGCCTGCGTCTTTTCCGACGCGACCGCTGCCATGGATCCGGCGCCAACGACAGCGGCGGCTCCAGCGGCGGCACCCGCGCCGGCGCCAACACCATAAGAGTCCATCGACGAGCGCGACGTCGGCGCCGTTGTGGCAGTGGCAGCATCGCGCGACAGCGACAACGGCGACGACTGGGCTTCGTCCGAGTACGCGCTCGTAGTTGGCGACTGCGACTGCACCACCACAGCATCAGTCTGTACCTCTGCGTCGGCGTACGAAGCGCGAGGCGCCGGTGCCACAGCTGCCACGCCAGTAGCAGAGCCCCTGCTTAGCCGCTTGGGCTCATCGTCTGTGTTCATGCTGGAATCGACCATTGTCGCAGAACTGTTGCTCGACGGGTTCGACATGGGCTTGCCAAGCCCACGCGATGGCGGTCCAGACACTCGCGGTCCCCGCGGCACGCCTCCAGGACCCATGGCGCCAGGAGGCATCCCATTAGGATGCCCATTAGGACCGCCGGGATGCATTGGCGGGCCCATCCGCGGATCATAGCCCGGCGGGTATCCGCCCATGGACATTGTGCGCCCGCCAGCAGGGCCGTGCGGACCACCTGGGGCCGGACCACCACCGTACTGGCCAAAGTACTCGCTGCTAGGCGGGGCTCCCGTCATGGTAGGCAGTCTGCCGCCGCCGTGAGGCCCCGGTCCCATTGGGCCTCCGCCCATGCGCATGCTAGCCCGCATCATACCTGGCGGCCCAGATGACATGCGTGGGCTGGCACCCATCTGCGGCGACATGGGCGGGCCGCCCGCACCACCAGGTCGAATCGGACCCGGGTACTGCACGCCGTCGCTCGTCCGCAAGGCCGCTTTTCGCGAATTCTGCAAGTTGGCACGATACGACTTTTGCGACGACGTCGCAGTGCCTAGTGTCGGAATAACCGGTGTCGTGTCAAACCCGCCGGCAGACATGGTGCTCGTTATCGACATTGTGCGGCCTCCATTGCCAGGTCCCGGCGTGCCAGGCATCCCAGGCGCCGGACCCATTGTCGGGTATCTGTCGCGATCTCGCAGCAGCGATAGCTCGTTCATGGATAACTCAGGCGTCAGATCTCCGCCGTCCAGGCCACCGCCACCCTCCTCATCATAGTCATCACCTCCGCCGCCATGGTGGCCAGCTCTCGAGCCGCCTCCGCGTCTCCAACCAAAGAAACGCGCACTCCCATTGCTAGCGGTCGATGCCCGACGGCCGGCCGCACTGCCAGGCCGTCCCGTCGGCATCGGCTGTACAGAATCATCCCCACTGAATATAGCCATATCCTCCATGGCCATTTGTGTCCGCGATCGCGGCATACCGCCGCTTCCAACAGCTGGTATACTCATTATATCAAGTCAAGCGAATGAATGTGTCGAAAGACCGTAATACCACAAATAGAAAAAGAATGAACTCGACGTTTTTTTTTTTTCAGGTCTTGTCGTGTCGTTACGCGACCAGATCTAGTCGATAATGGTAGTAGTTCAAATGGTCGGTTCTTTTTTCGTTCGTAGTGTGACGCACACACACACTACTGACCAAATTAATCCCTCCAGGTCAAAGAATCAGCACGTTCTCCGTGTATAATTCACTGGAAAAGGTCGATTTTTTTTTTGGCTCCTGCCGTGCCGTGCCTTCTCAGTTCGTGGCTCCTGTCGTCACTGCCACTTTTTTTCTGGTTCCACCAGATAGTATCACCGGTCCAGTCCTAAAATACGTCCTCTTTCCACCGTATATCACCTCACAGGTGCTACTAGAAACAAATGAGACGTCCACGGACGTGAATCCACCACTCCGAAAAAAAAAAAAAGTCTAGGTCGCGGTTGGTACGTGCAACCCGGCGGTGCATTCTGTGTTCTTTGCAAATTAGCTGACTAATTGCTGACTCATGAGCGCGCTTAGTAGCCACTTTTGACTCGGTAAACCCCCCGTCCCGGCGTCGGCCGGCAAACCAACCTTGCATAGAGCCCCAAACTCCGCCGCACGCCTTCCGGTTCAGCCGCGTGGTAATTACTGCTTTGGGCAAATATCATGGCCCGCCAGGACCGGATCAGGCTGGACCCTTGTTCTTGCGAGTCCCTTGCCCGAAGGTTTCGGTAGTGGTTTACGGCGCTATTGTGCTGAATACAAGCGGTTAAGAGGCGTTTAAAACGGCCGATTTTGGGATTTACAGCTCAGAAATACTTAATTGACTACCACGACAGCACGAGTACGCAAAACAAAGCGTGATTCCACGCCTTTGTGCAGCAGCCGTCACCTCCTTCCTCGGCAACCCGGATTCGATACCATCCGGACGCGTCTCGTCGCCCCTTGCTTGACGCGATGGCATTTTTTTTCCAATCCAATGTCTTAATCAAAACGGCCCATTACGGTCCAATTCTTGAAACCAAAACCAGCAGGCCCCATACTATACACTGCACCTCTGAATCGCCCCTTCAACCAGCACAAACTATAATTATTATTTGACTGCAGACTAGACTCCAGATTCAAAAAGACGTCGCGGTGCATCGCTCGGCATTCGACGCAGGGGCGTCCAACTAAAATTCAAAAAAGAGTGCAATTACTGCCCGCCAGATCGGGCCATCATATCTCGAAAACCAGTAACAACTACGCTGACGCCAGCACGGGCCGTTCCGATGCGCAAACGCCGTGACTATCTGGCGTCGCGCATCTGACGCTGCACCTCATCCTCTGGCATGCTGCACTCGTAGGTATGGAGCCCAAGTGGGCCTATTTCGGCGTGCGTTGTCTTTTCGTTGTTGTTTTTCTTTTTTTTTTTTTCCTGGGGGTTCCACCCCCCAGACCCCCGTAGCAACTGCCTCGCAATTGGGATTTTAGCTGGGTATAAAATGTGAATTCTGTTTAACGTGGGCATTCTATCACAGTCCGCCGCAACCGCTTCACAATTGACCTACTGCTCCAGCCAATCCAACTGCGAAGCAGTTGCTATGGGGGTCTGGGGGTGGAACCCGCAGAAAGACAAACGTCCGGACCACGACGGCGACCTGCCATGCAGATCGTTAATAATGGACCAAAGCTTCTCTGAAAAATCTTGCAAGACTCCGCGCGACACCCGTATTATCAAAGAATCGACATAAAACAACAGGGGTCAGACAATGCAGAGACTAGAGTCTTGCCCATGTCGCGTTTATTTTGAGAGCCTGGTTTTTAATTCCTGGTGTCAACCAGCGCCATTCTGAAGCTAGCCCTGCAGCCATAATGCGTCGGGCTGTTGAGATGCTGCGTACGACGCGCAGAGTCTGTTACAGACCTCGAGCGTCGTTGGGATGTTGCCTTGCAGATGCCGAAGCGAATCTGCACTCGCCTCTGCTTTTTTGCCTGGTGTTGGTTGGCAGTATCTCTCGCGTGGTCGGGCCTGGCCACCGATCCCTGTGCCTGGCTAATGCCTGCGCCTGCGCCTGCGCCTGGCCGGCACAACCAGGGGCCAAGTGTTGGCGTCGCACGGGTCTGCAGCAAAGTAGGTCGGTAGTCGCTGATTAAGGTTTAACAATGGCACGCAGGATCGAGATTGCGTGGTCAATCATTACCGACTTCAGGTAGTCGAGTGAGCGGCAATGACGTTGGTGCTCTAGATGTTATTCGATACTCCTCTAGAATGGAACTTGACTCTGGGCCCCGATTTATTTGTCATCCTATTGAGGAGAGGTGTGGGGCAGAGGTTGCCCTGGCCGTGTTGTCGCAGCGGCTACGGATCCCGTAACACCCGCTTTGACTGAATAACTCATGGCTCTTGATCGCAATCGCTCCGGCTGGTTGCAAGTTCTTTGAGATCTTCGAGAATACCAGATCTTCAAGAGAACCAGGGGTTTACATGTTGTGGAGCCGGGAACAGTCAGTCTCGGCAAATTAAAACAAACTCTCTCATCAGAGTTTGATTGTAACTCTTAGTGTGACGTACTTGTACGCCTAATTAGCGAGTATCCCAATTGGCGGGTATTCCCAAATGTCGAGATTAGCTCGAGGCCCGCAAGGTCAAGCATAGCTAGCGGCCGCGACTCTCTGTACTTTGCTTCCATTGGGAACTTCCGGGTATATTCTTCGCTATGATAAAAGGCCTGACGCATCGAATGAGCGAGCTAATTGGAGTTACAAGTACGTCCCTAGGCACGTGCGTTTGGTCAAGATTGGCACCAAAGATCTTTCTCTTTTTTCATACTTATAGAACTATTTGTGTTGCATTTCCCATCATGTCCGCGTTCTCCATTATTCCAGTCATAGAAAATGGGAATTTTGTTGACAACAAATCCTCTCGGTGGCCAAGCTGGTAAGGCGTGGGACTGTAATGGTTCATTGTCATCCTAAGATCGGGTGTTCGAGTCACCCCCGGGAGATTTCTTTTTTTTTTTGAGGTTTGTCTTGTTTCCTAGTTTTTATTTTTTTTTTTTGGACGATTGTCTTTTAAAAAAAAAAAAACTTATTAATCGCGTGTTATCTCAATCAAATAAATCATGATGCCTAACTTTGTCGAAACTGTCAACCATCTCCATCTGTCACACTGACAATCGTGTAGCCGATCCACAAGGTTGATGACAGCTGTGGGTGACAGCAAAAAGAATGAAAACAGCAGTACTACCTGTTCACGCATAGTCACCCACTGCATTACTTGGTGTAGCTGTAGAACGCTTAACTAAGACTGATCGGACGGGAAGTCGTGTTTTCGCTCTCATGTGACCGCTGTCGATACGGATCAGTTCATTTTCAAATACAACCATCAAACTGCAATTAGACCAACCCCATATTTCTGACCTACCAAGTACACCAGGTTCCACCCCAACTGCGAAGCAGTTGCTACGGGGGGTCTGAGGGCAGAGCCCCCCCCCCCCAGGAGAAAAATCAATCATGCGACTTCACAAGATAGTCAATGTTTTAGTATATACGAGGCTATTACGCCTTGTCGGTGACGTAGAGGTTGACGTAGTCGTCGACGTCGAGGTCCTCGATGGAGCCACGGCCCGAGACACGGAGGATCTCGTCGACCTTGGCCGAGTCAAGACGGCCACGGAGGTGACGCTCGAACTTGGCGAGCAGGACAGGGGTGCCCTCCTCGCGGCGCTTGCGGTGGCCGATCGGATAGTTGACCTCGACGTCCTCGAGGACAGTGCCGTCGGTGAGGGTGACTTGGATAGCGTTGCCAATGTAACGCTTGTCAGGGGCGTGGTACTCGGTGGTGAAGCGGGCGTCCTCGACGAGCTCCATCTTGTCGCGGAGGGCGTCGATGCGGGGGTCGGCGGCGACGGCATCGCTGTAGTCGTCGGCAGTCAGACGGCCGTGGATGAGCGGGATAGCGATCATGTACTGGAGGCAGTGGTCGCGGTCGGCATAGTTGTAGAGCGGGCCCTTCTTGTCGATGATGCGCATGGCGGCCTCCTGGGTGCGGACGCGGACCGACGAAATGTCCTCGGCCGACTTGCCGGCCTCCTTGAGGCGCTGGTGGATGGTCATGGCGGCCTCGACGGCGGTCTGGGCGTGGAACTCAGCCGGGAACGAGATCTTGAACAGGACGTTCTCCATGACGTACGAGCCGTAGGGACGCTGGAATTTGAACTCCTGGCCCTTGAACAGCACGTCGTAGAAGCCCCAGGTGGGGGCGGTGAGGACGGACGGCATGCCACCCTCCCCGCGCTGGACCATGTAGGCCATGTTGACGGCACGCGAGCACGCGTCGCCGGCGGCCCACGACTTGCGCGACATGGTGTTGGGAGCGTGGCGGTAGGTACGGAGCGACTGGCCGTCGACAAACGCCTGCGAGACGGCGTCGATGGTCTGCTCGCGCGAGAGGCCGAGCATCTTGGACACGACGGCGGTCGTGGCGACCTTGACAAGCACGACGTGGTCCAGGCCGACCTTATTGTAGGCGTTTTCGAGCGCGAGGCAGCCCTGGATCTCGTGGGCCTTGATCATGGCCTCGAGGATATCCGAAACCTTGAACCGGCGGCCCTCGGCGCCGTTGGTCGCCTTGTAGGTGCGCGTGAGGTGGTCGGCAACGGCGAGAATGCCGCCGAGGTTGTCGGACGGGTGGCCCCACTCGGCTGCGAGCCAGCAGTCGTTGTAGTCAAGCCACCGGATGGCAGCGCCAATGGAGAAGGCGCCACGGATGGGGTCGAGGACATGCGGGGTGCCGGGCACGCGAGTACCGTTGGGCACGGTGGTGCCGGGGACGACGGGACCCAGCAGACGTGAGCACTGGTCGTACTTGAGGGCCTCGAGGCCGCATCCAAGAGTGTCGAGCAGACAAAGGCGGGCAGTCTCGGTAGCCAGAGGCGAGTCAATCTTGTACGAGTGGACATAGTCTGCAATGTCCTGGAGGACCTTGTCAGGCTCGGGTCGAACGTTGTCGGTCATGATTCCAGAGGACATGGTGCGGACAGACTTTGCAACGTTGAATCTGGCGGTGGTGGCTCCGGTAGTGCGGGCGATATTTTTGAGCATTGCTTCTCCAGATGCTCTTTTTGTGGTGGTGATGGTGATGGTGTTGTTGTTGTTGTGTGGTAACAAAGGGGTGGGAACCAACGACAAAACAAAAAAACCAACAACAAGACGGATGGTGCGTCTTTTTATATAGGAAGGTGGATCGGGACAGGAAGGGGACAAGAACGGCTTTTAAAAGCCGGCCGGCGAAACCTCGGAACTAGTTAGTGGGGGGTGTGGGCGTGCATGCCCTTACCCAAATGCCAGGTGGAGGATTTTGCGGGGCCCCAGACAGCGTTGGGGGCCTGAAATTTTGCAGGTACCCAGGCACTGCTAGCGCGGTTTTCTTGGTGTTGTGTGGGATAGCCTTGTGTGCCAGCGAATGCAAACTGGTTAGTCTGCGGACAGGGCGACACGCAGGGACAGATCAGCCGACAGTAGTCGAGCAGTGTGCGAAAATGGGCTGGAAAATTGCAGGGTCTGTATTCAAATGCATACTAAACCACCAATACATGCGATTGAGCGCATCTAGTGTCTACTGCTGGAGTTTGATCGGTCTTGTCACCCGTTGGGCCGGTGGCCTGCAGGGAGTCGTCGACAGCCGTGAATAGCCGAGCCGAGCCGAGCTGTCCCATCCAGCAGTCCGTTCAACACCGGCCACTCATGTCGACTGCTTTGGGCCTTTCCATGATCAGACGCCCAGTTCTCGCGCATTGAACGACACAAACCGACTCGGACCGAGGGCAGGGAACAACGGAGCATGATCAACATGTGAACGACGCTGAATTTAGGGTTGGACCACGAAGCGGCTCATAATACAGTTAGTCTCGGTAGCCCACAGGAAAGACAACACCCCGATATGGTAATACAGTTATATATTCTGTACAGTTTTTTACTGGGGGCGCTGCTCCCCAGACCCCCGTAGCAACTGCTTCGCAGTTGAAAAAAGACTTTCAGCTGGTTCTTTGGACCATCCCCAAGATCAACCGCGAAGCGGTTGCTACGGGGGTCTGGGGGCAGCGCCCCCAGGAAAAAAAAAATAAAAACGAAAAGGCAACACGACAACACAATGATAATATGTATGGCGGGACGGGACCGCGGACGGGCGCAAATACGGAGTAATAAATAGGTCGCATGGGTGCCCGAGAGCGCAGAAATGCGCGAAAGGTGGGATGAATGGGGTAAGAGAGACGGCGGCGGTTAGCGGCGCTGGACGGCCGAGGCGTCGTCGCGACCGGTCGCGACGGCGGCAGCGGTGCCGGGCTGCTGGTCGTTGTTCCACGACAGGTACGAGTGGTCACCGATCTTGCGGGGGTGCACGAGGTGCTTGATGAGGAAGAAAATGCCGAGCACAAGACAGAGGCCTGCAACGACAAGGTAGGCGATGCCAAGGAACGGGTTGCGGCCACCAATGACGGTGCGGGTCGAGAGCACCAGGCTCTTTGTGCCGTCAAACTCGCGGACGTCAAAGTTGAGGCCGATGGTGACCGAGTAGGTGCCGGACACGAGGGTCTCGTTGTCGTTGCGGAGCGCGAGCTTGGAGAACGTCGGAAGACCGGCGGTGCGCATCCAGTTCTGGAACGACTCCCACGTGCTGATGTCCGGGATCGGGTTCTCGTCCGTGTAGCCGTTTGGGTACATCTTTGCCCAGTTGGGGGGCGGGACGACCTGGTCGTTTGTGTACTCGGTCTTCTTGAAGCGGTTGCGGTCCGTGGACCACGCAATGCCCTCGTCAGTCATATTGTAGGTCTGGGTGCTCATGCCGTTGGTGGGGTTGAGCAGGATGGGCGCCGAGAACGTGTCGTTGAAGTACGAGTTGGCAATGAGGCCGCACGGGTAGTACGCCTTGCCGTTGGGGTCGAGCGTCAGGGGCTTGCAGTCGTCCTTGGACTTGAGCGACGAGTTGGTCACGGGCTTGCCGTTGAGCTGGTCCTCGTTGAACGACTGCACGTAGCGACGGTGGTTCTGGTAGAAGTTGGTAAGGCGGTAGAACATATAGACCGGGTGGCCCATGTCGGTAGGGATCTCAAACTCGAGGGTGCAGTTGGGGGTGACGTTTGCGTCGTCGCTCGTGGACACGCTCCAGCGGGGCTTCTGGCCCGGCTCGGCGCCGCCCTTGAAGTGGTACGATACGGCGTCGTCGGGCATGTCGGCGAGGTCGCTCGACGCCGAGATGCAGTTTGTGTAGTCGAGGGTGATTTCCTGGACCTGGTTGCTCGCGTACAGCAGCAGGCCGCCGATGGGCGCGAAAATGATGGTGATGATGAAAAACACCGGCAGGACCGTCTTGGGGGTCAGAATAGGCTGCCACGCCTTGAGGCGCTGTTGGCGGAACGCCGTGTTGGGCGGGCGACGGCTTTTCTGCTTCGGCGCGTTGCGGCCCGCCGAGGGCGGGCTTCTGTCGCTGTCGCTGTCGCTATCCATTTTGACGCGTCGGCTTTTTTGTCTGCTGTTTAGGCGTGATGTAAACGGACCCGACGGAAGCACGGGGTGGTAAATTGGGCCGGGATGGGTGTCTTTTTTGTGTGTAGTAATTGTGGCTGGCGCGATACGCAAAAAAAGACAAAATAACGAAAAAAACCCTCATCTCTAAACCGGATATACACCAATCCCCCGTTGCACTAAATCTAATAAAAATTTCAACCGCACGATCTCACACCGTCGACCATCGTATCTACTACTCTGTCCAACTCTCCAAAAAAACACACAAGCAATGGCCAAGCCGGCGACTCCGGCTAGCGCTTCCGGTGCAGGTGTATCCAAGCCCGCCCAGCCGGCCGCCAAGTCTCTCAAGGCCGGCCAACAGAAGCGCCGGACCGTCTACAAAGCAGTCCTCGACGATCCCGACATCAAACCAGAATGGTGCGTGCTCTATCGTTGTTTTTTTTTTTCCTGGGGGCGCTGCCCCCAGACCCCCGTAGCAACTGCTTCGCAGTTGGACTCCACCGCTAGTTAAATCAACTGCGAAGCAGTTGCTACGGGGGTCTGGGGTGCAACCCTCAGTATTTGAATCGAGACACCTAGCCAAGTCTCTCCCGGTGGTTGAGTTCAACCGCGAAGCGGTTGCTACGGGGGTCTGGGGGTGGAACCCCCAGGAAAAGAAAAGAGAAAAGGGGAACGGAGCTAACAGCAGGCCCAAGATCACGGAAGGAGAGTCAATGGTAGAGCTACTAGCAAACCTGCTGAAACCGGTAGGACAGTACGCCAAGCTGGCGGAGAAGAGCACGGGGGACAGTCTGCCGGATCCGCCAGAGGTGGCCGGAGCGGTGACGCTTGGATTCAATAGCACAAATGCTGCCGTGGAAGATCAGACGAGGAGCGGGTTTACAGATCAAAAGTTGGAGCGTGCACCTATATGCGCCGTCTTTGTGTGCCGGTCAGACATTGCGTCGCCGCTCGTAACGGCGCACTTTCCGCTCATGTGTGCCGCCGCCTCGCTGCACGGCCGGCCCGTTAAGCTCATACAACTGCCCCGGGGGTCGGCAGACAGGCTCTCGGCTGTGTCGGGTCGTAAGGATATGGCCGTCGTCGGAGTGCGGGAAACCGTGGGTTCGCAGGCCCTTTTGTCCATGATCAACAAAATCGACGACGTCCGGGTCTCGTGGCTCCAGCAGGCCGTCTCCCTCCAAAAACCCCGTATCCGCTCCCTCGCCACGGCTGCTAAAGCACCAAAGTCCAAAACTCAGAAACCGCCGGCCGTCTGACCGCATACTTAACGACGTAATGATATTATCGCATGCTACTACTTCTTTTTTACCTGGGGGTTCCACCCCCAGACCCCCGTGGCAACTGCTTCGCAGTTGAAAGACGGGTTTCCTGATGTCGTTCGGTTTTGGTTTCTGGTCCCAGGATCGTCAACTGCTATACTAGGGACTGTTGACGAAACGACTCTGTAGTCCCTATCCATGCATTGGTTCCGCTTTTGAACGCATGCTACTTTCCTTTTTCCTGGGGGTTCCACCCCCAGACCCCCGTGGCAACTGCTTCGCAGTTGAAAGATGGGTTGCCTAGTGTCGCTTGGCTTTGGTTTCTGGTCTCAGGACTCTCAACTATGCGATACTAGGGGCTGTCTACCAATCGATTCCGTAGTACTATCCATGCACTGATTCCCTCTTGACTACTGAACACAGGCGTCTTCATGCGTTTGGGTCCTTGGACCTGTCGAAAATCAACTGCGAAGCAGTTGCTACGGGGGTCTGGGGGCAGCGCCCCCAGGGAAAATAAAAAGAGCATTGGAGTTGAAAAACGGGTTTCCTAGTGTCGTTTGGCTTTGGTTTCTGGTCCCAGGACTCTCAACTGCGATACTACGAAACGACTCCGAAGTCCTATCCATGGATTGATTCCAACGTCGACTACTAAACACAGGCGCTTTCACGCATTTGAGTCTTTGAACCGTCGAAATCAACTGCGAAGCAGTTGCTACGGGGGTCTGGGGGCAGCGCCCCCAGGGGAAAGAAAAAGAGCAATGCATCAGAGTTATATGTACAGGGAGGAACTAGTTGAGCATGCGGACCGTGTTGGCATTGGTCCAGCCCTTGGCGGCGAGGATGCCGCCGATGGGGGAAGTCGGTTGACCGTCTGGGGCAGGACGGCCGGCCATGTAGTTGACGTAGCCGGTGGGCCCGCAGACGACGGCGAGAGCGGGACCGTTGTCGGGGACGCCCTTGCGGTCGGCAACCTGCTGGAGGACCGAGCGGTATACGGCACTGGGTTTGCGGTCCGCATCGCGTTGGGCCGCCGCCGCTGTGGCGGCGCGGTCGTCGGTCTCAATGAGTTTCTTCTCGCGCTCCATATCGTCCATGAGGGCGTCGACACGCGCGTCGCGCGTCGACGCCTTGCCGCCGCGAACGTAGTTGGGCTCCACTGGCGCTGGAACGTCGTCCGCAGTCACATACTTGCCGTCGCTGTCCACAAAGTAGTGGAACTTGGCGCGACCAGCCTTTTCCAGAAACAACAGAAACCGCTTGAGAGGAATCTCTTCAGGTCGACGCACACTGTAAAACACATCGACCTTGCCGCGCGGCGGGTTCTTGGACATGAGCGCTTGCAGAATCGGCGCAATTCCCGTGCCGCCAGCAAAAAATGCAACGTTGTCCGGCTCGGGAACTCCCTGCGGGTACGCGTCCTCGGCCGGCATTCGGCTCGGCAGGTCCAGCATCGGACCCCGCGCAGGCTGCTCGTCTACTGGCGAGTACGGGAACCGGTACTCCTGGTACGGACCGCGGATCTCGATGTCGCTGCCGACCGGCAAACGATGCAAGTACCGCGAAACCTCGCCATCGTCATACCGCTTCACCAGAAGCACCATGCGGCCCTCGTCCTGGTCCTCGCCGACCATCCGCAGCAAAGCCTTGGTCTCGGTGCCCTCCTTGTACTGCTGGTAGTACAAAGGCAACGGCGTGTACCGTCGAACCACCTGGATCTCGGGCTGCTTGACGTCGATGCTCCACAGCCGCTTGCCGTTCCAGAACCCGCCCTTGGACCGGATGATCTCGCGGTGCGCCTCGTACTTGGGCGACAGCTCGATCAGCGCCACATTGTCCGACACGTCTTCCTTGTACGTGATCCTAAACTTGGCAAATTTGTCCGGCACCAGCACCGTCTGCTCCTTTTCACGGCTGTCACTCACAAAGTACTTGTAGGCGAAACCGGCCCACAGCAGCGTGCCAAGTCCCGCCAAGTACGGAAAGTGCCGCTTCCACGCCGACGACGCCGCCGGCTTGTACTCGGGCTCTTCTGGCGGCGGCGGGTACTCGTACGTGACCCGCTGGTAGCTCATCTGGGGCACGTACTCTGTGCTTTTAATTTCTGTCGATTTCCCGCCCTGTTTCGCGGGCCTTTTAGTGCCCGCAGGCCCGTCCGGTACGTTGTGCTGCCATCTCACATTTACGGCACTCGGCCCTATCCTTGTCAGCACGCATCGCGCCGCCGGTCGCGCGAGCATCGTCTATCGTTTGTATTCGTTCCAAAAGTCCACTGATCTCGACTGTGGATCTCTGGTTGAATGTGAAATTTGCAGCCGTGTGCTTTCCTATTTGGGACTAGGTACCTAGTACCTTGCCGACTCTCCTCGGATGTTATTTTGTGTTTTCGCGGGGTTCCCACCTCCAGACCCCCATAGCAATACTCCAAGTACAAAGTCGCTTGTCTGCGATGTAACTTACAATATCGTTACAAATATCGCCTTTTTAGTTTCTCCCTCTTTCTCCAATAGTCGCCTCGCGCCTGCAGGCAGTAGTCCAGTGACTTTTGCGAGTAGCGCAAATGGTTGCCAGCTTCTCTGGATGACGAAAGATCCGCCAGCTCGACATGTGCTGGAGCATTCAGCTCCGGGACTCGTTTAGCGGCAAATACGAGAAATCGCTTTCCGGGTGACAAGCAGGCGCCCTCTCCGGCATGCACAATGCTTCTCCGGTATTCGAGATCCCTGGGCTGGGTACGCAGAAAATCAATCCATCGATAGTAGGATCGACGATACGAATACGGATAGTCGTAGGTCGCCACTACTTTTGGTATTCGATGTCTCGTGTAATGGGCACTGCCAACAACTGTAGTGGTGTACTTGTCGCCAATAAATTCTAGGAGCAGTGCCTCTCTAGTTCTTCTACACATTATGTCGTATTTTCCGGAATAACTGATGGTGTAATGTAGCTGCAAAACCAACGTGTCTCGTGCCAAGAACACAGGAAAGATTAATTCCCTTAGAACCTCCGACGGCGGTGACCCCAGTGGAGCAGGAGCGTCGATGATGACATAATCCTTTGCATCTTCGGCGGCATTGCCTACCATCCGGATTATCCACGGTTGCCTAGCATTCGAACGTGACGTCACATATATAAGTGTCCCACTGGGGTCAAAGCGAATTTGCTGCACTTTATCTGCCGGTATGGATGCCCCATTGGCACATCGCAGTCTCCGGTTTCCCTTTTGTGACACCTCCCAAAGCTCAAGCATAGACGGTGAACTTCTTGGCACAACGACTGTGAGCGCCCTGTCGCAGGCGATCTCATAAATCGCAACTACATTCCAATCATGTGCATACGATGCAACGTTGACGACCATTGACTTCATTGTACGTTGCAGAGGTTCTCTGTCCAGAATATTGTTCCCGTTCTCATTCCCGTCGAGATCAAAGAGTTCTCCTCTGGTGCTTACGACAAGATTTCGGCATACTGTCTGGATATAGCGCGTCGTGGCCAATCCGGCCTGTCGTGCTTCCTGCAAAGAAAAGTTCTCTCGTCTTGTAGACAGAAAAAGAGGCACGGCCCTCCAATCGGCCGGCTTGATTTCTACAAGCCTCACTAAGGAAATCTTCGAGAGGCTTTCTCCATCAATGAAAAGTATATCGTTCTGCAGTCCACAGATCTTGGACCACACATATTGAATTGCGCTTGTGGGTGTGTAGGCTGTAATGTCGACGGTTTTCGGCTTCTTGCACTTCAAATTGTACGCACGAGTACCATGGTTGTAACAGAAAACTATCAGCCAATCTTTGTCAATGTTCCATGTACAGGACCTACAAAGTCCTCTGATACCTTTTGGCCACAACACTACTGGCACAGGCAGCTCGACGCGCCAGAGTACAAGTCTTAGCTTGTGCTCTCCTGCAGTTGTATTCACAACTGCGCTGAGGTAAGCAAGGTCTTTAGATAGAGCGGGACGCATTAATCTTTTGCGCCTTTTGTAACGCATACGCTTCATGTGGACCAAGTCGATGAGCGAATGGGAGATACGGTCGCTGATGAAACGAACGGGGCAACCGAACCTTTTCTGTAAATAAACACCAGCATCATAGTCAAAGTGAATGCCTGTGTCACCAATCGAATCCATCGCAAAGGGTCTCCTCCCGGGTATCGTATGCCCTTCGTAGTATTCATTGACCGAGCACTGCACTGGCGTCGCATACGCCGCGGACTCTAATGAATGAGAGCGCGTGAAACTACATTCGCATATGCCAGGGTCAACCTTTTGGCGTTTTTCGAATCGTGCGTTGTACGCATTGCATTGCTCGTAGTACACCTGCCGACGTGTCTTCCAGAAACTTGACCAGTAGCACAGTGGACCAGACGCCGCGGCCATGTCCCATATTTCGTGTCCAAACTTTCCAGGAAGCTTTGGCGGCGTAGTCGCACAAGGCGGTGTGGGGCACGGCCATTGTTCGGGACACATCTGTCCGTCTAAGTTAAGACTCGATGATCTGAGTAAGCTCAAACTTGGACTATCCATATTTAGTTGGCCGACTTTTCTGCGCTCGGTTTTGCATTGAGCTTCCCAGCTATGATATTGAACCCATAACAGCCGTCCGTTTTCCGTGACTGCTATGTTCTCAATCCCGTATTGGCTGGGCTCGCCAGGTACAAATGACTGGTCGTAATTTTGGCAGTTGGCGGCAAGTTGCCTAAGAGTTGTCAAAGCGTTTTTAACGGCGTACCCGTTGATCTCGTCTCTAGGTCCATACTCGAGCTGGTATCCCAGACCCCATACACTGCTATTGAAGTCGTATTCTTCATCAGTGATGTCGAGAGACTGTTTGCCCACATGAGCGATACTATGACACTCATTAGCAAAAGCGTTGTAGTACGCCTCCCACTGGTTACCGAACAATTCACTTAGGATTCTGCGAACATGAAACATAGAGATGCTCTTTCTAAAAAGTGCAAAGTGACAGACGGTCCATAATGACTCGTCATCCAACGAATCGCTCACCGCCTCGAATATACCGGCCCCCAAGCAGAGATAAAGCAGCTTGGCCTGCCGGCATATCCGATATTGGCGTCGTGTTCGCATGTTTCTGTCTTGTGTTCTGTCTTGTGACTACTGCGGACTCGGAGTGCAATTGACCACGTGTATCAACTATCATTCCTAGATCTACTCATAATTACCATGTGGCCCAAGCGGTTGGTTGCTACGGAAGCCCGGAGGCAATTTCCCCTAGGAGAATTACGAGCAATAAGCGATATAGCCACTATAGACAGCCGACTACTCCTCGGCGACACGGCCGAGTTTCTGGCCCGAACGGCCGTGCCAGAAGTCGTTGCGCTCGAGCGCAGATTCGGGATCGGCTCCAGACGCATAGCGCTTCGAGGGCTTCTTGATATGGTCATTCTCGGGCATCACACGAACTTCGACGCCACTGTTGGCGCCGTACGGAGCGTACGTGGAGCCCACATCAGAGCGCAGGTTGGAGTTGGATCTGGCGTTAGGACGCTGTATAAAAAACGTATCGAAAGAAGCACATACTCAAAGATGTTGTCGCGTAGGCAAGCATCGGCACTCAGACGCTGGCGCTCGCGCTCCTCCTGACTCAGTTTAGCGGTGCGGTACGTCTCGTAGTGCTTGTTGTAGGTGATATCGCGGAGCTCTTCAAAGTGCGAGCCGAAAAGCACCGACTTGAGGATAGCAAAGTCGCAGAGCTCGGTATTCTCGGGGTCAAACGTACCCCATGGGTACTCACGGCTGCGGCCGCGACCCTTGGCGCCAATGATGGCAAACGGCAGCAGCGCCTTGAGCTCCTCGCACTGTTCGCGCGCCTCGTCGTCGCCCTCGTCGTAGGGGAAATCAAAGATCTTGATCTTGAAGCGGCGAATGTCGCGCATAATGAGCTGCTTGTTCTCGGCAATCTCGCTCTTAGTCAGGGTGTCGGCCTTTGCAATCACCGGAATCACATTGACACAGGCGCTCATGGCGATCATTGTGTCGATATCGAGCTGCTGGAGGCCATGGCCCGTCGGCTCGATAAAGTACAGCGCAACGTGCACGCAAGTGTCGCTAAACTTGGGGTCGCGGTTCACGCGGCTGCGAGCCGTGAGGAGCTCGTCGAAACGAGCCTCGAGGTAGCTCACAATGACATCGTCGCTGTTGTTAGCCGTCGCTAGCCATATCCTAGTTATACACCACTTACCAGTCCTCGTTGTTGACCATGTCGCCAAATCCGCTTGTCTCGATAACGTCGAGGTTGATCACGACATTGTCCTCGCCATCACGCATCTCGACTCGGTGCGGGATCAGACGCATCTCGCTTCCGTCATCCTTGGGATCGCAGACATCCACTGGTAGCGCGTCCTTGCCACAGAGCGTGTTGATAAACGTTGACTTGCCGACACTGCCACGGCCAACGAGCATGAGACATAGACGGAGACCTTTTTTGGTCAAGACTCGATGGCGCATGGCGCCAGTAGCCATCTAGGGTTAGTTGAGAGCTATTTTGGGTCGCACAACTGCATACCATTGATTTGAGCATTGATGTCATTGTGTATGTCAGTGATTAAGGCTCGTCGGGAGCTATGGGCCGTATATACATTCTGCTAAGCGCCGAGTTCAAGTAGTATGGAAGGGCGTGCACGGACCAGCGCATGAAACTAGGCCGGGATGGTGAATCCAACTCATTGTTTTTGGCTGCTGTTTTGAAGACTGTATTGTTTTGAGACACGCCCATTCTGAACAAGGTTTTTGGCAGTTACATAACGAGTACTCGCTGGTTTATACTCCACCGCTCGAACCTGGTCGCCTAAAACAGCAAGTGTACGGCTGACTTGGCTATGATATTACCAAATCCACTTCGTCACCTCTTGAATCATTGACTATTGATCCGGCCATACACGTTTCTACAATGGTCGAAAAGGTCGGGGTTTTGGACGGCCATAGCGACCGTGTGTGGGCAGTAGCAGTCCACCCGCGACTGCCGCTGATTGCAACTGCATCGGCTGATAAAACATCCCGGATCTACTCGCTAAAGCCGTCGGGGGGCCAACAGTTTCCGTTTATTCAGGCGCTCGAGGACTCGCACAAGCGTAGCATCCGAACTGTGGCCTGGAAACCAACTGGTGACACGCCGAGTCTCGCGCTTGGCTCGTTTGACGCTTCCGTGTCTGTATGGGGCCAGGAAGAGGATGGCGAGTGGGCATTTCTTGCTACTATTGAAGGCCACGAGAACGAAGTCAAGAGTGTTGCGTGGTCTCACGAGGGTTTCTTCCTAGCTACATGCTCGCGAGACAAGAGTATCTGGGTCTGGGAGGCCGACGACGCAAACGAGGAGTTTGAGTGCTTGTCGGTTCTCCAGGAGCATACGCAAGACGTCAAGCATGTCGCGTGGCACCCGCGAGAGTCACTACTGGCCTCGGCTTCGTACGATGACACTGTGCGCCTGTGGCGCGAGGACGACGATGACTGGACTTGCGTTGCGGAGCTCAAGGGCCACGAGAGCACCGTGTGGGACCTGGCATTTGAGACGCCCACCACCGAGAGCTATACTGCACGCCTTGTGACGTCGTCGGACGACCGCACCTGCATCGTGTGGGCGCGCGAGTCGTCATCTGGCGGTTCGGACCCCAACGCCCTGCCGTCTACACTGCGGTCAGCGCGCCCGACGGAGGAGTGGGTCAAGCAGGCAGTCCTGCCTGTCGTACATGATCGTGCCATCTATTCGATCGCATGGAGCCCGAATAGTGGCCGTATTGCATCCACGGGTGCAGACGGTCGTATTGCTATCTACAAAGAGTCCTCTCCCGGATCCTGGGCTGTCGAGAACGTCACTGACAATGCCCACGGCGTCAACGAAATCAACTCTGTGGAGTGGGCTCGCGACTATTCTCCCGATGCAGGCTCCTCGTCTGAGCTGCTCCTATCTGCCGGAGACGACTCGCAAGTTATCATCTGGCGTGTCTAGATCTGTATATTATTCTGGGAATCCAGAAGTGGCGTGTCTAGATCTGTATATTATTCTGGGAATCCCAGAAGCACTTCCCGTATTATGAATGCATGCTATGACTGACTCATTCACCTATAGGCAGCTGAAACTAGTGTCGCTTGGTACTCATTCAGTTGTTTTTATTGTTGACTATATATGTGCTACAAGTACTACACACATTCTCTGTGGTACCTACTGACCACTATATGATGGCTAGATTACATCTGCACAACCCTCACTGCAGATCATGTACGGATAAGATCTCGACCGATTGGCGGGATGAAACTTCGTATTCCAGATAATAATAATGTCTACTCTGACCAACCTTGAGCTCCATATCCACATTCCGTACTGGCCTGCTGATCAGAACTTTTACTGTCATGAGCATCAGATCAGCGTGGCCCATCAAATTTAAACATTAGCGCGTCCCTCAGTCTACTGAAAAGCGCGTTCAACAGTAGACATCCCACGCTTACGTGACCCTTTCAACAGACATTAGAATTAGCATGCGTCAATGCCCGGGCGGAACGCGCGGCGATGACCGATGCAAGGTCCCGCCGGTATCGTTGACGCGTTCTCATGTGACATGCTCTCATCACTCGCTGCACATACAGTTCAGCCCAGGGCAGAAACAAGGCGTCACGTTCATGAGTATCCACGCAAGCGAGCAATACTATACGGCTATCGGGGCTTGCACCTTAAAAGAGCCCTGACCTACATTATCACGCCCTTAATCCCTCCCTATGGACCTGCAGTACCCCACATGTTGGTGGGGTCTGCAGCTGCGAGGAAAGACGATCAATTTTCCGGCTAAACCAATCTCCTTTCTGAAATCCGCATTTTACGTCACGCATCATTAGCACTATCGAAAATGTATAAAACTGCCGAGCACGGACGCCAATCGCGATCGTACCATATCATCGGTTCAGTCGACATAAGACCAATCACCAAGTCGATAGAATCATGCTAATTCGTGCAGTTTCGCTTGCGGCAGCGGCGTTGGCTGTCGGTTGCCAAGCTGCGACATGCGACGAGAAGCCAAACATACTGTTTATTTTGGTGGACGATCAGGACAAGGCTCTCAACTCTCTAGACTACATGTAAGTCGCTCTTTTCTAAACCCGAATCTACTGCTAACGACAGGCCAAACGTGCAAAAGTACCTGATAGACGAAGGCCTGGAGATCGAGAATCACTTTTGCACCACTGCTTTGTGCTGTCCTAGCCGAGTGTCGCTTCTTCGCGGCCAGATGGCCCACAACACTAATGTGACAGACGTGGAGATGCCCTACGGAGGGCTGCCCAAGTTTGTTGCCGAAGGGTTGAACGAGGACTACCTTCCTCTATGGATGCAGGACGCAGGCTACGAAACATACTATATCGGCAAGATTATGAACCAGGTCTCGGTCGGGGTTTACCAGGAAGACTGGCCCAAGGGATGGACGGCCGCCGATTTGCTCATTGACCCTTACACGTACCAGTACTACAATGCTGGATTTGCCTACAATGCCGGGCCCTTGCGCAACTACGCCGGCAAGTACAGCACTGATGTTATTGCCAATGAGTCCTCGGCATGGCTCGGTGACATCATCGAGCGACAGCAACAGGCCAGAGAGGATGGCGATGATGCTACGCCGTTTTTCTTCGTTGCTGCTCCCATTGGGCCCCATTCGACAATGACGTTTCCGGAAGAAGCGCCATTCATCGAGGCACCTCAGTATGCGGAGCGGCACGCTGGTCTTTTCGCCGACGTCCAGATTCCGCGCACCGCAAACTTCAACCCTGAAAAAGTATCTGGTGCCGCATGGATCCGCGACCAGCAAATTCTCAACGACACACAGGTCCAGGTCCTTGATGAATTCTACAGATCGCGTCTGCGGGCCCTACAGGCAGTTGATGAGTTGGTAGAGAGACTTGTGCTTCAACTGGACAGTGCAGGACTACTAAACAACACCTACATCTTCTACTCAAGCGACAATGGATATCATCTAGGACACCACCGTTGTCCTGCCGGAAAGAGTCTTGCATACGAAGAAGACATCAACGTGCCGCTGATTGTGCGTGGTCCTGGCATTGAACCGGGATCTAAGTCTCAACGCGTGTCTGGCCACGTTGACCTTGCTCCAACATTTCTCAAACTGGCTGGCGCCTGTCCACGAGACATCTTCGATGGCAAGGCTATAAATCTGACGCCTGACGAGACCATGACACAGGACTCGGAGGCAGATGAGCACGTCCAGATTGAGTTCTGGGGAAATGCCGGCTTTGAGATGCCTGGAGGGACAATGGGAGCACAGGCAGGAAATACATATAAGGCGGTGCGGCTTCTCAGCACAGACTACTCGCTTTTTTACTCTTCTTGGTGTTCGGGAGAACACGAGCTGTACGACATGAAAGCCGATCCAGACCAGATGTACAACCTGCTGTTACCCGACGAGGCACTCCAAGTGGCACAAAACGGAGCCACGTCCAAAAACCTGCGACTAGACGGTGAAAATGTGCTGCTGTTCGGCCGGACCCCAGAAGACGTCGCAAAAAGGCTCGACGGCTTGCTGTTTGTTCTGAAGGACTGTCAGGCGGACACTTGCCGCAGACCGTGGCAGAACCTACACGAGAGTACTGGTGGCGATGTGTCTTCGATCCTAGATGCGCTGTCACCTGAATACGACAGCTTCTACAGCCAGCTACCGAAAGTCACCTTTGAGACCTGTGCGTTGGGATACATCCGCTCCAACGAGGGCGAGTCATGGGCTGGATATCTGGAGTCAGCCGACCAGCTCATCCACGACACTCCTACGTGAGAAATTATCAATAACACAGTGGTTTTGCTTTCTTTTCCCTGGGCGCGCCCCCAGATCCCTGTAGCAACTGCTTCGCAGTTGATTTCGGACCAAGTGACTCTGGTTCGCAAACTTTTGGGCTGCTACGAGAGTCTGGGCACAGCACAGTAAACCCAATATTGGTACCTGGCAAGCAAGCAAACGTCCTTTGATCGGTATCTGGCGTTTTGGGTGCATTGCACGTTTAGGCTTCTGGTGGTAGATTAGCTTCGTAGCTGCGAAAACAGCAGCAGCGGTCATATGAGAGCGAAAACACGACTTCCCGTCCGATCAGTCCTAGTTAAGCGTTCTACAGCTACACCAAGTAATGCAGTGGGTGACCATGCGTGAACAGGTAGTACTGCTGCTCCCTTTTTTTTTCTTCTGGCTTCAAGTCGAAGGACCCCCACCAGAGTTTACGTGATCCAAAACTAGTTGTATTAAAATACACACATTGAAGTTGGCGGGGTCCGATTGCCCCGCGTTGACAGTGCACGTCACTAAATTCAGGAACTTTTAAGGTCTATAGCTTCAATGTTCTATTATATGGACCAAAAAACGCTTAGAAGTACTCTTAAGATCGATCGTTGGCTAATATGTGAAATTCGTAAGTACCCATAGCTCGACTTCCGGACATCAGACACTTGGCCATCCTGAAATGAACTGACTGAGACTACAGCACTGTACCTAGTGCTGACAATCGAAAACGTACATATACTATCTAGTATGCAAGTATTCGTTGTATGTCAACGATGACCTCAGCTTAATGGTACACCTGCAGATTGCGCCATCGGTCCGGGGTATTGCTTCATGCTGCATGCTATAAAGTAGAGGTGGCCGACGACGGTCTCCAGACAGTAGAGTACTTCCGACCAATGTTAGTTCAGGCTGCTCTGCTTGCTGCTGCAGTAGCGCTAGGTTACAATGCATTCGGAAATCAGGGCCAGCACGCACTTGGCACGAGTGGATCAGAGCATAAGCCCAACATCCTTTTCATCTTCACAGACGACCAGGACAAGGTTATGAACTCACTGGACTACATGTAAGTTATATTTTGTTGGAAAACCAAAGGCTAAGACTGATGGCAGGCCATTGCTTCAAAAGTACCTAGTGGACGAGGGCACTGAGATCGAGAATCACTTTTGCACGACGGCCCTGTGCTGTCCTAGCCGGGTCTCGCTTCTGCGTGGGCAGATGGCACACAACACCAACGTCACAGATGTCCACGTACCGTACGGTGGGTTGCCCAAGTTCGTCTCCGAGGGACACAATGACAACTACCTGCCGATCTGGCTGCAGGAGGCTGGGTACGAGACATACTACATTGGCAAGATCATGAACCAGGTGACGGTCGACTTGTACCAAAAGTACTGGCCCAAGGGATGGACTGACGCGGACTTTCTGATCGATCCATTCACGTACCAGTACTACAATGCGACTTTTGCGCGCAATGGCGGCCCATTGCGCAACTACGCCGGCCAGTACAGCACCGACATTATTGCCGATGAGTCGGAAGACTGGCTCGATGGCATCATAGAGCGCCAGCAGGAAGCGAGACGTGCCGGCAAAGAGCCGAAACCGTTCTTCTTTGTGTCGGCGCCTATTGGATGCCACTCGACCATGACATTCAATAAGGGTGCTGGCGATCATCCCATTCCGCACGTTGACAGGCCGCAGTACCCCGAACGGCATGCGCATCTTTTTAATGACGTGAAGATCCCAAGAACCGACAATTTTAACCCCGACAAGCCGTCTGGCGCCGGCTGGGTCAGAGACCAACAGATCCTCGACGACGCTCAGATTGACGTGCTCGACGAGTACTACCGGGCGCGTCTGCGCTCGCTCCAGTCCGTCGACGAGCTCGTCGAACGACTCGTACTCAAACTTGAGAAAGCTGGAATCCTAGACAACACGTACATATTCTACTCGAGCGACAACGGGTTCCACCTCGGCCAGCACCGCTGCGGTGCCGGCAAGGGCACAGCATACGAGGAGGACATCAATATTCCGCTTATTGTGCGCGGACCTGGCGTTAGCAAGGGCGCCAAGTCTAAGCGTGTGTCTGGACATCTCGACCTCGCGCCGACGTTCCTCCAACTCGCTGGCGCACCGTTCCCTGACTTTTTCGATGGCAAACCCATTAGTTTGGTGGAACAAGATCAAGAGTACACAGGCTCTGAGGAGCACGTCCAGGTTGAGTACTGGGGTCACGCATTCAAAGAGACACCTGGATCCGACTTTGTTACTCCTGGCAACACCTACAAGGCTCTTCGACTTCTCAGCAACGACTACTCGCTCTTCTACTCAGTGTGGTGCAATGGCGACCGCGAACTATACGACATGCGGGCAGACCCCGACCAGCTGCATAACCTTTTGCTTGCCGACGAGGCATTGGCCCTCGCTAAATCCAGCCACGAGAGCACAAACCTCCGTCTCGAAGGCGACGACGTTGTTCTCTTTGGCCGCTCGCCCGCCGACGTAGGCGAGCGTCTCGACGGGCTCCTATTCATCCTCAAGGACTGTCAGGCCGATACGTGTCGTCGGCCGTGGCACAACCTCCACGGCCAGCGAGGCGACCACGTCTTTTCCATCTCGGACGCCCTGTCCCCGGCCTACGACTCCTTCTACTCCGGCCTCCCCAAGGTCAAGTTTGACACCTGTGCCCTCGGCTACATCCGCGAGAACGAGGGCCTCTCCTGGCAAGACTACGTCCAATCTGGCGACCAGCTCATCTACGACACTCCGACGTAGACTGGAATTCCAGCGTTTTTCTTTTTCCTGGGGGCGCTGCCCCCAGACCCCCGTAGCAACCGCTTCGCGGTTGAGCTCGACATCAAATCTCAGCTGATACAGGGCGTCTGGTGTGGGGACAGAGTCCCCTTGGAAACAATAATAAATAAAGTAATGATGATGATCCTGGGCCTACGTCCGTAATCTGGTAGCAACCACTTTGCAGGTGAAAAACTTGCTCGGTCATATCCCAACTGCGAAGCAGTTGCTACGGGGGTCTGGGGGCAGCGCCCCCAGATAAAAAAGGCACACAAAAAAGTAGTTTTATCACAAAGTCAACGCGTTGAGTCCCGGGTCGACTTGACATTTTGCCGTTTTGGGAATATGGCATAATATGCAACGTTTCCCTAGAAACGCGGGCACGAGCCTCCACCCCTGACAAGACGCGAGGGCGCGTTGCAGACAGCCAGCTGCAGTTGCACCTAATTTTTTGTTTGGTTGAGCCACAAAACAGCTCGCTATTGGTGGTCGTGGCTTGGATTGAGGCCCAGTCGGGGGACCACAAGGGTGTCTGCGACGTGCTCAGTGAGTAGGGCTTTGTCTTTTTTGTTACTAGTCTAAAGTTGTTTGTCTCGATACAGGACAGGACGACCCAGAATCAAGGCAGCCTGCTGATTATTTGGCATTGCATTGTGCGTGTTGAAACGCCTGGTCTGGCAACAGATGGCACGGCTCTGACAGTCATACTGAGACAAACTAAATGGCGGCCCTGGTGCACAAGGCAGCGATGGGCAATGGCGGCCATGACGAGGGAGAGACGTTTTACGACACTACGGCCGAGGACCATGGGCACGAGGCGAGTGCGTGGGGGAATAGCGACGATACAGGAGAGTGGGTTCCCAAGACGCGCAAACCGTCTGGTCGACCTGAACTGAAACCGACGAGACGGTCCTCGCGGGTTCCTGGCGAGTGGGTTGATGATACCCAAGTCGATGAGGACAGTCAGGAGGATGAAGGTGATGAGCGGCACGAGTCTGACGAGGCAGAGGGGTTTGCAGATGTGGACGACGCTGATAATGGGGGCCAGAAGCAGGATCTTGGATTTGATCAGGAACTGCACCAGCATGAACGTGCTGGTGGTGCTCGTCCAGTAGCTGAAGCCGCCCGGCCCACCCGAAGCAAGTCGTCTACACCGGCTGCGCGCAGTGTGACAGAGACGACGACCACACGCAAATCAAAATCGCCGCCTGGGCCGTCGCGTACAAGCGGCTCAGGGTCCGATGCATCACTCCTTGATATGCGGGCCACACCCCAGAGGCTCGACGGTGAGGCGTTTCTGTCGGATGACAGCCTCGAGGAGCCCGGGAGCACAGTAATGCATGGAGTGAGCCCGGTTCGAAGGGCTTTGGAGGGCAAGTCGGCCACGCCTAGTGGTGCAGGTACTGATGGCGGCGGCGGCGGCGGCGGCGTCAGACGCACAGACTCTGGCGGCGTGCGCGAGCAACAGAGCCTCATCGACAAGCTGCAGCGCGAGAACTTTGAGCTCAAGCTGCGCATCACGTTGCTGACAGAGTCGTTCCAGGAGACGTCTGGAATGAGCGAGGCGGAACTGCGCAAGCGGCTGGCAGACGAACTACAGCGCTACGAGATGCTACAGATCGACTACCGGCTGCTGCGCGAGAACTTTGACAAGCAGGTCGCCGGGCACGAGCGCGATCTCGACGAGGCTCAGGCGCAGCTGCGAATGCTCGAGGAGGATAACGCACGGCTTGTGGCGGAGCTGCGAGATCTGGAATACGAGCGCGACGAGCTGGCACGCGTTGAAGAGGACTACTATGCTCTTAAAAGCCAGATCGACGGCAGCCGTGACATGCGCGCCGGCTCGTCGACGGCCGTCGCCGCCGAGTTCCCAGACAGTCCTGCGTGCAACTCGATGCGCTCGCTTGTGCAGAGGCTCAACTCCAACAACGAGCAGCTCAAGCGGCGCATCTATGAGGACGAGCGGGAGAGCGCAACATCTTCGCCGCCGTTCCAGAGAGGGGGTGGTGACAAATGGGGCCAGACCATCCGCTTGCTGCAGTCGCTTCTGGCGCAGCTAGACTACGACTCGGATCTGTCACCGGGTCGTCGGTCGCCGGCGTCGCCTGACGGCGTCGTTCTCGATCTTGTCGCGCGCCTGGAGGTTGCAGTCGACCGGTTCAAGCAGCGCTACGCCAACCTCGAGGCCCAGTACCAGAACGAGCGCTTGCAGCTTCAGCGCGAGCTGCTGGCGACGTCAACGGACCTGCGCGACACCATCAAGGACAAAAATGCACTGCAGGCGCTCGTCCACGACCAGGAGGATGAGCTCGACCGGTTGCACGAGGAGCTGCGACTAAGGCGCACTGATAGCCCCGTCGACGGCCTCAAGGCAGGCGTCGAGCTGCGCAAGGCTCAGCGCGAGCTCGACAAGTATCGTACTGTCGTCGATGAGCTTCTCGGGTTTGTGCACGAGCACTATGATTCCCACGCAGACGTCGCCACTCTGACAGAGTACCTACGGGACATCTTCAAACTGGTTGGCACCATCGAGGAGATTCGCAAGAACTTTGACGAGATGGAGGCCCAGACGCGGCAGCGCGAGGATGCGCTAGCCAGCCTGACGGCCGAGCGAGACGCCCTAGCTGCCGACATTGACAAGTTCAAGGCCCGCCAGCGTGCCGATGCCAAAAATCTGCAGGACGCCAAGGAGGCTAGCCAGCAGCTAGAGTCTGAAAAGGTCGATCTCGAGCGCAGCCGGTCCAAACTGGAGGCTGAAAAGGCCCAACTCGCAAAGGAAAAAGCTAGTCTTGAAATCCGCGCCGAGTCGCTCCAGAAGCAAGTCGAGGAGAATGGGTACGCTCTTGCTGAAGACCTCGCCAAGGCCACCGAGAAACTGCGCATCAGCGAGCGTGAAAACAAAGAGCTCAAACGCCGAGTCGACGCATTTGAGCAGTCTGCAACCGGCTCAACCGAACGAGCGCTCGGCGATACCAAGGCTGCCAAGCGGCTCGGCGATGCCCAACGCGAGACAGAAACCCTCCTCCGCGACAAGAAGCTCCTCGAAGACCGCGTCAAATCTCTCGAGGACAAGCTCGCGTTCGAAACAACAAAGTCCGACGGCCTGTCAGCCAAGCTTCGCAGCGGCAGCGGCCACTCGCGTCAGTCGAGCGGCACCGGCATCCGCAGCAACCTCGAGATGCAAAAGGCGTTCCAGGCAGAAAGCTACAAGCGTCTCATCACCCTCCAGGAGCAGGTCGACCGCCTTGAAAAGGACCGCCGCGACGACCACGAGACCATCAAGTTTCTGCAGGCCAAGGCCAATAAGAACCATAACGACAGCTACCGCATCGTCACGTCTTTCTTCCTCAAGGGCGAGAAACTTCTATCTCCAGAGGAGGCACAGAAAATCAGCGCCCGCCTTGCAGAGATCAAGAAGCACGACAACGGCAAACTGCCGCTCATGGAGGCCCTCATGATGGAGACTCTGGATAATCTTGTCCGCAAACACGAGCGAGAGCGTCGCGAACCACCACAAGAAGCGCCCAGCCAAGACTCGAGCTCATCCAAGTCCAACAGCAAGCTGTGGGCCGCCCGCTACCAAGAGCTGGAACGCCGTCTTGCCAAGGAGGAGGCCCTCCGTCGTGCCGAGCGCGAGAGCTACGAGCAGCGTCTTCAGCAAATGACCCAAGAGGTCCTTATGCAGCGCACCGAGAACCAAAAGCTCAAGTAGAGCATCTTACGAATGTTATGCTATGACCGTTTGTTTTGTTTCCTGGGGGCTGTGCCCCCAGACCCCCGTAGCAACTGGGCTTCGCAGTTGGGATTGGCTGGTTTTGGGGTATTAATGTTCGTCATTGAAGACGGTACTGACTTTACAATGCACATATATGTACGCATACTGCGAATTTATGCGCATATTTAGTACCGGGACGTGGTCAAGTACATCATAGAACATCAGTTTCAACAACTTGGGCGTCTGGTGTAGTTGGTTATCACGTGCGCTTAGCATGCGCGAGGTCCCCGGTTCGACTCCGGTGTCGTCCATATTTTTGCCTTCTAAGGCCATTTTTTTGATCATGACAGCTCTTGACTCGACTCACTCTTCGAAAGTGCTTTGATTGTTGTTTTTTTTGGGGGGGGGGGTCGTGAAGTGTTGCGCGTTTCTCTCAGACGTTGCACGACTCGGAGAAAGCATAGTTATGCGACAACAATTGGGCGTCTGGTGTAGTTGGTTATCACGTGCGCTTAGCATGCGCGAGGTCCCCGGTTCGACTCCGGTGTCGTCCATTTTTGCTCATACGAGCTCTCTTTTTGCACAAATGGTCTTCAGCTTGGAATGGGGGCCGATTTTTTTTGCGGTGGTGACGCTTAGTGTCAAGTATAAATTGGACCGATACAAGTCACACACCGTTATGCATTATGCAGGAATGCGATGCGCACGCGACAAAAGTAAACACACTAAGAAATCAAACGCCATCTCGGATCCATGGAGCCTAGCACTCCTCGTAAACAGAGGAGGCCGCCGGGCTCCGCCGGTGTTATTGTGGCTACTCCGTCACAAGCAACGTCCAAAGACTCGGCGTTCGAGGACACTTATGTGAGTAGTATACACAGTTTTTGGTCTCGAAGTGCAGATCTAACAGCAGCGAATCCATGGAAGCTTAGGTAGGGGAGCCCATGGAAGAGTATACAGTGCGCTAAATGTCAAGACAGGCCAAATGGTGGCCGTCAAGCAGATCGACATTGGTCGGGCATCGTCGTCGGTGGTAGACGCCGTCATGCTGGAGATCGACCTGCTCAAAAACCTCAACCACCCAAACATCGTCAAGTACCACGGATTCGTCAAGACACAGGAAAAACTGTCAATCATTCTAGAGCTATGCGAGAATGGATCGTTGCGCGACATGGCCAAGAACTTTGGCAACCTGCCCGAGGGTTTGGTCGTCGTGTACATGAAGCAGGTGCTCGAGGGTCTGCACTACCTGCACAGCCAGGGTACTATTCACCGGGACATCAAGGGCGCCAATATTCTCGCCACAAAGACAGGATCGGTAAAGCTAGCTGATTTCGGCGTCGCGACAAAGTTGGTGGCCCAGGGTGACTCAGAGGGCGGTGTTGCCGGTACGCCAAATTTCATGGCGCCTGAGATTATCGAGCTTAATGGCGCATCGCCGGCCTCGGACATCTGGTCTCTTGGCTGTACGATTATTGAGCTCATGACCGGCAGCCCGCCGTATGCTCACCTAGACCAGATGGCGGCACTGTTTGCCATTGTCGACGACGAGTGTCCGAAACTACCAGATGCCATTTCACCGGGCCTGCGAGATTTCTTACTGCAGTGCTTTCGAAAAGATCCAAATCTGCGGCCGTCTGCCGAGCGTTTATTACGGCATCCATGGATTACAGGGACAAAAGGGTCTGTCAAGGAAAGAGCCAGAGGAATGGCCAAGGATGTGAACCAGGAGACTGCAAAAAAGGAAGCGGCAAACGAAAACGGCCAAAGGCTTAGGACAAAACAAAAGTCGTCTGCTGCAAACGGCAAGAATTTGAGCAAAAGCGCAGCAATGCTGCTCAAGTATTCTGAAGATGGCGACGATGGGTTCTTGTCGGAAGAGGAGCAAAAACACCTTGCGAAAAAGACAGTTGCATCGCCGCCGCCCGAAAAAAACCCCAAAAAGGATGCAAAAAACATTGTAAAAAGCAGTGTCGACAATTACCGAGAAGACGGTGGGGACGACTTTTCGGATCTTATTGGAGACATCAATCCCAGACTCGTCAAGACGTGGAGGCGCGCACCGGCACAAAAGCTGCCATCAACGTTGCAGGACGACGTGGGCGACGACGAGTCGCTAGGCCCAGTCAAACAGGTGAATCTGGCACAGTTTGCCGAGGAGGGCGAGTCTGCCGACATTAGCATGGATATCGAGGATACAGATGCACTGGAGCGGTCGTTCGGGGACTTGTCAGTGAAGAAGCGTGGCCGCGAGGCGACACAAGAAGGATGGGACGATGCCGACCCGTTTGCGAGTTTTGAGGCATCGTATGACTCGACAGAACTCAAGGCCAGAGGCATCTTGGCCGCCAAGCAGTCCGAGCTGGAAGAGCTTGTCAAGAAGCTGAGCCCAAAGCTGTCGGAGCAGGAACTGGCGTCGCTAAGCGGGCGGATAGTTGCAGCATTACGCGACTATCCCGACACAGCCAAGGCCATTGTGGCCACACAGGGCTGGCTGACTGTCTTGGAGATTCTGGAAAAGACGACAAACGGCGACCGGACGCTCGACCGCGACCTGCTTGAGATCATGCGCATCACGGTCTCGACGCACCCGGATATTGTGCGCAATCTCTGTGTTGTGGACGGCCTGCGGACACTCGGAAAGTTTGTTTCCAAACGGTACGCGCGCGAGTACCGCCGCGAGGTGTCGCTTGTGTGCGAGTCCATCTGCGGGACCGACGATGGAGTGGCGCTATTTGCGACGAGCGGAAGCATGCCGATCCTGGCGGAGCTGCTCGATGACGACTTTACCGCCAACCGCGAGCTTGTGCTGCGGGGTGTCGGGTGCCTGTGGCGCGTGTTTGAGTACTTTGGCATCTCGTCGGAGCGCAACGTCGTGTGCCGGCGGTTGTCGCGCGACGGGCTCCACGACGTGTTGGTGCAGACGCTTCTATCGCTGGCGTGGGCCAACGAGGGCCCCAATTCTGATGCTCGGGCCGGCGCGGATCAGGTCGCCAAGGTTCTGCTGTGCTTTTCGCAGGCCGACACGCACGTCAAGGAACTCGTGGCGACGCGGCCGGTGTTCCGGGGGCTGCTGCGGTGCTACCCGCGGCTGAGCGAGGCGGCCCAGCTCACGGTGCTCAAATTTCTGCGCAACACGGCCGCCGTCGAGGCCAATCTCGGCGCGATGCAAAACGCCAACGTCATTGAGGATCTCACACGGCTGCTCGACGACGCCAAACGCCGCGAACCGCCGCAGCGGTTCAAAGAAGTCAGCACGCAGGTCGTCCCGATCCTCTTCAGCCTGTGCCGTCTCAGCCCGTCTCGCCAGGAAGAGGCGGCCGTCGCGGGCGCCGTACCGCTCCTGCAGGACATTGCCGTCGGAGAAACGCCGCTTCGGCAGTTTGCGCTGCCCATTTTATGCGAGATGGCGTCGCACGGCGGGTCCAAGTGCCATGCCGAGCTGTGGCGCGCTTCGGGCCTTGATACGTTCCTTAGTCTCGTCGCCGATCCGTATTGGCAGTCAAACGCGTTCGACGCCATTGCTGGCTGGCAGCGGTCCGAGGCGGCCCGCGTTGAGTCCGTGCTCATAACCTCTTCGAGCCGGTCCAAGCTCGTCTCGGGTCTCGAAGCAGCCAAGAGCCACACCATCAACATGGTCCTGGAAGCGTTCACGCGCATGCTGGCCCTGTCGCGCGCCCTCTCACGCGCCGTCTCGCCCACAAAAATCCTCACCATCGTGCGCGCCCGCCTCCCCTCGGCCGACGCCGTCACCTCCATCAACCTCCTCCGGCTCGTCCGCACCCTCATGGAGCACAACCCGCGCGTCTACACACGTCTCGAGGAAACAGGCTTCCGCACCGTCCTCAAATCCATGGCCCGCAGCACCTCGACGCCCGTCATGGTCCGCCAGCTCGCCCTCGAGATCGTCAAGCTCTCCCACACGCCCAAGCCCCGCCACTGATACCCGCTGGGCTCTGTACATTATTGACTGTTGACTGTATTCTTTTTCCTGGGGGTTCCACCCCCAGACCCCCGTAGCAACTGCTTCGCAGTTGAAATTCGGGCCTAGTGAGTTGCAAAAAAACAGCATTTGTAGCATTAAGCTGTCTCGTGACTCAGATCAACTGCGAAGCAATTGGCTATGGGGGTCTCGGTAAAATATTGACTGTTGACTCCATTTTTTTTTCTACCTGGGGGTTCCACCCCCAGACCCGCGTAGCAACTGCTTCGCAGTTGAAATATGGGCCTACTGAGTTACCAAAAACAGCATTTGTAGCATTAAACTGTCTCGTGACTCAGATCAACTGCGAAGCAGTTGCTACGGGGGTCTGGGGGTGGAACCCCCAGAAAAAAATATAAAAGTAAACGTCACACCCCGAGCTCAACTGCGAAGCAGTTGCTACGGGGGTCTGGGGGTGGAACCCCCAGGAAGAGGAAAAAAGACCCGCACAAGAAGGTATCAATGCATATTAGTACGTAGGCCAAGAGACCAAATAAAATACCCAACAAGAATGCAACCACAATCACTCAATCGTCATGCCCTCGAGGTCGTCGAGCAGCTCGTCCACGTTGATGGTGGGACCGTCGTCCTCGCCCTCGTCGTCGGCCATGCTGTCGTCGGGCGCCGGAGCGGCGGCCGGAGCGGCCGAGTTGGACGCCTTGTACAGATTGATGGTGCCGCGGAGCTCCTGGTCCTCCTCGAGCTCCTGCAGGAAGAGCTCGTAGTCGCGCTCGACGCGCTCGCGGTCCGCCTGGGCGCTGCGGCCGGCGGCGACGTCGTCCTCCTGCTCCTTGGCCATGCGGCGGAGCTTCCAGTTGCGGTTGCCAGGCTTGCGGCGGCGGCGGTAGTGCTTCTTGACCAGCACAACGTCGGGCCGCTCGCCGTGGCCGAGTGTCTCCCAGTGGTCGTTGTTGAAGTTGGAGTTGGTCAGGAAGTAGCCAAGCACATCGTCGCCCGGATGCAGAATGCCGCCGAGGTGCGTCCGCACCACGTACTGGTTGTCAAACGCGCCGTCGCGCGCAATGGCGCAGTCAGCGAGCGCCCACTTGCCGCGGACGGGGCCCAACGGCGTCACGTCGAGCACCACAAAGTTGACGAGCTCCGACGAGTCGCACAGGGACGGAAACGGCGTCCGCCAGTACACGGTGGGCGGGACCTCGCACGTCTGCAAGGTGTTGGGATCCAGAAACTGCAGCGAGCTCTGGACGCGCGAGCACAGCACCACCGGGTTGATGTTGCCGAGCGAGTGCGCGAGCGCCTTGGGCAGCACCACCAGGTCGTCGCGGCAAATGGGAACAATCTCGACCGAAAACGTAAACTTGAACGCCTTGGTGCCGGTGTGCGTGTCCTGCGAAATCAGCTCCTCGGACCGCTTGTACCGCATCGGCACCGCCACCTGCAGAAAGTCGATCATGCGCTGGGCGTGGTTGCGCACCGCGTAGTAAAAGTCGATGCCGTCCCTCGACTCGCGGATCGACACCGTGTCGACATGCGCATTGTGCTTGAGAATCAGCTGCTCCAGATAGAAGAACGTGCGCTTGTGGGGCACCTTTTGCCGGATCTGCACCGCCGCCCGCCACGTGTTGACGGTGAACGACCGGGCGCAGTCGGGGCACTGCGTCGCCACCACGACAAACTCAACCTCAAACGTCTGCTGCACAATAACCGTCGGCTGTGCCTCGCCCTGCACAGTCAGCGAGATGCGGATCCGCCGCGAGTGCGGTTCTGTCCAAATGAACTTTGCGTCTGTCAACCGCACCTTTGCGAGTCCTTTTAGTCTGCGGAGAAGAATCGCCAGCAGCTCGCGGCTCTCGGGCTCTGCCGGCATCCACTGTTGCGGCGGCTGCAGGAACCGTTCACAGTTGCGGCAGAACTGGACCGTCGCCTCCCGCGGCAGTCCGGCCGTGATATCGGTTGTGAGCCGGATGCAGTCGTAGCACATGGTCAGGCCTTTTGTTCCGTCCATGGCCTGGCCACAGTTGCAGCACAGCACCGTTGCCGGTGTGTGCTGGATCAGCCCTGTTTCTGTGTACTCCATCTCCAAGGGGCTCTTTTTTTGGCTGTGGTTGTTTTGGAGCTGGCTTAGTTTTCCGGACTTTTTGACGTTTTGCAAAAAAAATCCCCCGGTCGTGATGCGGTTGTCCCGGCAACCCTTATCTTTTGGCTTGATAAGCATTATGCTTTCAAGTGCATATGCTTTCGGAGCTGCGCATCTTTTTTCCTGGGGGCTCTGCCCCCAGACCCCGTAGCAACTGCTTCGCAGTTGATTTGAGGGTGTTTTTGGATTGGGAAGGGAAAGAAAGCGGTTGATGCAAGGGATGTGGAGTAGTGCCCATGGGGAACAGCTTGATGGTGTGCCCTTTTTTTTTTCCTGGGGGCGCTGCCCCCAGACCCCCGTAGCAACCGCTTCGCGGTTGATTTCCGTCGCCCGCTCGTTCCAACTGCGAAGCAGTTGCTACGGGGGTCTGGGGGTGGAACCCCCAGGAAAAAAAAAAACGACACGAAGCACGGTATGCAGCATAAATGCACGCCCCTCGCGCCCGATGCAGAGTTACCCGGGCGTTCCCAATTTTGCATGTTCTGGCAGGCTGCCCAAAAGGCCACTCAGAGTAATTACACTGGCAAAGCAGCGAGACGCTGGCTAACACGCATCGTAGCAGCAGCAACCTCGCACCCAGTCTGCAACGGCAAGGCCGACTCGTGACGGCACCCGTTGACCTATAGACAGCAAGTTTCCCGACCCACGCGGCGACAATTGCCCGCGCCGACGACATTCGGCGCGACGCAGCCACGGCGCCCTCGGCACCATCAGTAGCAGCAACGGCGGCGAGTGTCGACGACAACGCGTCTACAGTGTACGAAAGTACGCTTGCGCAGCTCGCTCTGTTAGCTGGCGACGTGACAGACGAGAATCTGGTACCGACTGGAGCGGCGATTGAGCAGGTGAGTGTTTGTTTTTTGGCTCTTGGTGTTCGTGGACGGGTACATTTAGGTCTCGAGGTGCACTGGCACTCGATTGCGAAGGGAGGCTAACTCCCAGATCTGCGCGGAATCGGATCCGAAAGTATACGCCGTATTTTTACAGCGACTTGCTGCCCGCGCGTGGACTGGCACACAGCTTGTAGACGGGCCTCTAGGCAAGCTTTTTAGCTCCCAAGTCAATAAGCTTGCCACGAGCGTTGATCGGGCGCCGATTATTCGCGATCTCGTACACACCGATCGCGAGTACAAAGCGCTCTTTTCGGCAGTAGGAGCTGGTGACTTTGAGCGGTTTGTTCTCTCGGTTTTTCTGAAGGACTCTGTTGGAGCCGGTGCGTGCCATTCCTTGTGTTTTCTGCAGCGGGCGCTGCCAGCAGGCCCCCACAGCAACTGCCATTCTCTTTTTTTTTTCTTTTTTTTTTTTTCCTGGGGGCGCTGCCCCCAGACCCCCGTAGCAACCGCTTCGCGGTTGGTCCTGCTTGGTCCCTTTTTCAACTGCGAAGCAGTTGCTACGGGGGTCTGGGGGCAGCGCCCCCAGGAAAAAAAAAAAAAGAGGAGCATGGTGTCTGGGGGTGGAAATATAGAACAACACTAACGACAGCCAAACTATACGTTGGAACTGCGGACGAAAAGAGAGTAGAGGCGATTTTGCACGGTGCCTCGGATAGGACACAAGCAAGGATGGATATTCTAAATACGCTCAAGGGAGAGCTCGACGGGGGTGGAGGCGACGCCAAGCGGCTGACTGCCGCGCTGCAGGGCGCCCACCCCAAACTGCAGGACGCCGAGACGGCGCTCGTGCTGCGGGCAGTGTCGAGCAATTTGAAGTGGAACGTCAACGTGGTGGGCGAGGCGATCCGGCCGCTGGTCGACGGCGCCGACTGGAAGCGCGTGGTTGAGCATTTGGAGGATGGTGACGGCGACGGCATGCCGGCCCTCAGCCTCGGAAGCACGGACGCACTAGTCAATTTGCTAAAGACGCTGTCGCTCGCGGCCCAGGAACGCAAGGTTCAGGCGGCGGACGCGCTGCTGTCGCGCAAGTGGAAGAACCTGCAGCATCAAAACGACATTGTGGCGGCGGCGGCAGTGCTGTCGGCAGACCAGTTTGACCTCGGGAGTTTGGCCCTCCCGCAGGTCATTGAGCCGACGCAGTACGCAGAGGCGCCGGCGCACATTCAGGCAATGGCAACGTCGCTGGCGCGCCAGCCTCTAAACTACCGCCACTTCGTGCATCTGTCGCTCGACGCCGTGTGCCGCGAGGACGCGTCGGCGACAACCGCAAAGACGTTTTTGGACACGCATGCCAAGATCGTCCCAGAGATTTTCTTTCTCGGCGGTATTAGCATGCCCAAGCCGTGGCCCATGCTGCTGGACCGCGTCATTGGCAACTTTTTCGAGCTTTTCTTTGCCGGCCACAGCTCGGGCCCGCTGGTGTTCTACACCCTCAAGCGCCTCGACAAGAAGTTTTTCGTGAGCGCCCTTGTCGACATGTTTGAGCGCGGCGCGTCCATGGTGCTGCGCATTTTGCTGATTGCCCACGAGTCGGGTCTCCTCGAAGACCTATTTGCCGTCCAGCACCCGGCGTTTGTTTTGGAGGTTGCTGCCCAGGCAGACCGCCAAAACATGTACAGCTTTGAGCTGTTTTTGAACACGTACGCAAAGGGCGGCGGCCGCGCTGCTGCTGCTGCTGCTGCTGGTGCTCCATCTGGAGGTGACGGCCAGCAGCAGCCTGATATGGTTTCTGCGCTGCTCGATTTCCTCGAGGTAAAGGCCTCAGTCGAGTATACGCAGAGCCAGGCCGGCGGCGGCCTGCCGGCTGCGGGCCCCAACCTGCGGTCCGTGGCGGCCGCTCTTGCATTCCTCGATAAGGTAGACATTCCCCAGGACAAGATTGAGCAGCTCAAGTCGGTCCAGATCCAGTGTCTGCAGGCGTACCCGCGGCTCATCAACTTTGGCCAGGGCCACGACGCCGCTATCATGGCGCACGGCGACACAAACTCGTTTCCGCCCGATGTCGAGCGTGAAATGAAGCTTTACTACCAGCGCATGTACGAGCAGCAGATTGAGATCCGCGACATCATCACGATGCTGCAGCGGCTCAAGGAGTCGGACGATCCCCGCGACCAGGACGTGTTTGCGTGCATGGTTCACTCTCTGTTTGACGAGTACCGGTTCTTCCCCGAGTATCCGCTGACGGCGCTCGCCACGACGGCCGTCTTGTTTGGCTCGCTTGTCTACTTCCGGCTCATTGAGGGCATGCCGCTGTCGATTGCGCTGCGATTTATCTTGGAGTCGCTCAAGCAGCCCGTCGACTCCAACATGTTCCGGTTCGGCCTGCAGGCGCTGTTTGAGTTTATCCAGCGGCTGCCCGAATTCCCGCAGTACTGCGCAGTGCTGCTCGAGATCCCGGGCCTAAAGTCGCAGCAACAGTTCTACCAGCAGATTAAGGATATTGTTGGCAGCGGTGCTGACGCAGCAGGTGCCTCTGGTGGTGCCGACCCGCTTGTACAGGCCGTGACCAAGCCGACGGGCCCACAGGACTTCAAGTCGGTCAAGCCCGACGTGCCGCTGGACGACACTCCTCAGGAGGACCCGCCCGAGTCGCTCTCGGACAAGGTTTTGTTTATCGTCAACAATCTTGCACAGAGCAACATGGTGCCCAAGTCCAAGGAGCTCGCCAAGCTGCTCGACAAAAAGTACTACAGCTGGTTTGCAAAGTACCTTGTGGGCCAGCGTGCCCGCATGGAGCCCAACTATCACGGGCTCTACACGCAGATGATCCAGGCCATGGACGACCGCGACGTGGAGAACCACATTCTCCACGTGTCGTTTCACCACATTGCCCAGATCCTCAACCACCAGGACACGGCCACGTCGGCCGAGAAGCGCAACCACCTCAAGAACCTGGGCCAGTGGCTTGGCGGGTTCCTGCTGGCGCGCGACAGGCCCATTTTGTACAAGAACATTGCGTTTAAGCGGCTGTTGGTTGAGGGCTACGACCTCGGCCGTCTGCCGGTGGTGATTCCGTTTGTGTGCAAGACGCTCGAAAAGGCATCGGCCTCGACCATCTTTTTGCCGCCCAACCCGTGGACCATGGGTATTATGCAGGTTTTATCGGAGCTGTACCAGCACGCTGACCTCAAGCTGAATCTCAAGTTTGAGATTGAGGTACTGTGCAACCAGCTTAAGCTCGACATCAACGACATTGAGGCGTCGACGGTGGTGCGCGTCAGGCGGCCCGAGGACGACGCCGCCGCCGACCAAAACGCGGCCCTGGCGCTCGAGATGCAGAAGCTGAGACTGCAGGGCGGTGCTGGCGGCGACCCGTCGGGCGCTGCTGCCGCTGCCGCCGCTTTGCAGGCGCAACTCGGCGGGGCCGCCGCCACCAACCGCGCGCTCGTCAACAACGACTTTGGTCGCGAGGCGTCGGTATATTCGAGCCTCATTGACCACCTGGCGCTGGCGGGCTCGACTGGCTTTGTCACGCACCCGGCGCTCAACCGCATTTTCAAGGTCGCCATCGACAAGGCGATCCGCGACGTGCTGCAGCATGTCGTTGAGCGCTCGGTCACGATTGCTAGCATTGCGACGCGCGATCTCGTCACCAAGGACTTTGCGCTCGAGCCCGACGAGCAGAAGATGCGCGTGGCTGCGCAAAACGTTGTCCGCGTCCTGGCAGCTAACCTCGCCCTTGTCGGCTGCAAGGACCCGCTCCGCGAGTCGCTCGGATCGCATCTGCGCGCCCTCATGGTTGCCAACGGCTACGCTGACCACGCGCTGCTGCTCGAGCAGATCGTCATGGCCGTCAACGACAACCTCGACGCAGTGTGCTCAATTGTCGAAAAGGCAGCCATTGAGAAGTCGTTCCCAGAGATCGAAGAGGCTCTGGTGCCTGCGTACCTCGTCCGCAAGCGCCATCGCGAGACCAACCCGGGCCAGTCGTTTGTCGACCCGTCGCTCGGGTCGCGGTTCCCGCTGCAGCTGCCGGATCCGTTCCGGCTCAAGGCTGGCGGTCTCATGCCGCAGCAGCTCGCCATTTACGAGAACTTTGGCCACCACGCCGCCCCGCGGCCGCCGTCAGTTGATTTTGGTGCCGCGTCGGGTGCCGGTGCCGGTGCCGGCGCCGGCGCCCCAGCGGCCCCGCCTGCCGCTCAAGCCAGCCAGGTCCCGCCTATGGGCTCGGCTGTGTACCCTGGCGGAGCCCCGGCCCAGGTGTTTGGCCAGTCGCCTCAGACGCAGCCCATGTCTGGCGCCGCCACCAGCCTGTTTGACCAGACGCTGCTCCAGGTCCAGGGCGTCATTGAGAAGATTGAGAATCTGCTCACCGAGGCAAAGGAAACATCGCTCTCGGAGATGGGCTCGGACCACGCCGTGTCGGTTCTGCTGACGCAGATTCTCAACATTGCGCGCCTGTCTGAGTTCCGCGATGAACTGATTCTCAAGATCTCGCAGATCACCGTCAGTGCCTTGTTCACGGTCGCCGAGACCCAGCTCGGCCGCGAGGTCTTCTGCTACTTGTTGGTGAACCTGTGCCAGATGTCGGCAGCAACCGAGCGCGAGGTCGTGTTGTGGCTCATCTACTCGGACGATGAGCGCAAGTACAATGTGCCGGTGATTGTGACGCTGATCCGCGCCCGCCTTATTGCTGTCAGCGATCTCGACGTCAACCTCAGCAAGCACGTGCTCCTCAAAAACGAGTCGGCCATCAAGTTTGCTATCGGCCTCATCACCGAGACCGTTCTCGGCGAGACGCCATTGTCGCTCCGTACCGAGTGGACCGGCTCTCTCGAGGCCATGGGCGAGCTCGCCAAGGAGGACCCTCCTGTCCAGGACGCCGTGGAGCTACTCCGCAAGCTCGATGCCAAGGAGAACTCCAAGATCAAGTGGCAAGCTCCAAAGGAGTCGTCGTCGTCATCTAAGGACTCCAAGGACGCCAAGGACTCGGCCAAGGACACGGCCAAGGACACCATCACGACCGATGTCTCGCCTGAGCTCAAGGACCAGATGGCGTATGTGTTTGCTGAGTGGACACGACTCGTGCACCACCCGTGCCGGACCCAGCGGTCGCTGCACATTTTCGTGTACCAGCTGTCGCAAAAGGGCATTTTGTCGCACAGCGTGCCGCTGAGCGCTCTTATCCGCACGTCGCTCGAGGTCTCGGTCGACAGCTACACGCGGGCCCTCGAGGTGCAGCGCGCCACCATCAGCGAGATTTTCATGGCGGTCGACTCGCTCGCAAAGCTAATCGCCACCATCATCCAGGTCAGCGACAAGATGGACGTGTCTGCGCGCGTCGAGTACGCACGCAACCTGCTGTTTGTGCTGTCGCTCGTGTTTGCGAGCGAGCACGACGCCGAAAACGCGCCAGAGACGTTCCAGAGCCGGCCGTACTTCCGGCTGTTTTCGTCGCTCCTGTCCGAGGTGTCGGAGATCGACGACGGATCCGAGTTCTACGTGCAGCTGTACCTTGTGTTTGCCGACGTGCTCACGAGCCTGCAGCCGTTTGCGTTTCCGGGCTTTAGCTTCTCGTGGATGACGCTCATCTCCCACCGGCTGCTGCTGCCCAAGCTCATGGATCTGCCGGACAAGCGGGGCTGGCCGGCACTCGCCGGCCTGGTTTCGGCGCTCGTCCGGTTCCAGGGCTTCTACATGGAAGGCAAGGACTTTACCGAGTCGGTTGCTGTCATGTACAAGGGCACGCTGCGCATCTTTTTGGTGATTCTGCACGACTACCCGGCGTTTCTCATTGAGAACCACTACACGCTCTGCAATGCGATCCCGTCGAGCTTTGTGCAGCTGCGCAACCTCGTGCTGTCGGCGTTCCCGGCCAACATCCAGCTGCCGGACCCGCTCACAGAGGGCCTCAAGGTTGACAAGCTGCCCGAGGTCAAGGAGGCGCCCGTCCTGGCGGTCGACCCTGCCTCTGAGCTGCAGCGGTTTGGTCTCAAGAAGCTGGTTGATCAGTACATCAAGGCGCCGTCTCTGGCGGTTGTCAAGTCGCTTGTCCAAGCGTTTGAGCTCGCCAAGCCTAAGCACGATGCCGGCATTGGCTTTACCGAGGTCAAGGCCAACTACGCCGCCCTCAACGCGTTTGTGCTGTACATGGCCACCCAGGCCCTGGCGACGTCCAAGCCGCCCAAGCTCACGACCAACAGCGGCGGCTCTTCGACCGACAAGAACGACGGCGAGACATCTGCGCACTTTGACCGCGACTCGACACACTTGGCACTCATTGCGCAGCTCATGGGCCACGCCGACGCCGAAATGCGCTACTTCCTGTGCAGCGCAATGGCCAACCAGCTGCGGTACCCCAACTCGCACACGCACTTCTACAGCTGCGTGATCCTGACGCTGTTTGCGCACCCGTTTGCCGACGACGTCAAGGAGGCGATCCAGCACATCATCACGCGGGTCCTGCTGGAGCGCATTATTTGCAACCGCCCGCACCCGTGGGGCCTCATGATCACGTTTACTGAGCTGCTCAAGAACCCCAGCTACAAGTTCTGGGACCTGCCATTCACGCGGCACACGCCCGAGGTGGTGGGCATGTTCTCATCCCTCTACAGCCACATCAGCAACGGGGCGACCCGGGCAGACGCGCCAGCGGCCAACTGATTGCGTCTTGTCCATTGCCAGCGGCCAACTGGCCAACGTCCCCCCGCCATGGCATTACCCCACCCGCATGCTTTTACGACTTTTTCGGGGATAGCCTCTCGCCACAAGTTTGGGTATAGAACCGAGGTGGCTCTTCTCGTGGTCCCGACCAAAATATGTACTTATGATTCGACGCCAGACGTCACGATGTAATATATGACGATGCGAATGTACCCTCTTCCTCTTCCCCGGGCCTCCCAGACCCCCGTGGACTCTCATTGGGCTTCTATTTTTTCCTGGGGGTTCCACCCCCAGACCCCCGTAGCAACCGCTTCGCGGTTGATCTCTCACGGGACCTTTACTTTTCTTTTCCTGGGGGTTCCACCCCCAGACCCCCGTAGCAACCGCTTCGTGGTTGATTTCTCACTGGGCCCTCACTTTTCCTGGGGGTTCCACCCCGACCCCCGCGATTGATCTTCCACCAGACCCTCATTCAACTGCGAAGCAGTTGCTACGGGGGTCTGGGGGTGGAACCCCCAGGAGAAAAAAAAGCACAAGTGCGAAGAAGCAGCCGTGCCGCTTAAGTGATATTGGCGTGATGACGGTAATGGATGGTGAAGGCCAATGGATAGGCGCGAACGGTGCACCCCAGACGCACGCGACCAGATAAGAGATCGGCACGCCTGTTATTGGACCGATAGGCCTGCAGATCAGGCGGCCTGGGGGCGGTCGATGCGAGGTGTCTGTGTCGGGGCTAGCACCGACGCATCTGGTGTGGTCTGTACTGCAGTTAACGGCAGGCCATCGCGTAGGGATTTGACAGCAGGTCTGGGCAAGCAATGCCAAGTTTGCAGACGTGCAGATGTGAAACGGGCGTTGTTGTCCGTCGTCAGCTGGTTCTTTTGTGGTATCAGCTGGTTTAGATAGCGGCAATCATTGCAATTGACTACGCTTTGACTATGAACGTTTCGTTACCCCTGTTCTGGGGTTCCTTTTATCCTGAGAGGTCTACCTCCAGACCTCCCCGCGAACGACTTCGCGATTGATCTATCACTAGGCCCTCATTCAATTGCGAAGCAGTTGCTACGGGGGTCTGGGAGTGGAACCCCCAGGGAAAAGTAAAAAGACCAGTGTCGACAACTTCAAAGGTCCGGATTTTTGTCCAGGTGCAGAATTGCCCTTGCCGCCATTTGTCCCAAATAGGATATCGACGCACGCCGCGCGACCATAAACTGCACGGGCTGATAACAGGCGACGAGGGAGACGACGCGGCGTTGTCTGCTGTTTTTCTGATTGTTTTTTGTTGTTGTTGTGCAGTTTTTCACTGAGACTACAAGGACGAGTATGAACAGCTAGACTGCCCGAGGTAGTGGTAGAAACATGTCGAGCGGGACACCAGACGAACACGACCCGGTGGACCTCGAGCGAGGTACCGGGACTGGAACGAATCGTCGACGAATGTCTGTGTCAATGAACCCGTTTATTGTCGGATCGTACAAGCGTGTCTTGTACAACGATGCCATGTGTAAGTTTTGTGTCTGTTTTCTTTTTTTTTTTTTTTTTTTATCCTGGGGGTTCCACCCCCAGACCCCCGTAGCAACCGCTTCGCGGTTGATCTCCTACCAGGCCCATTTTTTCAACTGCGAAGCAGTTGCCACGGGGGTCTGGGGGGTGGAACCCCCAGGAGTAAAGAGATACCTTCCAACCGTTTGAAAGATACTACGTGAAGTAGCGCCTCAACTGCGAAGCAGTTGCTACGGGGGTCTGGGGGTGGAACCCCCAGGAAATGCGACACCGCGCACCGCGTCCTCGAACCATGCTTCAACTGCGTAGCAGTATGGAAGGGTCGGGAGAGCGATCCCGGAAATGCAAAAAGCTGTTGAGTAACGGGGTGTTGGCCGGGCGAGGGACCTTGCTAGGGACGAGGCCCTGACATTGCTAGTGGACGTTGATATAGGGTTCACACTTTGCGGCGGTTACAACGCTCAAGTTTGCTGGTCTAAGGATGGACGAGAATGCATTTTTATGAACGGAGACTGACGCCAGCAGGGAGCCCTGGTGGGCCGGCGCGTGAGCAGGAACAGACAGAGTCGATCCGCGAGCAGGCAGCAGACCTGTCGTCGCGGGCGCTCGAGGAGGGCATGTCTGATGGGAGTCTGTTTGGCAAGCGGTCGTGGTACGGCCGGGGCGACCGGGGCGGGCACTCGCGGTCTGCGCTGAGCGCTCAGATGGCCCCTAGAGACGATGTTTCCGACGTGGAGTACACGCTGCCAGACGATGAGAGCGATGTCGGCGCAGATACAACGCGGGAGACGGATGCATTTTTTTTGGATAGAGAGACGGGCGGCAGTGCTGGCACGGGATTGTTACCACGCAGGTCTCGCAGCTATAGTCACAGCTCGCGCCACAGTCGGCATAGCCGCCACAGTTACACCCAGCCGCCATCGGCAGACGGGTACAACACGTTTGCGTCGGACGAGAACATGCGGAGCGCAGGCGACCTGCTGCATTACCGGCAGCCGCGGCCGTCGGCGTTGAGACGCTTGCGCAAGTGGGCGCGCGAGCGCAACCTCAAGGAGGAAGTGCTCAAACACGGCATCGAAAAGCCCGTGCGGTACCTGCCGTCGGTGCTGCTGGGCACGCTGCTCAACGTGCTCGACGGCCTGTCGTACGGCATGATTTTGTTTCCGCTGCAGATGCCGGTGTTCAGCGAGCTGGGGCCCGCGGGCCTCAGCATGTTTTACGTCAGTTGTATTGTGTCGCAGCTGGTGTTTTCGCTCGGCGGGTCGGCGTTCCGAGCCGGCATCGGGTCCGAAATGATCGAGGTCGTACCGTTTTTCCACGGCATGGCCGCCACCATCGTCGCCCGCGTCGGCGAGGACAACCCGCAGACCGTCATCGCCACGACAATTGTCAGCTTCGCAGTGAGCACCGTCGTCACGGGTCTCGTGTTCTTTTTGCTCGGCTACCTGCGGCTCGGCTCGCTCATTGAGTTCTTCCCGCGGCACATTCTCGTCGGGTGTATTGGCGGCGTCGGCTATTTTCTGGTGGTGACGGGCATCGAGGTGTCGGCGCGCCTCGACGGCAAGTTCGAGTACACGTGGGCGATGCTCAAGGAGCTGACGGCGGCCGACATGGCGCCCAAGTGGCTGACGCCGCTCGGGCTCGCGGTCGTGCTCATGGGCCTCGAGCGCGCGTTCCACCACCCGCTCGTGCTGCCGCTGTTTTTTGTCGGCGTGTTTGCCGTCTTCCACCTGCTGGTGTGGGCCGTGCCCAGCTGGAGCCTCGTGGCGGCCCGTGCGTCCGGGTGGGTGTTTGACCCGCCCCAGACGAGCGAAAACTGGTACGCCTTTTACTCGCTGTACGACTTTACAGCCGTGTCGGTGCCTGCGCTGCTGGAGACGATCCCCTCGATTCTGGCATTGTCGTTTTTCGGGCTGCTGCACGTCCCCATCAATGTGCCGGCGCTCGCCATGGCGACCAAGATGGACGACGTCGACGTTGACCGGGAGCTCGTGGCGCACGGCATCTCAAACTGCCTGTCGGGCTTGCTGGGGTCCATCCAAAACTATCTCGTGTACACCAACAGCGTGCTGTTCATCAAGAGCGGCGCCAACTCGCGCGTCGCCGGCGTCATGCTGGCGATCACGACCGCCGGCGTCATGGTCGCGGGGCCAGCCCTCATCGGCTACATCCCCGTCATGGTCGTGGGTGCGCTTATTTTTCTTCTGGGGTTCGAGCTCATGATCGAGGCCCTCGTCGACACCTGGGGCCGCCTCAACCGCTTTGAGTACTTCACCCTGTGCGCCATCGTCGTCACCATGGGCGTGTGGGACTTTGTGTACGGCATCCTGATCGGTATCATTCTCGCGTGCGTTAGCTTTGTCGTCCAGGCGTCGCAGACGTCGGCCATCAAGGCGTCGTACACGGGCACCAACGCCAGGTCGACCGTCCGCCGGCACTTTACGCAGCAGCGGTTCCTAGCGCAGGTCGGCCACCAGATCTACGTGCTCAAGCTGTCGGGCTACATATTTTTTGGTACCATCACCAAGGTTGAAAAGCGCGTGCGCGATCTGCTGGACGAGCGCCAGTTTTCGCGCGAGCCGATCCGCTACCTCATTATTGACGTGACGGCCGTTACCGACTTTGACTACTCGGCGTCAGAGGCGTTTGCGCGCATGAAGCGTCTGCTCGATCAAAAGTCTGTGTACATGCTGCTGTCCGGCGCCGCCGACGCGCCCGGCCGCGATCACCCGCACAAGCTGCGGGCCCTTCAAGCCAACAACCTGCTTCGCGACTCCGACAGCGACGGCGACCACCCCGTCCGCGTGTTTTCGAACCTCAACATGGCGCTCGAGTGGTCCGAAAACGAGTTCCTCACGCGGTTCTACAAGCAGAGAGACCACTACCGCATGCTGTCTGACGGAGAGATCGCCCCGCCTGGCGACTTTTTGACAGCACAAGCACCGGCACCAGAACCGGCGCAAAAACCGCACAAACACCAACAACCACCGGTGCCGTTCCGCAACCCCGCCGAAATGATGCGCACCGCCGAGTCCAACCGCTACGGCGCATCGCCCCGCGAGCACACTGTCCAGCGGGCTGCCGAGGACCTCGCCAAAGAAGACGTCTCGTCCATCTGGCGATACCAAAAGTACGACCAGCCGATCCCCATGATGCTGCAAATGTTCCGCGACATCTCGGACCACGACGAGTCGTTCTTCATGCAGGTCGCCCCCTACTTCAAGCGCGTCGAGCTCGCAGCCGGCACGGTCCTGTACGCATCCGAGACCCGGGCGTCGGGCTTCTACCTGGTCGAATCCGGCGTCCTCCGCGCGGACTACGATCTCCGCCAGGGCCAGCTCTACGAAAGCATCCTCGCCGGCACTACCTGCGGCGAGCTCCCGTTCTTCTCGGAAACCACCCGCACCGCCACTGTCACGGCCGAAACAAAGGCCGTCGTGTGGATGCTCGACCGCGCGTCCTGGAACCGCCTCAAGACCGCAAAACCCAACGGCACGCAGCTCGCCAACGAGCTCCTCGTCCTCGCTCTCAAGCTCACTGTCGAGCGGTTCACCTCGGTCACCGCCTACGTCCTCATGGCTGCATCCTAGCCTTAATGCATTGCATATTTTGTTTTATTTTCCTGGGGGTTCCACCCCCAGACCCCCGTAGCAACTGCTTCGCAGTTGGGATCGGCCTGGATCCGACCCGAAGATCGACGACGAGTTTCTACGGGGGTCTGGCGGTATACCGATTTTGTTTCCTGGGGGTTCCACCCCCAGACCCCCGTAGCAACTGCTTCGCAGTTGGGGTCGACCTGGCACCAGGCTCCAGCCTGGTAGCCGCCGAGCAGGGATCGTGGGATTATAGTATCTGTATTAATTCACACCCAGATCAACTGCGAAGCAGTTGCTACGGGGGTCTGGGGGTGGAACCCCCAGGAAAAAAGAAAAGAAACCACACAAAAGTGATACTCTTTCAACAGACACGACAAATATTTAAAAAAACAAATGGGTAGACCCAATCTTCTCACATCAGCCGCGACGCTCGGGAGACAGGGATGCTCGGAGCCTCGGCCCATTTGTGGTGGGGTGGTACGGCTGAACTGAACGCCGGCGCCCGTTTTGCGGGGTGAAGGGCCTCGGAATCCGACAACACACTCTGCCTTTACATAAGACCACCCGTACCATATAAAAGGCGGCAAAACTGTTGAGTTTTTTGTGGTGTGTCAGACAGCAAGGATGCAGCAACTGAAAACTAACGAGACGGCCAATGTCGTCATCAACGGCCGAGCATTGGACACGTTCACTGAGCCGCCGGTGGCCCTGGCAGGCGAACGCGCCAACACGTCGTTCCCGGTGCAAGAAATGACGGTATGTCCACTTTAAATGTTATTGACTGGGGTCTTGTGTTTATTGTTTCCTGGGGGTTCCACCCCCAGACCCCCGTAGCAACTGCTTCGCAGTTGGGATTTGACTTTGGTTTTCCGAGTTCTGGTCGCGAATGTTTGACCATGCCTTTTTTCAAGCCATAGGTGATGTTTTATGACATTACATAGTATTCTGGCTGATCTGGGCACCAGTTGACATGCCTGAAGAGCCATGTAGCCACGTGAATGTGATCCATATCTCGTTTTGGCCCGAGTATCGCGAAACTGTATCAAGTCTACACACTCGCTCTTGCTGGCGTTCAACCGCGAAGCGGTTGCTACGGGGGTCTGGGGGTGGAACCCCCAGGAAAAAAAAAAGACAAAGCCCGAGAACATAACTAACGACAGTGGTTTCTGGACGGCGGTAAAGAGAAGAGCGAGGTGACGGAGCGGATCAAGACGCAGATCGAGCGGGATCCGGCGTTTCGCAACGAGGACTTTTACGATCTGACCAAGGACCAGCTGCGTGAACTGGCGGTGAAGCGCGTGGCCGCGTACTCGCGGTACTGGGCTGCGTCGACGAGCAAGCTCGAGGAGCAGGTGTGCATGACGCACACTGGACTGGTTGACCCCGGTTCGCTGACGCGGGCGCGCGTGCACTTTGCGCTTTTTCTCAACGGCGTGCGCCAGGGAGGAACGCGCGAGCAGTATGAGCACTGGCTGCGCCAGGGCGCCGGCCGCCTGAAGCGGTTCTTTGGCTGCTTTGGCATGACGGAGCTCGGGCACGGGTCCAACGTCGCGGGCCTGGAGACGACGGCGACGTTTGACCGCAAGACAGACGAGTTTGTCATCAACACACCCAACGTCGGCGCATCCAAGTGGTGGATCGGCGGAGCCGCCCACACCGCGACGCACTGCTTGGTCTATGCGCGCCTCATTGTCGACGGCAAGGACTACGGCGTCAAGCAGTTTGTGACGCAGCTGCGGTCCGTCGACGACTGGAGCCTGTGCGACGGCGTGGCAGTCGGCGACATTGGCAAGAAGATGGGCCGCGACGGGATCGACAACGGGTGGATCCAGTTCAGCAACGTGCGCGTGCCCCGCCAGCATATGCTGATGCGGTACGCCAAGGTCGACGCCGACGGCACCGTGACGCAGCCTCCGCTGGCGCAGCTCGCGTACGGCGCGCTTGTGACGGGCCGCGTGTCCATGGCCGGCGACTCGTTCCACTACGCCAAGCGGTTCCTGACGATTGCGATCCGCTACGCAGCGATCCGCCGCCAGTTCTCGTCGACGCCCGGCGAACCCGAAACCAAGATTCTTGACTACACGTACCACCAGCGGCGGCTGATGCCGCGTCTCGCGTACGCCTACGCCATGCGCGCCGGCACAGAGATCTTGTTTGACGTGTACTGGCGGACGCAGGACCGGCTCGACGCGGCGTCGGCGCCTGGCTCCAAGACGCCCAAGGCGGAGCTCGACGACGCGCTGCTCGAAATCAAGGAAGTGTTTGCCCTGTCGGCAGGCCTCAAGGCTTCGTGCACCTGGGCGACCGCCCAGATCATCGACGAGTGCCGCCAGGCGTGCGGAGGCCACGGCTACTCTGGCTACAACGGCTTTGGCCAGGGCTACGCCGACTGGGTCGTCCAGTGCACGTGGGAGGGCGACAACAACGTGCTGATGCTGTCGACGGGCCGCGCACTTATCCAGTCGTGCCTGCGGGCACGCGCCGGCCAGAAAATTGGTAGCGCTGTGTCGTACCTGCGGCGGGCTGACGAGCTCGCCCGCACCACCCTTGGCGGCCGTGACATCCGCGACCCCAAGGTCATGGTCGAAGCGTGGGAGTCGGCGGCCTCGCGGGCCATCAACCACGCGACAGACGCGTACGTGCGCCTTACCAAGACCGAGGGTCTCAGCAAGACGCAGGCATTTGAGGAGCTGTCGCAACAGCGATTCGAGATCGCACGCCTCCACACGCGGCTCTTCCTGATCCGCGCCTTTTTTGACAAGATCGCGACCGCCCCGGCGTCGCTACAGACCGTTCTGACCGACCTCGCCGCCCTCTTTGCCCTCTGGTCCGTCGAGGCCGACGGCACCGTGTTTTTGCGCTTCAAGTACATGACGTCCCAGGACCTTGACCAGGTCACCAACCTGGTCAACGACTACTGTCTGCGGGTCCGCCGCAACGCCATTGGCCTCACCGACGCATTCAACCTTTCCGACTTCTTCATCAACGCCCCCATCGGCATGTACAGTGGCGACGCGTACAAGAACTACTTTGCCAAGGTGAACCGTCAAAACAACCCGCGTGACATTCGCCCAGAGTACTTTGACCGGACCATGAAGCCGTTTTTCCAGCGCGAAGTCTCCGAGCAGCCGTCCGTCCACGACATGGACCTCGAGTGATTTCGTAGTTTCCTGGGGGCGCTGCCCCCAGACCCCCGTAGCAACTGCTTCGCAGTTGGAGCCCGGCTCAGAGCATAGTACTAGCATTTTCTATAGGACTATTAAAGACCAAATACTAACCTGGTAATTGTTTGCAATGTTGTAGGCCTTTGAAATCAAGCCTTTTATTCGATGCCAATGCAGTGCTCCAACTGCGGAGCAGTTGCTACGGGGGTGTGGGGCAGGGCCCCACAGGAAAAGAGTTTGAAAGCACATCAGACAAGGCCGCACTCCAACTGCGGAGCAGTTGCTACGGGGGTCTGGGGGCAGAGCCCCCAGGAAAAGAATCAAAGTCAAATTAGAATTAGTAGCGTCTATAGGAAATATTAAGAAAAAGAGATTAGAGAAGAAGAAGACCAGCAACGGCGCCAATGACACCGGCTATGGTAGGAGCGACAAAAGAGCCGGCGCCAGTCTCGATCGCGAGGGAGCCCGACGAAGAAGAGACAGGAACAGGAGCGACGGACGCAGAGGCGCTGGAAAGACGGGAGACAATGTCACCGGCGCGCGAGGTGGCAGCGGCAGCACGCGAGGAGGCAGCCTGAATGTGCGAGGAGACGTTGGCGCGCGAGGTGGCAGCGGCAGCGCGCGAGGAGGCAGCTTGAACGTGCGAGGAGACGTTGGCGCGCGACGAAGTGACAGCGGGCTTGGACGAGCTCGACGAGTGAGAAATGTTGCTCGAGTGAGACGAGACGCTGACGCGCGACGAAGTGACAGCGGGCTTGGACGAGCTCGACGAGTGCGAAACGTTGCTCGAGTGAGATGAGGCGACCGACGCACGGACACTGTCGCTGCTGGAAGGGAAAACAAAGACAGGAGTGCCGACGGTCCAGGTGAAGCTTGGCGTCGAAGTAGGGGTCGGGACGGACACGTAGGACCCGACAAGACTAATACGGGACTCGACAGCGCTGGCAACACCGGCAGGCACACCGACAGACTCGAGAGCAGCGGCATCGGGAACGACAGACTCGGGAATGACGCCCATGGACTGGACAAAGTCAGGCACAAAGTCAGGAATGGCCGGCTCAGCGCAGACGGCGGCTGCGTTGGCGAGGAGAGCAACAAAGACAAGGTTGAGGATGGCGTTCATTATTATTGTTGGTTGGATGTTGTTGATCAAAGAAGCTTTGAGTGATGATACAGGAGAGTTGAGGCAGGTTGCTAGTGTTTATATAGTTGAAGAAAGGATCTCGGAATAGTACACGGCACGACATGGTCGTGCGGTCTCGTGGTGGCTGATGTTCACTATGACACGACAGAATGCAGGGCCTGATGCCGAACGCGGCTGCTGTCAGATGCCAATTTCATTGGCAAAGCACAAACGATCGTGGGCCGTTACACGACTTCCGTCGCATCGGCACCGTGTAAGCACGGCGCCGGCATCGATTTCATGGGCAACCGACAGAATCTGCAGGACCCTGCATCGAAAGTAATATATCGGAAAAAAAGATCGTACGACGCAGAATTCTCAGCCTTTTGATAGGTTAATGCTCACGTAGAGAACAATGGGGCCAGCCTCTGTCAGGTTTGAACCTCGCTGGAGTTGAAGAGGATCTTCAAACGTGGACGACAAGCAGCCTGAAGAACAGTTTACAGTATTTTATCTGAGATTTAACCAAAATTTTCACAAGATGACAAAACTTGGTTTCTAGTCATAAGATCACCTGCTTTTCACTATTATTCCAACAGAATAGACTGAACATGAGACATTCTCAACGGACAAGGTCCCCTGTCAATCTAGCACCGGACTATCCCCCGGACTTGTCATCGACAGGGCGCAGCTAGCCCAGTATTAGCGCAGCCACATGCATACCGAGTGCATCGAAACGTGAGGCGAGGGAAAAAAAAAAAAAGAAGAGATCGTGGGCGAATAACTCTGCTAGTAGGAAATAGTAATACGGCAGGCTACTTTATGTTCTAAAAAGAGTGTTTATAGGGTACCAGCGCCACAGTCCACCACTGTCTCGCGCATTTGTCGACCACTGATAGCCTACCACGATCCACTGTGCTCTACTCTCGTGTCCAAGCCACTATCCCGACTATTCCACAACCAGTAACTCATGTGCCAAATCTGGGTTGTGCCGGCCCTCCACGATAGCATACCGTGTTTCAGGACCCCAGCTTGACATGCGGCGCTCGGATCGATTCTCTGGCCATCCGACAGCTCCATGCAGGGACCCCCTTTGTAACATCGCACTAAGACGCATCTCCACCCAGTCAATATCAGGACAATGGCCACGAGCCAGAAATAGCATGAACCGGGTCAAACTCCCAGATGACCACGGTGATGATCCAATGAGAACCGTTCTATACTGAACCCGGGACCCATCCGGGTGATCTCGGAGCCCCGATTCGCCAGACTCTCACAGCAAGCGCTTCCCGCGAGGCATTGGAGCACTGAATCCATCAGTCAAGTGTAGAGCTGCTTTTTTTTTTTCCTGGGGGCGCTGCCCCCAGCAACAAAAAAAAGTGCGAAATAGTCTATTCATAATGCAACATGCAGGGACGGCTGTTAGCCGATGGTGACGATGGGCTGCTTGTGAAGGCCGCTGAGCTCGCGGAGAACGTCGGAAAGATCGCTGTGGCCCGGTGGGGAGGCGGGACGGGGACGCCAGGGGCACGTGCCGAACCACTTGCTGCGGACGACGACGATGGCGACGACGACGACGATAAGCGACAGGACGGTCGTCCAGGTGGTATAAAAGGTCCGCCGCTTGCGTAGCAGGTTGTCCTTTTCCTGCATGTCTATGAGCGCGCTCACGGCAGCCATGCGCTGCTTATAGTCGTCGATGCGAGCCTGGGCTTGGTGGACGCGCTGCTCGAGATCCTCGATCATGGCAAAGTCCTGTTTGGCGTCCTCGAGGCTGCGAATGCGCGCACGGATCTCCTCTTTGCTGGTACCCTTGCGAAAGTCAAAGGCGCTGAGAACGCTCGTCGACTCGGCGTAGATAGCCCGCAGCTCGTCGAGCCGTTTCTGCAGGTCGCCTAGCACTGATTCGACCTCGCCCTCGCTCTTGTCGACGTCGCGCACAATGCGTCCCGCGAGCGCCCGCCTCAGACCCTTGACAACGTCGTCCAGCGATACGGATGTGGTGCCGTTTGCGTCGTTGTCAAACGGCAGTGGCGAAGCAGCGCCAGACACAGACCCCTCGCGACTATCGGCCCGTGCTGTATTTGCGGCCGCCGCGTCTGCCGGCGTGATCATATGCCCACGGCCAGCTCGGTCGCGTTGGTTGTCGGTATTCTTTGCAGATTTCGTACTATCGCGCGTCGGGCTCGGCTCGCGAGACCCAAGACTCTTGACCCATCCCGGGGGCCCTAAAAACGGCGTCGTGCTCCGTGACTTGGCTCCGTTACTAGTTTCTGTACCTGGCGGTGACGTCCGTTTCGAGGTACTCTTTTCAGCAGCCGCAAGACTAACCGTACTTGTGCTCGGCTTTATTCCTTCTGGCTCGCGGAACGGCGCAAGCACAGGACTCCGTTCCACCAGCATGCTATCAGCCGACATCTTCCGTTCGTGCCGTCTGTCGGGCTCCGCCCCACCCCCCTTTGCACGCGGGCTCGCCAGCAGCCCGCTGCGGCCGTCCCTCCGCGGTCCCAGCGGCGGGACCTGTAACTGGCCGCTCATTCTGCCTTGGGTTTGTGTCTTTATCAAACTTCGTGGTCTCAAAATGAGGGGGACGAGGCACGAGCGTGCGGCTGTCATGCAGTGGTGCATATCTAGCATACATGCACCCCGCCACGTTCTGCATGTTTTTTATCCTGGGGCGCTGCCCCCAGACCCCCGTAGCAACCGCTTCGCGGTTGAACCTTAAAGGCCGTTAAATATCAACTGCGAAGCAGTTGCTACGGGGGTCTGGGGGCAGCGCCCCCAGGAAAAAAAAATGGGGGACGCCACAGGAAATAACTTACCGTCAGTAACAGCCGCACGGCTGCCGCAATAGTGCCCTCGTGGACGTCACACCGATGATGATGCGTGTTTACAGCTGTGGGTGCTTGTGCTCGGAGCGTGCAAAACAGGGCGGGAATGGCCATACGGCATAGAATTTTGTCTTTCTGAGGGCACAGGACTAGCATAGAAACCACAGACTCGAATTTAGTGGCACTTGAACCGCGCAAAAATACACACGCCCCATGTCCAACAGTGGCAGGGCGTCCATCGCACTCGGATGCCTCGTTGGCGTGCTGTCGTCGGCGACACAGAGCGTCGGACTGACGCTGCAGCGCAAGGCGCATGTCGCAGCAGACGAGGATGAAGCCAAGCCAGCGCGACGACCATCAGGCAGCGGCATGGGCACGTCCCAACCGGCCGCCGGTACGAACCCCAGCAGAAGACGCACAATGTGGTACGCAGGACTTGGCCTGTTTCTAGCTGCCAATGTATTCGGATCCACCGTGCAAATCACAACGCTGCCGCTGGTTATCCTGTCGCCACTACAGGCAGTCGGCCTTGTGTTCAACTCGATCTGCGCCAGCGTCATGCTAGACGAACCGTTTACGAAGCTGTCGGTCGTTGGCACCGTGTTTGTTTTTAGTGGTGCCCTCATGATCGCGGCATTTGGCACCGTTCCGGACCCGCGGCACAACCTCGAGGAGCTGCTGGAGCTGTTTGCGCGGCGCCAGTTTCAGGTGTGGATGGCCGTTAGCCTGCTGGCGGTGTGCGTTGTCATCATTGTGGCTGCGCGCCCGTACGCGCAGTCGCTCGAAAGCCCTACAACGCCGACCGTCGAGGTCAGGCGCCACAGCAGCACGCCCGGTAGCCTCAACCGGCGACGGGCGGCGTCGCACGCCAGTGCCCCGCCCACGATCCCCGGCGGCGGAGGCAGCGGCCGAGGCAGCGGCGACGCTACTGCATCCACCAAGTGCATTGTCAAGCTCGGGGCCTGGCACGTCCGCCACGCGGCGCCCATGCGCCGCGGCATGTTGTACGGCATCGTGTCGGGCGTTCTGAGCGCCCACTCGCTGCTCATGGCCAAGGGCGCTGTCGAGATGGTTGTCCGCGGCACCAGCAACCGCATGGCGGACTTTTTCCACTGGGAGGCGTGGGCGATTGTCGGTGCTTTTCTGCTGTTTGCGTGCTCGCAGCTCTACTTTCTGAATCTCGGCCTCAAGCAGTGCTCGACGTCGGTACTGTACCCGCTCGTGTTTTGCGTGTTCAACGTGACGTCGATCCTCAATGGCATCATCTACTTTGACCAGGGCAAGCAGCTGAGCGCGCTGCAAGGCGCGCTCGTCGCCCTTGGCACCGTGACTCTTCTAGCGGGCGTCTTGTTCCTGTCGCTGCGTCTTGACCACTACGGCGGCCCCACAGCGGCCTCACGCTGCGAGACTGGCACCGTCACGGCCGCAGGTCTTGCGTCGGCGGGGCCCTCGCCGGCAGACGCTCTTTCTCCCGGTGCCCCGTCGCCCCGCACCGCGGCATTAGACTCTTCGCCCCGCACCGAGCGCACGCCGCTTCTCGACGCCCTTGGCCCTACAGCCCCACAGCACTACACGTCGTTTCGCAGCATCTCAGGAGCTAGCGGCGGCGGCGCGTCCGGCGGTATCCCGGAGCCCTCATCTCCGTATGCCAAGCGGTCGCGTTTTGGTCGTGGCCACGGCCGCGCTCTCTCGGCCGAGCAAGTCGAGATCCTCGAGCAGCTGCGATAACCCCCCGCCGCTGTATATTTATCTGCTGCGCTTTTTTCCCCCTGTTTCTACGTAATCACTGGCATCCCCGCAGCGACTAGCATAATAAGAGACGAACCCATTCACCTTGCCCGACCGGTTTTCTTTCCTGGGGGCGCTGCCCCCCAGACCCCGCACCTCTCACTTTAGTTTTTTTCCTGGGGGCGCTGCCCCCAGACCCCCGTAGCAACTGCTTCGCAGTTGATCGCTGCCGATTTTGAAATAGATCATCGTTTCCCACCTGGCACAAGGGATCAACGGCGAAGAAGAGGGCTTGCTATGCGGAACCCCAAATCAACTGCGAAGCAGTTGCTACGGAGGTCTGGGGGCAGCGCCCCCAGGAAAAAAAAAAAACTAAAGTGAGAGGTGCGGGGTCTGGGGACAGCGCCCCCAGGAAAAATAAATGAGCAAAGCTGCATTAGAGCTAGTTAGCGCCGACGTCGGCACGCGCGGGGGTGCCGGAGCGTGAGACCGGGGGAGTGTGGGGAACGGCAAAGGCGCCACCGAGGGAGATGGCCGGCTCGGAACAGTTGTAGTGCTCGTACGAAAGGACACCGACGCCGCCAGCCTCGAGAATGAAGCTCGGGTTCACGGTGATGGGCCGCTTGACCCACCGCAGCACAAAGCAGCGAAGAATGTGGCCGTGGCCAAACACCAGGACGTCAGACGGGCGGTTCTCGTCAAGAGCCTTTTGGTGGATTGCCTGGATGCGGTCAATGAGCCGGTCAATGCGCTCCTGGACCTGCTGCGGCATCTCGCCGCCCTCGCATCCGTCCTCCCAGATCGACCACGGGTGGTCCTGGTCGAGGCCCTTGGCCTTGCGGAGCGCCCGGATCTCGGCCGTCTTCTTGCCCTCGTACTCGCCGTAGTCCCATTCGCGGATATCTTCCGTAGTCTCGCACGGAATGTTCTTAATGTCCTCGGGGTGGTCCTGGAACAGCAGCTCGAGCGTCCGCCGGGCGCGCGTCCGCGGCGACACAAAGATGTGATCGATCTGGCCCGGCACAATGAGGCGGTCCTTGCCGACTAGCGCATGTCCCGTGGCAATCACACGGGCCTCGCCATCTTCCGTCAGCGGCAGGTCCGTGTACGACGTATGCTGGCCGCTCTTGGACCACTCGGTTTCACTCTATGTTAGTTTCTCGCGCTTTTAGGACTACTCCACAGGTCCGTGTGTTAATTGAGCCATTGCTGCGAATCCAGACGCTCACTTACCCGTGACGAATAAAGATAACACGAGGAGGCGGGGCCCGCGACATTGCTGCTGCTGGGTTGATGATGAATGTTGCCGGCCCGCCCTACCAGTCTTGGTTTCAACTTCGAGCTGCTCGGTAGACTTCAGCCGCACGTGAGTGCCCTGGCAGTGCCCCCAAAAGAGTCGTTAGGTACTAGAACTGCAACAATGTCTGGGATTGGTTGTTTTTCCCTGGGGGCTATGCCCCCAGACCCCCGTAGCAACTGCTTCGCAGTTGGGCTGGCTTTTTTGTTTCCTGGGGGCTCGCCAGACCCCCTTAGCAACTGCTTCGCAATCGGTCTGGCTTTTTTGTTTCCTGGGGGCTCTGCCCCCAGACCCCCGTAGCAACTGCTTCGCAGTTGGTCTGGCTTTCTGGTTTCCTGGGGGCGCTGCCCCCAGACCCCCATAGCAACTGCTTCCCAGTTGATCTCGAGAGACTGACCACCCGATCCATAATGACCTCGCCTCAACTGCGAAGCAGTTGCTACGGGGGTCTGGGGGCAGCGCCCCCAGGAAAAACATCGCTAAACAATAGCGCATAAAGTGGCCACAGGCGCAACACGAGAAATGCAACAAATCCCCAGCAGGGACCATTTAGATGCACATCACATGCAAAATAAGGTAGCGTGGGCCCCGCCGTTAGGCGTGTGCGGCTTAGATCGAGCCGCGGTATAAAGGTAACCCCTCAAAAAAGTGTGAATCGCGCCAAGCGCGGGTGGCCAATTGATACTATATTAGAGGTCACTTTTTTTTTTGCTTGACAAGTACTTCACAAAAACGACAGAAATGACAAGCTACCAGATTCAGAGCTACGACGACGTGCCGTTGAACACTCCACGGCCACAGGTGCTCGAGGCTGTCAATACTGTCAAGCGGGGATTCGCGTCTCACAAGACGCTGTCGCTGGATTTCCGCCTGGAACAGCTCCGTAACTTGTACTATGCGCTGAGAGACAATGAGGATATTCTCAAAGAGGCCCTGAACCGCGACCTGCATCGCAGCGGCCACGAGACTGAGGTGCTCGAGCTCCACACCATCTATGGCGAATTCAAGGAGGTGTTTGACAACCTGCGCTCGTGGGCCGGCGAGGACCGCGTGTGGCCTTCTCTGCACTACATGGCGTCCCGTCCGGGCGTCCAGCACCATCCTTTTGGCACCGTGCTCATCATCTCGCCCTGGAACTACCCGTATGTGTGCTCCATCACCCCGCTGCTGTCGGCGATTGCAGCCGGCAACACCGTTGTGCTCAAGCCGACAGAGCTCGCCCCGTACTCGACGCAGGCTCTCACCAAGATCCTGCGCCGTGCTCTCGACCCGGACGTCTGCCAGGTCGTCAACGGCGGCATCCCCGAGGCAACGACCCTGCTCGAGCAGAAGTTCGACAAGATCATGGTCACCGGCAGCACCAACGTCGGCCGCGTTGTGGCGCAGGCCGCCGCAAAGAACCTCACCCCCGTCATTCTCGAGCTCGGTGGCAAGTCGCCCGTCTTTGTGTCGCGTTCCGCAGACATCCCGGTCGCCGCAAAGCGCATCGCCTGGGGCAAGTTCGTCAACGGCGGCCAGACGTGCGTCGCTCCCGACTACGTCCTCGTCGAGGCCGAAGTCCACGATCAGTTTATCGCGGAGCTCGAAAAGGCCATTGAAAAGTTCTACCCGGGCCTCACAGCCCAGACAGAGGACTTTGCCCACATCGTCAACGACAAGATGTTCGAGCGCCTCGCGGGCCTACTCCGTGATACAAAGGGCCGTATCGCGATCCAGCGCGGCGGCAAGCCCGACCCGACGACCAGGTTCATCCCGCCGACCGTCGTGACCGACGTCAAGCCCAACGACGCCCTCATGCGCGACGAGATCTTCGGACCCATTCTCCCGGTACTGCCTGTCACAGAGCTCGTCGTTCAAGGTACCAAGTTTGTACAGGAAAACCACGACACCCCGCTCGCACTCTACATCTTCACTTCCAACACCGCGCAGGCTGAAGCAATCACCCAGTACACGCGCTCCGGCGCTGTCATGGTCAACGACGTCGTCCTGCACGCCGGCTCGGCCCATGTACCGTTTGGCGGCGTGGGCACTTCGGGCCAGGGTGCCTACCATGGCCGCTTTGGCTTTGAGGCGTTCTCCCACCAGCGCACCATCCTCCGCCAGCCTACGATTATCGAGAAACTCATGACTGCCCGCTACCCGCCCTACTCGCCGGCAAAGCTCAAGAAGATGCGCGGTCTCGCGCTTCCCAAGATCCAGGTTCCTCGCACTGGTCCCATCAAGCGCTCTATCCTCGCTCGTGCCCTCGCCGGCAAAAGCTGGCTCGTGATCCTCATTTTACTCGGGTACCTATTCCAGCGTCGTTCGCGCCTATAGTTCAAAGTAGCTCTTACGGTATCAATTTCCTACGGACTGTAATCATTGAAACATAAACACCGTAGCTGGGTGCCAATGGATACACTAAGCGCCCTCGGATCGGGCATGCCTGCGCTCGCTGACGCCACCGATGGATCCTGGCACAGCTCTTACTGCTATCTAGCACAGAAGAGAACTCATCTAAGAGAAGTGTACCGTGTGCTAGCTATCATAGCATGGATCAACTGTATATGTCTTCCTGGGGGCGCTGCCCCCAGACCCCCGTAGCAACTGCTTCGCAGTTGAAAATGTGCCACCACATAATTCTCATAAGCGCAAGACCGCCCATAAACTTGAATGCTCTGTTTTGCAGTCTTTGAATGCATTGCCACTCAGTCCTGGGGACACTGGCGCCAAGGGAACACAAGACAGACAAACACCAAGGCTGTCAAGACAGTTAAGCCGGTTGCCTTGAACACTGGAACTATATCTCACCTAGAGTTATGCCATGCCAGTGGGTGGAACGCACAAACAAGCGTGCTCTGTTCGACTGCGCATAAGAATCCTCGCGTAAGTCCATCGGCTTAAGAGCCGTCTCTCGATCACAACCAAAACACTAGTTGTAACATTCTTAGATAACGGCCGTTAGGTGGCTATGTTATTTATCAACTATTCGTTTAGCCGTAGCATATAGTGGTTGGATTGCAAATATGACGTGTCACCCCCCCCCGTGGCGCTTAGGCTCTCCAGTAACACCCAATTGCTCGCTACAAGGTTTCGGTCGCAAACTTTGCTTTTGCGATAGTTACTTGATCTTTCTAGCTCATATAATGACATTTATTTGTGCTATTTACCGATCGCATATCTTTGAGGGCTCGCGCGTACATTGGCCGTGGTCATCTCGTGCCTGCGCTTAGATCAAGACTCGCGCCGGCGTCCTAGCGCAACATGCGTCGGCCCTTGAAACAGAGCTACAGTTTCTGTGACTACAAAGCTCAATTTACGACAATTCCTGCCGTCTTATCGGTCAAAATCCACCTGTCCAGGCCTTTCGGCGGGCTCGAGTTCCACCAGGTTCGAAAACATGAAATCGTGATCCATATTGGGATTAATGCATTGCATGCGGCGGGTCGCCGCATGCTTCGTCTCTGACAGCGGTAATCATCGGCCCCATGCGTATCCTTGCAGTGATAGCGATCCGGGGTGCAGGTACCTGCATTAGCGAACTGAATGCCAATTGTCCTTTTTCGTGCTACATAGGCTACCGCGTTGGTTCCAGCAATTGAAATACTTCGGTGTTTATCTTTGTTTACGTTATTGCTGCGGCGCTATCCAGATTTGGCGGCCTGTGTCATGCTCCAGCACGGCTTTAGCCATCTCTCTAGGGTTTCCCGTGCGGCTCAGGAAAAGATATAAAGCCGGGCACCCAGTCCCATCTCATCTTCTTTCTAACAACACACTCCGACGCCCGCTGGGCTCAATTCTTGGGTGGGCGCTTAATTGTGCCCCCTACTATTGTTTTGTCATGTCAGTATGTCTGTGATATAGGTGGAGGGGCCTCAAGGCCCTGAAGCTTGTTTGTATCTGTGCTGTGTCTTAGCGCTGGTTTAGCGCGCGGTCGGTGCAATGGTCCGGGCACCTGATGGTGCCATGGCCCGGTGGTATATCTGTACCACTGATGCTCGACATGTGTTTGGTGTTTCTTTCCATGGTTCATGGTGTTTGGCTTTGCCAACACCTGAGCGGGGGCGCCTATTTGGGGGTGCCGGCGCTTGGCCACACCTGAGCTGGTTGGACCAATACTTGGTTGACCCGGCGGTTAAGAGGACGCACTGGCGCTCTTTGATCCATACACAGTGTGGGGACCGAGCGTTGGGTCTGGACAGCGTTGGATTTTGAAGTCTTGGAGGCTGGCCACGGGCCCCGCACTGAGTTGACGCGGTAGTGCCCAGTTCTCGCAAGGCGGCTCAAACGCGAGTGCCGACCACTGTGAGCCATTCCACTGAGTTGTGATGGCAGCACTGGGAACGTCACGAGCCGGAGCTAGGTTACGGACGGTGGCCCTCGGGCTGCGGGTCCGTGAGGGTCTTGTCGGAGCGTTGTGAGCCGTCGCACCCAGCTGGGATGACAGCAGCGTCACGCCGAGATCGCGACCGGGATGGTATTGTGTGGGGGGATCGCTGTTCAGATAGTTTGGCTTGATCGTTTGTGGACCTGAGCTCGAGGTCTGATTGTGCTCGGTGGATTGTTTTCTTTGCTAGCCGATTCGCTACTTTGCTATCCACTATTTGTGTCCCCTTGTTTTGTTTCTGTTCCCCTTTGCTAACACCAGTTTGCTAGTCGATTCGCTTCTTTGCTATCTACTTTCTGTTCCCCCTTGGCTTCCCCTTGGCTTTGTTTTGTTTGTTCCTGATCTTGCTTTCCTTCCCCCGTTTGCTAGCCGATTCGCTATTACTTTGCTATCTATTCCAATACCCCTTTGCTATCCAGTTCACGCACAGGTCTTTTCACCGACGTTTTCTCGCCACTCGCTGTCCGGATTACACCCACCCGCTAGTGAGCCTTCGGCTGCCGTCCCGTTGGTCTCGCGATGATGCTTTCTTTTACCACATGGCCTTGCTAGTGAGCCTTCGGCTGCCGTCCCGTTGGTCTTGCGATGATGCTTCTTTGCTGCGTGGATTTTGCTAGTGAGCCTTCGGCTGCCGTCCCGTTGGTCTTGCGATGATGCTTCTTTCCGCGTGGCCTTTGCTAGTGAGCCTTCGGCTGCCGTCCCGTTGGTCTTGCGATGATGCATTGTTTGCTGCGTGGCTTTTGCTAGTGAGCCTTCGGCTGCCGTCCCGTTGGTCTTGCAATGATGCTGAACCGCGTGGTTTCGCCATGTGGTGTCGGTCCCTCAACCCCGGCTTGTGGCTGCCGTCCTGCTTGCTTCGGTTGATACTGACGCCTCTAGGGTGTGATTCGGGCCTGACAACGTCGTTTTTATCGAGGTATGCTTCTTGATTTCTAACAGACTCTCTCGTCGCAACCGGGTATCGACTTAACCTCCATGCATCAGCTCGGACGCCCAGGTATCCTCTCTTGTGAACACCCGATCGGGTGGGGTCAAATTTGTCGTCATGCATTCTGGCGAGGAGATGACTACCTCTGGAGGAGCCTGTCCGATGAGGGTGTATGCACGGCGTCGGGTTCATTAGGTGTGTTGTGAGCACATCACGCCTTTTCCATCTTGTTACTTGAGCAAGTACCTGCTTCCTGGTCTGCCTCCCTTTTAGCAGAGGGTGGGGGAGCAGTGCTTGCTAGCTGCTGGGTCTGTCCGCAGTGAGTGCAAGAAGGATCAGGGGTTATGCAGCACACCAATCTTGTCAACACCAGCAATTGCAACATGTGGAGTCCATGCGGGAAAGTCGACTTTGTGGGCCAAGGAAGTCTTGCGGCGCATTCCCTCGTAAGATTTGCTGTCCGTGGAAACCCATGTTGCGTTGCTGGTCGAGGCTCGCCGATGTTGTTTGATTCTCGGTTGCGAACGCTCTAGCGTGGATTCTATCTCTGTTTCCATTGTGGCGTTTGTCGGAATTTCCTTCTGTTGGAGTTTGGAGATAGTCCCAGATTGCAATTCTCCAGGTGTGCATTTCGGAGAGTTGGGACCACATCACTTGCTCTGTCTTTTTAGAAGGTCTGACCGCTACCCAACTTTGGTGCACCGATTGGTTCACGGCTGGCGCATCTAGTCATCCGCCCGATGTCTGGATTATGTTCTAGTGTGCGACTTGGTGGCAACTAGGACAACCTATCTTGCAATGCCGTATGGGACGGCCTCTTCATGATAGTTGACTATCGACAACGCGAAGACAGCCTGGCCAGTTGTTTAGTGGCGTCTTTGGTCATGAGAGAGTCTGTTGTCTCTGCACTAATCACAGGTTGCACTGGTGAGGGGCATCGTGCCCTCACCGCGCCGATATTTGGGTGGTTCCAGTATCAGTGCTTGTTTTGGGGCTTGTCCCCTTGCGTTGATGTCCGAGTGGTGCCGGTCTCCGCAGCATGGGTTCTGTCCGCTTTCATTATGGGTTCTGTCCGCTTTCTTTCATTATGGGTTCTGTCCGCTTTCATTCATTATGGGTTCTGTCCGCTTTCTTTTAATATGGGTTCTGTCCGCTTTCTACGTCGGGGTGTGAGTGGTGCCCTCCCTGACTTTGATCATGACCTTTCCTAGCAGCACTATGTGGGTTTGACAGTTTTCGATATGTCGAGGTGTGAGTGGTGCCCTCCTTGATATGATTCCAGCAGCAGCAGCACTAAGTGGGATTTGTCGGCTCTTTTCTTTTTATTTCTGATATGTCGAGGCTGTGAGTGGTGCCCTCTTCGACTATGATCTTGCTCTTCGGAGTAGCACTATTGAACGCACAACGGTCGAGGCTGTGAGTGGTGCCCTCCTTGACTATACTCTTGCTCTTCGGAGCAGCACTATGTGGGACTTGTCGGCTCTTCTTCTTTTCTGATATGTCGAGGCTGTGAGTGGTGCCCGCTTCGACTATGATCTTGCTCTTCGGAGTAGCACTATTGAACGCACAACGGTCGAGGCTGCGAGTGGTGCCCTCCTTGACTAGAACTGGTTTGCACTGTTGGCCTATATTTTTTTTCTGGTATGTCGGGGTGTGAGTGGTGCCCTCCTTGACTATGATCCGTTCGACGCACCTTTTCTCTCGCTCCCGCGACCCCAGCCTCTAGTTGCCACCTGTGAGCCAACGATGTTTCTTAGCATTTGCGGGACGGGGAGTGCTAACTTTTGTCTGTCTCTATTTACGTTACCCTGTGAGCCAACGATGCTGTCCGAGCGTTTGCGGGACGGGGCGTTCTCTCTATCACTTCTGTCGCTCCGGCGGCCCCAGCCTCTAGTTGCCACCTCAGATGTGCCGACCTGTGAGCCAATGATGTTTCTTAGCATTTGCGGGACGGGAAGTGTTGTCTGTTGTTCGGCCCCCAAACTCAACGTCATCAACTTTGCCGCCATCATGGTGTCGCCACTTTACCCGCCACCGAATCTGCGTTCTCCAGGTACGTTTCTGGCTATCTGTTCTTGAAGAAGGATACTAACAGCAGCTACAGCGCTTTGTTCGGTGGGCAGCGAGAGTCGTCGCTATCGCCAGTGTCGTCTCCCTGCCACAGTTATTTGTTCCTTTTGCCGCCATTCTGGCGTTGCCACTTTACCCTCCACCGGCCCTGCTTTCTACAGGTAAGCATTCTTCATTTTACTCACAACACGAACTATACTGACGTCAGATACTGTAATGTGCCGGTGGGCAGGGATTGACGATTTGCCATTGACCGTCTCCCTGCCGTGAGCTCTGGATTCGACAACTTGTTTCTTGCAACCTTCATACCCACGTGACGACTAGCGTTCTCTAGGTCAGTGTTCATTCTCTTTAGCCCCGCAACACTTATTCTAACAACAGCGCCTGTCTTTGCGTTGGGCTCTGGTTTCGTCTTGCCAGAGCCACTGAGACTCCCCCGGGCTTGAGGCTGGCCTCGCCCTGTCGTCACATCCGCCACTTTCTTGGCGCTTATGTCTGTCTACACATAGCGCCGTTGCAAGAACCCTTCACTTTATTCTGTTGTCCTCCTGGGCTTTGCTCGGTGTCGGCCCTTTTTATGGTATGTTGCACCACGGATTCTTGTATTTTGATCACAGACTAACATACAGCACGAGGTTCTTCAAGAACAAGCTGGTTAGCTTGTTCTCTCGTCACGCCGTCACCTTGTCCTCTGCGCAAACTTGTCGAACTCTCTTCGTTGGACCATGTGCTGTCTTCTACACAATGGTATACCTCTTCGCCTGGTTTCCTCACGCACGTGGAACTCAGTGGCTGGCTGGAGCCGGACTCTTTGGTTTTAGTCTAGCTGCTGAGTTCGGGAACGTGGGTTCACACTTGGAGATTGGCTGCTCGCTACATGTCCCCGCTCCTTGTCGTATGCCACCTTCTTGTCTACGAAGGAGACCCATTGGATTTTCTCGCTTCCGCCATACGGAGCGTTGCTCCTAGAGAAAGTTCGCTGCCCGCGCTTCTGACCAACCGGTTCATCCATACCCCGGTCCTGGTTAGATGGCATTCTACCTTTTCTTTGGGACGGGAAGGCGCCTCCTGTCTCGGGGATCTGGGAATTCTCCGCCTGAGAAGGAATGCTTTACGCTTATTCGTGCCGACAGTCTGGTACCACTGTCTTGTGCACTGGGGTAGCACCAATGGTGTGAATGGTCGCGCGGTCCGCCTGACCGGACCTTCTTCGACATGGCAGTGAGTTCTTGTCTTTGGAACTTACTGCTCCCCGCGCGCTCGCTGCCCGACTCTTCCTGTGAACCCGCGTACGCGGTAGCAGAGAGCGGTTGTCAGACGAGGGGGGCTCTTCATTTGGCGGAGTTTCCGCTAGATGAAGACCCTACTTCGTCGTCAACCATGGTTATCTCTCAAAAGGTGTTTGTTACACCCGAGAGAATTTAGAGTCTTTATAAAGCGAGTTTGAGAGGAATGAGCTATTTTTTATTGCCTTTGAACCAGAACCAGAGTTGTTTTAGTCACTCTATGGCCTGCTAGGATCTCTTTGCCACCCATGGAGTTTGCCTACTAGGATCCCTTTGTCATCTGGGTCCACTGGCTCTTCATAACAGCCTTGGCCTTGGTTCTTTGATATGACCCTACCTGTTCTGGGTGATTGATCCTCTGTCACTCAAGGCCTCTTGTTCCTCTGACAAGCCACAGTTGTCGGCCTCGGCACTCTTGTCATGAGTTGCTGGGCCTTTCGGTAGTTTCCTCAGGTTGACGGCTTCCTTCGTCGTTCAAGCCTTCGATCTTGGTCGTGAGCAACCGTCTGACACCACATAAAGGCTGTCTGCGGTTGCAGTGCCTTGGGTCGCTACAGTGGTCCTTTGCACTTTGACTCGACCATGACTACGACTGCCCGCTTTTTCGGTTGGATGATTCGGCCCATTGACAATGCTTTTACTAGTGACTAGCTCTCAGGGCTCTTTGGCAGGCTTAGCCTTGCGCATGTCACGTCTTGATCTTGGGTAAGAGACTCTTGGCAAGCAAGGCCCATGTGGTCTTCTGCCAGTCTGTGTGCCGAACATTACCTGCACTAACTTCTCGCCCACCTGCTCCATTTTGCACAGTTCATAGTTCTACGCTTCTGTGTCTATGGAGGCGGCCAGATTGGCCACAACTGGTGTTCGCGAGGACTCGGTCTGTCCTTGTGCCAGTTTAATGTGGGTTAGGGTAAGCTTTTTTCACAAAAAAGCGTCCAAAACTACAAAAATCTAAAAAATATACGGGTAAAAAAATACAAAAACATGCACAAAAATGCAAAATTGTAGATTCGTAATATTCGAAGAAGAATGTGTGGAACTTTCTACGTCCCTAGTAGTTGAGTAGGAGATAAGGAAACAATATAAACGGCAACAGAGGCTAGAAATACATCTAATAGGTTATAACATTCCTAGTCTATGTGTATGCAAGATCTGAAACACACATCTCGGCTGAGTGTCGTTGTACGTCTTGATTAAAACTCGATAGATCCATCCATGTCTCCAAAACTGTGCCTTATAGGATCGCAATCTGCCAATAGATGCTTGGTTTCTCATCAAATTACCTCAGTGATAATGGTGCCGAGAATGCTTCGTTTCACAGGAACACTGTACGGTTACCTTGGTTCGACATTTGAGCAATCTACTATCAGACTTGTTCTGAAAGGTCTCGCTTCTAGTGTGACATGTATCTCCACGAGAAAAGGTTTGAAAACCTCTCCTTTGATGCTGTTGTTTTCTCAAATACCGGCCAGATGCACGTATAGGTGTGTGAACGCCTGGAAATCCAGTGTTGAAAAATCGCAAGTGTTAAAACCACAATCTCAAACTCTCCAATTGACATCTTAAAGTCCTGGGCTTACTAGGCGTTTTAGACCGTGTTTACAAGGTTTCTACTACTGCGAAACTGCAAGGTGAGGGTATAGTGAGGTTGATATCGCAAAGACAGTTTGGTTATCTAAAGCGGCGGTGCGGCTAGTTTCGCATGAATTCAACACTTTTGGCATATTTCTGACCTTTCAAAGTGACTGAAGGAGGAGTGCGGTGCGATTTCATGGAGTTGTTGATGAATACAGATGCGTTGAGGTCTTCAAAGTGCGATTGTAAGGGTACTGCAAGTCGACAAGCCAAATAGGACAGTATATATTAATCTATAGTGTTTTCTCTATCCAATAAGCTCTAAGCAAGCTCGATTTGAAAATCTTGAACTTGACTTTAAACTCCAAAATCGACGCCTGTAAAGAAAATGATAAAAAGTACAAAATTCAAACAATTCTAAACAAAACACAAAATTCTATACAAAACTACAAAGTGAACAAAAACGAAAAAGCCCGCCAAAAGGTCATTATAAGAATTTTTTGTTGCATTTCTCATCTATTATAATTATTATGACCTTGTATATCTGCTGCATTTCAGATAAATACACCAGAGAAAACCTGCTAAAAGCGCGACTTTATGATGGTTGGTTGCATATCCCATTATCCTGGCAATTTGGCCTCCAAACGCAAGTTCGACGACAGTGTAGGCGAATTTACGAAAATCTAGAGTCAAAGCAGCTGTAAAAATGGGGTCTGAGAAAATTCCTCAGATGGATCATTTTGTGAGCTCCGAGGGGACCAGTTCGATGATTTGGAGACTGTTGCATAACTGGTCAACTTCCATCCCGGAATGTCACTTTCCGATTATCTTGTTGCATTTCTGGGTGCGCTTGCGGTATACTGTTTCGTTGGCTTGTAGATGATGTGCCTGCCTGAGTCTGGTTAATTTCTGAATCACAGGGTGGCTGGATAATGTAGCTCGAAAATTACCCAAAAAGATTCAAAATCAAATTACAGCGTTAGTGACATGGTTATTCAGGATCTGTTATGAACATACGTCGTCACAGTTGACAGCTCAACTGCATGCCACATAGAATCTCGTGGTGTCCAATCCCTAACAGCGTTTCCTCGAGCCATAATTTGGGACGTGTGACAACTGCTTGTATAGTTAAGTCTAAAAGTACAAGTTTCTCCGTATCCAATGAAGGAGGTGCCACGTTTTTGAAGTTGCGTCGCCTGTCCCCAAGTTACTTTATTCCCGCAGGGTCCATCCACCGGGCGTGCATTATCTAAAATACCATCTAATGTTGCACATGCAAACGTCCGAATCGTTTCCGACTTCGGTCCTTGGCGGTTTTACAACCCCTCGCTCAGCCGCACTAGTCCTCCCACCCGTGAGGCCAAAACCGCGAAGCCGCAGTGCCACCACCGATTCGAGAAAACCAACAGACGACCTCGGCACGACACAACGCAATACTGCAGTGTCATAGGCGACAGCATAATGGCCGACTTCTCTGAGCGATTCGCCCCCAAGGTGCACGTTAAGCTTGACCCTCCGCAAGACCGGGAATTCACGCTCGAGGAGCTCGCAAACTATGATGGTATGTCAGTTTTGTGGTTGGTGTCAGGGGAATTTTAATTTTGCTTGGTTGACGTCCAATCGTCGAACCAGTCGATTGTCGGAACCGCTTGATTACTATTGCCGATACGCGAAAATTCGCTCTCCTTTGGTTTTGTATTAACACCAGGCGTGAAAAGCGACAAAATCTACGTTGCCATCAAAGGTACGGTGTTCGACGTGACCCGCAACAAGGAAAGCTACGGTCCCGATGGTGGTTACCACGTGTTTGTCGGAAAGGACGCGTCGCGAGCATTGGCAATGAGCTCTCTGGAGCCTGAGGACGCTGTTCCAAAGTACAAGGACCTCCCCGAAGCCGACCTCAAGGTGCTCGATGACTGGTACACGTTTTTCAAACTCCGCTATAACATTGTCGGCAGTGTCCGCCGTTCTGATCTGCCGGACAATTCTCTATGAGCGAGCGGCATGGCGGTATATACCGTTCTGCCCTGAACCTCGGGTTGTCATTGCGTCACGATTATCTGATGTCCTCCCCTGATCTGTGACAACGAAAACCGAGCATGCTAGTGGTATAGCATCCTGTAATGTGCCTTTTTTTCTGTTTATTAGTTAACGAACATGCTAGATGTGAGCAAAGAAAGAAGAACTACAAAAAATGAAGAGGATCATGGAGTAGGCGAAACATTAGTCATTACTACGATACTGTTGCTGCAGTTGCTTGTCGTAACGTCATAAGGTCAGAGGTCAGTCATCAGTCGTGAACATAAGTCATGCGGTTGGTTTTTCGTTTAGTTGCAGCCGGCCGCTGATCGACATCATCCTCGCCGAAACTCGAGGTAGCGCACCTGGGTGTAAATTACACGCCGCCGACATATACTACACTCGCCGCGGGTCTCTGTTGCACGATCTGATGAACAAAGTGCTCTGAAAACGCAGTCGTTGCAATACATGTGTCCTGGAGTTAGCACTGGAATTTTTAAGTTCCGGTGAGAGACCACACTTACCACAAGGCGTCACTCCTACAACGTCAGGTTGCTCGAGACAGATAGGACACTTGAAGTGCCGTAGTCCCGCCCGGTTGCTCACTTCGCTCTTCTTTTCATCCTTGAGAACGTCAGACAGCATCTGAATATCGTCGTCTTCTTCGTCAGAGACAAGTACGACGCCACTATCGTCTGCAGGCTCCGACTCGATTTCTAGGCCAGATTCGCTAGACTCATGCCTGGATAACCTCTCGAGTCGCCGTAGGACCCTCTCTGACGACGCATCCGTCTCTGGTTTTGCGGGTTCTGTGATCGACCGCCTGTGTCGCTGTACCCACCGTCTGCGTGGCGTTCGTTGCTGTTGTGTTTGATCTGAATCGTCCTCATCGCTTGACACCACAACGTGCCGTCGCTTTCGCTGAGGGCTGCCGATCTGCCCGTCTCCGCGAGCAGTCATCATGTTTTATGTTTGCTGTTTGTGCGCCGTCCTTTTTGTCGCGTCAAGACAGCGGCGTCTGCATGTGTAACACTACAGGCGTTTTGCGTGCTGTGGTCAAAGGACGTTTACAAATACAAGAGAGAGTTTATACACGGAGCTCCCCTAGTAACGGGACCCATCGTGGGAGCGGGTTTCCCCATACAGCGTTGTGATTATTAGTGCAACATCATTGTCTCGTTAATACTAACAGTAATAAATAAAAACAGAACCAATATCGGCCGATCACATCGCATAGCGAAACTCGGGGTTCTGGTAGTCGGTGAGATCCGCAAACTCGGCATTGTGAAGCTCCTCTGGAAGTCGCTCGTTACGGCGGTCTCGTCGCTTGTTTTCCCAGACGTTGAGTGTGTACATGCACAGGAGAAGCACAAGGCAGATGGCGTAGCATACCACCACCAAGACCTTGGCGGTGTGGTAAGTGGGTGCCTCGCGCGTCAGGTACGTCTGGGGCCCCACGAGGTTGCCAACGCAGTATGCGATAAGCAAAAGGGCTGCAGTAACGACTTTCTTGGTGTGGCCTGCGGTGTTGGACGAGATGAGCGAGATCATCGCGATCCACGGAATCGGCGACATGCCAAAGAGACATAGGCCCGAGTACTGCATGGGGGTGTTGACGCCAAACGCCAGCATGCATCCGCCAATGACGTTGATACAGGCGCCCGCAATGGCGACGTTCATGCGGTTCTTTGTAATCTGGCCAATGAAGCCCAGCAGGAAGATTCCAACGACTTCAACTGCGCCTTGGGGCAGCTGCATGACGTAGGCCTCGAGCGTGTCGTAGCCCATTCCGGTGAGGAGGATGCTGCCAAAGTTGGTGAGCGAACCGTTGGGGATCTCGCTGAAAAAACTAAAAAAGAAATAGATGTAGGTGTGGGGGTCCATAAACACTTCCTTGACTTGGTCCAGCTTAAAGTGCGGGTTACCAAATCCCTGCTTGTTGTCTCTGATGCGGGCGACGACCATCAGGCGCTCGTCCTCGCTCAGGAACCACGCCTTCATCGGCGTGTCGGGCATGTGGAGGCCAAAAATAATGCCGGCGACAATGGTGACGACGCCAATAATGACGTACAAAAGGCGCCAACCTTCAATCGGCAGGGACCCGCTCTCCTGGCGGCTTGCGAGACCGTGGGCGATGCCAATACCGATCATCATGCCGAACCCGTTGCACATGGACCACATGGACGTGCGAAAAAAGTGCTCATCGCGCTTATACCACTGGGCGGTGATGAGCATAAACGACGGCGTAATGGCAGACTCGAGGCAGCCGAGCAGCGTGCGGGCGGCCATGAACCCAGCATAATTTTGAGAAGCTCCCGTGGTCGCGAGCACGATACCCCAGACGACAATAAACGCAGCTGTGACCTTGGCTATTGGCAGCCGTTGAAGGGCATATGCGGCCGGCAGCTCGAAAACGAGATATCCGAGGTAGAACGCAGACGCGACCCATGAGTATCGGTTGCCAACCATATCAAGGTCCTCGCGGAGGCCCATAATCGATGCATACGAGTTGGTCTGCTTGTCCATAAACTGGATGGCATAGATAAAACAAAGCATCGAACACACATAGAGATCAATCTTCCACAAGAGCTTTCTGTCCGTAGCCGGGTCGACGGTGAGATTCTCGATCTGGTCGGCGACGGTGAGAGCGATGTCTCCGTCGTCGGGCACGAGCTCGGCCGTCTTTTCATTAGTTTCGAGGTTCTTTTCGAGAACAGCGTGCACGGATTTGCTGAGGTCTCTCATGGTTTGTTTTCGTTATATTGTTCTTAGTGGTACTAGTCTATGGATATCCAGGTAATTAAATAGATGAGTGTTGGCTAATCTTTCTGAACGAGCTTATCAGTTATCAGGATCGCCATGCATAATTTGACGCGTGGGCAATCTCCGCCATGGTGGGGTGTGCCATTACTGAGTCGGTACATTCAACAGACAAAGGTTGCAGGCATGCAGGTCCTACATAGTAGGCATTGCCATTGCAACGACCGCGCAAAGCAGGGTCTCGTATGGGCGGGATACGAGCGGTGCCAAGTCTGATTGCAAGGTCCCGTCTCGGGTATGCAGTGTTCCGCGTACGATTGTATCGTTTGTCACGATCAAACGCCAGCTACTCAATACTGCCAGAAACAGGATAATGGCCATATTTGCTAATCCTGATAGCGTCCTATCTATCGCCTTGTCACTCGAGCACGGCTGATGATCGGCCAACCGGGTTGTCACGATAAGCTAGCCGACGCACTCCGATGCACGGAGCGCGGGGTGAAATTTCATCTGCAGGGCGCTTTTTGTCTCCGCTACGAGCGCTGTCACCCGAGCCCACTGCTATTTTTTTTTTCGCTCTACCAGACCCCTCAGTTGAGGTGAAGCTGATTTGCCAAGGGTCCCTACGTAAAGTAACCACTGTCGTCGCAATGTATTTGTATATACAGCTTACTGACGGAGACGCTTGATAACGTCCTGGGTGACCTCATCGGTAGTGGCCTTTCCGCCAAGATCAGGAGTGACAACCTTGCCCTCGGCGAGATTAGCGTCGACAGCACGGACGATGCGGGCAGCGGCCTGGGGGTGGCCCAGGAACTCGAGCATCAGAGCGGCAGAGCGGATAGTGGCGATCGGGTTCGAAATACCCCTGCTGTTAGTTGTGTTTGGTCAATAAATCCCAACTGCGAAACAGTTGTTATGGGGGTCTGGGATAGAGCCCCCACGAAAAAAAATTCAACACTTACTCTCCCTCGATATCCGGAGCCGAGCCATGGCAAGGCTCACCAATGACAAAGTCGTCACCGACGTTGGCGGACGGGACCACACCGAGCGAGCCGACAAGAGCAGCGGCGCCATCGGAGAGAATGTCACCGTAGAGGTTGGGGGCGACAACGACGTCAAAGACCTCGGGGTCGCGGAACAGCTTGTAGACCATCGAGTCGACGATCTGCTCGTTGACGTGCAGCTCCGGATGTTCGTCGCGCTTCTCAGCGTAGAGCGACTTGATGGTCTCGCGGAAGAGACCGTCGGACTGCGACAGCACGTTGGACTTGTGGGTGATGGTGACGAGCGGCTTGTCGTGGATGGACGCGCTGGGCTCGAGCTCGCGAACCTTCTGGCGCTGGAGCGCGATCTGGAACGCCATGTTGCCAATGCGCTTGGACGCGGTCTCCGTGATGCGCTTGACGGCCTCGGCGACGCGGGTGCCGTCGGGGGCGGTGAAGGTGCGCTCCTCCTTGATGTAGAGGTCCTCGGTGTTCTCGCGGACAATGACGAGATCGACGGGCTTGGCATCACCAACCGACTTAACGGGGCGGACGTTGGCGTAGAGGCCGAGCTTCTTGCGGAGCGCAACGATCGGCGAGCTGTAGCCCTCGACCTTGGACGACGGCGACGACACGGCGCCGAACAGAGCGCCGTCGCACTCCTGCTTAAGACGGTTCACCGTCTCGTCAGGCAGCGCGACGCCAGTGCTCTTGAAGTGCTCAAAGCCGGCGTCGAGATCCACAAACTCAAACGCAAGGCCATCCTCGCTCGGCAGGCTCTCGAGGACCTTGCGGCCGGCCGGGATGACCTCGCGGCCAATTCCGTCACCGGGTATCAGGCCTACTGTTAGTTTTGAAGTTGTCCCTTTTTTTTTTTTTCCTGGGGGTTCCACCCCCAGACCCCCCGTAGCAACTGCTTCGCAGTTGAATAGAGGGTCAGATAGCTACCGCCTTAGACCCATTCAAAGAGTGGTTTCGTGGTACATGGCTGCTAAGCTCGGCTTTCTGGGGTTCCACCCCCAAACCGCCATAGAAACTGCTTCGCAGTTGAATAGACGGTCAGTTAGCTACCTTAGACCCGTGCAACGCGTGGTTCTTGGCTCTCATGCCCCGGCTGTCTTTTTCAACTGCGAAGCAGTTGCTACGGGGGTCTGGGGGGGTGGAACCCCCAGGAAAAAATTTAACATGGATACAAGACCAAGATCACCATCTCAACTGTTCAATGGCCGGGCTCGGATCAGGTTTTATCCAGAAATATGACACATGACATACCAATCTTAAGAGTCTTGACACCAGACGAGTAGGCGCGGGTCATGAGCGGAGCGCTCCTGGAGAGCATCTGGAATTGTCTCAGCATTTTCGGCGGTGCAGACGGGTGCAGAAACGTTTGAAGAAGTCTTTGGTCTTGCAGTGACTTCAAGGTCCAGGATCAACCAATGGCCGTGCGGCTGGGGCTCCGAGACCGGGCCCGTTTTATTTGTATTGTTTTGGGTGTTTTATTTTTCCTGGGGGCGCTGCCCCCAGACCCCCGTAGCAACCGCTTCGCGGTTGATTTAGGGGTTTTTTTCAAGAAGAGTACGGAAAGGACGATTGTTACCTACAGAAATCTCGGCTAGCCGATGAACTCGTTCAGTAGCGTAATTATTGTAACTGTATTAAATTCACCCTCATCTGACCTATTTGGACTTCCAATACCAATGGTTTCGATCTTATGTACATTTATCCATCCGCGCATGTCTTTCAGCGCTCGTTCTGGCATTCACTCCAAGGCCGTTTACTCAGCTGGTAGCCCTTTACAACCGCGAAGCGGTTGCTACGAGTGTCTGGGGCAGCAGCCCCAGGAAAAGCACATGCAACTGTGGATATATTAAGGAATGCTCAGATATGTACAGATTCCCCAGACGTAGCACAGCTCCAACCGCGAAGCGGTTGCTACGGGGGTCTGGGGGCAGCGCCCCCAGGAGAAAAAAAAATTGGTTATCGACGGATTCCGCTCTGCCAGGCGGCAGACTTCCAGGCCTCGTCGAGGGTCTGGACCGGAACGGACGAAGAGTTTTGACGCGTGACCGAGACAGAGCGCTGGGGCTCTGGGTCGACGGAGACGGAGATGAGGTTGAACTCGGCAGCGAGGGCGTGGATGAACGCGCGACGGGTCCGGTTCATGGGAGGAAAGAGATGCTGGCGGGCGCCGGAGTTGACGAAGTCGGTGAGCTGGCGCTCGATGCCACCACACCAGAGCGGGTCGGCGCGGTACATGTCGATTGTGTCTGGGTCGTAGTCGTGGACGCGGGACTTTGCGATTTCTTCAAACAGGTCGACTTCAAAGGCGGCGGCCAGCTGTTTCTTGCGGGCTGCCTCTGCGCACTCGTCGTCGCACTCGAGCGGGGAGGGGGGCTCGGCGGTGCCAGGGCACGAAACGGTTTGAGTGCGAGTGCCACAGGGGCACGCGATGTTGACCTTTTCCGGGCAGGGGCCCGTGCAGTCTGCGGGATAGTGGCAAGGCTTTTGGTGCTTGTGCCCACAGGGCAGCTCGCGGCGGCATGGCGCCGAGCAGCTGGTGGCACACTCGCCCGGGGGATGGCACGCCTTGGGGCACGAGTGTCCGCACGCGAGCGGGTTGCCGCAGATCTTGCCGCACGACACGGTCTTGTTCCAGCACTGGATGCCTCTGACAGTGTTGCGGCCGCAGATGCACCGGCGCTCGACGAGGTGCGGGCAGCGGGGACACGGCACGTCGTCGGCGTGGCACTCGTGCTTGACACGCGGGTGGCCGCACGCGGGCTCGCGCTGGCAGTCAAACTTGCACTGCGGCAGCATCGACCCGCACCGGATCGGCGCCCGCAGCACTGTCCGCCCGCACGGGCACACGTAGTCCTCGGGCGACGACTCGAGGCACGGATGGCACTGGCCCGGGTGGCACGGCAGCACGCAGCGGTGCTTGCCGCAGTTCAAGAGGCGCCCGCACTCCTCCTCGCACGTGTGTGCACGCTCCTCGGCGGCGTCGGGCTCGAGGGTGATGCCGGCGCGCGCGCGGAACTGCTTTTTGCGCAGACGCTCGCGCTCGGCCGCCGTCTTGGAGAACGCGCAGCAGACGCGCCCGCACCTGTGCCGGCGGCAGTTGCGGAGCGCGTTGCACTTGCGCTTGCACTGCGCCTCGTTGCCACTCACGACAAACCGGCACGGCACGTCAAACGCCTGCGACCCGCACCGGCACTTGGTCGCCTGCACCCTCAGGCACGGCGGGCACTCGCCGTCGTGGCAGCCGGCCATGCACTCGTGCCCGCACTTGAGGCTGCGTCCGCACACCTTGTCGCAGTGAGGACGCGCTTCCTCGCAGCTGGCGCGCTCGCGGCCGAGGATCTCCGCGACCGGCGTCTTGCCGCAGCAGCACTTTTCGCCGGCAACAGGCGCGTCCGGGCACGCGTGGTCGTCTACGGCACGCGAGTGGCACGTCTCGCGACACCGGTGCTTGCCGCAACTCAACAAAGCGTCACACGCCGCTCCACATGTAAAATACCCGACCCAGCGCTCGCCGCTGCCATCACTAACACCTTCACCACTGGCAACCTCACTGAGTCGGCCATATCGTGACCAGCACGGAACTGGCCGGCTGTCCTCTTTCCCACAGTAGCACCGTGCCGGAACCTGCTCCTCGCATCGTCCGCACAGTCCACTGTGGCACTTCTTTTGACACCGGTGCTCTCCGCACGGTAGCAGCTCGCCGCAAACCCGTCCACACTGCCAGCCACTGTACGGCGTAATCACACACGGCCACTGTTTCCTGCTCTTACCGCAGTCGCAGTGTAAAGGCGGCCCAATCGCCGTGCACTCGGTATGCGGGCCCGGGTGGCACGTCTCGGGACACCCGTGGACACACCCGAGCTTGGCTCCACACGTCTGGCCACAGCTGTGGGGCACGAGCCCATTGTAAAACGGATCCACCGCCTTGCCGCACCAGCACCGGTACTCTGAAATCTTTTCGTCGCGGCTGCTATTGCACGACGGGCACCTCCACTCCTTTGTCGGCGACTTTTCCATCTGGCGCCGGCTCCATCCCTGGATGCACTCCAGATCATACACGCGGTAACACACGTCGCACGACCACACCCGCGACGACACGCCAATCTCGCCCGTGCAAATCAGGCACGTATAGTCTCCGTTTTCGATCTCTATCCTCAGCATATCTGCCAGGTCCATTTCTCCGTGCCAGCTATCGTCCGAGTAGTCTGACATTTCGTCGCTGTCAGACGTTGTTTCTGCCGACCCGCCGGCCTCGGGTGGCGGCGTCGTTCGTTCTGATCCGCTCGCTGCGTTCAACGACAGCGTTCTCACTGCCTCCTCGGCAGTTTGCACCGAGTCTGCCATCCTCGGCGTTTTTGCTTTCAAACGCTTTTGTTTCTGTGGCGGTTTTTATGTCACTTTACCAAACATCAAACGGCTGAAATAATATTTATCTCCTCCTCCCTCTCCTCCTCATTAACGTCACGTGATCTGCGTCACCAGCGGGGCCAAGGGCTCCATTATCTCCAAACTCGGCGTGCAACTATCTTTGATCTCGCGCTCTTTTGGGGTTCTAGTCACTTTTCCAGCATTTTTTTCCTGGGGGCGCTGCCCCCAGACCCCCGTAGCAACTGCTTCGCAGTTGATCTCGTGATCTGCGTCACCAGCGGGGCTAAGGGCTCTATTATCTCCAGACTCGGCGTGCAACTATCTTTGATCTCGCGCTCTTTTGGGGTTCTAGTCACTTTTCCAGCCTTTTTTTCCTGGGGGCGCTGCCCCCAGACCCCCGTAGCAACTGCTTCGCAGTTGATCTCGTGATCTGTGTCACCAGTTGGGCCAAAGGCTCTCTTATCTCCAGACTCGACGTACAAACACTGCTTCCAATTGATCTCGGGCTCTTTTGGGGCTCTAGTCACTTTTCCAGCTTTTTTTTTCCTGGGGGTGCTGCCCCCAGACCCCCGTAGCAACTGCTTCGCAGTTGATGCCGTGATCTGTACGGGTTATCTCCTGTTTCTTTTTCTGCTGGGAGTTCCACCCCCAGACCCCCATAGCAACTGCTTCGTAGTTGATTCCAGCTGGTGCTGTGACAGACGGCCCAAATCAGAGCACTCTATGTCGTCCGAGCTCAAGTGCGAAGCAGTTGCTACGGGGGTCTGGGGGGTGGAACCCCCAGGAAAAAGAGGCAGAGTATCAGATCGCACCACTCCATATTTCGTCCGACTTCAACTGCGAAGCAGTTGCTACGGGGGTCTGGGGGGTGGAACCCCCAGGATCAAAAGGAAAAAGGCAGAGCACATTCATCCATTACATTGACAGAAGTAAAAACCACAAGACTAGAAGTCGCCGCCGCCAAAGTCGTCGCCACCACCACCATAGTCGTCACCGTAGTAGTTGTTCTCGACGACGGTGTCTGGGGTCATGGCGTCGGCGAGAAGCATGCCACCCAAGAGACCACCGGCAGCACCCATGGCCATGCCAGTGCCGGCGCCCATGCCGCCCATGCGCGAGCGTCGCGACTGCTGCTGCTGAGCATACACCGGCTGCTGCTGGGGGTACCCGCCGCCGTACATCGCTTGCTGGGGGTATCCGCCGCCATACATGCCCTGCTGGGGAGGGTATCCGCCGCCGTACATGCCTTGCTGCTGGTTGTAGTACCCGCCAGCGGAACCGCCCTGGGGCGCCCAGTTGCGCTGCTGCTGCTGCTGCTGCGCCTGGGGCTGCTGGCTTGCTATGCCGCCGCCGGGCGGGATATTGCCGGATCCAATGCTGTTGCCGCCGTTGTCGCTGCTGTACGGCGGCGGGTCCGACGACCCGGCGCGTTTCTCAGATGCGCCCGTCGGCTTCTCCCACTGCGATTTGCCAGTCGATAGGTCCACGTAGTACCATCTGCTGTTAGCTTTTTCTTTTCTTTCCTGGGGGTTCCACCCCCAGACCCCCGTAGCAACTGCTTCGCAGTTGATCTCAGCCGCTGCCATTTTCCTTTCCTGGGGGTTCCACCCCCAGACCCCCGTAGCAACTGCTTCGCAGTTGATCTCAGCCGCTGCTATTTTCCTTTCCTGGGGGTTCCATCCCCAGACCCCCGGAGCAACTGCTTCGCAGTTGATCTCAGCCGCTGCTATTTTCCTTTCCTGGGGGTTCCACCCCCAGACCCCCGGAGCAACTGCTTCGCAGTTGACATCAGCAGTGCTCTGGCTCCACTGACAGACGGCCAAAGCACTCTACTTTGTCCGCGCTCAATTGCGAAGCAGTTGCTGCGGGGGTCTGGGGGTGTACCCCCCCCCAGGAAAAGGTCAAAACAACCGCGCGGGTCTGTTGGGTGGAGCCTCTAGGAAAAAGGGACAAAACAACGGTGTCGCAGTCTGAGGTCGGCAACAGGGTGCATGAAATGAAATCAGCCGTAGCAGGATGCAAAGGCCGAGAAAACGCTGGTAGACGAGTACTCACGTTTTGTAGTTGTCGTCAAACTTGGCGAGCCATCCTGGGGTTAGTTCGGGAGTCCATTGGCGCGATTCTACGGGCCTGGAACACAACCAAGCCCCACAAGACCAAAACTTACCGTCCGGAACAGTTGGAGGAGGAGGGCCCGGAGGAGCTGACATTTGTGCTGGGGGACGTGCTAGAGAAAACCAATGGAATTAAGCACAGGTTTAAGGCCGCGTGCCTGCTTATATAGATAGGACAAACGGTTGTGTGGGAGAAGGGCCAAGGGGAGGCGGCGGGCGGCGGCGGCGTGCGTGGGGCGGGGTGACTGGCGGAGCTAGTTGCCACAACTGACGTTAGTACTGCCGGCAACGGGGCTGTGTCTGGGCCCCCAAAGATTTGGCCGGAATAAAGCTCGGGCCGACAGCCGTGCACGCCACGCCACGTTCCGCCGCTATCACGTGGTCTCTGGCGGCGTTTCCACTTGATTCCAGCTGCTCGTAGCACGGGACCGCCGTCTGTGACCGCTTGTGTATCACGCGCCCGCGCAAAGTCGCCTCTAGCCCGGCATTTGCCGCTGAACACTCACTGTGTCGGGTGGCATGCAGCGTATGCACTTCGCAAGCGTTACGCGCGTAATGCACCTTGTCTGTTGAGTATTCGTATTACCTTTCTTTTCCTTGGGGTTCCACCCCCAGACCCCCGTAGCAACTGCTTCGCAGTTGTGTAGAGGCTAGATTGCAACGTTTAAGCATTTTTGTTTTGGTTGTCAAGCGCCGTATATTTATTTTCCCTGGGGGCGCTGCTCCAGACCCCCGTAGTAGCCGCTACGCGGTTTGAGGTGTATCACCAAGATTGTACCTGCAAAAGTCGCTGTGAAGACACAATTAGGCGCACTATCAATACGCCAGGAATTCAACTGCGAAGCAGTTGCTACGGGGGTCTGGGGGCAGCGCCCCCAGCAAAAAATAGCGTAAAGCCTCACGAAAGCCAAAACGATGGTTTGTCTCCGCAGACCCGCCGCGGAGAAGTATATCCCACAAGATGGCACCTGCAAAGCCGTTTAGCAGACACAATCAGGTGCACTGCCGATACGCCTGGAACTCAACTGCGAAGCAGTTGCTACGGGGGTCTGGGGGCAGCGTCCCCAGGAAAAATAGCGCAAAGCCTCACGAGAAACCACGAAAGCAAAAACGATGGTTTGTCTCCGCAGACCCGCCGCGGAGAAGACTGTACATAGAATACACGCCAGACGGACCCGCCGGTAGGCAGTCACTCGATGGTGAGATGCTTGCCCCGCGGGAACGTTGCGACAGAGCTGTTGTTGTAATCAGGGACCGAGTAGAGGTGCTCGGCCGAGTTGTGGACCTTTAGGCCGCGCGTCGGTTTGCCCTGGAGGTACGGCCTGATGCCCTTGCCGAAATTGCGCATGCACACAACCGCATTGACGACCGACATGGCCAGCAGCAGAATCGTCAACACCGCAAATGTCGTCAGCGTCTTGCGGGTCGACAGGTACTTGTACGCGAGGCTCGGCTCGTACATGCGGACGAGCTTAAACAGAAAGTACGCCAGGCCGCACAAGAAGCCAACGAGCACGATGACCATGCCGATGGTCGACTCGCGCTTGACGCACTGGAGGCACGCAAACAAAAACACAATTGTCAGTGGGATCACGGCTATCGTCAACGCGAACTCGACGTCATGCACGTTGAGCACAATGACAATAAACTGGATTGTGAACCCCAGAAAGAAAAAGAAATCAAACTTGAGTAGCGCCACAAAAATCTGAGTGTTAGTGTGCGTTCCTTGATTTTACTTTTTCCTGGGGGTTCCACCCCCAGACCCCGTAGCAACCGCTTCGCGGTTGAGCCAGACGCCCGGTGTTCGAAGTAGTTGCTAAGAGGTTCTGGAAAAAGACCTCAATACCAACTGCGAAGCAGTTGCCACGGGGGTCTGGGGTGGAACCCCCAGGAAAAGATATAGGCCCACTAACAACTGCGAAGCAGTTGCCACGGGGGTCTGGGGGTGGAACCCCCAGAAAAAGAAACAGGCCCCACTAACAACTGCAAAGGCACCGGGAAGAGGGGAATACGTACCAGATAGGCGGTGTAACGGCGCTTCATGGAGACGTCTGCGCCGATGTTCTTGTAGACGAACCAGCCAAACTCGGAATGCAGACGGTACGCCATGGCGGACATCATGACAAGGCCGACGCCGACGACGCACGGGATGGCGATGATGAGGCCCTTCATGAGCGGCCAGTTCTTGGGCTCGTAGACGCCGGCGTCGGACAGCAGCTGGACGGCGTTGTTGATCTGCTCGTACTGGATACTCGAGTAGACGAGCATGGCGAGGCCAAAGAAACTGAGGCCGACTGTCTGGATGATATTTTTCTTGCGCAGCGCATCAAACGCCAGCGCGACCTGGAAAACCTGTGCGAAAATGAACAGCGCCAGATAAGTCGGGATCGTGCGGGTCTCTGAAAACTCGGACGAGTCCGAAGACACGTTGGCCTCAAACGATCCGAAAATGTAGCACAAAAACGCCAGCGTGATAATCGAGGTAGTGCAGACCGTCAAAAAGTACGGCCCGCTATAGAACGAGCCTGCAAACGCTCTTATCATTGTTGGGTCTCAGGCCGGTGGCCACTCCGTCTGTCGTTAGCGTGCTGTCGCTCTTTGACCTTTTTGTTTTTTTCCTGGGGGCTCTGCCCCCAGACCCCCGTAGCAACTGCTTCGCAGTTGAGATGCGGTTCGTCTGGTTTCAATTGGCCGTGAATCTTTTCTCCTGGTGGCTCTGCCCCCAGACCCCTGTAGCAACTGCTTCGCAGTTGAGATGCGGTTCGTCTGGTTTCAATTGGCCGTGAATCTTTTCTCCTGGTGGCTCTGCCCCCAGACCCAAGTAGCAACTGCTTCGCAGTTGAGGTGCGGTTCGTCTGGTTTCAATTGGCCGCGGGCGAATGTAGAAGAACCGTCTTGGGCCAGAGCCCAACTGCGAAGCAGTTGCTACGGGGGTCTGGGGGCAGAGCCCCCAGGAAAAGAAAAGCAAATGCGTCGTGGAAAACAGCAAACTGTGGGGACCCCGTAGCAACTGCTTCATCTGGCCCCATTTGACTGGAGGAAATATAGAACCGTCTTGGGCCCGAGTCCAACTGCGAAGCAGTTGCTACGGGGGTCTGGGGGCAGCGCCCCCAGGAAAAGAAAAGCAGATACGTCGTGAAAACGGCAAACTGCGGGGGAAAAGGACCAGAGACGGGTCCAAAAGATGGGTGAGGACAAAAAATAGGCTCGCGGCGTCAGGGGTGGGCCATACACGCCCGAAATGGATTCTGGCACACGCGGCACAGCTTCAGCACTTACCGGCTGCCACCCAGACTGAACGACTGGAGTTTTGCACTGGGCTAGAAGGGATCCAACGCCTGAACTCGTGTGACAAGCGCCCGGGCGCGTGTTTTTACACCAATCTGGGCGCACGACCCCGCGCGGCGCTATCTTGCAGGAGACTTCCCCCTGGATATGCGGTGACCGTTTCAGAGATCTGTCGCAGCAGCGGAGGCCACGCGGCGCGACAGGTGGAACGCGAGCTTGGTAGACTGGCTTCTGGGTTTTGTTGGTTTTTATGGATGTATTTCCGGGCCCTGGACCGGGCGTCAGCGTAAACTCCGCCTGACTGTGGCAGGACTGACGCCGAGCCCAACGATCTGCACCTCTGCGGCGTTGCGCCGCATGTTCGCGTGTCATCGTGTGTTGTGGTGTTTTAGGCGTGCTTTCACCGGTATTCCTATTAAGAACCACTAATTTGCCTATAATCAGTACTGTTAATATAGTTAACTCCTTGAATTCAGTCATAATCAACAAACAAACACCCCGCCCGACATCCGACTGCTCACGCGGCTCATGCACCCTAATGCGCCCTCATGTGCCAGAGCTGACGTGCCTTTGAGCGTTTTCAGAGCCCAACGACGCGTGATCCGTCATCGGTCTCCGCGTAACCGCGATGGTGTTGACGTTGACATGCACTTCCGTGCTCATCTCCTCTTAAAAGCTCTCCAACTCAGCAGCTACACTGTCTCCCCTCTGCCGCCCGGCTGTGGACCTAGATGCCCCTGTCGCTCCGCCTCGCTCATCGGCACAGGCGGTGCACAGCCAGGTTTGCCATGTGCCCACCCGCGCCGGTTCGGGCCGTAGTCCTTCAGATAAGCACCGGCCGTCTGTTTTGTGTTTTTTGTTTCCTGGGGGCGCTGCCCCCAGACCCCCGTAGCAACCGCTTCGCAGTTGGATCCGGGACCTTTATTTCGTCAATTCTGGCCCAAAATCCAACTGCGAAGCAGTTGCTACGGGGGTCTGGGGGTGGAACCCCCAGAAAAAGACAAAAAAGCAAGGCGCTACGATGAGCTAAACGGCTGTGACGGCTGCATACAGCCGCCCGCTAATGTATTGTACAGTCTAGACGATGATGCTCTATGCGTCTTCGCTGTCAAGGAAATCCTTGACGCACTCAATGAACTCCTGGGGCTTTTCCGAGATGACTGCTTGTTAGGTTGCTTCACGAGTCTAGATACCAGTTTCGACTTACCCCAGTGGCCCGACTCGATGTCGCGCATGCGGAACTTGGGGAAAAACTCGCCAATTACCGGGAACGCCTCGTCGCTCACACTGCTGTTAGACTGGTTCACTCTTTTTTTTCCCTGGGGGCGCTGCCCCCAGACCCCCGTAGCAACCGCTTCGCGGTTGATTGAGTTTCTGGTCCTACTTCAACTGCGAAGCAGTTGCTACGGGGGTCTGGGGGCAGCGCCCCCAGGAAATAAGATAAGCCAGGGCATCACCCCGGAAAAAAAAAAAAGCCAGAGCACATACTAGTAGGAGTTGGTGCCGCGGATGAATAGGGTCGGGCCCTCGTAGCGGACGTCCTTGGGGTTCCAGGGAAAGTCGGCGACGTTGGTGAGCTCGCGGCCGAGGACGTCGACGGGGATGCGGAAACGGTACTGGCCATGGTGAGTCTTTTTGAGGTTCGAGAGGAGGAACTGCTGGATCGGCAGGCTCTTTTCGTACTTGTCCATGATGGCGTAGGCCTCCTTGTTGCTGTGGACATGCGCGCGCTCAATCTCCTGCATGCCCTGCACGTACCGCGAAAACGACGACCCGAGCAGCGCGTCGACGGGCGCGTTGTCGACCGATACGAGCTCGCTCACGAGCTCCGGGCTGCGCAGCGCGACACCCATGGCCGTCTTGGCGCCCATCGAGTGTCCGATCAGCACCGATGGGCCCAGCTTGTGCTTGCGCAAAAACGCCTCGACGTCGGCAGCCAGCGCCGGGTAGTCGTGGCGACGACTGTGCGGGCTGTCACCGTGGTTCCGAAGGTCCTGACGTTAGTGTCTATCTGGTTCAAGTCCAGAGAAAGATATACATACAATACAGTATACGGGCCGGCTCAGGTCGCGCGCTAGAACTCTGCTGTTAGGCTGTCGTGTATTTTTTTTTCCTGGGGGCGCTGCCCCCAGACTCCCGTAGCAACCGCTTCGCGGTTGATTTCGTTCTAGTCCTGCTTCAACTGCGAAGCAGTTGCTACGGGGGTCTGGGGGTGGAACCCCCAGGAAAAAAGTGAAAGAGCGGAACGTACTTCGAGACAGTTCGGTTGTTAATCTTAGACCCAAAAAGACCGTGGATAAAGACGATAGGGTTGCCCTTGGCGGGCCCCTTGGGCTCCTGCTTTTCGTAGGCGAGGTCGACGGTCTCGATGTCCCTGCTCATGGCGTCGGTCGAGAGGGCGCGCGCGAATGCTGGAGCACGCAACCGGCGCAGGGCCGCCATGCCGGTGCATGTAGCGTGAGTGACGCCGAATCCCCGCCGCAGAATCATGGTTGACTTGGTTGGCGAGCTGTTATTGACAGATCAAATCGAGGTGAAATGGAATCCCGACTCGCTCCGGGATCGTGCGGCGGTGCGCGGCTGCTGTTAGTTGGAGTTAGTATGTGTTTGAACGGTGTGCCGCTGCTTTTGAGACCCGACGCGACCGTATACCGGTTTGACAGCGAATTCTCGGGCCAATTATGGGCTGAATGCCGGTCAGAGAATCAGTGCTGGTCTAACATGATTGATTGTATGTGACGTAACCCAAGTTGCGCGGATTCGAGCCTCGAATCGGCTGCTACGAGGACCTGCAACCCAACTGCCCCCCACAAAATTAAGGCAAGCCGCCATTAACATCAGACGCCGCCATAGCCAAAGACGGCCAGTTTGCGCCCCACTCCGACATTCCATGGAGCGAGGCTAGCTCGCGCGTGGCAGACGATATTGTTCGCGCCGCCAAGGACAAGTTCGACACGCCCCCACAGGCGTTTCGCGACCCGCTGACACTGGAAACTGAGTCCGTCGACGATATGCTCGGCCGGTTTGCGCGCACACTGCGCGACGATTTCGCCGGCGGTCCGCCATTTACGCTGCAGCGGCTTGCGGAGCTGCTGGCCGAGCCCAACGCCCTCTACAGCCGGTCAGAAGTGTACAAATACCTTCTGGCGATCCGGCGCGTCTTGTCCGTCTCGTCGACAACGTCCCAGTACCCCGAGGATGCTCTCCGCGAAGAGCTCAAGCGCAGCAAATCGCAGCCAGAAAATGCACCAGAGGGCGGCGTCCATCTCACCAAGATTTCATGGGTAGTCGACACCGGCACCCCGCCCCCCTCCTCCCTCGACGACGGCGAGCCAGAAAACGACGACACCAACGGCGAGCCACAGCCCAAGCACGCCCGCACCGAGCGTGTCGACCCTCCGCCAGAGCCGGAACGCGACCGCAACGGCCACAACGACTCTAGCGCTGACTAGCATCACTTTCCAATTGTACTCTACGTCGGCTGTCTTTTTTTTTTCTTCTTCTTCTTCCTGGGGGCGCTGCCCCCAGACCCCCGTAGCAACTGCTTCGCAGTTGAAGTAGGGCCAGAAACGAGATCAACCGCGAAGCGGACTGTACTGTCTTTTGTTCCTGGGGGCGCTGCCCCCAGACCCCCGTAGCAACTGCTTCGCAGTTGAAGTAGGGCCAGAAACGAGATCAACCGCGAAGCGGACTGTACTGTCTTTTGTTCCTGGGGGCGCCGCCCCCAGACCCCCGTAGCAACTGCTTCGCAGTTGAAGTAGGGCCAGAAACGAGATCAACCGCGAAGCGGTTGCTACGGGGGTCTGGGGGCAGCGCCCCCAGGAAAAAAAAAAATATGGCGCCCGAGGCCCAGGAAGAATACAGGATGGCTTCGTTCATGACAGGGTGACTATATACAGATCAGACGGTGGGGTGCTTGGCAATGAGATCGCGCTGGACAACGGCGGAAAAGTCAGTGCGCTCCTTGGGGGCGTCCTGGGGCCGCAGCCACTCGCTGGGGAACTCGTGCTCCGGGTACAGCGGCCTGCGGCGGGCGAGCTTCGCCTTGGTGTGCCGTGTGTCGAGCGGCACGTCCTCAAACGTGTCGGACTCGTCGCGCGCCGCCTCGACCATGCGCTTGATGGTATCGGCGAGATTGCGCTTGTTCTGCGCCTGCTCAGCAAACTTGTCGCTGCTCATGCGGATCTCTTGGCGCGTGTGGTTGTACCGGGTGCCGGCAATCAGGCACAGCTTGTGCACCTGCTTGTCGGTGAGGCCGAGCTTGTAGGGGTTGAAGCGAGCCACGACCTTTTGGTCGCGGATGCCGCCCTCGCCGAGCGTCGTAGTGTACTGGAACTCAATCGTCTCGTCGGCGCTCGGGGGCTCGTACGGCCGCGCGTACTCGGACAGCAGCGGCAGGTCGTAGGCGGCAATGCGCGTGTACTCGCGCTGCTTGCGGTGCTCTCGCAGCTGCAGGTGGCCGAGCAGCGGGTAGTCGTCGTGCTCGAACGTCGGCAGCCACTGCTTGAACTCCTGGCGCTTCCAGAAACTGTGCTCCTTGTCGACCTCGTTCCACAGCGCTTTTTGTTCCTCGGGGCTCATTTCGTCGTACGGCTTGGCGGTCGAGTCCACCTTGGAGTAGAGCTCGCGGATCTCCGTGTCCTTGACGCCTAGCTGGCGACCGGCCTTGACCAGCGTGTCAAGCTCGGCCTTGCTCTTCTTGTGGCCCTTGTCGGCCATCTTTTTGAAGCCCATTTCCAGGATTTCCTGCGGCGACGGCTCGCTGAGCGCGCGCGCCGAGGCGCTGAATGCACGGCTCGGCACGCCCGCCAACCGCACCCGGGCTATCCGTCGCACCGCAGTCCGCATTACAGGCTGTCACGGCGGTTTTGGCAAGGTGTGGTAATCTGGCCTATGTCGATTGTCTGAGTTCTCAAATTTCTGGCTTTGGGGAGTTTACCCGGAATTTTCATGTTCACTAGTGCATACATATTCTACATAATTCAGTATCGTCGTTCCCGGTCCAGCGACTCGAACTGGTACTCAGAGCCTCGTTTTTTCGGTTTTCAACTGCGAAGCAGTTGCTACGGGGGTCTGGGGGCAGCGCCCCCAGGAAAAAAATAACCGCGCTTCACTTTTATTTCCTGGGGGCGCTGCCCCCAGACCCCCGTAGCAACCGCTTCGCGGTTGATCTCCTCGCTAGCTGAGGTCATACTGTTGTAATGGTAGAATTCTTGTCAATGTGGATGGATGTTGGTTTAGTGTGCGAGAGAAAATGGGTGATGCATTTCCGTGTCGGTGTGTGTTCAGTCTTTTATGATCATATGTGTACACAGTACCATGACAAGGGTTCAGATTGTGGTGTCGACAATACAATTGTCACTACGATGCGTTTGAACATATAACAGAAATTCTTTGAGGGCTTTGGCCGAAACAGTACCGAGAAGACCGTCTACGACATGTATGTCCGGCCCCAGTCCAAAGTTACGAGGTTCTAGAGGCGAGCCGCACAACGAGCGGCTGAAAATATATGTGTGAAATTTGGTGAACCAAGCCGTCGATTCCAAAACCGACAATGAGCCTGTACCTAGAGGCGGCGCAGTTTGTCGAGAGCGCCGGCAAGGGCGGCAGTGTCCGCTCACAAGTGTACAATGCATACCAAAAGAACAAGGGAAAGCTGAAATGCGATCCAAAGCGAGTGTGTGCTCTAGTCATTGAGACTTTGAAATATCTGGCTGTTCTCGAGGAGATCATCAAGAACGCCAGCTTGCTCAAGCTGGAAAAAAAGGTGTGTGCTGCTTCTTAAAGAGTTTGAACCCTGTGATGTATCTAACCCCAGCTCAAACGCCCCGTGGCGCTTCTCATGGTCCACGACTTGCTTCTGTCCAAAGGCGGGCGCATCCAAGTAGGACACCATCCATTGAAAGACGCAGTACTTCGGCACAAGACACGGCTAAAAGCTGAACTTGTCAAGTACAAACTCAAGCACGGCATTCAGGACATTTCAGAAACAGTCGTCGAGGACGAGAGTATGTACCAACACTCTGCACTTCAACTGCGAAGCAGTTGCTAGGGGGGTCTGGGGGCAGGGCCCCCAGGTATTACATCATGCGGTGATTTCTTTTTCCTGGGGGCGCTGCCCCCAGACCCCCATTGCAACTGCTTCGCAGTTGAGATGAGCGCGGACTAACAGCAGCACCTGTGCGGTGGATCCGGCGGAATACGATCAAGTGCGACGAGGATCTGCTGGCGACGTCGTTTAAGCATCTCAAAAAGGTCGACAGCATAGAAGATATCGAAAAGGGCACGATTTACGTGGACCCGCACGTGGAGAATTTGTACGGTTTGCACCCGAGCGAGCCTGTTACCAAGATGGACATTTATGAGGATGGCAGTATTATTATCCAGGATCGGGCGTCGTGTTTCCCGGCGGTGATGCTGAGTCCCCAGGCCGACGATGTGCTCATTGACGCCTGCGCGGCACCGGGCAACAAGACGACGCATTTGGCGATGCTGGTGGGCGGCCGGCCGGGCGCCATTACTGCGTTTGAGCGAGACACCAAACGGGCAGAGACACTGCGCAAGATGGTGGGCCGGGCAGGTGCCGACCAGTGTGTGGCGGTTCGCTGCGACGACTTTACTAATGCCGACCCGGAGGAGTTTGCGTCCGTCACTGGAATGCTGGTAGATCCGTCATGCTCTGGGTCTGGCATTTTTGGGCGTGGATTCGACGAGTCGGCCGCCGATGGCGCCGGTGCCGACCAGACCCGGCTGCACAAGCTGCAGGAGTTCCAGACCAAGATCATGTCGCACGCGCTGTCGTTCCCCAGCGTCAACGCGGTCGTGTACTCGACGTGCTCTGTGCACCCCGAGGAGAACGAGCATGTTGTGCAGCGTCTCTTGGAGGATCCGCGGTTCAGCAAGACGTTTCGCTTGCGCCCTAGGTCGCGTGCTCTCCCCGATTGGCCCCGTCGCGGATGGCCCCATGCGTTTGCCGAGCGGCCCGACGCCGCCGAGCTCGCAGACGCCTGCGTCCGCGCCGTTCCCAAGGAAGACGGCGGCATTGGCTTTTTCGCCGTCTGTTTCGAGCGCGTCGCCCCAGCCGCCGTCGACGACCACGACCACGACGACAACGACGACGAGGACTTTGAAGAGTGGACCGGGTTCGACTAGTGCGCCTTTTTTTTCCTGGGGGCGCTGCCCCCAGACCCCCGTGGCAACTGCTTCGCAGTTGAAGCGTGGCCAGGTGCGAAATCAACCGCGAAGCGGTCGCTACGGGGATCTGGGGGTGGAATCCCTAGGAAAAGGGAAAGGTGCGGGCGGACCGGATTCGTCTCTCCTTTCTTGTCCTGGGGGCGCTGCACCCAGGGCCCCGTGGCAACTGCTTCGCAGTTGAAGCGTGGCCAGGTGCGAAATCAACCGCGAAGCGGTTGCTACGGGGGTCTGGGGGTGGAACCCCCAGGAAAAAAAAAGCGAGACCACGAACGAAATCAGCCGCGAAGCGTTGCTACGAGGGGAACGCTCGCAAGAAAAAGACGCGAGAGAGGGATGTATAACTGCATTAGTATAGACATTGTTGCATATCATAAATGCATAAGTGCGCCGACGGCGCGGCTTTAGCTCCTTGGGAACCAGCCAGGGTTGAAATTCAAAGGAACCCACCACGCGACTGAGGTTGCAGCGGGGAATTACTAAAAAAAAAAACAGGAACAACGGCATTCCCCCTTGGTAATACTTTGAGCAGAGCACATCTCCGCTATGGCGACGCTCAAGGGTAAAGGCAAAGGGGCGCGCGCAGCTGCAAGCGCGGCTGCCGCCGGTGGAGGCGGCGGAGGCGCAAACGGCAGCTCGAGCGCCAACGCCGTGCAGGGCCCAGACGACATGGGCCTCGAAATGTACTCGTCGACGCTATCGCGCCTTGTCGAGGCGACAGCGAATACAAACGAGGTGCCGGACGATGCGGTGATTGCGCAGGTGCAACAGGACCTGGAGGCGCTGATTGCACAGGCCCAGCACAACGTGGCCGAGTGCAACGCGCGGATCGCCAAGCTCAAGCGGACGTCGGCGCTGATCCGCGACGAGGATGCGAAGCGGCAGCGACTGGACAGCGCCGGCATAGAGGACGGGACGGGAAAAGGCGAGGGCGGAGCTCGAGGCGGCGACAGCACGACGGTTAAGAACGAGGAGGGCGTCGACACGGACCTGACGGGATTGCAGACAGAGCGACGGGCGAGCGGCGACGGGCAGACAGAGCAGTACGAAAAGAACCCCAAGAGCGAGTTTGTCGAGGCACAGGACCTGCCAATTGCCGCACTGGGCTTGTTTGACGAGTCAGTCAACGGCCTGCCCGAGAACGGCGAGGAGTACCTCAAGAAGAAGTACGCAGTAGCGTCGTACCCGACCAAAGACCTCAAGGACCTGCTGCCGGGCGATATCCCGGACGACGACTTTACGCGGGCCAAGCCGCCAAACCAGGTGCAGTTTACAACGTACGCACAGTGGCTGGAGCCGTACTTTCGGCCGTACACCGAGGAGGACATATCGTTTCTCAAGCAAAAGGGCGTTGGTTTAGACGGCGACTACGCGCGCGCCATCCTGTCGCCGTACATGATTCCGCCGCTGGGCCCGCTGTACACGCAGGTGTGGGCCGAGGAGGACCGGCCGAACCCGGGGTACTCGATTTCGCCGGCGACGGACGCGACGCACGCCGGCGACCTGAAGCCGCGGGGCACCGAGGCGGACCTGTCGGGCGACGTGCTCGAGACCGACTCTGTGTCGTGCGGCCCGCTGGCGTCGCGGCTGCTGTCTGCGCTGCTCAACGAGGACGGACCTGCTCCGGCTTCTGGTGGCGACAGCGGCGGCGACGACGACGACGACGATGACGACAGCAAGCAAAACGGCGCCTCTGCCGACGCGTACAAGGTGCGCGCGCAGCGGGCTGACTTTGAGTCGCTCGAGGACCGTCTCAAGCGCGAGTTCCGCTACGTCGGCATCCTCGACATTGGCGCCCTCCGGCGCGAGGACAAGCGCAACCGGCAGTTCAAGCTGGCGGCCCCAGCGGCCGGCGACGCCGACGGCTACGATATCGACTGGGTCAATGGCACCGAGGACGACGAGATCTGCTTTGAGATCCGCGCCCTCCAAAAGAAGTTCCGCCAGGTGTCCAAGATGAACCAGGCGTACAAGCAGCGGCTGCTGCCGGTGGTGCAGGAGCAGATGGCGTGGCAGGAGTACTCGCAGATCCTCGAGGACTTGGACAAGCAGGTCGACCAAGCGTACCTGCGGCGGCAGCGCAACCCCAAGACCAAGAAGAAGAAAAACGCCGCGGCGGCCGCCTCGACCGCCGCCGACAAGGCTGCCAACGACCGGCCGGGCCTCAAGGCGCTGCTGGACAAGCGCCAGCGCTGGATCGAAAAGGTGGGGCCCGTGTTCCGCCCGTCGCAGCAGATGCGTCGCACCCCCTCGGAGTCCATCTTCAAGGACCTCCACGTCGACGAGGACGACGACGACGTGGACCCAGACGACGACGAAGACATGTATACTATGAGTTTATGATCAATCCATGATGACACCTGCTTGTTCTTTTTTCCCTAGGGTGCCAGGCCCCTAGCAGGTGCTTCGCAGTTTCGGGCTGCTGTCGCGAATACTTTCAAACAGGACTCATTTTTTTCCTGGGGGCGCTGCCCCCAGACCCCCGTAGCAACTGCTTCGCAGTTGATCTCGCGCCACTTTGACAGAGCCTCGAAAGAGGGCGTTTAGAATTGCATCTCCACGTCATAGTTTGATCGTTTACTGGCCCGTTGTCAACTGCGAAGCAGTTGCTACGGGGGTCTGGGGGTGGAACCCTCAGGAAACTAAAAGCCCGTTGATTTTTGACCTGGTCCCGAAAGAGGTCCTTTGAATTGCAACTCCATGTCATAATTGGATCCGTTACCAGCCCTTCCTCAACTGCGAAGCAGTTGCTACGGGGGTCTGGGGGCAGCGCCCCCAGGAAAAAAACAACGTAGAAAATACTAGAGGAAAACATTAGATTAGGGAGGTCATGCAGAGTCGTAACAGAGGTCGTGAGTCTATAGCGACGCAGCGACGAGGGCTGCGACGGGGAGCCAGGCGAGAGCCGGCTGGAGGGAGAGAGCGCCAGAGTGGGCGCCAGAGGAGGTAGCTGTGGCGGACGGGGAGCTGTTGGAGATCGAGGTCGTGGACGAGTCGGACGCGCCAGAGAGACCAACGCCAGCGGCAGTAGCGGTCACGGTGCCGGTGGGCACGATAGAAGAGGAAGCCGAGGTCTCGACAGTGCCGACCGAGGCGGTCGAGGCGGCGAGGAGAGCCAGCGACTCGTAGAGACCCGACGACAGCTGGAGCGAGTCCTTGGGGGTCGCGTCGGTGGAGGTGGCTTTTTTGTTGGCAAACCCGACGCGCTTCTGGTCCATGTCAAACACCGAGTACACGTTCTTGAGGAACACGTCGCCGACGAGCCACGTCGAGCCGCCGGCAAAGTCAATGCCCTGGACGTTGGACGCGCACATGTCGGAGCCGTCCGACACGGGCGAGCCGACCATGTCGGAGGTGTCGACGGTCCACACGGCACCGCCAAACCCGAGCTGGAGAGTCATGTTGGTGGAGCACGGGACCGCGTAGTTGGACCCGTCTGTCTGGGCGCCCGAGATGTAGCTGTGGAGCGTGAGGGCGTCGTCGGGCGGCATCACAATGAGCGTCGTGCCGGTGTCGACGACAGCGTTGCGAGTGCTGTTGAACGCGAGCTCGGTGCCGCTAAGGCGCGTGCTGTCGACGGGAATCGTCCACAGCACCGAGTCCTCGACAACGCTCGTCCACACAATGTCGCCGTCGAACTTGTCCTCGTCGTAGCCGCCAAACGTGATGCTGCCTTCGTCGTCTGGGTTCTTGGCACGGCCGAGGTTGACGCCAAACACCCGCTCGTCGATGAGCGACTGGTTCTTGAGTGTCGTCAGAATGCCTGGAAACGAGTCGGACGTGTCGGTAGCGGCAAGGCCCATGATGCCATCAATATCAAAGTTGGCAAACGCCGACGCCGAGTTGGCGGCGCCGCCAAATGCAATGCGGGTGCGGAATCCCGAAAACGACACCTCGTCGTTGTACACGGCGCCGGAAATCGACGCGGTGCTGTACTCGATGCTGAACTGGAGGGCCGTGTCGACACACGTTGTCGAGTTGGCCGGCGTGTACCGCTGGTGCGACTCGCACGTCGAGTCGTTGCAGCTGCTTGAGTACACCCACGTATAGTACGACCCGGTGTCGACGACCACCGAGAAGTTTTGCCTGTCGGAACCGAGCTGCAAGTCGAGATAGTACGACACATCGTTGTTGTCGCTCGAGATAACGCCGGTAGCCATCTCGGACGAGTTGCCCGTGGCGTTGGTGGAGGCAGCGGCGAGCACCTTTGCGTCGACTTTTTCAGCACCGGCGATCACATCGGCCACTAGGACCATTTTGTTTTCAGCCTGGACAGACGACGACGCCTGGTGCAGCTCGTCGGTGCCGGACGCGGGCGTTCGCCGGTACAATGGATGCGAAAGTTTTGCTGCTGCTGACATACCGGCCAGCGACCCGGCAGCAACCAGTTGTGCGAACTTCATTGCTGGCGTGATGTGATGTTTTTTTTTGTCCGGTTATCAGACGAGTGCAGACGTTCTGTTGTGTTTTCACGCCCGTTGACGTCTGTTTTCCGGGCAGGATTCAGCCCGGGATGCAAAAGGCAAACTCTTGATCAAAGAGCTTGAGATATCTGTGGGCGATAGGCTTTGGATTCCTTGGTTGTAAGCGAAATTAAAGTGTTGTGTGTGTGTGTTTTTTTTGCAGGTTTTTTGTTGAGTGGGTCGGTTTGCAGTGGTCCCACGATCTGCAAATAAACAAAGAGCGCCGGTATGTCGTGGTCGGCGAGCTCTTAGTGTCCTTTTAGACGAGTCCAAACGCCGCTAACTGACGTCGCGCGTATATATACAGCCAGCACAGGGGGTAGGCCGATCCATCACAGGGGCTGCTGGCGAGTTTTGGCGCGGGCCCAGCCGCACGCACGCGCCCAGGCGCCAGACGGGCTCGAGTTAGACAGACGATGTCCTATTTGGGCAAAATCCGTACCCAACTGGGCTATTTCTGGAGCTGGAAGCCAGCCGTACGCGACCCCCTGGCTAAGGCGTTGGGTGTGGGCGCGGATTCACGTCGTGAAACTCGTGAAAAATATCAAGGCTAGTCACAAACTACCAACGTCTAGTTGTCTTTTTTCCTGTGCAGCAGCTGTGCACCCCCTTTGCTACGCGACTCGTTGACATAACCGTGCAGGGTCTGAGTCGCGCCGCACAGCAAACGGCGGGGGGACGGGTCTCGAGACGGCAGGATCCAAACAGCGGGAAATGAAAAAAATCGCGCAGCGAAGAGTTGGTTTTCAGCAGTGTATGATTTTATTGGGTTGGTTGTTTTTGGACGCGAGCCAAGAGCAAACCAATACTAATCCAGAAACAAAATCGAAACAAATACAGGGTCCTACTACTTGTTGTGATGAACCATAATCCCTGCTTGTGATGATCCACAAAATTTTGTTTGCGAGTCGATTAGCCCCTCTCAAGAGACTTGTTAATCAGGATCCGCGACAACGGGTACCTGAAAGACGCTTGGAATCGCTGGCGCATGCCGGCTGCATCGCTGAGAGTGCGTACGCCCAGCCACGCCATTCTAACAAGGCACGTCACCGTGCCCATCGCCATGCAGTACGACGCAGGACCAGTGCAATTCACTCATTTTGTAGCAAAGCAGGTGGTCTAAATTCGTCTAAACTCCGTAGAATATGGTTTGAGTCTATTATATCCGGATTTTGGCTTTTATCTACATTGTGCGTGCTTTGTCTGTGGGGAAGAGCGCGTTCGCGAGCATTCTGCCGGTATGGCTGGTAACCCGCCTTTGTGCTGTAGGCAATAAGCAAGCAACGCTGTGCGCAGGGGCACATTCTTAATTCCTGGGGACACCCCCCCGAGACAGCCAGAATTTTACGAACGCGCGCGAATACATTTTAGCGTACCTCCTTTTCAACCGCGAAGCGGTTGCTATGGGGGTCTGGGGGTGGAACCCCCAGGAAGAAAAAAACTGCACCACCAGGTGGACCACCACCACGACCAAAGACGTAGAAAAGACCAAAAGCACATGAATTAAACGCTGGGGTTGTTGCAAACTCTAGTGGCAGTGCGCTCTGCGCATCTTGCACGTGTATGCAGACTATATTGGTGTTTCCGTTTCGGGTAGTTTGTGTTTAGCCTCTACGATCTGTTTTGAGTTCTGTCGCGAGACTGACGAGTCGACGGTTGGTGTGTCGACGTGTCGCAAGGGCGGATCGATTTGTTCGCCGCTTTGAGGTTCCGGGGGACAGGCCCTCGTAGTAGTTACGACCAGGCATTTAGTTAGGCGGCGAGTCCAGTGCCTCGACGAGCCGATGAAAAGTTGAGCTGCGGGCTGGCGCGTAGTTCGTCAAGCGGAGGCGGGCCCCGCGGCTGTCTGAACGGGATCTCGTACTCGCCGGCGGGCCGGCCGCCGGAAGAGGTGCCGCCAGACGCGGGTCCGCGGGCTCCACGGCGCGGCGTGCCAGAGCCAATGACACCGACGCCCGAAGACGACAGCGACGACGACTTGCGGTGGCCGCGCACAAAGCTCCCCGACGAGCCGTGCCCACTTGATGCGGTTGAGCTGGCGGACCCAGGGCCAGACGGGCCCGCGCTAGCACTGCCGGCCGGCCCAAACAGCGGCGACCGGAACGACGCCGACGATGACGGCCGCACCGGCAGCGACGGCGACGACGGCCGTGGGAAGTCGGCAAACACGGGCGGCGGTGGTGCAAACGCGCTGGCGGCGGCGCCTCCGCCACCGGCACCACCAGAATATGGCGACCCATTGATGTCCATACGGCCCATTGGGCTCACAAGCGTGTCCATACCGTAACGTGGCAGGCCATAGCTAGCGGCGGCCGAGTTCATGGCCATCTGAAGCCGTTGCTGCTGTTGTGACAGCATCACGCTCTGCGCTAGCAGTTCCTGCTGCTTAGCGTGTAGTGCTGCGTACACTCGGCCAGGCGACCCGCCGCCTCCGGAAGAACCAGCACCGGCACTACCAAAACCGTTGCTAAGCTGGCCGGTATTAGTATTAGTAGCGCCGAGCTCGCTGCGCGGAGTCGCTGGCCGGCCGTACCAGCTCATGGCGTCGGCACCGCGAGCTGTAGCCGGCGGCGGTGTCTGCGCGTGTCCATATGGCGCTCCCTGGGGACCAGTCCGCGCGTATGACCCGTGATGATATGGCAGATCATACTGGTATTGGTACTGTAGCTGTTCCTGCAGCTGTTGCTGTTGCTGTTGCTGTTGCTGTTGCTGTAGAGCCTGTTCTCGCTGTCTACGATCGGTCGCAGTCCGCACCGATGCCAGAAGCGCTGCGCGTGGCGACGGGAGTGCACCATCTGTGCCTTCTCCGGATCCTGGCACGCGCACGGGTTCAGGGACCTTACGATCCGGGCCCAGACCCGGCGGAGCAGGCGTATTCGGTGTGTTCCTGCCGTTAGTACCTTGTCGACGTGTTCAGCGTCTTTGTTTTTCCTGGGGGCACTGCCCCCAGACCCCCGTAGCAACCTCTTCGCGGTTGATCTCAATTCCAGTCACAATCCAACTGCGAAGCAGTTGCCACGGGGGTCTGGGGGTGGAACCCCCAGGACAAAAGAAAACACAAGACTAGAAGACTAGTTCTTTTTCGTGGGGGCGCTGCCCCCAGACCCCCGTAGCAACCGCTTCGCGGTTGATCTCAATTCCAGTCACAATCCAACTGCGAAGCAGTTGCCACGGGGGTCTGGGGGTGGAACCCCCAGGACAAAAGAGAACAAAAGACTACAAGACCAAATTTTCTTTTCCTGGGGACGCTGCCCCCAGACCCCCGTAGCAACCGCTTCGCGGTTGATCTCAGTTCCAGTCACAATCCAATTGCGAAGCAGTTGCCACGGCGTCTTGGGGGTGGAACCCTCAGGACAACGAAAAAAAAGGCAATCTAGCAGTGATCCGGCCACCGCATCCCATATTGATCTCAAATGGCGTCAATGAAACAACAGAACTTCCGTACTTACATGTGTGATCAAACGCCACCGACACACAAGGAAAAAGAGAAGCGAACCGCGTCCAAACGCAGTAGCTAGGACAAGCGTCGACGATATAAAATGCTGCACCAATCCAGCCGGAGCAGCCGATTAAAAATTAAAAAAAAAAGAGTAGATGCAAGAAAAATAAACGCGCGCCTGCCGCGTTTCGAGAATGCCTTTTAGCGGCTTTGCCCCGCACTCCGCTGCACTGTCGCTTCTATTGGTCCTAGGTGGAGGTCGGTGTCTAAATGTGAGGTTGGGCGGTAGCGTGTGACCATGTCTGTCCAACACACGATTCATCATGACGTCAACTGGTGTCACAGCGGTGCTCTATTCTTTTCCTGGGGGCGCTGCCCCCAGACCCCCGTAGCAACTGCTTCGCAGTTGAAATACGCGGTTTTGACCGAAAGCCCCCGGGACCGAGAATCAACCGCGAAGCGGTTGCTACGGGGTCTGGGGGGAGCGCCCCCAGGAAAAAAAAAAGCGAAGCGAAACCCAAACAGTCGTAGAATTAAACAGGACAAAACACAACGAGAATATGTACAAAACGGGTCAAACGCGACGCCGCGGACGGGGCGACTTGGCGGCGGCAGCGCGGGCAGTGGCGGACTCGGAAGGTTCTGGAGTGCGCTCCTTGCTTTGCGGAACGCCAACGGCGGCCTGGCGCTTTTTCTCCGCCTCGAGTTCGGCGACAAACCAGGTGACGGCAGCCCACAGGCCGCTAGCAATGACTAGGAGCGCCAGAAAGTGGATGTTTCGCGTCATGACGAGGAGCGTGACCAGCAGCGCGACCAGCATGGCAAACGACGCGTGCGTCGCCTTGACGAGCGCCGGCGTCGTGCCGGGTGTAAATATTGACTCCCACAGATCAATAAGAAACGCCATTGTTGTTTGTGGAGGACAAGCTGGTCAGATTCTTTTTTTTTTACCGGCATTTTCCAGTTTCAGTGCGATATTCGAGCCAATAATCAGTAGAATACACTAACAATAATCCAAAAAATCCACAAAAATCGGCCTCCGACGCAACTACTCTACGGAACCCGTCGGGCCGTGCCAGGCCCCTTACCCACGGCATCGAATCCACCCCGAGCCGTTCGTTCCTGACCACCAGGGCATATATTGCGCGGTGGATAGTTGCTGCAAGGATCCCAGTCCACACGTCGACTATCCAACATTGCAGCGGCACGTAAGCTAGAGTGTCCGTTATGCTGCCGAGGAGCGTACGCCTGTCTCGCCGGGCCATTGGCGTGGCCGGGCTGCGTCCAGCGATGCCGATGCTCCATCGTGGTGCCAGTTTGAATATGAAGCAAGCATTGCACATCCAGCGTCGAATTTGTCTAGGTATGTTTTGGATTGCTGGATCGGGCATGATTGTCGATGCCAAGATTTCGACCTGGCGTGAAACCATTGCTTTATCTGGTTGGCTCCCACTCCCGGTCCGACGTTAGCCGGTGAACCCGGTCTTTTCGACGTCTCAGCACTTGATTTGGTTTTCCTGGGGGCGCTGCCCCCAGACCCCCGTAGCAACTGCTTCGCAGTTGAAAATGGGGGTGCCCTGGGCGGGAGATCAGCCGGCAGCGCCTCTGTTTGGGTTTCCTGGGAGGCTGCCCCCAAGACTCCCGTGGCAACTGCTTCGCAGTTGAAAAAGCCTGAGCACGTTGGGCCCGAGACCATCGATGAAAACACTCTCTTTGGTTTTTCTGGGGGCGCTGCCCCCAGACCCCCGTAGCAACTGCTTCGCAGTTGAAAATGCGGGTGATCTGGGCCGGAGATCAGCCGGGAACGCCTCGCTCACTTTTCCTGGGGGGAACTGCACCCCAGAAACCCAAGGGAACTGCTTCGCAGCTGGAAAACGGAGCATCCAGGACCCGCGCTCAACCGCGAAGCGGTTGCTACGGGGGTCTGGGGGCAGCGCCCCCAGGAAAACAAAGAAGAGACAAACAGCTAACGGCAGCAACTCCTCGCACAAGCCCGACGCTCCAGCGGATCGGACAGACGCGGTTTTACCAGTCGGAGAAGCTGGCGCGACGGGGAGTTGGGTTCAAGACGCTCTACTACACGACGCTGGCGATTGGTGTCTCGGTCGTTGTGGTCGGCACGCTGACGGCCGGTTTCTTTTTGTACGACATGACAACGTACACGCCCGAGGGCAAGTGGAAGCAGGAGGCTGTGGCGGTGCCGGACCTGGCGCTGAACCCCGAGACAGGCGGTCCCAAGAACCTGCCGATTGCGTACTCGTACCTCGACTCGGAGCAGGAGGGCCGCAAGCAAGTGTCTGACAAGCCGCGCCTCGTGGTTCTGGGGTCTGGCTGGGGCTCCGTCGCGCTGCTTCACCACCTCGACCTCAGCGAGTACAACGTGACGGTTGTATCGCCGTCTAACTACTTTTTGTTCACGCCCATGCTGCCGTCTGCGACCGTCGGTACCATCGAGCTAGCGTCCCTGACGGAGCCGGTGCGCCGCATCGCCGGCAACGCCCACTTCCTCGAGGGCACCGCCGAGGACGTCGACCTCGAAAACCGGCTCGTCGAGGTCCGCACCGTTGACAACATCACCAAGGCGGAGCGCTCGTTCTACGTCCCTTACGACAAGCTCGTGGTCGGCGTCGGATGCGTGTCCAACACCCACGGCGTCCAGGGCCTCGAGAACTGCAACTTCCTCAAGACCGTGACGGACGCCCGCCTTTTGCGCACGCGCATCGTCAACAACTTTGAGCGCGCGTGTCTGCCCACCGTGTCTGAAGAGGAGCGCAAGCGCCTGCTGTCGTTTGTCATTTGTGGCGGCGGCCCCACTGGCGTCGAGATGGCCGCAGAGCTCTACGACCTCATTTCCGAGGACATTGGCAAGCACTACCCCAAGGTCCTGCAGAACATCGCGTCCGTCCACATCATCCAGTCGCGCTCGCACATCCTCAACACATACGACCAGAAGATCAGCGAGTACGCGCAGCAGCGGTTCCGCAAGGACGGTATTGATGTCATCACCGACGCCCGCGTCGACGGCATTCTGCCGGACCGCGTCCGCTACTACACAAAGGGTCCCGACGGCGAAAAAGTGTTTCAGGAGCTGCCGTACGGCACGTGCGTGTGGTCGACCGGCGTCGCCCAGGCGCCGTTTACCCGCAAGCTCATGGACAAGATCGGCGCTCCCCACCAGCGCAACAAGCGTGCCCTCGAAACAGACGCGCACCTGCGTGTCCTCGGCACGCCGCTCGGCGAGGTCTATGCCCTTGGCGACTGCTCCACCGTCCGCACCGACCTCGCCCAGAACATCGACAATCTGATGCGCGAGACCGTTGTCGGCAACCGCCGCTTTTCGCTCACTGGGCCCGGCCGCATCACCGACGTCGACCTCGCCAGAATTCGCATCACCGCCTCGGAGTTTGAGGAAATGGCCAAAACCATCCGCCGCAAGTACCCCCAGACCCAGGAGCACCTGGCGCGCGCCCGCTCTCTGTTTGAGCAGTTTGACAAGGACCGCTCCGGCACCCTCTCGCTGGACGAGATCTCGGACCTGTTTGCGTCAGTCGATAAGAAGATTATGAGTCTGCCCGCGACCGCCCAACGCGCCCACCAGCAAGGCACGTACCTGGGCCGCAAGCTCACGCGCCTCGCAAAAGCACAGGGCTCGCTCCAGATCAAGGACATTGCAAACGGCGACGTCGACGACAGCATCTACCGTCCATTCCACTACAAGAGCCTCGGTGCTCTCGCGTACGTATCCAACGCCGCTGTCTTTGACTTCAACGGCAAGTCTTTCTTTGGCGGCCTCCTGGCCATGTATCTGTGGCGCTCTGTGTACTTTTCCGAAACCGTCTCGATCCGCTCCAAGGTGCTCATGGCCCTTGGCTGGCTCAAGCGCGGTCTCTTTGGTCGCGACATGTTCTCCAACGAGCCCTCCACTCTGGACATCGATCCCCACCAGAAGCGCTAGGTATTTTATAGACGTCGTGTTTCTTTTCTTTTTTTTTTTTTTTTTCCTGGGGGCTCTGCCCCCAGACCCCCGTAGCAACCGCTTCGCGGTTGACTTTAAGATGGCGGGTACGAGTTCCGTTTCAGGCCCGCAAGATCAACCGCGAAGCGGTTGCTACGGGGGTCTGGGGGCAGAGCCCCAGAAAAAAAAGCACACAGCAATTACCACCAAGTATCAGCCAAATAATCAGCTCTGACCTCGGCATAGAGTTCAACCGCGAAGCGGTTGCTACGAGGGGAGGGTCTGGGGGCAGCGCCACCAGGAAAAAATAAACAGAATAAACTGGGACACTCAAAATGGCTTTTTGGCATATGAAGAAAAAGGGGACGCGCGACTCGAAGTGCAGGCCGGATTTCGGACTTCCACGCATGGTTATCAGATGATTTTTGAAATCATGACTAAGCAACCCGATTTGTTGTGGATTTTTTTTTTCAGGGGACCTATCAGATTATCTGCCCCCATTTGATCTGATAGAGAAAAATTGTGGGCTGGTGAGAAAATCATGTAAGCGGCCTAACGCCTAGTGCCAACCTTGCCAAACAACACTACACGTAAAAAAAAAACCCCAAAAGCATAAGCGACTTCAATATGTCTTTCTAAGATCTACAATAAATATATGCAGGCGTGTATCGAGTGCAACGCCTGCTACTCCGAGTCAAACGCCCGGAGCTTTTCGTCGCAAATGCGTATGAGCTCTTCGGTTTCAGCAAGCCGGCGGCGGTGCTTGACAACCTTTTCTTCAAACTTTTTCCGCTTGGCAAGAATGTACTCACGGATCGACTCGCTACCCTCATCGGCCTTGAGCAGCTCGAGCAGTTCGCGGTTCGACGCGACATCGTGCGACGCGGTCGAGGCGTGGTCTGTCGACTGGGGCGAGAACTGCTGCTGCTGTTGATGTTGCTGTTGGGGACTGTGGTGATGCTGGTGGGCCTGCTGGGGCACGTCATCATTGAGGATCGACTGGATCCGCAGCGAGTGGTCGTCATCCGAACGGCCGCGCTTGTGGCCAGTTGCGGGCGACGACGACGGGCTGCCGCTCGGGTTGTAGCCCTGGGTGATGTGCTGGATGCCGGGGAGTCGTCGAGGCTCGGCCGGGGCCGTAATGGTGCTGGACGTAGTCGCGGGCGCCGGTCCCGTAGTTGGGTTAGACGATGGAGCACGCAACAACACCGAGTTCAGAGACGAGCTCGAAGACGATGAGCTCGAGTCGGCGCGGCGAAACGCGCGCGTAAAGTCAATTGGCGGCGGGACGTATTCCTCGTCGTCCATTTTTTTGCGCTGCTGTTGAACAGGCGGCGGAGGAGGCGGCGGGGGACTCTGGACGGCCGCCGGTTGCTGGAGTCGCTGCTGGGGGTCCTGGTCGTGTCGGGACGGCAAGACGGGCGTAGCCGGCCCATGCATGTGTATCGGAGGCAGGGTAGACGGCGGGACAGCTCCTGCGACCCGTCCCGGTCCAGGTCCCGGTCCAGGCCCAGGCGCCGGTGCCGGCGGAAGGGCGGGGTTAGGAAGCACTCGGCCTGCACCAAACGCAGTGGGCGACCGGTTCGGTGAGCGGTATGGAGGGGCCCATTCGGCTGGTTTGGCGGCTGTTTGCCATTCCTGCGGTTTCGCTGTCTCGGGCTGTGGAGGGGCCTGAGCGTGCGCCTGAGCGTGCGCCTGAGGCGGTACCTGGGAAGGTACCTGAGACGGTCCAGGCTGCGGGTGAATAGGCCCCGAGGGAGCAGGTCCGGATGCAGCAGTGGCCGACGCCAGAGGAGGCGACGTGTGAGCACTAGGCAGCTGCGCAGAATGGGCAGGAGGAGTGCCAGGGATATGCTGCTGGGACGAGCCCGGAGAAGACGCACCAGACTGTCCAGCCTCGTCAACAAAACCCTGCGGAGCAACTGTGTTGTAGCGCTTGCGGCGCTTGATGAGCTGCTTCTTCATAAACACGGGCCGGTGCTGGCCGTGTAACCGGAAGTAAAGGCCGCATGCGTTGCAGATGGTGTTGCCGTTGTCGTCGCGGCGCCACAGCGGCGTCACCGACGTCCCGCAGTTCTTGCATACGTGCTGGTCCGAAATTACCTCGATGTACTCGGACTTGGCGACAGGCTCGTCGTTTGACGACGAGGCAGCGCCCCGGTTCCGGCTCGCGAGTCGGTTGTTGTACGCCGGACAGCCGGCGCAGGCCCGCGATCCGCCAGTGCCGTTGCAGTGGCCATCACCGGGACATGTTCCCTCACACTCTGAATGGCCGTCCTTTTCAGTCTCCGGGGCCGGTGCGGTACCAGCCCGCGGCGCGGTAGAACTCCCAGCTTTTCTAGCGGCGTCGCGTCCGCCCTTGACTCCTTGCTCGCGCTTGAGCTTCACAGGCCGGGTCGTATGTCGAGCTTTAAAGTACAGGCCACACGCATTACAGATGGTTTCTCCTGACGGACCTCGTCGCCATAGCGGCGTTCGCGTAGTGCCGCAGTTTGCACACACCTGCGAAGTCGGCCCGCTATGGCTCGCTCCCTCCCGTCGGTTTTGTTGTTGCTGCTGTTGTTGTCGCGGTTGTTGGTGATGTGTTTGTCGTGGTGACTGCGCAGAAATCGGTCCTTTTGCTCCTGCTGCGTGTGGTGGCAACTCCGACGCCTGACTCGCACCATCGTGATACTGCGACTGCATCACTACAAACGGCTTGTATCCGCTCGAGCCACTGCCAGTGCCACTGCTAGAACCACCAGTAACAGTGCCACCGCTACCAGAATACGGGCCCATGCCAGTGGCACCCCGCTGCAATAGTTGCGAGTGCGGACCTCCAACGCTGGGTCCAGTTAAAGGCGCAGAAGGCGCCTCAGCGTGGCTTGGTGACATTGCTACAATCATATGCGCCATGTTCTGACCCGATCGCCCCGCTTTGATTTCCGACAACGGTCGGTCTGGCCTTGTTTGGTTGGCCGTGATGACGAGCTCAGAAACAGACCAGGCGTGGCGTGGCGTGGCGTGGCGTGCTTCTTGCTCGTCGCCGCCTTTTTGCTCCGTCCTTTTTTTTTGTTTTCTGTAACGACTGGAAATCGAGTCTTGAATCAACAGTCGTGCCAGTGCTTTTTCACCTTCTTTCCCCCCCCTTGTGAGAACCCCAACTCTATGATGACGGGCTCCCACGTGTAGTTTGTTGGGACCAAACTGTCGATTAAATGGCCCAAAGAAAAAGGGGATACGCAAATTGCTTGTCTGGCCGTTTGGCGCTTTTTCCGGTGTTCGTTACGGTGCTCTGGTCGCAAGTAGTATCAGTCGTGAGTGATGTGTTGACTAATGGGAATAATTATGGCTATACTTAAAAAGGGCGAGGATCTCACGGAACTGGACCAGGGAGAGGGGACGGGGGGGCCACCACACACTGGGCCACCCGGAACCGACGCGCGGCGCGGCTGTCGGCGACCGATAATCAGTGCCTTCTGCCGGGCCAACCGCTTGGCGTTAGCCAATAGGATTGCGGCTGTTTGTAAGTCACGTGGCTTGCGGTCGTAATTAAACGCCTTGCCATTGGTTACTGGGGCTGCCGCTCCGACCATCTCGGGCCGCAAATGGTGCGGCGCATGCGCACACAACGCCGTGCGGCGGCCGTTGTTGCTCACAGCTTCGCCGTTTGCTGTCGAAATTGACAATACTAGGTGCCCAAAAATGCGCCAGTGTCTTTGCTTTTCCAATATGCCCGCTCACATCCAAACTGTCTGCCCACCGCATCCATCCCAAACCATGAACTACCGTAAACGGCCGTAAACTCCGGCGGCTTTTTCCGCATTCGGCCCTCTGCACGCACCTTTATTCCTTATATTCCCTATCCCGCATTTTTCCAATCACAACGCTGTAACGCCTAGTCGCGTTTGACTACCATCCAAAAGCAGATGCATATAAATTACAGTGCGTGCGGTATGTGTTGGTTTGCGCCAATCACGTTCAATGTTTTCCGCTGGCCTAGAATCGTCCCTTCCATGGACACATCCATGGACACTTCTTAGCTCAATAGACATGGTCGCATAATTATCAGATCCGCGGTTTTCAAGAACCTGGTGCTTGGCTTATAGATCATGGCCTGAAAACGTATTCTGCGCCACGTGAATCAAAGCTTTACACACCGCCGCAGTAACCTCAAGGTAGTTTTGTTTTTAGCAGCAACCGGCTCTTGGTCAGATTTTGCCGTGTCCTGCACGTTGCGCAATTTCCTCGATCTTTTTTACGCAGGGCATCTGGATCCGCGACTCGAAAAATTTGCCGCGGGTATCCAGTTCAAAAAGTTGATACGCGACCGTCTCCAGTTGTCCGAGTTTTGTTCCTGCATTGTCCCCAACAACTTCTATAGGCCAAGGCGCGCTAAACCTTGTTTTTGACGCCCGTATAATGCTGTCTAAGATAGCCACCACACCTAAACAACAAGATCGGCGGTCATGCGATGAGGTCTGCAGACAGACAGTGGACCCCCTGGGTCTAGACGGTCGATGCTTGCAAATACGAGATAGTATCTATACCTCGATCTTACAAGAGTTGAAGGGTTGGCCGTCTATTTTGCTTTGGTTGTGTACATGATTAACTGGTGATTCCTAACGACCCACTGACCCTGCAGCATAGGGTTGCACCCTCTGACGGCAGGTTCTGCGGTACCTATGCTAGCGGCTCCTTCGCTCGCGTATACTATCAAATTGTGCCTTGACTTTTTTCTCGGGCATCCCTCGTAAACGCCAAAAGAAGCAGTAGGCACGCCTCAGAAAGAGTCTTGGCGTTTTTTCTTAGCAGCACGCCGTAATGTGCAGATCTGCAGGTTCTGCATGGGTGACCCGTGCAGAATGTTCAATGAGCTATGGGTCCGTGAGGGCATTTGGCTCCTAGAAGTCTGTATTCGGAATTTAGATAGAATGAGTACAAGTTGGTGGCCGTTTTTTTGATCTAACTCCAATCTCTCTTTCTTGTTGGTATTAAAAAAAATCCATACTGCCATTACGGACGAGCAACACAAGACCTCTTCTTTTCGTCTCTTCACAGATTTTACTGTCCCAGCAGATGGATAGAAGCCTTTCCAATAATATAAAACCATGGTCTTACGGCTAAAACTATTGTCCGTGCGCGGAGATTATCAGGAACTCAATGCACATGAACGCCGCGGCATTTATCTTTCCGTGATAAAAATCAAGCTGCTATGTTTCAAGGACGTACTAAAACAACTAGCTCGAGTCTATCGTTGCTGTCGTTTTTGTTTTGTTTTTACGATATCAAATTGTACGTCTTATGTTTCGTCTTAATATTAATAGCACTGGCAGACGCCCCAACCGTAAGTTTCGTCACAAAATATTATGACGATTATTTGTTAGATCATACGCTGTGTCTTTGTATTGGTCAACCGGATGTAAGCCGATCAATGGTATCGCATGTCTGCCGCTGCGTCGAGTCGAGAATCGCAATTGTCCCTTTGTGCCAATTGGTGATGTCACGCGATGTCAACTAATGTACTGCGTAGGGCCAATCTTCCCGGGGAGGGGGGGGGTGGCCCCAGACCCCGCAGCAACTGCTTTGCAGTTGAGATGTAGCATGTGCGTGTAATTTGCCAACTGTCCAACAGTTCTGGCTCTAGATAGCCAGTTCTGTATAGCCAATTGTTGACAGGGCAATTACGCGCTGCTGAGTGACTATGAATTCTTGGCCTAGCACGTCACACTCGTCAATGCCATTCATTCGTAACAAAACACCGGAAATGGCATAACCTCGATAACTATCTGGTTTAGAGCTGTTTTCCAAAACCTGGAATCTCCTCAGTGTCAAATCCAACTGCGAAGCAGTTGCTACGGGGGTCTGGGGGCAGCGCCCCCAGGAAACAAAGGTACCCTGTCAGCGATTCACCAAAACAGCATGCCACTGTTTCAACTGTTTCTCGCTTGGCATTGCCATTAGAGCCGCGAGACAAATCGTAGGAACTTCGTTTCCAGTTGGATATTCTTCCAGAGACCGGCTACATCGTACCCCGCGATGCGGCTGTCGTATAGAGACCAACAAAAGTCCAATTTTGGAATTTATTTTGAAAACCGGCATCGCCAGCTTTTCGAGCTCGTCATAAATGCCGGCAGAGACCATTGCCTCGGTGGGCCAGAAGGCCTTTCCCGGAGAATATGTCGTTGGTCTCGGGAAACTAGCGTCCGGACTTGCTTTGGGCCTGACAAACGGCACCGTCCAGCTTTTATCGGACGACGCCAGGAGCGTGTCTGGGGTCTCTCCGATCAAGGCACACGACAGCTCCATTCTCGGGCTTGAAGTCGTGGACCCGAGCGGGGTGGTTGCCACTTGCGGTGCGGACTCTGTCAAGTTGTTTGACGTGCGGGCAGGCGGCAAGCAGGTTCACAAGTTCACACTGGACGGCCGCCAAAATGCCCTGACGTGCATGGCATCGTCTGGCGGGCGGGTTGTCGCCGGCACAGAACTCAAGAGCCAGGACGCCGGTGTTGTCATGTGGGACGTGCGGACGACTAAGCCGGTGGTGTCGTACATGGAGTCACACAATGACGACGTGACCATGGTCGGCTTCCACCCCAGCGACCCGACTGGCCTCATTAGCGGCAGCACCGACGGCCTCGTCAACTTGTACAATACCAGCATCGCAGACGAGGACGATGCGCTGTTCCAGACCGTGAACCACGGTGCGTCTATTCACAAGGCTGGTTTCCTGGCCGAGAAGCGGCTTTTCGCCCTCTCGCACATGGAGACCATGGCTATGTACAGTGTGTATGATGCCGACGAGAACAAAGAGGAGATGTCAGGCAAGCTGGACCTGGGAGATGTGCGCGGTCCGTTGGCTTGTGATTACGTTGCAGACGTGGTCGACGGGCTCCTTGCGGTCGGCAAGGAGAACGACTTCCGCCTGATTCCGTTGGTGCAGGAGCAGCCGCAGCCCGACAATGCCTATGTCCTACAAGGCGGTCACGGCGAAGAGATTGTGCGCGCCGTCCTTCTGGACTCCTCGAACCGCATGGTATACACTGGCGGCGAGGACGGCATTGTCCGGTACTGGCGAGCAGATATCGCTCAAGCCGAGCAGCCATCGGTAGCTGTTCCCAAGGCGGACGACGACGATAACGACAAGAAAAAGGACAAGAAGCACAAGCATAAGCACAAACACAAGCATAGCTCCAAGGGCAAGGACGACGAAGACAGCAAGGAGCGTCGGCACCACAAGGACAAGAAGAAAAAGTCCAAGGTGGGTTTCAAGCCATACTAGAACCAGTAATGCATGCAATCAGAACGTAGGCTTTTTTCCTGGGGGCGCTGCCACCAGACCCCCGTTGCAACTGCTTCGCAGTTGAAAACACAACCCGGAAAAGCTCAACCGCGAAGCGGTTGCTACGGGGGTCTGGGGCCAGCGCCCCCAGGAAGAACAAGAGCACGATTCACGCCTCTATCTTGGCGATCTTGGCAAGGATGTTTGCAAACACGGCGTGGATCTGCACAAAGACCTCGTCATCGTTTAGGATCTGGGTGAGACCGCGAGCGGCGACCTGTCTGTCGCGACGACGAAGGAAGCGATCGGGGACGGTCGCGTTGTCGAGAAGTTCATGCTCTTCGGCAGCAGCAGACCGCGTCTCGAGCTGTTTGACAATTGACTCGAGTTGGGGCGCAATGACGGGGTACGCGCGGACGAGGAGTGTTTCGGACTCGGCGAGACAGGCCACGCCGTAGCGACGGACTTGGCCGCGCGAGTTCGTGTCTCCGACATTGAAAACGAGCACCAACGCGGCACCAATGGCCGGATCGGCAAATATCATGGGAGTGTGGCTGTTGAAGACATGCTCGGTCGACAGCATGCGCAGACACGTCTGGCGGACGGCCGAGAACCGCTCCTGGTTTGCCGGGTACTGTGAGGACACAAACACAACGTCGTCGCCTCCGGGGTAGGCTGTGCGCATTGCCTGGGGTCCGCTCTGTGGCAGAACGAGCCGGCATGACGCGCATGTAGCTCCAATGTGAGTCGCGCGGACCTCGGCCTCGGCGTCGTCGGGCGATAGTGTTTGGGTCGTCATGACGGATGTGGGTCCGTGCATCTCGCAAAAGTGCCCTAGGACGAGCTGATGTTAGTCGGGGTGTTTTTTCTTTTCCTGGGGGCGCTGCCCCCAGACCCCCGTAGCAACTGCTTCGCAGTTGAGATTAGCAGATCAAACGTACCATGACATTGTCTTTGGGTGGCATTGTGTCGTCACGGGGTCGTTATCTGAGGGTCCACGAATGAAAACAGGCACGGAGATGCAAATTGTAAAAATGAAACGATCTGAATCCGAGATAGAGATGTCACGGATCTAGTGCGGATACCGCAGGATTCAGACTCACAGGCGGACTGTGAGAAGGTGAACTCAACGCAGTGACATGTCTCACTGTATTAAAATCGTTGCACGGCTCATACCCCGCGCCACAGCGCATGCATGCGATATGCACGTTTACTTCGTCAGTTTGGCCAAAGCATTGCCAAAACCAAACGCTTGTGTCTCGTCGCATAGCTATGATAATCGCCACTGACTGGAAATTGGCGCGTCAGACGAGTATGGAGAGACATTAACTAAACAGCAATCGACTTTCAACAAGCACGCACACAACAGTAGCCGCGTTTGGCGAAACTTGATGGACGTATCGTACGTCGAAGATGACGAGCCCGCCGTGGCGGTTCCCGTCCTTGCCAAGGATGTGGGGTCACCTACGATTCCCGCATCAATGGTACGTTATTGACTGATCTGTTAATCAGCAGTGGAACCTGTTTTCTTCACCTGGGATTGCCGACCCCACGCCCCAGTACTATTCGCCCGAAACCGAATCACCACGCAAAGACCAACTGCGAAGGCAGTTGCTACGGGGGTCTGGGGGCAGCGCCCCCAGGAAAAAAAAAAGGCAACAACTCTCAAAATCAAGTCTGACAACAGCGAAAACTGCGGCATATTGTGGGGCTGGCTCTAAGAAATGTGTCAATAGGACACGGCAGCAAACGGAGGAGGAGATTGAGCGGAAGGCGGAGGTCGTCGGCGGACCAGGGAGACGTACGGACAGGCCAAGCTGGCCGGACGCGCGCAAGAAGCGGAACGCTCGACTTGCAGACGCAGGTGGCTCTCGAGGAGCTTAATACCGAGATGCTTATCGACACGGCGTTTTCGCTGCATGTGAGCGCCCAGGCGGGGCCCGTGTACATTAGCGAGGTCGTGCCGAGCACGATCAACCCGGAATTCCAGGAGATGGACTTGGTGGAGTCAAAGTGGCGCAATGCGCAGCAGCTGGTTCTGCGGGTGTGGGGATGGGACGGCAGCCAGTGGCACTGCGCCGTGCACGAGTCGGTCGAGCTCGCGTCGCTTGTTTTTGTCGGAAAGACTACGGACACGATTGTCGCGCCTTTCCCGCCAAACACAGTCATTCTGTACCTGCAGGACGGGTGCTATGTGCTGCCGCGGACGGCTGCCAGGGCCGGCTTGGACAGTGCCGGCACCGGCTACGCGAGCCGCGACGAGGCCTTGACCACAACCTCGGCCTCTTACGACGCTATGATGAAAATTACCAATCTGAATGAGTTCATTTACGACGCGCACCGAACGCGCGACCAGGTGGCCGGCGAGATCGCCGCGAGGCTCGGAGGCGCCCGTGGCGCGAGTACAGACGGCGCACCAGGCGCGCCAGATCCGCTGGAGACCAAAGATGCTGGCCAAAATCCGCCAGCGTACTTTCTGGCAGTACGCCGGCGCGCATTGCTCGAGGGCGAGCTGGCGCAAGCAAGAAGGGGGCTCGCGTCAGAGCAGAGAAGGACAGAACAGACGAGAAAACAGATCGCAGAAGTGCGCGCGCGGCTGGAAACCCGCCGCAAGCGCATGGCGGCGGCCCGCGACCAGTGCGCGGCCATACTCGACAGTGCCCGAAGCGGTCGTACGCAGTCAGAGTCGCGGCGGGCCGAACTCGACGAAATGTCGCACGAGCTCGCGCAGCTGCGCGCCGTCGCGGCCCAGCAGTTGCTCGAGATATTCGCCATAGAGCCCGTCGGGGGCCGCACCCTCGAGTTCACCATCAACGGCCTCGAGCTCGTCGAGCCCACACCGGGTCCCCACGACGAGGACGTGCTGGGTGCTGCATACGGCATGACGACGCAGCTCGTCGACGTGCTCTCGCGCCTGCTCGGCGTGCCGCTGCGCTACCCCGTCCAGCCATACGGCAGCCAGTCGTTTGTCGTCGATCCCATCTCGGACATTGACGGCTCGCGCACGTTTCCGCTCTGGAGCAAGGGCTCTCTGTTCTACCGGTTCGAGTACGGGGTATTTCTGCTGCAAAAGGACGTCGAGCAGCTTGTCAACTCGCAAGGTATGCGCGTTGTCGACCTCAAGCTGCTGCTAGCAAACCTCAAGAGCTTGCTACTCGTTCTGGGGACGCGGAAAGACCAGTAGCGTCTACTCGTCCTGATTTTTCTCTCCTGGGGGTTCCACCCCCAGACCCCCGTAGCAACTGCTTCGCAGTTGATTCCGGGGGACTCCGTCGCCAGAGTCTCGCAGCAAAGAGATCATCATTCGCGATTGCTACGGTCTGGACCGCGTCACTGCAAAGACGGATACCTCAATTGGCATTTGATCAAAGCATTATCATGATTTGCAGACTAAATAATCAAATCACTGCGTTTATCGTAAAGCAAGCTTACGCCCGGCGCTGGCTAACCCCTTGCCACTAAAACTCAGTTGTTGGTATCCGCAATTGCCCGTTTCCGAGCTAGCCGGCCCTATATTCAAATGGGCACCGATATACTATTTACCCAGTTCGCAGGACGATTTGATCTGAACTCATAAACATAGCTTAATAAAACGAACAACGGCCAATAAATACCAACAGCTCTACTGAGCCTGAACCCCAACAAAATGCCTCACGCTCTTGGCCAGATCCGAGCACCTGCGTGTTGCCGTGGCATGCATGGTCTCAGCGATGATCAGCGCAGGGCGCATGAGTCACAAAGTGACTCGCAGGTCTCAGTTTTGAAACTGTCGCCCATGAATATAGCTCCAAAACATTGCAATACAAAGAGCGAGCGGCCAGTTGCATTAATTGTAGCTATATTGACTGTTAGCCTAGAGATGCTGGCTTTGATCACTTTTGTTTGGTCTTACATGCACCTGCATGTCTGAAAAGCTACAGGGGTCTAGCCCTCGCCCGCCGGTCCAGGGTTGATATCCACTTGGAGACACCCCAAACTCATATAAATAGGAGCCCCAGTAACCAATTGTCTTTCTCTTCTTTACGACAACACCAACTAGTGCAGTCTGAAACCCACTTGCAAGTACGTAAAGCTGCATCCCCACGCATACCCCACATTAACACCAGACACATCGACAAAAGCTTCAAGTACGATAGCAACCACAAAACCTTCACAGCTACAAAAATGACCTGTTCTATCGCTCCTTTACGAAAATCTTGCTTCCACCAATTTTAAAAGTGTCAACACAAAAGTTGCTTAAGCATGGCCGGTGCCTCGCAGTGTAGACGGTGACCGTCTACCCCTGCTTGTGCTGAGATTATACGGCTAGAACTTGATCTAGTTAACACTAGCGAAAGAACATGCATTTTAAGCTGACTGTGTGACACTTGACCGCTAACAAATAGAAATGGCTCCTCCTTCGACTCTTGCGACTTCGCCGACCGCCCCGGTCACCATTAAGCCCTCCAAAGCCGGAAACCAGCAGCCTGCTACCGGCGAGATTGCCGTCCAGCAGGACTGGGAAAAGTTCACCTTTGCTCCCATTCGCGAGAGCCAGGTGTCTCGTGCCATGACGCGCCGATACTTCGCGGACCTCGACAAGTACGCCGAGTCCGACGTTGTCATTATTGGCGCTGGATCTTGTGGTCTTTCGACCGCTTATGTCCTCGCCAAGGCTCGCCCGGATCTTAAAATAGCGATTGTCGAGGCCAGCGTCTCTCCTGGCGGCGGTGCTTGGCTCGGTGGCCAGTTGTTCTCGGCGATGGTGATGCGCAAGCCCGCCGAGCAGTTTCTTGAAGAGATTGGCGTGCCGTACGAGGATGAGGGCGACTATGTCGTTGTTAAGCACGCAGCGCTTTTCACCTCGACTCTCATGTCCAAGGTACTGGCTTTCCCCAACGTCAAGCTCTTCAACGCGACTGCTGTTGAGGACCTCATCACCCGTCGTGACGAGGAGACTGGCGAGATCCGCATTGCCGGCGTCGTGACCAACTGGACGCTCGTGTCGATGCACCACGACGACCAGTCGTGTATGGACCCCAACACGATCAACGCGCCCGTCATCGTTTCGACGACCGGTCACGACGGTCCCTTTGGCGCCTTCTCGGTCAAGCGCCTTGTGTCCATGGGCACGCTCGAGAAGCTCGGTGGTATGCGCGGTCTCGATATGCGTCTCGCTGAGGATGCCATCGTCAAGCGCACTCGCGAGGTCGTCCCTGGTCTCGTGGTCGGCGGCATGGAACTCTCTGAAGTCGACGGTGCCAACCGTATGGGCCCCACTTTCGGTGCCATGGCCCTTTCCGGCGTCAAGGCTGCTGAAGAGGTCCTTCGTGTGTTTGACCTTCGTGCCAAGCAGAACGCCGCCTAACTCCTTCCCTACGTAGCTGAATATTTGGACTCTCGTTGAATATATACCTTACATTTTTTTTTCCTGGGAGCGCTGCCCCAAGAGCCCCTAAGCACCTGCTTTGCAGTTGTGTTTCCATATCAGTGCTGTTACTGTATCACTGGGTCCGGATCTGAGTATCACGTCTGACTAGCATTTTTCGGCTACTCAACTGCGAAGCAGTTGCTAAGAGGGCCTGGGGGCAGCGCCCCCAGAAAAAAAAAAGTTCTTTCGCATATGGCTATTGCTATGTCGTGTGTTAAAGACGGTAACGGAAATAAGGATTCTTGTCGCCAAGAGCGACTAGTTGTTCCGGAGTGGAATCGTCGTATTTGCCCGCGTGGATGTTGCGCTGGCGCTTGCGGTTTGTAAGGACGTAGTAGCAGATCACACACGTTCCAGAAATCATGGCCAGTCCGACAAACAAAATCTCTAGGCCGTGACCGAGCATGTACCGCGGGGCATCCTGCTTTCGGTAGAAGTTCGAGGCCATGGCACCGCCGAAATTGGCGATACCAACTTGGGCAGCCATGCCCACTGCTCGTTTGTACGGGCCCTCCAAGTTGTTTGAGTGCCATGTCGTCAGCGCAGGCATGACGGTGTAGCAGCCGATCGCAGCAAAGAACATTCCGGCGTAGACGCCTCCAGGCCTGATCCGGACGTCGCACGATAGCGCCACAATGTATCCGGTGAGGCAGAGGAAAAAGTTGGGAAAGACAATGAGCGAGCGACGCCCAATCTTGTCTGTCAACAATGGACTGGACGACCGAGAAAGTGGCGGCTACGGCGTAAACGGGAACGGTCATGAGCTGTGCCTGGGCAGAACTGTAGCCCATGCTCTTGACGATCGTGGGCAAGAAAAGCGAGATTCCGTAAAGAGGACAGACAACGCCCAGACCCATCAGCGTCTGGAAGTATGCCTGCGGGTCCTTGAGGACCTGTTTTAGGGGCGTCATGGAGATGGACTTGGACTCCTCGGGAGCAGCTACAGTCTGGTTGCGGACAACCGAGTTGCTGTCCTGCTTGAGACGGTAGACCACATACTCACGTTCATCGGCTGTGAGGTAGTGGGCAGACTCTGGAGTGTTGGCGATGAAGAAATACGAAATGACAGCAACGACAACAGTTGCGATGCCTTCAAGTATAAAGATCCACCTCCATCCTTCGAGGCCGGCGATGCCGTGCATCTTGGCAATGGCCCATGCCAGAAGACCCGAAAAGGCTCCTGCAACAGCAGCGGCGGATGTGAATATAGATTGCCGGAACTGCATCTCATCTCTGCAGTAGAAAGTCGTGAGATAAAAGGCAATCCCAGGATAAAGGCCGGCCTCAAAAGTTCCCAGCAACACGCGGGTGGCCACAAGCTGTCCGTAGTTCTTGACGAGCCCCATCATCGTCATCACAATACCCCACAGAACCATGATCGCCGGCAGCCAGATCTTGGGAGTGACGCGCTTCAAGATCATGTTGGACGGCACTTCAAGCAGTGCATACGGAAAAAAGAATACCGTGAGTGCAATGTTGTACTGATTGCCGACAAGGTTGAGGTCCTCGGAAAGACCTTGGATGTTGGCGTTGCCGATGTTTCCTCGGTCGATAAACGCCATGAGATACAGCGCCGTCGCAATCGGCACAATCCACAGATCCAGCTTCATCAGAACCTTGCGCCGGCTGATATGCGGAAACTTCTCCTCGGGAGAGAGCACATTCGCGTCATCCTCCTTGATTTCAGGCGCATACTCGAGGACGTCCACATCTTGTTTGCGATCTGACATTGTAAATCTTGTTGTCGTCTCGGCTTTTCATCTGCGACTCCCGTCACGAGTGTTCTTAAATCAAAACAAAAACGATAATCGAGAGCTGCTTTCCCCGCATTTTCGTTGGCATGGCGGGGAAGGCTTGGCCAAGCCGGCTTCTTGCATTCCACGTGAGCGGAAGTTCGCTCAACCGGCCATTCTGATAGAGGGTGCTTCACGTCATCCCTATATTTTTGGCCAATCGTGCTCGTTCTTACAACCATTCTAGTGCCACAACTTAAATTTTAGCATAGAGAAGATTATGATTTGTAAATCATGCCAAATGTTATCGGAAATGTGGTCATCTGTCATGTCCAAAAAGGTGGGCTCATGCAGTTCGTGCGGCTCGCTCCTGAAGCGAAGATGGGGTTCCGCCGTCTACGTAGGCGTCAAAGCTTGGCAAACCGTACGATGATCAGCGTGGCTTTTCATTCATCCGGGGTTCGTAGAAAAAGGTTTAGCGTTTCTCTGTGCCATCTCGAAATATGACATAATATTTTTTTTCATCGAGTCATAGTCACCCACATGTCGTGTGCTACAGGTGCATCCATTGTGATTTCGGTGATATTGAACAATATATCGGAACGGATGTTGAAACAACGATGTGGTCCGCATGCGCCCCTGTGCGGCTAAAAGCGGGGAAATGCCCCGATAAGAGCTACCAGTCAACGCAGTGAGACCTTGTCTCTCGTCTTACTACCATTAGTACGTATGTAAATTTCCCAATGGATTGTAGACCCTGTGGGCTGTATTGTCCCATGGTACGGTGAGAAGGCCATTCTTTATGTAATCGTAGTTGTCAGCAACGGTTCATCTCCAGACTTTTCAGGAACGGTTTTATACCTACGGAGCTTGCTTTTCCTGGGGGCTATGTCCCCAGTTCCCCGTAGCTTCGCAGTCGGGATACAAAGATGGATCAACCGCGAAGCGGTTGCAACGGGGTCTGGGGGCAGCGCCCCCAGGAATAGAAATGAACGCTCAAAGAACGCGTTGCACAAAGGGCACTAGAGCCACCATTTCTAAAGCCTCTATCAGCGCATTACAAACGATACCTGAAGTAAGGACTCTTGTCACCCATAGCAACCAGCTGCTCCGGGGTGTAGTTGTCGTACTTTCCAGCTTGAATATCCCGCTGTCGTTTGCGATTCTCGCGAGAATAGTAGATCACAGCACACGTGCCTGCGATCAGAGCCAGAGAGAGAAACATAATCTCAAGGCCATGGCCAAGCAAATAGCGGGGCGCATCTTGCTTGCGATAAAAGTTCGAAGACATGGCGCCGCCAAAGTTACCGATACCGACCTGTGCAGCCATACCCACGGCACGCTTGTACTCGCCAGCAAGGTTGTTCGAGTGCCATGTGGGGAGAGTTGGCAAGACAGTGTAGCATCCGATAGCAGCGAAAAACATGCCGGCGTACACACCGCCCGAGTTTGTCCGGATGTCGCACGCCATGGCGACCACGTATCCCATGAGACAAATAACATAGTTTGAGAAAACAACAGGAGACCGGTACCCGAACTTGTCTGCCAGAATCGCCTGGGTCACTGAGCAGATTGCAGCAACGCCATAGATAGGAACAGTCATGAGCTGGGCTTTGGCGGAGCTGTAGCCCATGCTCTTGACGATGGTCGGCAGGAACAGCGAGATCCCGTACAAAGGACACACAATGCCCATGAACATCATGATGTGGAAGTAGAGTTGAGGGTCGGTGAACACCTGCTTGACAAACACCATCGAAATCGCCTTGGACTCCTCGTGGACGGCGACAGTCTGGTGTTTGAAAGTCGAGTTGTTGTCGTGCTGCAAGCGGTACGCCACAAACTCTCGCTCTTCGGGCGTCAAGTAGTGAGCAGTTTCAGGAGAGTTGGCAAGAAGAAAGAACGAGACACAAGCGACTAGGACCGTTACAATACCCTCGAGAATGAAAATCCATCTCCAACCAGCAAGATTGCCGATGCCATCCATCTTAGCAATGGCCCACGCCAGCAGGCCCGAGAACGCGCCTGCGACAGCAGAGGCAGACGTAAAAATCGACTGACGGAACTGCATCTCACCCCTGCGGTAAAACGTAGTCAAGTAAAACGCGATGCCTGGATACAGGCCGGCTTCAAATACACCCAGCAAGACGCGTGTCGCAATGAGTTGTCCATAGTTCTTGACGAGCCCCATCATGGTCATTACAATACCCCAAAGGATCATAATCACCGGCAGCCAGATCTTTGGTGTCATTCGTTTCAGCAGCATGTTTGACGGCACTTCGAGCGCCGAATAGGGAATAAAAAATACAGTCAGCGCGATGTTGTACTGGTTGCCGACAAGCTTGAGATCCTCGGAAAGACCTTCGATGTTTGCATTACCAATATTACCTCGATCAATGAATGCCATCAGATACAATGCCGTTGCGATTGGCACAATCCACAGGTCAAGCTTCATCACAACCTTGCGGGGGTCGACATTTGGAAACTTCTCCTCCGGAGTCAGTTGAAACTTGTCCTCCTCTTTGATTTCAGGTACGTACTCGACAGTGTCCACGTCAAGTTTAGTGGCGTCCGTCATTTTTCCAGCCTCTGAACACTGTATCGAATGCCGCTGCTTTCTGGAGGTCGCTTTGAGTTTAAATCGAAGGATCGGTAGGGGCCTGCATCGGCGATGCATGCGGAGAGCGGGGTAGCTTGGCACTGAACCCTTTTGATTCTGGCGTGGGGAGGCAAATATTTCACTCCGCAAAGCCATAACCCTCTAAATGTTATATTAGTGACGTATTAATCAATGCTGGCGGGCCACTGACGAACTTTGGAGCTTTTGGCTGCGTGGCGAAGTGCGGGGTGCAGGTAACGATTGCGGCGGGACGAGGCGGAGGGTCCCGCCATGCATCTCATCTCATTCACGTTTGAGTTTCGAATCCATCACTGACAAAGGCTTTTTCGGCCAAACTTCGGAGCCTTCTTCGGAGCCTTACTATGCCAATACGACAATTCAAACCTTTTTTTGACTTTTGGAATCTCTGAGCTCGTAGCAAGTAGATTTATCGGCTTAGTCATCGAGGGACCCGATAGGGACCAAGGGTCAATTGGGTATCAACGGTAACCCCACCGCGGAATCCCCGAGTTATCTCCGAGCGGAGTTTTACCGTCGATTTTGATGAGCATATGCATAGGTAACCTACCGAAGTCGCGCCTTACGGTAATTATTCCCAACGTAATAGCCGCCATGTACTGCCGAGTGGAAAACGTGCAAGTAACTGTTTATGGTAGTTGCCGGTGTGGCATATGGCAGTTCTCCTCATCCAGCAGATTACCTAGTAGTGCTTTGGTGACAGCGCATTCTTGAGTCTTTGCATGCCGCGGATAGATACCTCCGTAACAAATCCACGACTAGCAATGACACGCAGTGGTACTTCCCATGGTGCTTCCACGGTGTCTAGCCGTTTGGATGACGAAGCAGAGCGCAGTTGATTTCTATCATATTCACCAGATTGGTGATTTCTGGAATCTTGTGATTGATGCCATAGCAGTATATGGTGTGGACCTACAAGACGGCTAACGACGGCTCGAGTGTTCCACCAATGCTGGCAATCCAGGGTCTAGCAAACGGCGCGATGGTGGGGTAAAACGGTTGGTTAGAGCCAAGTTTCGACAGTTTCTGGAAATTCTAGATGCAATGGTTACTCTTGGTGCACAAATATAAATGTACTAGGTGTACTTCTATGCAAAATTGGGACTGCAACGGCGCGAGCAGAGATCCCTCCCCCCCCCACGCGATACGATCGGTGCCAGAGCTGAGGCTTACTGACGTCCCCGATATGACCTGATAAGCAAATGAGGGGAAGTAGGACACAATCGGCCCGATATACAGAGACGTACGCTCAATGCGACACCTGGGAATAACAAAGGCCTTGGACTTCGGTCGTGATAGGAATTTCTTGGCAATTCGTTAGCACCCTTCCTACCAATTCTGCAGTATGCAACGTAATCTAAACAAACCGTTGTCCCTTAACGATTCGGTCAATGACGGCACGAACTGGCGTTCCATGACGTCGCCGTGCTGACCTGCTAAATGACAGTCCCGCATTAATTCTCACGCCACTGGTGACCGCATGTAGTGCACTTGTAGAATGTCGTCATCGGCTCATCCGCAGAGCGAATCTGCAGCTGGTAGAAGTACGCCTTTTCTCCAGGGCAGTTGCCAGTCGGGCACAGGATCTTGGTCTGATCGACGTTGTCCCAGGCACCCTCACCTCCCATGACATCGTCGATTTCCTTGGCCGGCATCATTTTCCGATCAAACACCTTCATCTGACCCTGGATAGGGAACTCGTAGGGGCAAGTGCGACATTCGAACCGCAAGCCGCCAGACATTCCATGAGAAATCTGTTATTAGTGAAAAAATTCTTGGACGTAGTTCTATACGTTCAACACGGCGCATCTACGAGAGAAACAAAATGGAATGTAATGTATCGCCAGAAACAAACAGTGGGGCGTGGTTTCTCGCTGTACTGTTAAACACATTGGCGGGCACTTGATTTTGCACGAGCTCAGCGTTACGTGTGTAGAAAGACGTTCTCATAGGAACCATATCACTCGCAACGATCGTTGCCGTGCTATTTGCTAGAGAGTTTCTCAGCAATGTTTTACATACCTGTAGTAAGTTTGAGCAATTTGGACAGAACGTCAACATGGCGATGGTTTTTTTTTTTTTTTTTCAGTGTGTGTTCTGGTGGTCAAACAGTTCGGTGAATTTCCAGACGGCTGAAATATATTTCATGCGGCTCCGGGTGTTACTGTTTATGCAACGAACACACTGTATGTAATAATTCGTGGCTGTATGCTTTTGTTTGCTTCATATGGAAAACTGCTAATAGAATGTTAGAACCAACGATTGCGTAAATACTGCAAACTCAATTGTGACGGGATCGGCGTTGCTGTGAAATTTTGGAAAGATGGTGCCGTAGCAGACCTTATCTCACAGGTGCGTGAACGTATGTCATAGGCACGGCATGAGATAAGACGACGGTCCGCTTACCAAGACGCTACTGCTGGTTTCAGTTGGACATGGCGCCATTGACGCTATTTTTGATAGAGTCATCATTTCAAATACTGCGGATCACGAAACGCAGGGACCAGCCTAGCCGGCATTTTCGGTTCATTGCCCTTGAACTATGTGTTTCCATTGGGTTCTAATAATGCTCGCATTGTGCGCAGTTCCGGCTAAATAATGGTCACTATAGCACTTTCACAATCCTAGGCATTGACCCAATGCTCCAACAGGGGAACAAATGAATCCAGTGTCATGAGCATTTGGTCAACGGCGCCGCACGATTCATCTCAGGACCCTGAGCGCCGTGATGACAAAGAGAGCAGGGAACCTGTGGCACGAGTAAGAGTTCTGTACTTTCGGGGAGGTCTGCTGGATTATATAAAGGAGTGCAATTTCACCGAGTTGTCATGTATCCACAAGCAAGCAAATCATTCCAATTGCACTTGGAACGCAAACGCAAACACATGATGCTGAAGCACACTGCAACTGGCTCCATTAAAGAGGTCTCGGATCTTGAGTCTCTCGCGAGTTCTCAATACTCGTCTTCTTCCGCTTCACTTCGAAAGAGACTGGCGCACCGTATAGCCAAAGGGTACGAGCGCCTGACTCGGGGTCTTTGGACACCGCCGGAAGAGTACGCGCACTATGCCCACTTTTTCTAGCTGCGGCATTTTGCGACTAGCGAGGCGACGATGTTACGACCTATTTATTCCATAACATAATTATTTATAAATCAACCATTCTATTGTGCCACAACTGTAGATACTTGAGTCTCAAGTAATGAATAGGAGCCGCTACTGGGGCTAGTCACTTGACTCAGTGCCATAGTCAGACGATGCCCATGACTGTATTCGGGAGGATGCGGGATGCAAGGGCCCGCCATCTTCCTGACTAATTTGACGACCCTGTCGAGCAATTTCTATTGCTCTAGTCTCAGCAGAGTGTAGATGGCGTTATTCGTGACTGACTGAATGCGCATCAAGCCGCAAGCCGAGTAGATCGTGCATCAAATTACAAATGAGTGTCAGGGTATCACTTGTGCCGTTGCATCGAAAGTGAAAGCAACTCACGAATTTGGATCCCAAATCCTCTGTCCCCTCAAATCCGCTCTACATGCCCCACAAACTAGATTCTACACCCACACAAACTAGAAGACAAGGCGCACGCATTGGTTGCATATATGCATGGTTATGTCGACCGCTCTTTTTTTTTTCCCTAGGGTAAGAAAGAAAGCAGTTGGGTGTATGCATTGTCGTGTCGACTATTCTTCTCCTGGGGGTTCCACCCCTAGGAAACCCGCGGCAAGTACTTCGCAATCGATTTCGAGCCGGGAAACGAGATCAACCGCGAAGCGGTTGCTACGGGGGTCTGGGGGTGGAACCCCCCAGAAGAAAAGAATATCCATGGCATTTATGCATTATAGTATGCATGATCCGGCACGGCGCTATAGTTCAGACGTCGAGGAACCCCTTCACCGACTGGTTTGGCTAGCTGAACGGGATTGTGTACTGCAGTTGACTGAGGACAATGGCGGAAGAGGAGGGCAGATTGCGCAGGAGTCGCCGTGTCGCGGTCCCCCAGGGAAAGTACCGCGAAATGGCCGACGAGGACGAGCAACAGTTTGACGACGACGGCTCAGATGCCAGCGTCAAGATGGATGTTGACGAAGACGAGGACGAGGACGAGGACGAAGATATCGATGTAGATGAGGACGAGGAGCAAGAGTCTCCGGAGACGAGACGACAGCCAAAGAGACCAAGGACGGCGATGCCGAGAAAACAATCGGCTCGATCGAGAGCAGGTACGCCAGCGAGCGCACAAAGGCAGTTTCTCCGCGTACGGGAAGACATAAGAGGCGACGACGATCTAGACGAGGAGGACGCACGCGTCGCCGAGCAGATTATTCGCGAGAGTTTGGGCCGTGCAGACGAGATATCCGGGCGGATCCAGGAGTTTGGCGAGGAAATGGCCGAGTCGCTGTTTCTCGACGGGCCCGAGGGCTACTTTGATCAGCATAAACGGCGGCCCAACGGGTCGGGCACGCCGTTCAGCCGGGCGCCCAAAATCGAGTACGAAGACTTTGCCAGGTACGTACGCGAGTCCAAGGAGATCCACGCGGAACCGCGGGCGTTTATTGCATCGCTGTACCACACCATGTTCCCGCAGTGGAGCTTTGAACTGTCTCAAGGGTTTAACTTGCTGTTCTACGGCGTGGGCTCGAAGCGGAGCCTCGTGATGGAGTTTGTGGAGCAGGAGCTCGAGATGCCGACTCTGGTGACCAACGGGTACAATCCCGCCGTGACGGTCAAGGAGGTGCTCAACAACTGTTTGTCGGTGCTCGTGCCTGCCGAGACGTCCAAAACGTTTCCAAAAACGCCGACCGAACTGCTCAACGCCATGGTGCGCTACATGGACGCGGAGCGCCCTGCAAAGGCTGCCGCGCAGAAGCCGGCAGGCCGGTTTGGCCACTTTGAGCTGTGCCTTGTGATCCACAACCTCGACGGCGAGGCTATCCGCACCGACAAGGAGCAGGCTCTACTGGCGCGGCTAGCGGCTATCCCCGAGATTATGGTCATCGCGACGGTCGACAACATCAACGCGCCGGTTCTGTGGGACGCGGCCAGACTGGCCCAATTCAACTTTCTGTGGCACGACATGACGACGTTTGAGTACTACACGGTGGAGACGGGCCACGACGACGCGCTGGCGCTCGGCCGCAACCGCACGACCGTCGGCACCAAGGGCGCCAAGTACGTGCTTGCGTCGCTGACCGCCAAGGCGCGGTCGCTGTTTGAGTTGCTGGCGTCGCAGCAGCTCGAGACCATGAACGAGCAGGCGGCCGCCGTCGCCAACGGCAAGAGCGGCAAGTCCGTCCCGCCCGTCGGCACCGCTGCGCAGGGCACCGAGCTACGCGTCTTTTACAAGCAGTGCGTCGAGCACTTTATTGTTGCCAACGAGGCGAATTTCCGCACCATGCTGGGCGAATTTGTCGAGCACAAGATGGTCAACATCACCAAAGACGCTACCGGCGCCGAGATCATCTACATTCCGTTCACGGTCGACGCCCTCGAGGAGGCCATCGAGGACCTGGCGTCGATGTGATGCCTTTTCGGGCGCTCTCTTTTCTTCCTGGGGGTTCCACCCCCAGACCCCGTAGCAACTGCTTCGCAGTTGATTCGGAGCTGGGAAGTCAGACCAACCGCGAGGACCTGGCGTCGGTGTGATGCCTTTTGGGCGCTTTCTTTACTTTTTTCCTGGGGGTCTGGGGGCAGCGCCCCCAGGAAACAACGTACTGGCCCGAACGCGGTCTGAGCTCTTGTGTCTCGCGATTGTCTCACTATATGTACAGACCGCAGTTGTGTACTACAGTCCCCTGCATGTGACCTGCAAGGTCCAAACAGCATGTGACAGTGCCAGTGTCGAGACCTGGCATCGTCAACCTTTGTAACTAATGGCATCTAGCTAGGCATTCTTCTTTTTTTGGGACTCTTTTACCTTGAACTCTTTTTTCTGGCGGTTCCACCTCGAGACCCCGTAGCAGTCTCGCTTCCCAGCTGTTTATCTGGGCATCATCGACTCTTTTCTTTCCTGGGGGTTCCACCCCCAGACCCCCGTGGCAACTGCTTCGCAGTTGATTCGAAGCTGGGAAATGATGAGACCAACCGCGAAGCGGTTGCTACGTGGGTCTGGCGATGGAACCCCCAGGAAAAAAAGTAGCTCAGACAACGACTCGTAAACCTCGCACCAGTCGGCCCAACATTAGCTCAACTGCGAAGCAGTTGCTACGGGGGTCTGGGGGCAGCGCCCCCAGGAAAAAGAAAGAGGAAAGACGTCACGCAAATACTCAATTAATATAGACAGTGGCAGTCGTCGCTTAGAGCTTGGCCTCGGAACGGGCCTGCTTGAGGACGCCCTCAATCGAGGCGGCCTTCATGACGTTGCCCTTGACCTTGAGCTTGCCGCTCATAAACAGCTTCTGGGCGTTGGCCTTGCCCTCGACGAGGTTGGCAAAGTCCTTGTCGGAAACAATGAGGGTGATGTCGGCCTTGGGAGCAGCACCGGCCTTGATGGAGCCCTCGTTCTTGAGGTCGAGGTACCAGGTCTTCTCCTTGCCCTCGGCGTTCTTGAGCTGGAACTGGATGACCGAGTTGGTCTGCTTGATGAACTTCTTCTTGAGGTCATCGTTCTTAAGACCCTCCTCGATGAGGTCGAAGGCGCGGCTAGCGGGCCAGGCGTCGTCGCTGACAGTCATTTCGGTTGAGATGTGGTGGTGATGCAAGAAAAAAAGGTGAGAGGGGCGGAGTGCTTGGTGCCTCTGTTATTTTTTTGCTATGGATGGCAAACGGTCTAGGCGGACAAGGTGGGGACCAGATGGCGCTTTATATAGGGCAGGCTGGATTTACACCACCCCCGCCAAAGCCGTGCGGTTTTCGCCCGCGGGTGGGCTTGGGAGAAAGGGCTGGTGCCGAGGTTGCCGTTTGCAGTCGCCGCGGGGATGCGGCGCGGGATCACGTGATTTGGGGGTTCTGGGCCCCAGATGCCTCTGGTTGTGCGTGGGATTGCCGTCGTTAGAACGGATCCCGGCGAGTGTGATCGGCTACTATGGCCCTATACTTTCCCCTCAAATTGCCCCGGTGGGCTTGCCGGCACGCCGATCCAAGCCGAGGCTCAGTAGTACTGGGATTGCCCCGTGGCCGTCCCATACAGATGCCTAGACACGGACTACGCGCAAAAGCACCCACTAATCCATGTGACAGCTCACCAGCTATGCATTTGCAAGGGCCCAGTATAGTCCGATCGCATCCCCGGGCCAGCATAGCGCCTGTCCGCTGCCGATTTTCCGCGCTGTTGCTGCTGCCCCCGCGGATCACATGCTTGCGTCTGTCTTTGCCCCGGAATCCTCATCGGTCCTCCTTACCCTGGAAATTGTGGGGCCAGCGTGCCTCGGAGGAATGTTTCCCGGTCTGTGGTAGAGGTACTGCCAAATCCAAGGCATTTACTTGTCTATTATGTCTTCTTGTATTCTCTGTATCCACGGCCAATCACCCACGCGATACGTCTGTCGATTCATGTGATGGCCTATTGGGCACCTCGGATGCATGACGTCCCAGATCTCGCTCGCATCGTAGCCGTGCCGACGACGGTGTCGTGTGCTCGTGCTCGGCGTCGTGCGCGGCAGTTCCGCCTGTCAGGGCATCGGGCATGTGCTACAAGCCATAAGCCGAGGATCCGCAGCGTCGGCGTGTTCGTTTCGTGGCGGCCCTGCCCTCAGACCTCCGTAGCCACTGCTTCGCCGTCTGAGACTTCCGGGATCGTGGGTCGTTACTGTTTTTCCTGGGGGCGCTGCCCCCAGACCCCCGTAGCAACTGCTTCGCAGTTGAGCTCGGGTTAGCGTGGAGCCCGGGGATTCTATTGACGTCGAGCAGTGGTCCAACCGGTCGACCCCAGCTGCGAAACCGTTGCTACGGGGTTGTATTGACGTCGAACCATGGTCCAACCGGTCGAGCCCAGCTTTTGAAGCAGTTGCTACGGGGTCTATTGACGTCGAACCATGGTCCAACCGGTCGATCCCAACTGCGAAGCCGTTGCTACGGGGTTCTATTGACGTCGAACCATGGTCCAACCGGTCGAGCCCAACTGTGAAGCAGTTGCTACGGGGTTCTATTGACCTCGAACCATGGTCCAACCGGTCGAGCCCAACTGTGAAGCAGTTGCTACGGGGTTCTATTGACGTCGAACCATGGTCCAACCGGTCGAGCCCAGCCTTTGAAGCAGTTGCTACGGATCTATTGACGTCGAACCATGGTCCAACCGGTCGAGCCCAACTGCGAAGCAGTTGCTACGGGGGTCTGGGGGCAGCGCCCCCAGGAAATTAAAAAAGTAGAAGGACAGCTCTCAGTTGAGGACTACCAGCGGGGGTAGCGGGCGAAGATGACGGTTTCCTGACGGACGTCCTCGAAGAAGAGGTCGTTGGTCGAGTACTTGGGCTGCCAGCCGAGTGCCTTTGCTCGCGAAGCGCGCGCTCGCGAGTTGCCTTCAAAGGCGGCGCCGTCGGGACCGTAGATGTCCTCGACTTCCTGCTGGGTGGCCTCCTTGGTTTCTGTGGACGTCGCGATGCCGATGTCGACAAGCGTCTCCTGGACCTTGCGGACGACGTCGCCATACGCAAACTCGTCGGTGTTGGCAAAGTAGAAGCCCGAGTGCTTGTCGGGCTCCTCGAGCGCCTTGCGCAGGACGAGCGTGTAGAAGTCACCGAGATCTAGCACGTTGACCTGCGTCCAATGGTTTAGACCCTTGCCAATCGTGTACGCCTGCTTGTGCTTGAGGGCGCCGGTGATGATTGTCGGCACCTGGCGTGACCAGATGTTGTCCGGGCCACTGCCGGGTCCCCAAATGGTAGGCGGGGCCACAATGATGAGATCGGCCTTGCCCTTGTTCTTGTCGAGCCAGCCGAGAAGCAGCAGGTCGACGTCGCGGTGCGCTGCCTCGTCCGGGATCGACGCAATGTCCTCGTCCTTGGCGTCATCGTAGATTTTGTCAGTCAGCTTGCTGCCCCACACGCCGTCCTGCAACAGACCCGTGCCGGACGTGTGGATGTACAGCGGGTGCTTTCCGCTGGCGACCGCCTTGTCGAGGCCGCGCACAAACGCCTGCTGGGCCTTGAGGTGGTCGGCATCGGCGGTGTCGATCGTGATGTCTGCGGCGGCGACCTCGGACTCGATCACGTCAAAGTCGTCGAGCGAGCCCTTGACATACTCGAGCGGAAGCTCGAGGCGTTTGGCCCATTTCTCCACTAGCTCCTTTTTTTCATCGGTCGTACAAGGACCCGTACCGACACATCGGCCTTGGCGGTCTTGAAGTACGTGAGGCACTTGTGGAGAACAGTACCACCAATGTATCCAGTAACGCCTACGAAAAACACCTGCAACTTTGCCATTTTCCTTTCAATTCCTCTTCCCAACGTCTTACAATGCCATCGATTTATAGCCCTCGGACTAGCCGTGCCGTCGCCAGTCCCGCCGCGCAGACATATTTGTAATCAACGACTAAACGATGATGATGATGCGTCGAAACCCGTACCAGCCGCGCTGTCCTTTGTGGAACCAGTTCCCGAACTCGCGATGCTTCGTCCCAAACCAAGTTTACACTGAAGAGTAACTCGCAGCACATAACGCCATATCGTATAGTCGCGCTGTATTCTTACCAACGCCTCGCGAGCGTTTCCTTGTCGGCTGGTTCTTGTTTTTTTTTTTATGGCTGCTTTTGTTTTTTTTTCCTGGGGGCTCTGCCCCCAGACCCCCCGTAGCAACTGCTTCGCAGTTGAAGTGGGATCAGAGGGACAGGATTTCATAACGTTTGCCGACGTTTGTATGAAGCGGGCTTTTCAGTTCAAGGCGTAGGCCCCTGGCCGGTGCTAGGACGGGTTTTTGCAGATCAAACGCTAGGGCCCGGGGTGACTGCCTTGTTTTGTATGCATGAAAAAGTTGTTCTCGCGACAATTCGGCTGATTTGCTACATGTCGGTTTGTTCACACGTACGCAGGTACGCGGGCACTAGTCATTAATCAACTGCGAAGCAGTTGCTACGGGGGTCTGGGGGCAGCGCCCCGAGGAAAAAAACACTTAAAGCCAGAAAAAAAAATCTAGTATACTGCCAGCAGTACAGCGCTACCAGCGAGGGTAGCGAGCAAAGATGAGGGTGGACTTGCGAGCATCCTCGAAGAACTCGTCGTTGCTGGAGAAGCGCGGCTTCCAGCCCAGGGCCTTGGCTTTAGAGGCGCGGGCGCGCGAGTTGCCACCGATGGACGAGGCCGAGAACGGCTCAAAGTACTTGTGGATCTCGTCGACAGACTCGGGAGTCTTGATGTCGGTCGTGGTGGCGATGCCAATGTCGATAAGCGTCTTTTGGATCGTCCGGCACACGTCGCCGTACGCAAACTCGTCCGAATTGGCGAAATAGAAGCCCGAGTGCTTGTCCGGCTCCTCGAGGCCCTTGTGGAGAAGTAGCGCGTAAAAGTCGGCAAGATCAAGCACGTTGATCTGCGTCCAGTGGTTGAGACCCTTGCCGACCGAATACGTCTGCTTATGCTTGAGGGCCGTTGTGATCAGCAGCGGAACCTGCACGGACCAGATATTGTCGGGGCCCGAGCCGGGACCCCAAATGGTTGGCGGGGATACAATCATGAGGTCTGCGCGGCCCTCGTTTGCCTTGATCCAGTTGAGCAGCAGCAGGTCGACGTCGCGATGGGGCGCGTCGTCCGGAATCGACGCAATGTCCTCGTCCTTGGCGTCGTCGTAAATCTTGTCTGTGAGCTTGCTACCGTAGACACCGTCCACCAGCAGTCCCGTGCCGGATGTGTGAATGTACAGCGGGTGTTTTCCGGCCGCAATTGCCTTGTCCAGACCCCGCAAAAATGCCTCCTGGGCCTTGAAGTGGTCGGCGTCGGCCGTATCGATGGAAATGTCGGCCGTTGCGACCTCGGTCTCGATCACCTCGACATTGTCAAGCGAGCCCATCACGTACTCCAGCGAGACGCCAAGTCTGGCTGCCCATTTCTGAACAAGTGCCTTTTTGGCCTCATTGCGCACAAGCACTCGCACCGAAACATCCTTGCCGGCGTCTCTAAAGTAGGCCAATGTCTTGGTCAGAACCGTACCGCCAATGTATCCGGTTGCTCCTGTGAAGAACACACGTGTCTTGCCCATTGCTCCTCGTTCTCTTCAGTTTGCTACACAGGAGTCTGGGGAGGAGACTAATATACCCCCACTAGCTGTCGTCATCGTGCGTCAGCCGCGCGTCAGCCGCGCGATGCACGTTTGTAATCGTTTAACACCGACGCCGACGGGAAAGGTGTTAGCCTCTTCACCACCTTTCTTACTGAGCGTTTTATTTTCCTGGGGGCTCTGCCCCCAGACCCCCGTAGCAACTGCTTCGCAGTTGAGTCCGCATATCTAGTCCCAATAGTCATTCTCATCTTCGAAGCAGTTGCTCCGGGGGTGGACGACCAGGAAAAGAAAGTAGTTGCTGCGAAGAACTGGCAAAGTCCCAACTGCGAAGCAGTTGCTACGGGGGTCTGGGGGTGGAACCCCCAGGAAAAGAAAAGTAGTTGCTGCGAAGAACTGGCAAAGTTCCAACTGCGAAGCAGTTGCTACGGGGGTCTGGGGGTGGAACCCCCAGGAAAGAATCAGCTACGAGGGGACCGGCAAAGACAAACGAGTTCATAAGATCATACAGAGCAGGGGGGTATTAGTGGTACTGGCGGAGGTCGAGGGTGAGGGCCTGAGAGGAGTTGGCTTCCTGGTCGCGGTAGATGCCGACGAGGGCGTTTGAGTTTTCAAAGAGGCCTTGCTTGAGAGAGATGATAATGACCTGGAAGCCAGTGCGGGAATGGCGCTGCATGTAGCGGGCGACGGCCGCGACGTTGGCGTTGTCGAGAGCCGCGTCGACCTCGTCGAGCACGAAAAACGGCGACGGCTGGAACGAGTGGATCGCAAACAAGAGCGCCAGTGCTGCCATGGACTGCTCGCCGCCAGAGAGCTGCGACATGTCCTTATAGCGCTTGCCGGGGGGCGTGACGGTATAGACGATGCCTGCGAGATATGGCTCCCGTGTGTTGCCGACATTGAGTTCGGCAGAACCCTCGGCTCCAGAAGCCACGCGAGTGAGCTCCTTGTAGATGGGGCCGATGCGGTCCGCGATGTGGTCGTAGGCCTTTTTGAAGAGGGCCAGACGCTTTTCTTGCACCTTTTTGAACTCGCCAGACACTTGGTCGCGTGTCTCGGACGTCTCGGTGAACTCAACTTCGGCGTCGTGGAGGCGCTCGCGCGACTGCTCGAGCCGGGCAGCCGCGTGGATGTTGACAGACGCCCGGTCGATCTCGCCCTGGAGGCGGGCGATCTCGTCCTGGAGCTGCTCGCCAACAGACTCGTCGCCGCTATCGCGGAGGTCAGCCGGCAATGACGAGTAGTCGACTTCTATGTCAGGCATGCCGGTGGCCTGCGGTGGTGCGTTAGCGTCGGGCATCTCAGAGTCCTCGTCGAGGGTCGGAACCGCTACCTCGTCAAGAGGCACGTCGGCGAGGGACCCTCGGGCCAGAGGGACCTCCTGGCCCTCGAGCTTGATGCTCCGGAGCAGATTGAGCCACTGGTGCTTGAACCGCGACGACTCGCCGACAATTGCGTCGAGAGCGCTGCGCGCCTCGCGGACCTCGGCATCGGCCTCCTTGACGGCGGCAGCGTACCGGTCAGCATTGGTGCTCGACACCTGGAGCTGGCTGCGGGCCTCGTCGAGCTTTTCGGCATTGGCGGCGATGCTCTTTTCGGTGCTGCGGATAGTGCTAGCGAGCTTGTCTCGTTCGGCAGTCAGAGACTCGACGGCCGAGCGGTCGCGCTCGAGCGCAGACTCCACCATTTCAAATTGGCGCTTCGTCTCGGCGAGCCGGTCCTGTTCAAAAAGCAGCTGTTTCTCGAGACGCGCCAGCTGCTGGCTGAACTTGAGACGCTCCTGGGCGGCGCCCTCGGCAACGGCTTCCTGAGCCTCTTCAAACTCGGCCACATCGGAAATGCCGAGCTTTCGCACAAACGGCTTGAACACGTCCCGTTTCAGGCCGCTGACGCGCGACTCAGTGTCGGCAACGGCAGCGTCCACTGCCTCTACCTGTGAACGCAGCTCGTTTAGCGGCGCCTCGAGCTGGTCGAGCTCCGACACCGCGTGCGCCAGCTCTGTCTCGCGGCTCTCAATCTCGCGCGCCACACGGCTCAGCTCATTGCGCGTCTGGTTCAGACGGTGGGTCAGCCGCGACACCTCGCCCGCCAGCGCCTCCTCGTTGCCGACCTGCGAGCGCTCCTCCTGCGCCTTGCGCAGGTCGTCCATGCATCGATCCTTGAGCCGGTTCAAGCTGTCGACCTCCTTTTGGTCCCACTTTTGCGCGTTGGCGCTCGACCCTTCGTTGGAGCCGCCAGACATGAGATTGTCCCGGTAAATAATCGACCCGTCGAGCGTCACAGCCTTGACGCTCTTGTTGAACTCCCAGCGCAGGCGCTTGGCGGCCGGCATGTCCCGGCACACAACCGTGTCCTGGCACACAAACCGGACCGCCTCGGCGACCTCGTCGACGTATTCGACACAGTCGATCGCCAGCGTATAGTTCTCGCCGAGCGTTCGCAGGCTGTTGTCGACGCGACGCGCCGCAAGCCGGTCCAGCGGCAGGCACGTCGCGACGCCAGCCTTGTTCTCGCGCAGGTAGTTGATGACCTCGTGCGCCGTGCGCGTCGTGTCAACGACAATCGACGAAAAGTGCCGGCCCAGCACTGCCGCTACCGCCGTCTCGTACTTCTTGGCCTTGGGCACACACAAGTCGTACACAAACCCCTTGACACCGGGAAACGCTTCCTTGAGCTTGAGCACATTGTCCCGGAACGCGCGATCCCGGTCAGACTCGTGCCGCGTCGCGTTGAACTCGAGCAGCTTGAGCGAGATTTCTCGTAGCCGCTGGTTCCGCTCCGCCATGCGGTTATCCAGGTCGCGCTTGGCGGTCCGCACCGCGTCGAGGTCCTTGTTCTTGGCCCGCAGCATCGTCTCGCTCTCGGTCTTGGTCAGCTCCAGCTGTTTGTGCTTGGACCGCAGCTCGGCGACGTCCGCCTCGTACCGTTCTCGCTGCTGCTCTAGGGTCTGCTGCCGCGACTGTACGCCCAAGAACTTATCGTGGGCCGTCTTGCGCGTCCGCCGCAGCGTCTCCAGCTGCGTCTGTTCCTTGGCCGTCCGCAGCGTGTACTCGGACTTGAGTCGCTCGTACTCCGCCAGCACGGGAGCTGTCAGCTTGGCGTCCCATTCGCGATGGGCCCGGCGCTCAGTCTCGTCCTCAAATTGCGCACGTGCCCGGTCCACGACCCGCATGTCCGCCTTGACCTTGTCGATAGCCTTTTGCTGGCGCTCGCGCGCCGCTTCCAGCTCAGCCAGCCGCCGTTGCTGGGTGTCGACGCGCCGCTCCGTTAGTCGCAGCTTCTCCTCGATGGGCAGCAGAGCTCGCTTGCGCTCGCTCAACTGGTTGCCGACTTCCTTGTGGCTCCGCTGCTGCCGGTTGTACTTTTTCAGCTGGTCGGCATGCCGCGCCCGCACAACTTCAAGCTCGGCCCGCGTCGCTCGCGCGTGCTCCAAAGCGTCGTCTACCTGTTGGCGCGCCGCAGCCACCTCGGCGTTTTTGCGCTCGCCGCCTTGCTCAAGATGGTACAGCTTCCACAGCATGTGCTGCCGCGTCAGCTCGCCGACCCGGTCCACGTTGTCCTGGTGCAGCTTCATTTGTTTTGTTTGCACTTCAAACTGCGTGATCTCAGACATAAACGCCTTGCGCTTGTTGAACATGGACGAGATGTTCTCAGAGGCCACCTCCTGCTGCCGCTTCAGCCGGTCGTACTCGTCCTTGTACTCCGCACTGCCGGAAATCTGCTCAATCAGCTGCGTCAGGTCCTCGGGCGACATGAGCGCGACTCGCTCCACCTCGCCCTGGAACACCAAAAAGTTCTTGGCCTTGACGAGGATATTCTCCTGGGCAAGTCGCTTGAGGTACTCGTCAAACGACACTACTTTGCCGTTGATCAGGTACTGGCTCTTGTACTCGCGGCCTGCCGCGCCTTGCGACGATACAATCCGCCGCGTCAGCTCCAGCTTTGTCCCGTCGGACTGCTCGTAAAACGCCTTGACATGCGCGTCGGTCGGGTCGCCGCTCTGGGTGCCAAAATCGGCGGCTCCGTCGTTGGCGAGCACGCGTCCACGATAAACAAAGTCTCTCAGGTGCATTGTACGCAGGTGCATTGACCGCACTCCCAGCACAAACGAAATCGCGTCCATCATGTTGCTTTTGCCCGACCCGTTGGGCCCCACAATCGACGTAAAGTATGCATCACTAAAGTCGACACGCGTCGTCCCGCGATAGCTCTTGAAATTGTACAGCTCAATGCCGGTCAGCCGGCCCTTGGCCTCGCTGTCGTCCGCCGTCATTGTCGACAGAGTACGTTTCACTGTCGAAACGCGTCGTTGTCGCGTCGCAACTCTTGGAAGCAACGCCGCGAAACGCGAAATAATGGGCTCCTCCCAATTTCGTGACGTTTCGTGATTATTATTGTTGTTGTCTATTTGTATTATTTTGGCATGGGTCGACCCGTGGCTCGGTCTTTCCTGGGGGCGCTGCCCCCAGAGCCCCGTAGCAACTGCTTCGCAGTTGAAAAATGGGGCGTCATGAGGCTTCTGGAGTCTCTGAATCTACCAGCAAATCAACAGCAAAGCTGTTGTCGTGGGGGTGTCGCCTCGGGCTTCAAACTGCGAAGCAGTTGCTACGGGGGTCTGGGGGTGGAACCCCCAGGAAAACAAAAGCATAAAGCAGTGCGAATTGACCCACGCGAAATAAAAGTGGAATCCATGCATGAGTGGGCCCAGGTAGAAACAGTCATCAAAGCGAAACCGTGTAACCGATGTTTCTAAGCCACTCGTACTCGCTTTTGCGCCAGGCGTGGACCATCGCCATCACGTCACGGTTATCCTGGACATCTTTTGTCTTGGCTTTGCAGAGAGCATGCCTAGCAATCTCGATTTTGAGCCGGTCAAAGAGGGCATCTTCGTTTGTGGCCGTGCCCAGCTGGAGAACCAAAGTTAGCAAATCGCCTTTTTTCACCTTGTCCACTTGCGCCTTGAGCTTGTCTATCTCCATGAGAAGCAGTGGATCGCCAGCACACTTTTTCACTAGACCCACGAGCTCAGTACTGAATACTGCAACGGGGTCTTCCATGCCAGGGTTGGTGCTCGGCGACGGAAGGCGGATCAGCTCGAGGTCGAGGTCAGACGGCAAGACAGCCGGCGACCGATTGGGGTCCGCAATCCATTGCGGCGTCCGCAGTGATTTGATGTCCGCACAGATCCGTTCTATCAAACTTTCAAGCAACTGCCGCTCTTTGTTATTTTTCGTCTTATCCAACTCTTGTTTGAGCAAAGTCAGCGGACTGAGGGCAGTCTGTACCGAAACCACCAAGCGACGAGACATCCAGTCCAATTTCAAAGGACATCGAACCATAACTTTGGCTCTTTCAATATACTCCTCGGCAACGTCTGGGATTGTTATTCCCCCTGTGATCTTGGTATCGCTCTTGCAAAGCCGCTGATTCAAGGTGGATACAGGCTCGCGCCACCGCAGATCTGACTGTAGATCTAGCCAATGCTTGCCGTCACTCCTGTTTTTCCACCCCTTGGATTTTGCCGAAAGCTTTTCGTTGATGGTGGCCAGGAATGGATAGGCGAGATGCGCGAAAGCCCAAGACCGATGGCGTTTCAGGTACGACCGGGGAAGATAGGCATTCCACATGTTCAGCACGACGTTGATGACTGACGGATTGAAGGGAAGGACCTCTATAAACGATGCGACAGCGCTTTCTTCTTGGACATCAAGGCTAATTTGCGACAGAAAGCAGTTGATCCAGCGGCGGTGCTGGCGACTAGACTGTTCGAGCAAAGGAAGAAGAACATGCTCAACGTATTCTGCCCGGAGCAGTTCGGGCAGTTTTGACGAGGCCATAGTTACAAACAGATGAAGGAGAGGTCGGTCGCTCGCTGCGCAGACCTCGGGTAGTGGCTTTTCTCCTTGTTCCATAGCGACCCAGTCAGCCTCTGAGATCGTCTCCCTCTCACTGGGGCCAGACGCCATCATAGCCATGGATGCAAACGCAGAGTATACGTCGGCGGTGTCCGTTCCGCGGGAAAATAACTCCATTACTGCCAACACGACCTCGGTACGAACATCGATGTGACGGCTCGAGTCAAACAGTCGCTGGAGGGTGCCAAGACACGCAAACAATGGAACAAAAGTCGCTCCAGCAAGAAGCTGGGCGAGCATCTTGATAGTGGTTACCTTGACAGAGCGGCCATTGACAAATTCTTGGCTCCTCTCTTCGTCGGAACCTGAAGTGGTCGATCCGCACACATAGTCGGCAAAATTTTGAAGCAGAGCTTGGGCATCTGGAGGCCGCAGAAAACTTCCCAGCTTGTGTAGCTTCATTTGGCGATGGTACGAGGATGCGTCCGGAAATGACTGGATGACCCTCATGACAAGATCAATCGCCGTCTGCGGTTGAGACGCGCGCTGGACCACTTTGACCAAGTCGACCGTCGCCGACAGCATCGTGGAGTAGTTTGGCGGCTGGTTGTCTGCGTCTGAGAGCATATCAAGTAGGGAATATGCTACTTGTCGCAACAGTTGTGCTGGCAGACATGCTCCACTTTGCGTCAGAGCTCGTGTCGCTGCTATAATTGCCTCGTTTCCGGCTTTGGCCACGTCCGTCAGAAACTCGTCGGCGAGGTAAATGGACGGGTATCGAGGAGATTCGGCGGTTGGCCACGGCCGAGACAGTACGCGCTTGGTCCCGCGGCTCATCGTATCCAGATATAACAAAGCGGATAGGGCAACCGCCTCCCTCTGTACGGGTAGTCTTGATCTATCCTGCTGACGCCATACTCTTAACGGATCCTCGGGCACCATCTTGCATTTTGACAAATTCACAAAGTCATCAACAAGTCCTAAACGGCACATGAGAATTGTTGGTCGTGGCTCACTTTCGACTGCAGAGATCCCTGATCGCTCCGATCCTCGAGGATCCCATTCCACCACGTCGTCCGAATCGTGGCCCGGCCACGCGTGTATTAAACGCGCTGGCGGTGGTCGGATCACAGTGGCCGCATTCTTCAGATTCTCTTGCACAGCGACGTCTGCCAGCCAGTTTCTAAACATCTCGAGCTGGTCTGGGTGGGCACGCAACGCTTCTGAGAACCGTTGCCAGATCTGGATAAGCATTTTCTCATTGTCTCTCTTTGACGGTCCGGCGATAATACTCTTGACGGCGAACTTAAGCTCATCAACAGGAAGGCCCTTTACAGCAAATTCTGGAGGAACCACGCTGAGCATCTCCTCAGAAGGCTCGACAACTGCAGCAAGCCTTGAAGCGACAAATGGCATTGCATCTGGGAACTTGTGTGCGCATCGAATGAGTTCCCGGCCTGGAAGTAGGTGCTGCAGCGCAAGACCCCGTGGATAGCCACTCGGCAGGGTAGCAGTGTCAGGATCGTCCTCTAGTCGTTTCTCGACTCGCAGCTCGTCTCTCTTTCGAGCAATTGTATCCAAAAAGGGCAAAATCAGCTCGGGCACTTTGTCGGCATCATCGACGCCGCCAAGAACGCCAAAAGAATTGGCCCACCGCAGCTTATCAGGGCCTTCGCTCAATGCTAGCCGCTCAAAATCGATGAGCACAGGTACCAGTGGGTAAAATACTGCATCAACGAGCTCGGGATCGATTTTTTCTTTGCTCTCACGGACATGCCGGATACGCCTTGAGATCAGATCCGCCCAAAACCCTGGGACGCGGACGGTAAAATGCCACTTGTAATGAGGCTCCCGAACGATAAGCCGGACTATCTCCAAATACATCCAAAGAATGTCATTGACCTTAACCACAGTCTCCCGCATACCAGATAGCACCTGAGAAGGTTCTGGACACGACAGTGCCACAGCAGACTCCCGGCCAAATATGACATTCAGTAGCTCGGGAAATACAACCTAGTACGTTAGCATGTGTTTCGCAAGGCGGGTTTTCTTTTTTTGTTTCCTGAGGGCTCCGCCCCCAGACCCCCGTAGCAACTGCTTCGCAGTTGGACAGGGCCTAGGACAATATGCCCTAGAAAAAAGTCATCTGTCGGCCACATACCGGGTCGCGCAAGTATCGCTTGCTCCAGTTCACTGTGTCTGCAAGAATATCGAGAGATCGGCTTTGAATGGCAAACTCGACGGCTGAACTGGCCCAGGTCAACCTTTCGTATGGATCTCTTTCTTTTATTGCTCGTTGCTGGGCCTCCGCCAGAACTAGATGTTAGTATCTAAGTGAAAAGGAGGGTCGTTTTGACATACCTTTCCGGGTCACTGGGAGTTGCGGATGATGCTCTTCCCGTTCCCATTGTATCTTGAGCAAGCATTGGTTTTTCCATACAATACTGCCGTCCGTCGCAGACCCGGGAATTGGATGGGGAAGAAAGTCGTCGCATTCGTTCATGGCTAGCATGCGATCAAAGAGCTGTTGTCCATCAGCAGACGGGAGGGCACGTAAAATGGATATGTCCCAGAACGGCATGAGCTTCGCTTCTCGGTCAGACGGCGGCCAGATATCCAAGTCAATTTGCAGCGATGGTGTCCGGCGGCAAATCAGTTTGATTAAAGGCAATCGCAGTTCACTGGCAGTGTTTTTTAGAGGCTCAGCGAAACTGGAAAAGAACAAGTTACGACTCAAATTGTCCTGCTTTTTGCCGAAAAACGCGTCTAGGTAAGACAGTGACTCGACGACCAAGGTCTCCAGCAGCTCTGCGTGAGGAGCAAAGGATGCAGCACTTTGGTAATGCAAAAGACGCTTGAGCCAAAAGTCTTTCTTGTTGCAGATAGTGCCGGTGCGCGCAATAGACCACCATCGGGCGATTTCGTTGATGAGGCACATTTCGGTGGTGGATTTGGGCGCCCTTGGATTGCGGTTCTTGGAGTATTTGGGCAAAACGTGCTCCGCATAGGCGAGTATGGTGCTTAACGGCGTCCTGCTTCTGACGGCCTTTCTCAGACTGGCATTGACACAGCTTGTAAAGGTACCGTGCACAAATGCCATATGTTCCAGCTTGGAGTCGGCCGAAATGGCAGCGGCAAAGTCGAGCATAAACAACATACTAGGAGGAGCGTCGGTGGGCATGTCTTTATAGGTGTGGACAGGTATGTACTTTTGTCGCGATCTGAGCGCAGATTTCAACTTGCTCTGGACGAGTGTTTGCCATGTTTCCTGCGGGACTGCAACTGTCCGAGCCATAATACGCCGAAGCAGGTCCAGGTGAAGACGCTCGACTTCCTTGAGACGAATGCGGCCGACTTGCTCTGTACCTTTACATCGCAAAACCTCAAGCACGTACTTGTCGCTACACATTGGCACTAGCGGTGCCAGAGCAGGCACAACCAGCCGTCCGGTCTTGCGGTCCGACTCGACCGCAAGACCCAACAGTTTCTCCGCTCGCTCCGCGAATTCCTCTTGGTTCGCATGTGAACCCTTGGCCATAGCCCTGGCCAGATATTGCACATCTCTTTGCGGAAGCTGGTCGACTAGGTCCATAATTCCGGACGCGCATCCCAGCACATCCCACCAGTCCTTCCACTTTCCACTGCGGAACCTGCGACCCAGCGCGTCAATGCTTGCCTTCCGTATTCCCCACGATTTGTCATCGGTCAGTCCAGCCCTCAAAAGTTCAGGACTCGTTTCAACGGCGTTTTGGAGCCACGCCGAGTAAATATACACCGGAATCGCCTCGCTATGCACCAAGGCCACCAAGCGCTCATCAGTCGCCTTTACATCCTCAGTTTCCGCTACTTTTTGCCAGTACCGGCCCAATTCCGCTGGCTCTTTCGCCACGAGAGCTCTTGGTTCCAATTCCACCGTCATCGCTCCTCACTACAGTACCAAACTACAGAGCCTCGCCAGAGGTCACTCGCGCGGCTGTAAATCTCCACACGATCCAGCCGCAGATCCGCGTCATCAGTGCGTCTGCTTGTGGTTTTTTGTTCTTTCCTGGGGGCTCTGCCCCCCGACCCCCGTGGCAACTGCTTCGCAGTTGAATGGCCATCATTGTGCCTGAACCCAACTGCGCAGCAGTTGCTACGGGGGTGCGGGGGCAGCGCCCCCGCGAAAAGGCCACAACGATCTAGCCGCATATCTGCGTCGTCAGTGGATCGGCTGGTGATTTTTTTTTCTTTCCTGGGGGCTCTGCCCCCAGACCCCCGTGGCTACGCATTGTGCCTGAATCCAACTGCGAAGCAGTTGCTACGGGGGTGCGGGGGCAGAGCCCCCGCGAAAACAGCCACAACGATAGCTTGCTTTTGTGTTTTTTTGTGTTTTTGTCGATTTTTCAGTTTCGTGGGCCCCACCTTATGGGGAGCCGCAAAAAAAACCAAACAGATGCGGTCATATCAAGGCGAAAGAACGACTTCCCGTCCGATCAGTCCTAGTTAACCGTCTTAGAGCTACACTCAGTAGTGCAGTGGGTGACCATGCGCGAACAGGTAGTACTGCATCTTTTTTCTCGCATCTTTTTACCGTTTTGGGCACCGACAGTCTTTTTTTGGGACATGACAATTTCATCCCCGCCCCACACCCATCCCCAGCCCAACTCACTAGCGCAAAGCAAAAATGGCGTACGTTCATTGTCTGCGCCTCTGCAACGCGTGTCCAAGTACGTATATCTGCTACGTACCGTCTCTTTGTTCGTTTTCTTTTTTCCTGGGGGTTCCACCCCCAGACCCCCGTAGCAACTGCTTCGCAGTTGGAACGTGGGTGTAACGTGACAATTGTACCGTGGATATTTTTATTCTTTTTTTTCCTGGGGGTTCCACCCCCAGACCCCCTAGCAACTGCCTCGCAGTTGAAAAAGAGTGGGTGTAACGTGACAATCTCCGTTGATCTCGCTCTGAACTACCCCGTTCAAACGCGGTAAAATCCTCATTAGTTTTGAAACGACTCGTGTCTAGGTCCCAACATAGACGGTCTTCAACTGCGAAGTAGTTGCTACGGGGGTCTGGGGATGGAACCAACAGCAAGACAAAGAAAAGTCCCGCTCCCTTTGGAATTGCTTGTTCTAGAACCGGCTAGATGCCCATCGGGTGGGCACAGGGCGACAAACTTGGCAACTGCCAATCCTTGCGTTTTTTTGTTTTGTTTTTTTCAGTACGCAATTCTAAACGGCCCCGGCTGGTTCAGTGGCGCGTAGAACAAGAGGCTGAGAAAAATCGGCGCATGGAGGAGGCGCACGCATCTGGGGTTTCTTGTGGCACTGCTAGTAGGTGCCGGCGGCGTGTCTATATTTGGTAACCTAGCCAATAGCCGGTGGGCATACCCAGACTTGGCATTGTACCCAGGGGAGGCGGGGGCATAAGCAGGGTATGATGAAAATTCGAGAAACGTTGGCTCGGTGGCGTAGTCAATGCATCTTGACAAGAGTCTGTGCGACGTCTCATGACCAGGGAAGTACCCCTGCGAGACAGGCGGTCAAGATGCACGGTTGTGGTAGCTGCCTAAGCTGAGACGTTCCGGCAGATCCTCGAGCCGCTCCTTGGCCCCCTAAGGTATCCAAGGGTCACACTGCATGCAATCGGCTAACGGGGATCCGACGATCGGAGCGTGATCGTCAGTTGGGGGTGGAGATGGGATTTTACAAGCGTTTTTGCTGTAGGTGACGACACGCAACTGGGATCATGACCTCCGATACCTTGACAGGTATATGCGGGACTATGTCCGAAAAGGCACAAACGTAAACAGCGTCTGTCATGCATCAGTGTGTGCGAGTGCATGTCGGGTTGGACAGAGGTGTAACTGGTAGTCGTAGTGCAGTTTGTACGTTTTTTTGTTATGGCTCAATGTTTTTTTTCTGTGTTTTGTGGTTCAGTTCATTGAATCGGCTCCTTTTGGCTTGTTTATGACCCCTCATACTGTTAGTTGCTCGCCACGAACCAGACCTGCGAAACCTCTGGAACTTTGATTCCCGGAGCCGCACGGCAGCTTTGCCTCCCTTCCGCCCCAAGTTGTTTACAACCTGCGCGTGCTGCAGCTGGTCCCATGCGTGCTGCGCACGAGAAACGCCGCGGCTCGCCTTTGCCCTGGTCTCCCGGCCCTAATATATATTAGTCGGACGTTTCCCCCTCTTTTAAACCTCAACCCCTAGGTTCCAGGATCCACTCCACCAAAAAAAAAGCATCTCGTGCTTGACGCATTCACAAACACACAATGAAGGCCACTCTGTTCTCGGTTCTGGCTTTTGCCGCTGCTGCCTACGCCGCCGGTAACTCGTTCACGTCGCCTGTCGGCGGCTCGTACGATGCCGGTGACACTATGGCCATTCAGTGGTCGGCCGACTCGTCCATTGACTCGGTCAACCTTTACCTCATGTACGGTGGTGCCTCGGCCCTCGTTCAGCTGTCGCAGATTGCTGATGGCATTGACAACTCGGGCAACGTCAACTGGCAGATTCCTACCAGCCTTGAGACCCGTACCGACTACTCGCTCAAGATCACCGACGCTGACAACACCACTGACGCCAACTACTCGCCCCAGTTCACCATTGTGAACAACGCCGTTTCGTCGTCGTCGGAGGCCTCGTCGGCTACCTCGGCCGCTGCTTCGTCGGCTGCCTCGGAGTCGGCTTCGGCTTCGTCGGAGGCCTCGTCGGCCGCCTCGGGCTCGGCTTCGGCTTCGGCCTCTGAGTCGGCCTCGGGCTCGGTCTCTGCTTCGGCCTCTGAGTCGGCCTCGGGCTCGGCCTCTGCTTCGGCCTCTGAGTCCATCGAGACCTCGTCGGCCGCCGCTTCGTCCTCGCTCGTGGCCGCGGGCGTCAGCAACAGCACCACCTCTGGCATCGCCTCTGGCTCGCAGTCGGCCTCGCGCTCGGCTGCTGCCTCTGGCTCTGCCTCTGGCTCCGCTTCGGCCTCGGGCTCTGGCGCTCGTGGCTCGGCCACTGGCTCGGCCACTGGCTCGGGCTCTGCTGCCGCCGCCTCTGGCTCCGCCTCGGCCTCGGCCTCGGCCTCTGAGTCCAACGCTACCGGCGCTGGCGCCCACAACGTCCTCAGCGGCATGGTCCTTGCTGGCGGCCTCGGTGCTGCTGCCTTCCTCGCCCTCTAAGTGGCATGACGAGACTGGTTTCCTGTTTATATATATATTGAGCTTTTTTCCTATTAATATATTGCTCTAATGACTTGCGTCTTTTTCTTTTTTTTTTCCTGGGGGCGCTGCCCCCAGACCCCCGTAGCAACTGCTTCGCAGTTGAGAATTGTGCTTGTAGTCTTTGGGTGGTTGCTACGGGTTTGTGGAGGGGAGGAATTGTGGGGAAATGGGGACCGGAAATATCCCCATTTTGCATGCAAGACCATGGCGATCGATTCCCTGAACAGGAGTTAAGGTTGCTCAAGGTTTTTGCGACGTTGAATCGTGCATGCCCAGACGAGCGTTTTAATCCTGAACACAGGCTTGGAAATGATAGTCACCATCTCACATACGACGATGTACCCTGCCGAGATCTGAAACATGCGGTCGTTGCTTAGCTACTAAAAACGTTCAGAACGTTATTTTTTTAACGTACCGTTGAAATACCGGCTGCTTTTTCTGCTGGATCAGCTGCAAACGGTTTGCATTTCCACTACTGGCGGAATTGCGCATGGTCTTGCGCCCTCGTTCATGTTCTATCTTTAGAATTCCATTCACCGACCACAATTCAACTGCGAAGCAGTTGCTACGGGGGTCTGGGGGCAGCGCCCCCAGGAAAAAAAAAAGTAAAAGGCCATAAACTCTATTACAAAACGCACGTCATTCGTCACGACGGGTCCGCAAAAGACGCTTAAAGTAGGGGGTGAGACTGCCGCCAAAGTAGTAGGCAGTGGGGAAGATCATACAGAAGGAGATGATGCCGAGAGATATTGTGGTCGTCCCCCATCCGCGGCTCTGCATGGTGAACCCGGCTTGGAACGGGCCGATCAGGGATCCAAGCGCAAACGCGACGTTGAACAGGCCATAGACCTGGCCGAACCCGCCGCTGCGGCCAAGCTTGCCAGGGTTCTTGGTCTCGATCGCCACCACAGCGGTACTGAGCTCGCCCATTAGAGTCACCGAGACACACGTGAGCCCGATCCCGACCAGAGTCAGAAGGGCCGCAAACAAAACGATCTCATGGGTCGTGTTGTCATTGGGCAGCCGGAGAAGAATGAGCATCGGCGTGATCAGCAGAAAGCCACCAGAAACAATAAAGCGAGTGCCAAACTTGTCGGCAGTGAACCCAATGAGCGGGCCAAGCAGCTCGGGGGCGCCGATGCACAAAAACATCAGCGCCGCCTGCAGAGAGTTGAAGTGAAACTCGTTTTTGAGGTGAACAGTGAGCACGGACTCGGCAGAGCTGAAGATCCAGCCGAGCACAACGGCAGCCATGAGGGCTACGACAACGCGCGGGCTTCGCACTAGCTGGATCATTGCAAACGTGTTAGTGGGCGCGGCATTGCTTGTGTTTTCGGTATCATGGCTGGTTCTATCCACAGTGTCGCTTTCTGACTCCCTCGTATACTTTGGTTTCTTGACAGGGTCCTTCATTAGAAGACGCAGGATCACGTCCTGGCCTAGTATGGCAAAGCATACGCCAAAAACGGGATAGTACCCCTCCCTCTCGTAAACAATTCCGCCAATTAGCGGACCTAATGCCATTCCAAGGCTCATAGCCAGGCTCGGGTACCCCATCATCTGCGCGACATTTTCGTTTGTGGCAACGTCGGAAATGAGTGCCAGGCCCACAGTCCATACCACGGCGCCAGACGCTCCTTGGATGAACCGGCCGACAACAAACGTGGCCATGTTTTTGGCCACGCACAACATCACCGTCGAGGCAATGATGACAACAAGGCCAAGCAGCAGACTAAGACGTCTACCCGGTAGCTTATCGGCAAAGTATCCTACTATGGGCGAGAATATGATAAGGCCGGCCGAAAATAACCCCAGCGAGACCGAGATCCACTTTTGCAGGTCTTCTTCTGGTACTCCCATTCTAGCCGTGAACGCAAACGGCACCACGGGAACAATGATGCCGTAAATGAAAAGGTCCGAGAACACGGCAAGTGATACCGTGAACACGATAAACGGTGTGCTTGCCCGAAACTCATTGAACCGGCGAATCCATGTCGGTCCATACGATGGCTTTGCTGGTGCTGTTGGCACTGGTGTCACCAATTGCGATGTGGAGCTCATGATGTGTGCACCAGTGTTTCTTTCCTATACAGGAACTCTGTTTCTACAGCCCAGGGAACTACGTCAATTTAAATAGGTGTAGCGTTCAGTATCTTTGACAACCCGAACCGTCAGGGCACCGTATAGCTCCGGCTCGGCGCAGTGTGTCCCGATTAGGCAATTTTATCCGTCCGGCGAGATGCCCGGAGTTGGTGCATCGTCGGTCTTGTTTAACAGTGGCATCTGGTGTTTTTCTAGTGTTTTTTTTTTCCTATGGCGCTGCCCCCAGATCTCCGTAGTGATCGCTTCGCGGTTGAACTTGCAGACTGGTTCCATCTCAGGTGGGTTCGACTAAGCATAGCATTGGCTACACCACACGATATGAGCGGTCTCAATTGCGGGGGGTTTCTGTTTTGTGTCACCCAACATTCTTTGAGGGTGTTGGATTAGTAACTATCCTGCTCCATGTGAAATTATATGGAAACAGGTGCCACCCTACGTCGGAGTGTCCGTGACCTTAAATGGACAGGCATGGGTCATCATCATCCATATTAGGCAATCGTTGCCGTTACGGCCAGTCCCATAACGCAGGTCGCCAACTCCAGTCACTCGTTCCTTGGCTCAGCTGTGTCATATCGCGCGTATGTTATTTCCATGAGCCTTGATTTATTCTGTAGTATACCACTGTCGCTGCTCTTGCTGCTTCAATCACAGCAACCCGACGAAAAAAATAAAAAGATGCAGTACTACCTGTTCGCGCATGGTCACCCACTGCACTACTGAGTGTAGCTCTAAGACGGTTAACTAGGACTGATCGGACGGGAAGTCGTTCTTTCGCCTTGATATGACCGCATCTGAACAAACTTTTTCGCTGTTTATGGTAATGCATCGCCATAAAAAGTGTACAAATCTGAAAAGTAGGTCAAATTTGTGATTTTGGTATATTTCATTGCTTTATCTTGTTATTTTCGTGTTATTATACATTATATCTCGGTTCTGTAGCGCCGCTGTATTGGATTCTGTCAGTTCAGATTTGGGCCGAATTCCATGTATGACAGCTATGGCTATGTTCTATATAGTAGTCCGAGATACCACGATGCCTGCTGTGTCAGGGGCTTACTTTCCTGAACAGACTGCCGCCTTTTATGTTCAAATACACAGAGCCTGAGCTCAACTGCGAAGCAGTTGCTACGGGGTTCGGGGCAGCGTCCCGGTTAAATACAGCGTCGGCGATGATCCAAGAAATCGGCAAGGATTCGGCCTATATCCAGATCGACGACAAATCGGGACTCGGAAAACCTAGCGAGGGCGATGCGATATCCGGATACGCTCGGAGTAATGCGTCAGCGTCGCGTTAGATGCCGGCAAGCGGGGCGCATCGGCCACGTCAGGTACCGGGGGTCCCCTGCGTCTGCAAGCCTAGGCCACGAAGTGGACCCTTAACATCGAGAACATTGAAAAAACTACGAGGAAATAGAACTCATTCATTCATGTTTACCTAGAATACTAGTCGACAAACAATACCGATCGGAAACAAGCGCGGCAAGGGGAAGGATGGAATAACCGATCGGCGGGCGATTACTTGCAGGAACCAGGCCGGTACGTGGAACACGAAAGAGCCCAGAGAAGCCAAAAGTGAAGATAAAAAGTGCTGTAGAAGATACAAAGCACCCAAAACGCGGAAAACTGGTCTGAGTTGGGTAATATTATCCAGATCTGAACAGTATGTCCCCATATTAGACACGACGTCATAGGTCTTGGGGGTGACGATCCGTGCCTGAATCTGTGCCTGGAATCCAGCTGAGAGTGAGATCTTTGTGAATGGCGCTGGAAATTTTGAAGACACTATGACAGCAGTGTAAATACCAGAGCCCAGCGTCCAATTGCATACAAAAACGTGCGAATAAAGCTCCACAGAAACCAGGGACCAATTGCCTGGCTGTCGAGTAATTAGCCAGACATTCATCTGAGGTACAGAAATGCACGCAGGGAGAACAATAGAACCAAGAATGGCAGCATCTTTATAGATATAAGATGCCCGGCATGGCCCGATGTCCGACAACCAATTGACAAGATGAGGACCCGGGGAGCGGTCGGCGCTTTGGCAGCCATTGCACTCACGACAGCAGTTTCGGCAGAGGTGGTTGGAATAGACTTTAAAGTAAAGCGGTCATCGTCAGTCTCGCAGGGAACTATTGTCAAGCGGGACGGCGGAGTAGCCTCTGTACAGCTTGCAAATGATATGATGGTTTCGTACTTGGTCGAGCTCGAAGTGGGCACGCCACCGCAGAAAGTTAACGTTGTGCTCGACACCGGCTCGTCGGACCTATGGGTCATGGACAGCAGCAATCCCAATTGCGCGTCGAACGCGATGTATTCGAACTCGAACTCGAACCTAAACTCGCAGCAGATGAGTATTGACTGCACAGGAATTACATTTGACCACGAGCAGTCATCCACATGGCAATTTAATGACTCGACACCAGAGTTTCAAATCACGTATGCTGATTCGTCGAGTGCAACGGGCAAATGGGGCCGTGACACCCTTTCTTTTGGTGGAACGACTATCACCAACGGGAACATGGCGCTCGGTGAGGTCTCGACTTCTGAAGCGTGCGTTTTTGGAATCGGGTTTGTTGCCAATGAAGCCGGGATCGACTATTCTAGCTATTATTCCAATGGACAGTGGCCTCCGACTGGCAGCTACGACAATGTTCCCGTCCAAATGAAACAACAGGGCAAGATCGACAGGGTAGCCTACTCGCTTTGGCTCAACAAGGGACAAGAGTCGGGCACTGTTCTTTTCGGCGGTGTTGACCATGCCAAGTACGACGGTTCCTTGCAACTGCTACCGATTGTGCATTCGCTCGAATACGCAAATGTGGACTTGCCTAGTCCTCTCGAGCTCGTGGTTGTGCTCAACCAGATTACGGCCAGTTCTGGAGCTGAGTCGGTGGACGTGTTGTCGTCTGCGAGCCTCCCCGCGCTGCTAGACTCGGGGACGTCGTTTATTCACCTGCCACAGGACGTTGCCGACTCGCTCGCCTACTCGTTGCAGGCGACCGCGTTTTCAGACAGCACCGGGGGTTCAGGATGGTATCTCGATTGTGACCAGGTCAGCACTGGCTCGCTGACATACCTTTTCTCGGGAGTGGAGATCAGCGTCCCCCTTAGCGAGATGATCGTGCCTCTCCAGGATATCAACGGCAATGCCGTTGTTCAGAATGGCATCGAATACTGTCAGCTGGCACTGACAGCTTCTGCCAACAACACTGTCGTGCTTGGCGACTCGTTCCTGCGGGGTGCGTATGCGGTGTTTGACCTCGAGGCAAACCAGATTGCGCTGGCGCAGGCGGTCACGGGCACTACTGAATCAGACGTCGAGGCAATATCAGATGGAATTCCATCTGCCACGTCTGCCCCGGCATATTCGTCGACTTCTATTGGAACTGTCTATTCGCATTCGAGTTCTGCTCTATTTTCTGGCAGCACCGGGGGCCTACCCGGGGCTGCTGCCTGACCATGCTAGACGCTTACGCCATCACGATGCCCTGGCCTGCGTCTGAATGCACGGTCATGTCTCAGTAGGTACGTTTAATACAGAGCTTAACCGAGTGGCGTAAAGTGTAATCTTGGCTGTGCGGTACGAGCACGAGCAGGACCCATAGGCGAGATGCACCCTGCTTTGTGACTCATGCGTGACAGGGAACTAGGTTTGAGGCGAGACTGGAGACCAGACTGGAGACCAGACTGGAGACCAGACTGGAGACCAGACTGGAGACCAGACTGGAGACCAGACTGGAGACCAGACTGGAGACCAGACTGGAGACCAGACTGGAGAGAGACTAGACTGGAGTCCGTGCTCAGGAACGGGCTTGTACAATTGAATTGATTGGGGCGAGCGGCTGGCTAGTAAGAAAAGATAATTCATTAGGTGCTTAAACTCCCGAGTTAGGGGGAAGCGGCCCGATGAACCTAATTAGTTGGGAAAGGGAATTAAAGCCTACGAGATCAAACGCAATCGAGAAACAAAACGCTGAGGACGTTTTTATTTGCTCCGGAAAAAAAAATCGAACGCCTAAAGTTCAGATGCTACGACTAATAAACAACAATGGGCTGACAAGGGCCCTGGCGATCGACATTTTACACAGCCCAGAGCCAGAGCAGGTGGACACTCAAGCAACTACAGCCGCCAAAGATTTTGGGGGATAGAGAATATCCATACATCTATCGGCGTTAGCCGGCTATTTTGCATATCGGTGATAAGCGTTGGCCGAGCGCGAGCCGACGACGGTAAGCGTCGGTGTCCGAGCGCCTGACGTGGCTGTGACGAGATGCGTCGATCTGCAAAAAGGCGCGTCGGCAAGGTCGACAAGACTAGGCCCAAAAACCACAAAAACAAGGGTGTTTTATAAGCCACACAAGGAAGTACTAGCACAAAGTCCACTAAAACATAAGAATTCGCACAGAAAACTACACGGGACCATTAGGAGCAACCTCGCGACAATTCTCATCACCAGATCGGGCAAGGATGAGGTAAGGAACAAAGCCATCGACTTAGCAAGTAGGATCAATCCAATAAAGTGAATACAGCCCCCAGAAACCATGCAAATCCCTAGCTAAATCTCATACACCAATAGAAAAATAGTCGTTCAACCTTGTCCATAGACAAAAACAACTACCACAACATTTAATGAGCACATATATTGTTCGGTCGGCATCTGCGTGGACCTGCAGGGCAGAATGGATTGTGCAGACAAGAATAGCCATTTGCAGGAGCAAGTGCCTCGCCGCTCACGGCGCGGGGGGCGCGGAATGGGCGACGTCACAGGCGTGGTGGGACTTTTTGCATTTGTTCCTCATTGTACATTAAGGGGCACACTTTGCCGCAGAAACTAAACGCCACAAAAATGAAAGCAGGACTGTTGACAGTAGCTTTGGCCGCTGGAACCGTCACTGCGGCCATTGATGGCATTGCGGCCCGCAAAGGAGGGCCCGTGCACCACAACGGACTGGAAAAGGCGGCAGCCGGAGAGATCGGGTCGGGCCAGAAGCGAGTGCTCCATGCCGACCTGGCAGGCCCTCGGTCTGGGCGGGTCGTCCATTCTGGTATTGACAGCAACAAGCGGGTCGTCCATTCTGGTCTCGGCAGCAACAAGCGGGTCGTCCATTCTGACCTCGCGGACGGACCGAAAAAACGGGCAAAAAAACGAGACGGCCCCGGTGTTGTCGGCATGGACTTTCGTGTCAAGCGCACGCCGACCGAAAGCTCGCCCGGTACGCTCGTCAAGCGCGACGGAGAGCCGGTATCGCTGTCGCTCGCCAACGACCAGATGGTGTCGTACCTGGCAGAGCTCGAGATCGGCAGCGACTCGCAAAAAGTCGACATCGTGCTCGACACCGGCTCGTCGGACCTGTGGGTCATGGCAAACACAAACCGGTACTGCACCGACAATGTGAGGGAGATCCTGACGGGCGAGGGCGTCAACTGCACCGACATCACGTTTGACTACGAGAGCTCGTCGTCGTGGTCGTTCAACAGCTCGTCGACGCCCGAGTTTGAGATCCAGTACGGCGACGGGTCTGCGGCGACCGGCCGTTGGGGCCAGGATACCGTCAAGTTTGGCGGCATCACTCTGGAAAAGGCCAACCTGGCGCTCGGCGAGGAGTCCAACTCGAGCGCGTGTGTGTTTGGCATCGGCTTCATCGAGAACGAGTCCACCGCCGACTTCTCCGAGTACTCGGGCCCCGACAGCACGTGGCCGCCGCCCGGCACCTACGACAACGTGCCGGTGCAGATGAAGAACGAGGGCCTCATCGACAAGGTCGCGTACTCGCTGTGGCTCGACCAAGCGTCGGCCAGCACCGGGCAGATCCTGTTTGGCGGCGTCGACCACGCCAAGTACAACGGCACGCTGCAGATCCTGCCGATTGTCGAGTCGCTCGCGTACGTGCAATACGACTTTCCGTCGCCGCTCGAGTTTAACATCGTGCTCAACTCCATCACTGCCGTCGCGGCCGGCGGCGACTCGGTCGAGGTCATGTCCGACACCGCGCTCCCGGCGCTGCTCGACTCGGGCACCTCGTTTGTGTACCTTCCCCAGGACGTGGCCGAGGCCATCGCCGCGTCGCTGCAGGCGTTCCAGTTCACGAGCGGCTCCGGATGGTACACTGACTGCGCCCTCGGCAACGCCGGCTCGCTGCGCTACAGCTTTAGCGGCGTCGAGATCAACGTCCCGCTCTCGGAGATGCTGGTGCCCCTGACTGCGGACGACGGAAGCCCCCTCAGCGAGGACGGCGTCAGCTACTGCCAGCTGGCGCTCATGGCCGCAGACGACACCATCATCCTCGGCGACTCGTTCCTCCGCGCCGCGTACGTTGTGTACGACCTCGAGAAGAACGAGATCGCGCTCGCCCAGGCCGTCACAGGCTCCGACGCCTCGGACTCCAACGTCGAAGCCATCAGCTCCGACATCCCTTCCGCCACCACCGCCTCGGGTTACTCGTCCACAGACTTTACCACCCGCTACTCGGCCACCTACAGTACCATTTTCTCCACGCCCACTGGCGACGTCTCGGCCACGATCTCGGGCGGCATTTCCGAAACCGCCCGCGTCTCGGACCCGTCGGCCACCGGCTCCGTCGCCACAGGAACCGTCTCTGGCTCCTCCTCCGGCTCCTCCACCGGCTCCTCCACGCGCAGTGCCTCGTCGACCTCCAGCTCTGGCGCCGCCGCACCTATCGGTCTCTCCCCCGTCGCGGCGCTCGCCGCCTTTGGTCTACTCCTTTTCTAAGCATCTACTTTCTACTATAGACGTGGTCTCCTGGTGTCGGTGCTCTTTTTTTCCTGGGGGCGCTGCCCCCAGACCCCCGTAGCAACTGCTTCGCAGTTGAGATAGGCGCTGGCTCTGGCCGCGTTAGGTTTACTTCTTTTTAACGTATCTAGTTGTGCGATAGAAGTGGTGCTCTTTCTTTTTCCTGGGGGCGCTGCCCCCAGACCCCCGTAGCAACTGCTTCGCAGTTGAGAATGGGGTTAGTGGGAGAGTATTGGGCCTGAAAAGACTGTTCTGATAGCTGAATAACTGCGGTTCGAAACGGGTACCGCTCCAAGCCACTCTATCACGCGCCTCGATTCCAACTGCGAAGCAGTTGCTAGGGGGGTCTGGGGGCAGAGCCCCCAGGAAAAAAAAACAACAACAACAAAAACAGTCTTGGACTTCGTTGACAGGTCCGTTATCGCCGTTATCTCTGCATATGCACGATTAGTAAGCCCAAGAGGCGCGGCTGACGCATCTGGTCGTCGGACTTAGATCCTGAGTAAAGGGCAAACACACCACAGAGGACCAAAAAACGACAACGATTCGCCACCACACAGATGAACGGACGACCATGAGTGGACATGAGGACCCGCCAGTAGAGCTGTCGAGCAGCGACGGAGAGGACGAACTGGTCGAGGTCGAGGTGCGCACGCTGCGCACCGCGCTGGCGGAACCAAGGAGCGACTCAAACCAAGAACAAGTGACAGAGGTTGTCGACGACGATACGGGCGACGAGGATGTGCAGATAACGCGCGAAGTGAGGCGGACGCCGCCGCCAGAGCCGTCGGTGCCGTCGCCGATGTCGTTTTTGCACGAGCTACAGCGGCAGTTTTTCGAAATGGCCGAGCGCGGCGACCAGCTAACGGGCCCGACGGTCGTTTTGGGCCCGAGCTTTGGCACCGGAGCCGGCAGGCGGTTAGATCGACCCAACTCTCGACCCAGCTCGCGGAGTAGCGCGCGCGAAAGGGGCGTGCGCAATATGCTGAACCCCAGGCACTCGTGGCTGATGCCCGAGGACTTTTCTCAGAGCGGCGACGGACAGGCCCACGAAGCCGACGTCCGGTCCGCTCGCCTGCGGGCGGCGGCCGGCCGCGTCCACCATCACCACCACCATCCATACCACATGCTTCACCACTACCACCACCATCACCACCACCATCCGTTTGGACCGGGCGCCGACTACGCTGGCGCGATGGAGGACGCGATGATGCAAGCGATCATGCGGAGTCTCGACGACACGGGCGCGCCAAGGCGGTCCGTGGACGTTGACAAGATTCGCAAACCGCCGGAACCGGCGCCCGCTCGCGACGGGTACATGCGCGAGCTGCGGGAGGACGGCGATTCGCGACCGCTGTGCGCGTACTGCGACGTCGAGCTCGGTGTCGGCATTCCCGAAGGAGAAAAGGCGCTCACGGAAGCCCGCAGGCTTCTCAGCAAGCGTGTCTTCTTTGCGCGCTGCGGCCACGTCTACTGCGGCAACTGCGTCACCGACCTCAGCGATGCCACGGCCCGCCAGGCCCGCAAGCAGCCCCGCACCTGCATAGTGCCGGGCTGCAAGCAGCGTCTCAATGTCAAAAACCCGTTCTTTGAAGTCTACTACTGACCCACCTCCTGTTACGGACTATTTATGACCAGCATGTGCATTTTGATATGATTAGCATTATCATTTTTTTTCCAGACACCCATAGCGACTGCTTAGCACTTGGACCCAGCATTGTCTTCTTTTTTCCCTGGGGGCGCTGCCCCCAGACCCCCGTAGCAACTGCTTCGCAGTTGGAGCGAGACACAGCATTGTCGTTTTCTTTCCTGGGGGCGCTGCCCCCAGACCCCCGTAGCAACTGCTTCGCAGTTGGAATCGGGGCGCGTGATAGAATGTTTCGAGCAGTACTCGTTTGGAACCGCACTTATTCAACTATCAGAACAGTCATTCAGGCCCAATACTCCCACTATCCCCGTTCTCAACTGCGAAGCAGTTGCTACGGGGGTCTGGGGGCAGCGCCCCCAGGAAAAAAAAAGGACAATGCTGTGTCTCGCTCCAACTGCGAAGCAGTTGCTACGGGGGTCTGGGGGCAGCGCCCCCAGGAAAAAAAGGACAATGCTGGATCTCGCTCCAACCGCGAAGCAGTTGCTACGGGGGTCTGGGGGCAGCGCCCTCCAGCAAAAAGGACAATGCTGGGTCTCGCTCCAACTGCGAAGCAGTTGCTACGGGGGTCTGGGGGCAGCGCCCCCAGGAAAAAAGGACAGAATAAATACATGCAAGATGCTAGGATGCAAATGAAGATGCGAGCGATGCGAGCTGGTCGGCGGCGTCTGAGGCCGAGAGACGCGAAGCGAGACCGTAGCGGAGGAGTTTTGAGACGATTGAACGGGCCTGGGACGAGCCGAGAGGGGCTAGAGCCGCCCATGGGTCGGCGAGACCGGGCCGCGGGGTAGTGCCCGAAAGCGGCAAGTCGTGCTCGTCGGGCCAGGAGTCGGCTGGCGGCGTGCCGAGAGCATCAAAAAGCGCACTGAGAAGTGCAATGTCGCTTCGATAGGGTGCAAGTAGAGGCACGGAAAGATCCCGGCTTAGGAGCTTGCACAGGACGACACCGGCCGCCCAGAGGTCAACGCCTGGGCCGTACGTCGTGATTCCAAGGAGCAGCTCCGGCGCACGGTACTCGGCGGTCGCGACTTGGGTGACCATGGCCCCACGGGGCTCGCGCCCGCTGTTGTCTGGCTCGGCCCAGGCAGTGCCGAAGTCAACGAGAACGGGGTGGGACAAGTCGTCTGCCCGGAACATGATGTTCCCCGGCTTTACATCGCGGTGAATGACACCGCGTGCATGCACAAACGCGAGAGCACAACACAGCTTGGCCACAATTCCGACTGCAAGACCCTCCGGAAGCCCATTGCGCCAGCCAGACGGGTACCGTGCTTTTGCATGCTTTTTGAGTACACCGTCGAGGTCTAGAGCAAACAGCGGCATGACCATGACGAGCTCAGTGTCGGCGCCTATGTGGTCAAATGACTCAATGAGCGGAATGACGCCGCAGTGGCCGCCAGACTCGGCCAGTCGACGCAGAATCGCCGCCTCGGCCCGCGAATCGTGCGGAGGTCGGTCTTCTACCGGTATGGTGATTTTGAGCGCCACTGCCGCCGCCGTGCGCCTGTCTGTGGCACGGTACACGTCCGAGAACAAACCATGGCCGATCCGCTCGTGCCTATCGTAGTTTTGCATGTGTGACAGCGAGCAGTTTGGCGGTATTTTTTGGAGGTTTCATTAGTCGGTGGTAGGCGGAGGTGATGATGGATGCGATGCATAAAGGTGCATATTAACTAACCGAAACACAGAAATAATAATATCAGTTGATGGATATCTTTGGTGGCCAGGCCCCGGTGCCTTTGCTTTGCTGCTGTGGACAATGGCGAGAAGTTAGGGCGGCATGTCATGGATTGATGTAGACCGCAAGGCTGCGGATCCGGAGAAGCCGTATGTTGTGAGCGAGAGCGAAATTGAGCGGCTACTGGATGCCGGAGACCGTAATGCCATAGCTCAAGTGGCTCTTCGCGGGCCTGGTCTCTTGACTAGCAAGATCAGGCGGCGAGCATGGCCGTTGCTTTTGGGAATTGATTCAGAATCTGCCAAGGAATATGCCAATATTGGTGTCGATGTCATGGACCCGCAGGCATCACCTAAACCACCCGCCAACAAGCCAGACACTACACCGCTTGAACAACTGCTTACAGTTGCCCCCGGCGACGAATGCCGCGACGAGGCGCAGGTCCGCCTCGACGTCGAACGCTCGTTCGTCTACTACCCGGAACACCCGTCCACAGCACTACGCGTCCAGCTGATGGCCGTTATCCGCTCTGTACTCAAGCGCAACCCGGGCCTCGCATACTACCAGGGCTACCACGACGTGGCCCAGGTCGTCCTGCTCGTCATGGGCTCCACAAAGGGTGCTGTCGACGTGCTCGAACGCCTGTCGCTGCACGTTCTCCGCGACTTTATGCTGCCGAGTCTCGACCCGACGATTGCCCATCTCGCGTTCCTCGAAGCGCTGACAACCGTCCTTGATCCACTCCTCGGCGAGATCTTGCATACAGTGCAGCCGTACTACGCTCTATCGGCAACCATCACACTGTTTTCGCACAATATGCGCTCGTTCGGGGCCGTTTGCCGCATTTTTGATTTTGTGCTGGCACACGGCTCCGCCGCCGCTACGCTTTATGTGGTACCGGCCTTTGTTTCGTACGAGCGCCGGCGCGTCAAGGAGGCCGCTGCCGACCCGGACTCTGTGCACGCGACGCTGTGCAATCTCGGCGAGCACTATGAGGGCGACAACAACGCAGTCTACGACGACGTTCTTGCACACGCCGCCCGCCTCGAAGCAGAGGTCCCGCTCTCGTCCATATCAGTACACTGGAAGCGCCTATCGCCGCACTCGGCCCTTGTTGCTCCAGGCCCTCCGGCCTTTGACAACGACTCGGCGCGCACGCTCCTCCAGAGCCACACAGCCGAGCTCGAGGCTGCATCTACTCGCCCTGAGAAACTCACAAAGCACGTCATCCGTCACAACCACCCACGCCTCGCCAAGGCCAGAGCGCTTATTCGCCGTACCCCATTGCTTGTGCCCCACGCTCTGCTGGGTGTATCTGTATGTTTTGGTGTTCTCGGCATCGCCGCTGCCTACCGCCACGACATTCGCTCCGTGTGGGGTCTCATTGCGTCTTATATGGCTGGTGGCATCTATCGTGATCGATTCTGAGAATCGGGTCTCTGATCCCAGGCCCCCGTGGAGAGATGTTTCACAGTTGATTCGCCAGCTGGGTGCGTTGTTCACTGCGCAGGGATGTTCGCGCTGCGCGCCTGCATCCGCCCTCAAGCGGCACACAATGATTGCAGATCCAAGTGTTTTCGAATTTCGACTCCATTGGAAGGTACATGCAAGGCACTCATTTTTTCTTTAACTCACTCGCAAGTTGATCTGGCAATGGGTGTTCATTCTTTTAGGCAATGATTTCGTGCGGTTCCGCGGTCGGATAACCCTGCATACGATCGGAACCGGCATACAGCGGCCGCGAGTTTTGCGACCTCAGACACGCACCTTATTTACGAATAGACGTTATCCTTCCAACGATACTTTAAATCAAGCTGTGCTGTCAGAGCACAATTGTGGAACCCGCCCACGAAAATGATGTCATGCAGCATTCACCCGTAAGGTGCGGCTAATGAGTCCCTGCAAAGCCTAAACAGAATGCTGAGAGTGGATATCAGCGGCCATTCCATGGACTACCTTAAGGACCTGATTGCTTTGGTGAATCCGTACGCACTTATACAAGACTGCAACTGGATCGACATCGGATGGGCGCACTGACAAATGACAAAACGCGTAAAGTGGTGGGCAGACAAAGCCCGAGCATGCGCGGCTTACATGGCAATCTGCGCGGCTGTTGCCGTACGATGCACGGTTCAGCGTGGCGGAGCACGCGACAAAAACCATTGTAACTTGGTAAAAACGATATACTACAACTTCATAACTAGCTCAATGTTCTTGTTTTTTTTGTGCCCTTTGCCCTTTATGTTGATGCAAAAAAATTCCGAGAAAACCACCGTCACCTTAACTTGTAAAATATACCCTCGTGCCCAGGAAAAACACCACGGAGATGCGGCGAGTTTTACCACTTCGTCCAGTCGATAGACTCCGAGATATATAAAGCCGACATGCGCCTTAGTTCTACATCAACTTTGAGTACAGAGCTATAGAAAATGGAACTGTTCTTTGGAACCGAAGTGCCCAGCTTGGGCGGTAACCTTACTGCCGCGATCATTTATGGCCTGTGTCTCGTTTTCCAAGTTTTTTTTGGCATAAAGTACAGGCAATGGTGGTTTATGGGCACCTGGATGATTGGACTATTAGCAGAGTTTGTTGGGTACATTTCTCGCGTTGTCGGGCACTATGACCCTTCGAGCATGGGCGCCTACAGTGCCCAGATGGCCCTGCTGACATTTGCCCCAGCATTCTTCATGGCTGGCATTTACTTCCAGCTGAGCATTTTTACCCGCATCTATGGCAGACAGTACACGCTTCTGGGCCCGCGCATGACAACGCGACTGTTTATCGGCATTGATATTTTGTCGATCCTTATCCAGTGCTCTGGCGGAGGACTTGCCGCTTCTGCCACGTCCGGCAATGGAAGCGCTACCACGGGCACAAACGTCATGGTTGGCGGGCTCGTTGTTCAAGTGGTGGGTACAACCGGGTTTCTTGTTGCCCTCTTATATTTTTATGTCAAGGCATACAAAGGCGGTGTGCACGAACGAGTCGTGGTTTCTAACGTGCGTCCATACGATCCCAACGAATCCTCTGAGGACGTGGTGTTGCGCCAGTGGGGTTCCAAGCTTCAAAGAAACACCACCGCTGCCAATGCAGCGGAGTCAATTCCGGCGAGAGAGGACAGCTTTGTGCTTGGTATCTGGTTTCCGGCGGCAATCTTGGCCTCGACGCTTCTGATTTATGCCCGATCGATTTACCGTGTCGTGGAACTGTCCGAAGGCTGGAACGGAGATCTCATGTACCACGAGGTTTACCTCATGACTCTGGAGTTTTTGCTCGTCATTTTGGGCGTACTTTGTCTTACAGCTTACCACCCAGGATTCAAGTTCGGGCGAGGCAACGCTAACAAGCGGTATGCGCCGGTCGCATGAGCCTCACTTATATATTAAAATCAAACAATATTTGCTACGTCGTTCCAGAATCGCAAAATGGCGTCTCACCAGATTTCCGTATCGCCGGCTTCACAGTTAGTTATGGAATCACCCGTAACATCCTAGAACTATATGTGCATCACCGTTCAACTTGGGGTTTCGGAATTATCAAAGGTACTCGCAGTTTTAACGAAGATTCTCAAAAAGTACTATCAAATCATTACCGCATTATCATGCGCGCTTCAACGAAGCAGTCGTCATGACCGAGAACTCTCTACAAGCATACTGTCGCGGTCTCCAGACAAAAGACCACATGAAACGTCTCCGACAGTTATCCAGAGAAGCAGAAACAACAACCTGCGCTAGAAGTAATGGCCCAGATAGCCATAGACCAATCGGTGCCCAGACGGCTGTCTGCCAGCAAAATGACGATGTACGTGACGATCCAGCGCAAGGCACTGCTGGGGGGCCGGCGGTGGCTGTGGGCGTTGTTTGGGCCCGGTTTTGAACAAAGGTGTAGCCCACCTTTAACAGCCTGCACGACTCGCGGTAGGGTCTGCACGCCAACTGCCGATGTATGCGAATTCCGCGTGGCGGTGCAAGCGACAAAAACCGTCACAGCTTCACAAAAATTGCCTCCTACGCCTTCAAAATTAGTCGAAAATTCTCATTTTTTGTGAGTTTTCTGCCCTCTGAAAAAACTAGTAAAGATAGCCTTCATGGGAGGCTGCAAAAATGCGTATGCATCTATAAAAACACTGCGACGATCGGCGCATCATCCACTTCGCCCTGTCTATAGACTCCAAAGTACCTATAAAGTCACGGCTCCTTTGTATTACACGGAGCCAAGCTCAAAGCAAAAAGTCCTGAGATGGAATTATTCTTCGGAACTGAAGTGCCCAGCCTCTGGGGCAACCTCGTGGCCGTGATCATTTTCGGACTTGGCCTTGTTTTCCATATTGTCGTTGGTATTAGATACCGCCAATGGTGGTTTATGGGCACCTGGACAATAGGATTGTTAGCTGAGGTTATTGGATACGCTGCGCGCCTTGTCGGCCATTTTGACCCTTCGAGCATGGGCGCATACAGTGCACAGATGGCTCTGCTGACATTTGCTCCCGCATTCTTTATGGCCGGCATCTATTTCCAGCTCAGCATTTTCACTCGCGTATATGGCCGGAAATATACACTTCTTGGCCCTCGAATGACTACCCGCTTGTTCATTGGCATTGACATTCTCTCGATCCTTATTCAATGCTCTGGCGGAGGAATTGCCGCAAGTGCAGCGTCCGGCAATGGAAGTGCGACCATGGGCACGAACATCATGGTTGGAGGGCTCATTGTTCAGGTGCTGGGTACCACGGGGTTTCTCGTTGCCTTGTTGTACTTCTACATCAAGGCATACGAAGCTGGCGTGCAAAACAGGGTCGTTGTGTCTCACGATCGCCCGTACGATCCTAGTGAGACATCCGAGGAGTCGGTATTGAACCAGTGGGGCTCAAAGTTCCAAAGAAATCCGTACGACTTCCAGCCAGAGGAGACTGTGCCATCGAAAGAAGACAGCTTTGTTCTCGGAGTGTGGTTTCCTGTCGCGATATTAGCTTCGACGGTCCTGATTTATGTGCGATCGATCTACCGTGTCGTGGAACTAGCTGAAGGCTGGAATGGAACCCTCATGTACCATGAGATTTACCTCATGATTATGGAAATGATGCTCGTCGCTTTGGGAGTCATCTGTCTTACTGCGTACCATCCTGCCTTTAAGTTCGGGCGTGGTAATGCCATGAAACGCTTTGCGCCCGTCGTTTGAGCTCATATTGTATCAAAGCATGCGATAAGTTCGCCTTGTTGCCGAGAGACTTTTCCGAGGGGTCTCCCAGGCACACATATCAATCAGCATCATTATAAACACTTGCAACACGACTATTTTATTCTTTTTTTTTTCCCGGGGGCGCTGCCCCCGGACCCCCGTAGCAACTGCTTCGCAATTGTAATTGGCTTGATCCAACCTCAACATCTTTTGTAGTGACGATCGAGGCCATAGAGTAAAACTCTACGCAGCATAGCAGATATTGACTATAAATATGCTCCACCTCAACTGCGAAGCAGTTGCTACGGGGGTCTGGGGGCAGCGCCCCCAGGAAAAAAAGGAATGAGAGCGAAAGGATGTCATCTAGAATAAATAGAAGGCTAAACAGCCACAGAGCAGTTTGCGCATCTGGCGGGCGGCTGCCAGCGCGAAAAGTCACCGTATTCGACGAGAGAGTGGGTAGCAGAGGCGGCGGGGCCTGCGGTGGCTGCTCGTGTCGCCTCGGCGGTCCGGTTTTGAAACACAATACGAGCAGAGCCATAAAGGTATAGTTTTGTTTTGCCGGGGCATGCGACCTGCATGTGGACAGCGTTGATGAGATGCTTGGTTTCGCGGTCGTACATCTTGAGACGCACAAACGTCTTGCTGCCGGACGGCATCGACTGGAGATCGTATGGCACAAGCAGAAGCTGTACAGCCGTCTTTTCGGCGTTGAAAAGAACAATCTGTAGCTGGCCCTGTCGGGGGATCCTGTAACCAGGGAATTTGCGCTTGTCTTGCGGTTTGAGCGTACTGGTATCGTGTGGAGCATGCTCATGATGCTTGTGGATAGGCGTGCCGAGCTTTGGGTTTGATGGATGGCGCGGTTCAGGGGTGGTATCGCGCGATCGCGGGCCATTGGGTGCTCGTTTAGCGGCCCGCAACCGCATATAGTGCCCGTCAATGTCGAGGTTGGCAACATACGGGCTGCCGCGCGCGCGATCGCCAGACCAGTCGTAGAACACGGCCTCAAACGGCAGAGTGACGTGTGCCGGGCACCTTCCGTCGCGCGACAGCACGCCAATGCGGGCGTCAAATGCCATGGGCGGCGAACACGAGATCGCCGCCAGCCGTTGGGACAGCAGACTCTCCTCGTAAGAGCCCACGAGCGCCTCGCGGTGCGACGAGCGTCTCCGTCGGCTGCGTGCCGCCTGTGCAGCAGGCGATGCAGACGGCGACCCGTCTGTGGAAATAGGCGACCCGTCGAGCATGCGCTCGCGACAAGGTCCGCATAGCCTGAATCGGCTTTTGATCGAGGATGACCCCAGCGGCCGCCGTCGCGCTGTCTCGTCGTCTCCTGAGTCATGCACGGAAACTTCGACTTGCAGACTACTCTTTCGGCGCGGACGTCTCTCATGAAGAGCCGCCACGGCGGCAGCAATGCCAGTCGACGGGCCGTTGCGTTCGCTAGCAGCCAGCGGCGACCCCAGAAGCGCTCTGTCCTTCACTCTGCGGGATCCATAGTCTATCCGCTCTTTATCCTGTCTCTCCGCACTTCTGTCGTACGTCGCCTGGACACGGCTCTGATCGTACGTCTGTGGCTCGCTGTCACAGATAAAGTCTATGTCAGGCACCTGACTCCTTGATGATTCGTTGACACTTAGCGCCTCCTTGTTCAATGCCTGCTTCAACAGTTGTACCGATGCTTGCTGGCGTCCGCTATCCCGTCCACGTCTAACATGCTCGAGACCCCCCTCTGGGGTATTATTGCTGTGGGGCGGTCCCTCCTCGCACCTGCCAGGCATATTGAACCCCCTAAAGAACTCGCAGTTCTCGTCCACGTTTCCTTTTCTAAGCGGGGCCCTGGTTCCTGCCCGGTTCTCGTCCCTCCAGTGCCTGCCAGTTGTCCAGATGTGTCTTGGTTGCCTTCATGGAAAGTCCACCGTAGATAAAGTCCGCGGTCATTGCGTTCGGGTTAGGGATACACGCGGCTGTAGTGTCCGAGTTTCGGTCATGTCGGTCACGTCGGTGCGACATTTTTTTAGTGTTCGCGGTAAATCATCTTTATTGCTTCTCCTAACCATGTAAGATTGCTTGATAGATTTTGTTTTCATTGTGTGTTTGCCACTACCAAACACACTTGCCAAGCCAGTCATGTGACAACATGACACCATCCAGTCATTCAGTCATACCGAGGTCCCCACATCCTACGTAGATCGTATACGACATTCCCTTTGTATGAGAGTAGAAGGCACTTAGCCTTGGATCTTTTTGTAATTGCTTTGCAGTTGTTACAGTAGAATATTGTCCTAGTTTGACCCTCCGAGTCTTCCGATAAAACTGTTACGTCAACTTTGCATGTCACCCCACTCTATTACCCGTTCCACATTGCGGCATCACCGCTGACGTCTCAAGATTTTGCGTACTAAGTAGAATCTCTCTAGCACACGAGCAACACATACGCCAATCTGACTCACGGGACAATATCTTTTTTAGAGTCCCTGGCATGCATGATTTCAGGGACCGATTCGCCGCAGATAGTCCCGATTGGGTATTTTATCGATGATCGATACTATTATCAAGTTTTAGTCTTTTTCTTCAGGAAATTTGGTCCCCAGGCCGCGTAGCAACTACTCTACACTGGGTTGAGCAAGAAGAAGTAGCCCCGCTTCAACTGCGAAGCAGTTGCCATGGGGGGCAGAGCCCCCAGGAAGAAACAGCAAAACAAAGCAAACCAACTAGATGAATATAATACATTACACCAGAGTGACGGAAGACGTCACTTCTTCTGAGGGTACATTTCGTAGACGAGAGCGACGTCTGTGGAGTTGCCTTGCCAGCCGCGGTTGCCAGAGGCGGTAAGGAAAAAATGGCAGCTGGGGTCGACATACATGCTGCTGATGACGCCGCCGTGGTGGCCCGGAATGATGGTGAACGGGACCTTGGACTTGGACTGCAGGTTGTACATGCGCACATTGTCGTGGGACCCGCACATGAGATGACGGCCAGTGGGCAGCATTGCGACGCATGAGACTGCTCCCGAGACTGCCGGGAATTTGAGAGTCCGGGACGGCTTGTGCAAGGCGGCGCGGATGTCGTACTCGTCGACGGACGCGTTGCGGCGGCCGGCGTAGATCATGTTGCCGTCGGTCGACCAGCACGCCGAGGTGCACCATGGCGGCGTGCCGGACGGCACGCTGAGGCGGCCGGCGGACTCGCGCTGGCGCCGGTCCCACACCAGGACGGTGCCGTCAAAGCTTGAGCTCAGAAACGTTGTCGTGGACGTCTCGATGCGGCCAGCTGGCTCAGACGGCTGGCTTGGAGAACTGGCTTCGCCGTTGGCTTCCTGGCCACTGTCCTTTTTGGATTTGTTACCCTCGCCGTCCTCGTCGTCGGATCCAAATAGGGAGCCCATTTCTTCGTCGTCGTCGGCGTCGCCGGATCCGGCAGCCTGTTTGCTCATGCTCTCCGGGATCAACGCGCCGCCGACCGGCTGCCAGTCGAGCGACGAGATCTGGCCACGCGAGCCCACAAAACTGCGTGCCGCTCGGCCCGTGTCGAGGTCCCACTCTACAATCGACTTGTCCCATGACCCACTCACTGCGGACCGCTCGTCGGTGCTCAGCTTGATGCACGAAACCGCCGACTCGTGCTTATCCAGGTACGCCTGGATCTGGCCCTCGCCGTGCCTCACAGTCTGTAAAGTGATGCCGCCATTTTCGAGGCCGGCCAGCAGCCACACCGCCTCAGACTGCACTGCCAGCGAATACACGGGCGACAGCTTCGGCTCGTACATGCCATCGGCGCCCGTCTTGGGCTTGTCCTCTTCCCGAAACGGCACTTCGTTCTCCCAGTACGACTGTATGACGCCGGCCTTGGTTATGCTGTCGACAAACGGATGCCTCTGCGCCGCTGTCAGAAGTGTCTTGCCGTTGATTGTGTCCAGAAAATTGTACTTGCGGATGTACCCGTCCTGTCCGCCCGTGAACAGCCACTTGAGACCCCATGAGAAGTCCATACAGTACACGGGACCGCCGTGCAGCAGCGCGCCAAACGGCACGATATCAAACGTCGCCGCCTCCTTTGCGTCCTGTGATGGCTCTTGCGGGTACTTTGCCTTGAACGAGGCGGCGTCCAAGCTGCTGTCGACAAACGCAGTTCCGTTTCCGGTTCCGTTTTGCTGCTCTTCGTCTACGTCCGCCGCCTTGTGCGACGTCCCATTCTCCTCTATCGCTGCTCCGCCGTCCTCGTCGCCCGACGCGGCATCTGCCATTTGTATGTCGTCCTCTGGTGGGTCGTCTGCCGGCTGCTCAGACGCGGTCCCGGTCTCCGGCGCGTCGTCTCCCTCGGTCGCATCTTCAAACAGATCGTCCTCGTCCTCCTCGACCTCGTAATCTATGCTACTCATGGCCAATCTATCGTTTTGTGTTGCAATTCAGCACACGAGTGGTCTGGTCGACGTTGGCGATCCCGGGGATCAGTATACGTCAGTGTGTATCGAGCATGTCAACTACTAATGCAACAGTGTGAATTAATGCTATTTATACGAAGAGCGTAGTGTATTCTTTGTTTCCTGGGGGCGCTGCCCCCAGACCCCCGTAGCAACTGCTTCGCAGTTGGAATGTGGCAGAGAATGTAGTTGGCCGTAAAGCGGTTGCGGCATGGGCAGTGCCCGTGCATCCAATGATGACGTGGACCAGTATACACATCAATATACCATACTCCTCATGAATATGAGCACAAAGACAAATGTCAATCCAGCAGATATAACCGTGCTTTGACTTCCTCAACTGCCCATGCGAGGCCCTCGTTCAGATTTTCACCTGTATATGCACTGCATCCGAGAAGACGCCAGCTGTGATTCTGCATATTAGCCAGATCAAGCTCCTGTTGTTAGCATTGCAGTTGGATCTCCATATACCATAGCAATTGCTCAGCAGGGGAACCACAACTAGTAGATCAACCGTAACCGTCCTTGTTCACCGTTTAAGACCTAAGTACGCCCGAATCCAACTGCGAAGCAGTTGCTACGGGGGTCTGGGGGCAGCGCCCCCAGGAAAAAAGGAAAAGAACCACAACTCACGTTTTGAACTGCACGAACAGTTTCATCGATGCGCTGCCGGTCGTCTCCGAGCGTGTCTATCTTGTTTACCCACACAAGTAGACCGGCACCCACCAATCTGTCTTCGTTCAGTATGGCGTGAAGCTCGCGTTTGACGTCCTGAAGACGATGGAGCGCACTCGCGTCAACGACCCAGATCAGAAAGTCGGTTTTCTCAAAGTAGTTTCGCCAGAACGGCCGCAGCGATGACTGTCCGCCCACATCCCAAATGTTGAGACGGTACCTAGAGTAAGCGCCTGCAAAGTATCACGAGACTCTCAGAAACTCACTCCTCAAACGGTACTGTATGAATATTAAAGCCGAGAGTTGGACTGACCTCCTTGACGTCCTCGTTTAGTATTGATTTGACAATCGTCGTCTTGCCCGCGTTATCGAATCCTCTGCTGTTAATTGACCACACACTGCGCAACATTCCGAACGCGACATACAACATGAGAATACGGATTTCCTTGTCCCGCAGTTTCTGCTTGCGCAGAATTGTGAGCAGGCCCATTGCGTTCTGTCATTCGGTCGACCGGTGACCATCGCCTGGAAATCTATCTGTCGATCATATGCACATTGCAATACATTTATGCATATGAATTGTCCAGGACGGTATTTGTTGTTCTTTTTTTCCTGGGGGCGCTGCCCCCAGACCCCCGTAGCAACTGCTTCGCAGTTGAAAGAAGGATCTTGACGCTAGTTAGTCCAGTCTCAACTGCGAAGCAGTTGCTACGGGGGTCTGGGGGCAGTGCCCCCAGGGAAAAGTATGCACAGGACCAACTATAAAGGGGTTCACGCCCCGTTTACAACATGAAACACACAAACGGGCAATGGCCCGCGTGCGCGTTTTCAAAAACCTCGGCAATGTACAAGATCATTAGCGTAATACATAGTTTTGTGGGGAGATGCGTTTACTCCGAGATGACGCCGCCCTTGCGCTGGATGATGGCCTTGCGGTCCTTGTCAAGCTTCAGCTTGGTGAGGACAACCTTCGAGGCCGAGAGGTTGATCGGGACCGAGGCACCGTTGGCCTTCTCCTTGGTGACCTTCTCGACCTGAACGGCGTACTTGAGACGGTAGACCTGCGAGACCTTGCCCTCACGGCCCTTGTGCGAGCCACGAGCGACAACAACCTCGTCGTCCTTGCGGATCGGCAGCGAGCGGATCTTGTACTGAGCGCGGAGCTCCTTCGAGAGCGGGGCGCTCATGATCTTCCGGCGGACCGACGAAGGAGCAGTGAAGTGGGCCTTGCGGGCCTTTCGTCGCGAGGAAGAAACGTCTATTGTTAGTGGTTGTTCGTTCTGTGTGGGCTTGTCCATGAGAATAATGCGGCGAGAGCCGGTAAACGAATTGAGAAGCAAATAAGACTAGAACTCTCCAGTTTGGCACTATTAAGCCATGAAAAAGGCTCTCTTCTAGACCCTGTTTTCGAGTGATTCTTCACCGAAGGGTCAGAACCAACATCTTGAACCAATCTCGAACCAGTCTCGAACAGTCGTATCCACACGCAAATCAAATTCACAGACTCCTTGCAAACGCCATTATTCTCCAAGCTTAACTGCTTCAACATTTCCACGTACCATGCGAAACCTTCATTTTGGGCTGGTCTACTGTCGAAAGTGCAGCTGTCCGGATTATCTTGCGAGAGTCGCTTGGTTCGTTTGGCGTGGGACTCGCCTGCGTACTTCTGAGCATGAAACTGGGTCGTGTTGTGACAGCAGTCACGTATTTCCCAAAACGGCAATAACCTGAAAGGCTTGTGCATATGAATACATAGATGCAATAGTATGCATTTGTGGTGTCGGATTCTACAGATATACGGGTGTTTTCAGTCATTTCCTGGCTGGTTGTTTTCCTTGGGGGTGCTGTATCCATAGCCCCGTAGCAACTGCTTTGGCACTTGGAAAGTGGCCAGTGGTTAGATCAACTGCGAAGCAACTGCGAAGGGAGTCTGGGTGTGGAAGACCCAGGAAAACAAAATGAAACGACTAAAATATAAAAAGAATAAAATTGATATAGAAATAAAATAAATACCGGCACTACGGCCGTGAATGAGGCGAAACCATCGTCCTAGCGACGCTTGCCCGACATCTCGCCAGATCCAGCAATGCGCTCGGCTGCATCCTGGATCTTCTGAAAGATGCCATCGCCGTTGTCATTGACAAGCTTCTCGCGGTACTCTTCAGTGTCGCGCTTAAAGATGCCAAACTCGTCCTTGAGCTTGCGGAGATTCTGGTCGTCGTGACCACAGCTCGCGTCCGTGTTCATCTGCCATGAGCGGCTGAACCATCTCGATCTGGGGAACTGCTCGACACTTACTGTGGGGGTTTTCAAGCGGGCGTTAAGTTGGTTGCCTATTGTGCCGATTGCCGTAGACGTTTCAAGTCCGGTAGCGAGTTTCGACGGCCATTCCCCTTCGTTTTATGTTACAAAGTTGCCAGCGCAGCACCGTGCACAGAATCGTATCAAGGATTGGGGTGCCGCCGTCTTTGGCTAGCCATGTGACGCAGCGCTGAATAGAAGCGGGGCTCCAAAATTAGCTACCGTCTCCATATTCCCGGCTTTCTTTTTTTCTCCTGGGGGTTCCACCCCCAGACCCCCGTAGCAACTGCTTCGCAGTTGAATTGTGGGGTCTATCTCCAACTGCGTAGTTGCCTGCTGATAACAAGGGTCCGTCTCCATGTGAGAAACACATCATTGGCAAACCAGTCGGGCTCCAATTACGAAGCAGTTGCTACGGGGTCTGGGGGTGGAACCCCCCGGAAAGAAGCCCGGCCGTACTATCCCTGATTTTGGAGCCGACAGACCAGGGTCCAGAGCCCCGAATCCCCGAGCTCAGTCGCGCAGCGACTGCTACGGGGGTCTGGGGGCAGCGCCCCCAGGCAAAAAAGAAGGCCCGAAGCAAAAAGATACTCCGATACGGGGAATTGAACCCCGGTCTCGACGGTGAGAGCGTCGTGTGCTAGCCACTACACCATATCGGATTCGATAAATTTTCAAGTAGAGATATGCTATGCAAGCAGCTAAGAATGTGTGCTATATATGCAAACATGCGAATAAAATGCTAATGTGGGGGAGGGATGGGTTCGATTCGCCATCGAGTCATCTCTTATCACCACCGAAGTCCTGTGGAGGACATGAATAATACCACCAATCACGGCAGATGTTGTCTTTCCAAAGATCCCTAATCAACGCCTATTATCGCAGTACAATCCTGCATTCACTCGGCGGCGGGTTTTAACCCTACTCAGGGACTGTTTCCCGTTGTCACTGGCGCAAGCCAGGCGAGTATTCGGAGTAATGCAGCATTGGCGGTACACAAACGAAAATTCGAACAAATACATAAGATGTCGCTGGCTGATATATAGCTTACAAAGACAATAAAAGATATTCAATCAATAAAATGCTAATGCAAATGACCAACTACGGTAATAATGGACCCCCTTCAATCCGTGCCGGAGTATCGACAGGATCACCGCTAAACACCAAACGTGTGCCACGCAAGTGGGGGCCCACAAAGCGATTATCGCTAGGGCTGCATAATGTTAAGTACCTGCGTCGGTGCATAGTCGGTGTTTGCTTGCGGAACCACGAACACAGTAACAAACAGCACACCGAGCACCCGCTCGCAGCCAATATATCGATGCATCGTGACGCCATGTTGTGACAATCACTGCAGGGGGCCCGCCAAGCCGAGACAGATTGACAGAAGGCGGTAACCACCAAAATAAGGCGACATGACAGGCAGGCGACTGCTGGGGTTCCATTAAAGCTAATTGGCGAGGCCATGGCGTTCTTCGGCATGGTTAGTCGCACCTGTATGCGCTGACGCAGGTATGCTGGCGCGCGAAGAACGAGATCGCGACTGCAAGTGGTCTGCACTTTGCGCTTGTAAATACCAATGGTTCACCGCGCGTTGTGCGCCTCTGGTGACCAGGGTTTATCTTTTTTTTTGTTTCCTGGGGGTTCCACCCCCAGACCCCCGTAGCAACTGCTTCGCAGTTGATCTGAACTGTGGCCACATTCCAACTGCGAAGCAGTTGCTACGGGGGTCTGGGGGCAGCGCCCCCAGGAGAAAAGCGAAAACAACAACCGACCTTAAGGCGGGGAGAATTTTGCGGATTCAAGCGGCAGTTTAGTGGGCCCGGATTCTCGGCATTGTTTTGTATAGACTGCGGGGATGCGAGGCGTTTGATGGCCCGTTGCGATCTAGTGCAGTTCGTGCAGCGATTGACTTGCGGACGCGCAGTCGTGCCAGAAAAGATTGGGATCGTTAGGCAAAACAATTAGCGCACGCGTGACGGAATCGACGCCCGTCGCTATAGGCAGTGGGCATGCAGGTGCAAACTCTAATCAGACACCGGTTCTGCGGACTCGTTATACCTTTTTTTTTATTCCTGGGGGTTCCACCCCCAGACCCCCGTAGCAACTGCTTCGCAGTTGGAAAAAAGGCGGCGGTGGTCGAGATCAACCGCGGAGCGGTTGCTACGGGGGTCTGGGGGTGGAACCCCCAGGAAAAGTTCGAGGGCCCGCGAAGACTGTTTATTATAGTAGTGCATACGGAGGGCACGGACGTTTTGCGGGAATGGATTGCTGGGGCGTCATTACGAGACCTGGTGGATAAATGGCGATGCCATGAGCGGTGTTGGCGGCGCGGTATTTACGTGTGGCGACGCGCGCATGTGCTCGAGAGGTGGCTGCATGGATACCCCTTAGAACTGTCCCAAGGGGGAAGATCTGCAGTCGTTTAGAGACGTCCAACGAGACGTGACGTGGTATGGAGTTTGTGAGGCAGGTGTTGTGTTTGGTGTGGTGGATGCCAGCTGGTTATTCGTAACGTTTGCCAAGGTTTGATGGTAGTGGTAGTGTCTTGTAGAAGCTGCATGAGAAATGGACGGTGGACGACCTGCAGTCGTGGTCTGCATAGAGGGGGTGATGTGTTGCCATGTATATAGGGTGGGAGCGGGTTGAAGGCACCCACAGGCAGCCACCGGTCTACAAACAAAGAAAACAATTTCGATAGATATCAACGACACTGCGTGAAAGCAAAAATCAAGGACATTCGTTGAGGCGACAACTCGCTCCATCACCGATTCTTCGCCGCACTGGCAGCGGCTGCACGCGCGGCTCAGCCGGGCCTTTGAATTTGGGCGGAAAACAGGCGGTTACCGAACCGTGCGTGGGTCGTCGTGTTATTGTCTTTGTTGGACGCCACCACGACAACTGGCGGAACAAGTGCGGATTGGCAACACTAGCTAAACGACAAGAGACGGAGACGGGGGTGCGACTTGCGACTATATCGAAAAAGGGGCACGATTGGCGACAAAAACGCGCCTCTACTATATTACGCTTGGGGGGTTGTGCATTGTGCTAAAACGGCGCGTTACGAGCAGTCACACTCGGTACGATCTATCGCGACACGCTGAGCAGTTATCACGAACTCACGACTACATTTTTAACTGGAACTTGTTCCTTTTGCTACGGTGTACAATCACAATCCAGGTACGTGGTATCTCTCTGATCGTTTTCTTGGGCCTCTGTAACGATGTTTGGTCTTTACTTTTTTTCCTGGGGGCCCTGCCCCCAGACCCCCGTAGCAACTGCTTCGCAGTTGAGATGGTGTCCGCTGGAGACCGTGGATGCCCAGGAGTCGTTACTGGCTGTCTGGCAATTGACATGCGATCGTATCCCAAGAACATATATTCAACCGTGGGGGCGTCCGCTGGCGGCCATAAAAGCGCAGTGATGAGATCTTTGTTGGCCGTCTGACAGCTGATTTCAACGTACGATCATACTCCGAGAACCTGTATCAACCGCGGGGGTTCGCTGGAGAGCATGAAGCGCGCAGTGACGATATCAACTGATTACAACGTGCGCTCGTATTTCCCTAGAACCTACATTCAACCGCGGGCCCCGCTGGAGAACATGAAACCCAGTGACGATAGCAACAGATTGCAACGTGCGATCGTACCCCTAGAACCTGCATTCAACCGCGGGCAGCGCTGGAGAACATAAAACGCAGTGACGATATCAACAGATTGCAACGCGCGATCGTACCCCTAGAACCTGCATTCAACCGCGAAGCGGTTGCTACGGGGGTCTGGGGCAGCGCCCCCAGGAAAAAAAAAAAGAGCACACAACAACTAACGACAGACGATGAACTAGACATGCCTGTGAGGGGAGAACGCGCTACAGACGGGCGCGGCGGGCCGCTTGAGCGCCCGCCGCAGCTTGCGAGCCGGGCCCGGCGGCGCGATTCGGATGATATGGCGTTGGCGATGGCCGGGGCGGTCGGGTCGCCGCGGGGGTATACGCGAGCGGCGCCCGAGTACGCGAGCCTTGGGTTTTCGCCAAAGAGCGGAGCGTCGCCGCGGGGCGGGCCCGATCTGGCGGGACAAAACGAACGGCTGCGGCAGGCGCTGGATTTGGAGGAGATGGAGACGGCGCGCCTGGAAAAGGCGTTGAAGGAGGCGCAGGGCCAGCTGCAGCGGACGCAGCGGACACTCGACCAGCTGGAGGAGGATATGGCCGGCAAGACGGGGGAGGTAGAGCAGCTGCGGGCCGAGGTGGCGGCCGTCAAGCGCGAGGCGGCGGCCGCGAGGCGCAAGCACCACGAGCTCGAGGACGAGAACTCGCGAACGCTCATGAACTACATAAACGAGCAGCAGCAGTGGCTCGACAAGGAGGCGGCGTGGCAGCAGCGCGAGGCGGCTCTGCTGGCGGCCGTCGAGGCGGCCGAGAAGGCGAGTGGCGGCGGCAAGAGCGGGGGAGGGTTGCCGCCGCCGCCTGTCTCCACGGGAATGGCCAATGCAGCATCTTTGGCTGCTGGCGGGCCGCCGCCGCCGTCGCCGGCGGCCTCGGTGTTCTCCATGGGCGCTGCGAGTGCGGTTAGCACGTCGTCCACTGCAAGCAAAACGCGCAAGGGCAGCGACAGCCACGACGGGGCCCATGCCCGCATGGAGCTCGACATGGTCAAGCAGCAGATGGAGCTTGTGACCAAGGAATCTGCGCTGCGGCTCGAGCGCTTGAACGAGGAAAACGCACACCTCCGCGAGCTCAACGGCCGCCTCATGGAAGAAAACGAGGGGTTCCAGCTGCTGGTGGCCGAAAAGACCGTTACTGGCGACATTCAGACGCCGGGCGGGTCCAGTCTGGCGGCGCAGTTGGCAGCTGCTGAGGAGGCAGCAGCCAAGGCCGAAGCCGACGCAGAAGACGCTGAAGCAGATGCCGCCCCAGGCAACGGGACCGAGGCCGACGCCGAGGCCGAAACAGCCAAGGCAACAACCGACTCGGAAACCGCTCGCACGATCCGAGCGCTCCAGCTCGAAAACAAGGCACTACAAAACCACAACCGCGCGCTCGTGCTGTCGCTCGAGCGCCTTGTCAACCGTCTCCTCGACCACAAGGACTTTGCACACGTTGTCGAGACGGTGCCGGCGCGGTCGGTGTCTGCGTTCCAAGAGCGCGTCCGGTCGGCGTCGCAACAGCAGGCGCCCATCCCGGCATCGGGCATGCTAAGCGTTCCGCGTCGACGTGGCGGCCGGTCGCCCCCAGGCACCACGACGCCGACCCCGGCCAAAGGAGCCACCAGCCCTGCTCCTGCAGCGGCCCACGGCGGCGGTCTCTGGGGACTTGTGCCGTCCATTTGGGGCACCGGCACTGGCACCGGCACCGGCACCGGCACCGGTGCACCCACCGGACCGGCCGGCTCCAATCCGCGCGCACACACTCCTACGCCACAGGGCACACTCACTACGCACCACCCGCAGCCACGGCGCGTCGGTATTCCGTCGCTCTTTGCAGCAGGCGCGGGCTCAAGCTCCCAGCATCTCCGCGGCACCTCTTCGTCGACCGAGGAGCAAGCCGACCGGTCACCCGGCGCCTCGTCCATTTCGTCGAGCTCCTCGGTCGTGTCCACCGACGGCGAGTCCATCATCTCGGCCATTGACTCGATCTCGTCCGCCACGCCGCGCAAGGCTACTGCATCGCAGACCAAACTGCGCCCTCTCAAGCTCGCATCGCCGCCGCCCCAGTGACGGCCCTCATTCTAATGACCTCTGCTGTACATTCATCCCATATTAATGACTGCACTTTTTGCTCTTGCTTTTTTTTTTCCTGGGGGTTCCACCCCCAGACCCCCGTAGCAACCGCTTCGCGGTTGAAAAAAGGCTTCTTGGGGTCAATCCAAACTGCGAGGGCGTGGAACCCCCAAATCTCTGTTCTCCTGGGGGTTCCACCCCCAGACCCCCGTAGCAACCGCTTCGCGGTTGAAAAAGGGCTTGTTGGGGTCAATCCCAACTGCAAAGCAGCTGCTACGGGAATCTGGGGGTGGAACCCCCACGTCTCTCTTTTCCTGGGAGTTACACCCCCAAATCCCGTAGCAACCGCTTCGCAGTCGAAGAAAGAGCTTCTTCGGGTCAATCCCAACTGCGAAGCAGTTGCTACGGGGTCTGGGGTGGAACCCCCACATCTCTCTTTTCCTGAGAGTTACACCCCCAAATCCCGTAGCAACCGTTTCGCGGTCGAAGAAACGCTTCTTCGGGTCAATCCCAACTGCGAAGCAGTTGCTACGGGGGTCTGGGGGTGGAACCCCCAGGGAAAAGAGAGAGATCACGGCCAGAGACGCCTTATTAATACTATTAATCCCGAAGCGCGGCTGGACGGGGCCATGGTACGTATACCCCGCAAAAACAACATAGACAGAGACCAAAAAATGCCGCCGTCGCTCGAGACAGAGTACACGCTGACAGTTAGAGTCAAGGTAGACGTGCCGACGTCTGCGGGAAATGTAGGTCCTGGAGAGCGACGGATCATCCCGATCACCGGCGGAACCCTCGAGGGACCCAACGGCCTGTCGGGCGAGGTGCTCAACATGGGAGCCGATTTCCAGGTCCTGCGCAACGACGGTGTCACGGACCTCGAGGCCCGGTACATGCTCCGAATGGCCGACGGGGCCACGGTATACATTGAGAACCGGGGCCTGCGGCGCGCCAGTCCCGAGACAATGGCAGAACTCAACAAGGGCCACCAGGTCGACCCGACAAAGGTGTATTTCCGATCAATCCCCCGCTTTGAGACAGCCGCTCCACAGTACAAGTGGCTGCAAGAGAGCGTCTTTGTCGCCACGTGCGAGCGCGACCCCGAAGAGGTCCGCATCCACGTCTACCGCGTCCTGTGACACCTCGACTTCCATAGACACAATAGAGCGTTGTGCTTTCTTTTCCTGGGGTTTCCACTCGCAAAGCGCAGGTGGAGTCGGGGCTTTTTTTTTCCTGGGGGCGCTGCCCCCAGACCCCCGTGGCAACCGCTTCGCGGTTGAGAAAAGGTTCTTCCACCATAGAAACAGTTACAAAGTAGTTTATCCGTGATTAGAGATGGGAATTGGCAAATTCACGACTACTTGGAGCCAATTGGGCCACCATTCCAACTGCGAAGCAGTTGCTACGGGGGTCTGGGGGCAGCGCCCCCAGGAACAAAAGCTACCCGTGGTCTGTGGCCAGTTGACAAGGGATTGTTGAAGTGCACAAAAACTTTCAAAGTAGTTGAATTGGACTACAGACAGAGACTTGGTGCAAACCATGACTACCTGAAGACCATTGAACCACCATTCCAACTGCGAAGCAGTTGCTACGGGGGTCTGGGGGCAGCGCCCCCAGGAAAAAAAAAGACACTAGATTTCTGTGGTAAGAGTCCCAGGTCAATACAAAGAAGAGCGGCCCAGTAGGACGGGGTGGTTGGCGGCGATTGGACTGAGATAAATGTGCATAGATTGTGCATACGGATGCCAGGGTTGGCGTCGGCGTCGTCTTGGCTTTGTGCGTAGCCGGGGCAACGCGGGGCAGGGTGGGCGGCGGGGGCGCAAGTTGTGGGTGGCGTAAGCGCCGGCAGCGTGCTGGAATTGGGCGGCCTAGTTGCCATCCGGCGCCATCTGGGAGTTGCAGAGGCGGGTGCAGTTTTTTATTTTGGTGTTTATCAGGCGCTTGTACTCGCCAGAGCAAGAAAAGGCGGCTGGAAGTCTATAGAAACCCAAACCCGCCATGGCAAGGGCACGTTGCCGCAGCAACGGAGTCCAGTGGTTTTGGGACTTGGGACAAGAGGGCAATTTGTGGGGTAACAAGCGCCAGGTATAAAGCCAGGACGCCCCCGCCGTTTGCCCATCAAACTGAGCAGCACTGCAGGACCCGCCACAGCAGCACTCGGCGCCGCGGAAACTAGCAGGATCTGAGCGCTACTTGGTACGACGATTGAGCAAGCCGCTGCTGCATTGTGCGGCCACCGGCGGACTGAGGCCGTTTAGACAGCACCGCCACTTGCGTGATTTATAACCAGAGGCAATCAGACCACTAGGTATTTTTTACAGAGCACAAAGCGTTGGTACAAAGCGCTGGTACTTGGACCCGATAGCACTCAAAGGACTGGCGTCGTAACGAAGGCATACTCAAAAAAAAAAAAAGAGAGAAAGATCACAATGGACGGACAGAACACAGAACGAAGCGCTCCACGACAGATTCCGCAGCCGGCGGGCGATGCGTCAACTGTTCAGGACAGACAGCACCGGCGACGGTCAATTCTGGACTGGGCATGGTCGTTTGGATCGCCGCCGGCCAGCAAGACCAGCGTCGGCCCCAATGCTTCCGAGAACGGGGCCATGGGCCACGGTGCCATTGCGCCCATCGGCAGTGCGCCGGCTCCGACGGTGTCTCGCACGGTTTCTGAGCAGCTGGCGTCGGCCGGAGGCGACAGCGCCGCTAGTTCTGCGTGGGCGTCTGTGCCCCGTTCGGCACGCGGCGCGCCTGGCGCACATCACCGCTCTAACAGCGAGGCGTCGGGCGAGCGGCCAAGCAGGAGCAGTCTTGCGCAGGCGCTGGGCGCCGCCGGCCGCGCCGAGGGCCGCGCCCGCGCCAACTCCATCTCGCACGACGAGGCGCTCAACCTGTCGCGCGCCGGCAGCGGCGGCGGCATGGGTCGCTCGGCCTCTCTGTCTTCCGGCAACCGCCGGCGCTCGCGCCAGGGATCGCGCTACGAAGGCATGGGCCTCGTTGCCGCCTTTTCGGGGGGCCCGTCCTCTTTCGACTAGTCTCGCCCACAGCCTGCTCCTGACGACGCTCTTTTATAACGACGACACGAACGGTGCACTTACGACGCATGACGATGCATCTTTGACGACGATTGCGGGCCGCCCGCCGGCTCTATCTAACGGTGTGTAATGAATGGCATGATGATATGACTGTGTCCCTCGGGCCTCTTCTCCTTGGGGACTCTCCCCAGGTCCTTTGTTTCCTGGGGGCGCTGCCCCCAGACCCCCGTAGCAACTGCTTCGCAGTTGGACGTGGCCCAGACTGCTCTGTTGAGAAATTTGGTAACACTTGGAGAATCGTCATGAACGTTTTCGGGGTCTGGCCCGGGCTTGTTTTATTTCCTGGGGGCGCTGCCCCCAGACCCCCGTAGCAACTGCTTCGCAGTTGAACGTGGCCCAGTATCGTTGTTCGTTGAGAATCTAGTCCTCCTGATTACGACGGCGGCCTTACAGTCTCGTCATAAACCTCTACTCAACTGCGAAGCAGTTGCTACGGGGGTCTGGGGGCAGCGCCCCCAGGAAAAAAGAGATCCCGTCAAAAAAAAAAAAAACCAGCACAAAAGGTGCCTCGAGGACAGCGTGCGTAGTCCCAAGCGAGTATAATTGCAATATGCAGGCTCCCGTTTCGCCCGGCAGCCGGGCTTTTAAGAGTGCCCTGCAGAGGACGTAGGTGTGCATGTCAAGAGGTTCCATGAGACAACTGGTCAAGTCTAGGGGAAATGGGGCATTTAGAGACTAATTAGCGTGCAGACAGTGTGCATTCGATGTCACGCATGGGTCCGCGCTGGCCCACGTACCATCGCTCGAGGCCTGTCACCAGGAACGGTAAGCGAGCACAGGTGGTGAAGTAGGGTACATGCACAGAGCCTGCTGCAGATGCTGCAAGATTATATCAAAACGTCGCACCTACGGCATGATTCTGCTAATCTTTCCAAACATTTTCATCGGTGGTATGTTGTATTGTGGAACTAATGTGTGGCAAAGTTTCAAACAAGAGTCTGATAAGTAGACCAGCAAACTCATCAGGTCCCTGCATGGTTGCAGCACAACTGCTGGTTGCCCGTTTGTAACTGCAGCATGGCGCCGCGTCGTGCATCAGCAACTTTTTTCCCCTCGTGTGCTGCCAGTGCGGGCATATCCCACAACCACGGCTGTGCCGTTTCCCTCGTGGTTTTCGGTTTGGGAAAGTATGCGCGAAGGCCCGAGTCCTGTTCCTTTTCTTTTTTTTTTTCTGGGGGTTCCACCCCCAGACCCCCGTAGCAACTGCTTCGCAGTTGATTAAAGTCTGGCGAGGTTTTCAACCGCGAACCGGTTGCTACAGAGGTCTGGGGGTGGAACCCCTAGGGCAAAAAATCTGAGGCCGGACTTCAATTGCGAAGCAGTTGCTACGGGGGTCTGGGAGTCGAACCCCCAGGAAAAGAAAACTAAATGAGCCCACCAGACTTCAACTGCGAAGCAGTTGCTACGGGGGTCTGGGGGTGGAACCCCCAGGAAAAGAAAACTAAATGAGCCCACCAGACTTCAACTGCGAAGCAGTTGCTACGGGGGTCTGGGGGTGGAACCCCCAGGAAAAGAAAACTAAATGAGCCCACCAGACTTCAACTGCGAAGCAGTTGCTACGGGGGTCTGGGGGTGGAACCCCCAGGAAAAGAAAACTAAATGAGCCCACCAGACTTCAACTGCGAAGCAGTTGCTGCGGGGGTCTGGGGGTGGAACCCCCAGGAAAAAAGAAAGTAAGGAATTGTCTAGAATGTCTTGGGCTCTATAATCGTAACTCGTAAAAATCAGGGGATGTGGAAAACAGCTAGATGACAGAGTGGACGCGGTCGTCCTCAATGCGCGACGGGACGATGAACGAACTGGCCTCGCGGCTCTCGCTGTCGCGGACGGCAGGAACGCGCGGGACAGGGGGCAGCGGGTCCTGGGGAGGGGCGGCCGCACTCCGGCTGCCGGTAGACGAAAACGAAAACTGGCTTGCCTCGTCGTCGGCTCGGAACTCAATGCTGCTGTGGCCGTCGTCAGAGTAGTAGTCGTCCTCGCGGAACGAAAAGCCGTCGGCAACGCCAGCGCTGCCGATGGCTCCGCCAATGGGCCTGCCACCAACGGCAGTCACAGACTTTTCGTTGACTGCAGGCGCCTGGCGACCGGTACCGCTAGGCATTTGTCCCGGCTGCGACGCTCGCGGCGTGTGCGACACAATGCTCTCCTCATCGGTGCGCTTGGACAGCGGCCGGCGCGTCTTGCGCATCTTGAAGAAACTGCGGAACGACGGCAGGCACGCCACCGCCATGGACGTCATGCACTCGAGCGACGTGAAAATGGCCGTCACCGCCACGCCGCCACTCGTGGCAACAATCACGGCGCGCACAATCAGCACAATGATGGTTAGAATACCAAACGAAAACGTGGCGGCGAGACCCATCTTCTGGCGCTGAGTCAAGTTCGGCAGCGCCTTGAGCACCGGAAACGGGATAACAAAGATGCAAACGTCAACCACCAGATTGACAACAACGCTCACGATAAACGGCGTCGTCGACGTCGACGAGTAGCACCGCTCCGTCGCATGGAGCGCCCAGTTGACCGACACCGGCTGGCACAGCAGCAGGTTCAGCAGTACAATGACAATGCCGGCCATGATGGCCACCACAAACGTAAACCACAGAAACTTGCGCGTCATGGTGTTCTTGGGCACAATGCGGAAATACAAGCCGAGCAGCGCAAATTTGACGAGCCACAGGTTGAGGTAGTACGGGACCGAGCTCGCATACACAACCTTGAGCACCCGCACCTTGTTGTCGTCGTCGCCCTTGATGCCCTTTGTGATATCCTCAAAGTACGTCCGGCCATTGTCCATGAATCCCTGGGTGATGGTAAAAGTATCGCACGCGACCCAGCAGAAGAAAAGTGCCTGAGCGATAATCAGCACAACGTCCTCGCGTTGGAGGCCAGCTCTCCGCTGGAGGTGCCGTGGCAGCAGCACCACTTTTGCAAACAACCGCAATGCCAAAAACACAAGGCTCAGCAGGCAAAATGCCCACTCGAGCCCCTGTCGTTAGTATTTTCGTCTCTTGGTGTTGTAGCCCTGTTTGGCCTCCTCCAAAAAGGGGAAAAACCAAAATGGCACTATGTTTTTTTGGTGTTCATACCATGGTGGCACGAGGATCCATTGCTAAAGATTGACTTGCACCGGACTCGACAAAATTTAAAGTGCGTGCATTAGCGTCGGGCTTCCCCCTCGATATATAAAACGTAACCATCCTGCCGGCAGCCGTCTCGTCGTCAGCAGGGTTGAAGCAGCCACTGCAGTACGGCACTAGGTTGCATGGGCAGTTGCAGATCGCGACGTGGCCCTGCATTTGCAGACCTTATTACCCGAGGTAGTAGGGGCAGGCGGGCTTTGAACTGGTGCATGTAGTATCACCTAGTGTGGGTGGTGATGGGTAGAGGCGGCCAAATCGGGCTCTGAGTGGCGCCTTACTCGTACGAGAAGCATTCGAATGCTCACTAACATGCCCCCCGATATCTCCAGTTCAGGGATGATCGGCATGCACAGTTGTTGAGCCGCCCACGTCACCACGTCTGGGTTCCTAAGTTCGGTTGTCAACAGCAGCTTGTGCCCAGGTACAGCATACAACTGCGTGCGCGCGACAGACATTTTCCGTCTTAGTTGAAGCTACAGCGAGCACTCTGTGCTCATCTAAACAATTTAGGTCCCGTGGAGCCGCTGGACACGACCTGGGCGTCCGACTTTCTACGTTCTTGGATGCCAAGCGTTGCAGGAGCCTGGGGTCCAATAACTCCGATGACTTTTTTCCCCCTCCCTGATTAGCCGCACCTTTGGTGGTACATTTTGTCCCGTCTCAACTCTCATTAAAACAAACTATAATTCTTGCTGCGTTGGGTCTTGACTTTGTTCTGGGTCTTGACAGCAGCTGGTCCTGTTACTCAACGCGGTATTTAAGAGCGGGTTCTCACCCAGCGCTTACCCTCTTCTTTGTCTTAGTTGTCTCACCTGCTGTAAAGTTGAGCCCAGGTAAAAGCCCGTGCGCATGCAGGTGGGTGAGGCGTTACACCAAGCCGATAGCAATAGCATTAACAAAGTACACCGCAAACTTGACACCCTGGGCCCGGCATTCTCTCGAGAAAGCGACGCCGACAATGACTTGTAGCATTTGGGACGCCCCACAAACTCTTCTAGGACCAAACGGTGCCGATCCTGCAGATCGGGACGGGTTGTTGCCTGGCCAGCGTTGTCCCTGTTCCATCCTATGCGAGTTCCCGCCTAAGCGACTCGTGTGAAGTCAACTGGCCACTGCACACGTGGACACGTGAGTGCCGATCGATTGTATTTTGTGACTTGTCTAGGTGAAATCGATCGTTAAATGGCTATTGAGACTGAATACACAAGTCACACCATGGATATGTGCATTCAGCCTCTGCTAAATCGTATAGACCGATACGTATCCCCCGTATGTGACTACGAGTTGCACCAGTCTTGACCCGCCGATGTTCACATGCAAACGCCTATTGCAAGGACCGTTTTGCAATGGATACACAATCGGCTCCCGCATTTGTCGTGGTCATAGCTCTCTCAGCCAAGGCGGCCGACTGTGCTAAATCTAAACTTCCAAGCAAAATGTGCTCACGTACTTGGCTTATGCGAGCAAGTGTAGATCGTCTAGAAATTTACGGTGGCCCTCCATTGCAGCAACAGTTCGTACTGCTTATTTAGTTGTCCAATAGTCCCGCCATCAGTGGACATAGCATGTCCCATTGTTCGTAAGGTCATGCTATTCGTGCTAGCGTTCAGCAATGATTCACGATTGGCAGGATATAGCACCCAAGCTACAATACGAAACATGGTACTCGAGGCGTTCGCACTATCTGTTAGGTTTTACAGCGTGAAACAACTGAAGCCAGGGGCGACTGCGGCATTGATGTGCAAATATGCCCACCCATACGCTGGATGGGAAGAAGCACAGAAAAGCTCCCTCGATGCTTCTGAGGCTCAAAAGCACCTATACTATGCTCCGAGTCAGTACTATTTTAGCGGTTAGCTGCAGTACATAATTTTAGCTGTTAACGACCACAAACCTGGCCATCTGCCCCCACAGAGGCAGTCGTCGGATCGTCGGCCCATCATGCAAATGCCCCAATGAAGCTTAATTGGCTTCGACAACTATGCAATCTCTCGAGCGTCAATTCTCGCTTCTCGTTTTGCCAGAAACGTAAAGGTGCGTGCAGTTCCCTTGATATGTTGGTTGTGCAACATCACTTTTCTAGACCAAGGAATCTAGGGCCATGTACTATATTACCTGTATTCTAGTGTCATCGTCTATAGCTGGGCCCGCATATATAGCTATCATTTTGCTGCTACCTTTATCTCCTTCACTCTATTGTGTGACGTGTACGGTAGAGACAATGCATGTATGTCACAGGTCTAGACACGTGTCGTGGCAGCTTAAGAAGGCGCTGGCGTCGTGCGCCAATTCGGAAGGCCTAGAATGAAGCTCTTTCGGCACCACCTGGACTTGCTTTATTGGCACGAGCTCCACCACTCGGCTTCCCCAAATTGGCCAGTGGATCTTGCGGGATCGGATGCGGTGGTGCCGAGTGCTGGCAAAACGCCTGTCCTCAGCGCTACGGCGAAATTGTGCTGACACGAGAGTCTTTCTACAATCGAAGACAAGCAGAAAAATCGCGCACGCCAGGTCTGAAAATATTCCAATGCGCATGCAGACGCTGCAGTTATTCACGAAACAAGCCATAAAGTCGCGATACGTTATCGCCGATGGAGAGATCAATCTAGAGTTGAAACCGAAACCCACTGCTTCCGCTACAGCAACCGATGCCTGCGTATCTTGCCCTCCGGTAGATCTGCTGTCAGCAATAGAATGCCCTCCGGGTCAATCTTACTGGTTGACTATCCAGACTTGCGAGTCGTGTCCGGTGCCGACGTGCGTCATGAATGCAATGATCACTTCAATGCCAACTGGCATGGTCAAGTCAGGTGTAGCAGGAGCAGCTACTCGAACAACGCGGCATTCTACGGTCACTGTCTACACCAGCGCGCCAACGGCACAAGCAGGCTCGGTGCCGGAGTCTCACTCGACATCAGCTCACAGAACTCTAGTCATTTGCGTCACTATCGGTTCTCTTTTTTTGTTTCTTGCCGTGTGCCTTGCCATATTCTTGATAAGAAAGCGTGGCAAGTCCACATCGGACACTCGCGAACGCAAGCTCCGTTGGTGGCTCAGTTCATCAGGTGGAAGATACCGCAGCAAGGCCAAGGACGTGGAAAAGCATACGCCGTCGCCGTCATCGTCCAAGGAGTTCAACGAGTCGTCACCGTTGGGCCCAATAATTCCCCCCGCCGGGGAGTCGAATCCGCAAATTCTTTTGCCACATGTTGGGACAAGTCCATATGGTACCGGTGATACAGCAAAAAGGGCTATAGTGTCTTCTCTTGGCTCCGTTACAGAGGGGCTGGGCCATCACCTCGACCAGAATGGCGGGCCACCGCTTCCTCCTGTTCCTGATGCCGATACAAACAAGAAGGATGACTCGCGTTCCAAGCAGTTTTGGAAGAGAACGTCGCATTTATTCCAGCTAAAAAACTCACGCGGAGCGGCTACCAAGCTGGCACCTGTTGCACCTCTTGCTATTACCAAGGGCAAAAGTACCTCAGGAGCGCCAAGGCTTGATATTGGTATTGACAAGACTGACATCACTGTCACGCCTAGCGATAATGTGGACCCGCTGGGTACAGAAACGGCCATTGAGCCTCTGGATGTGGGAGCACCATCGACTTCAACGGCTCCTTCGATTCTGCCAGCCAATGTAGAGACTGGACGAATCACCACAGACCTTCCACCCCGTATTGACTTTGATGCGTCGCCAGCAACGAGCCTTCAACATGTTGGTGTTTCGTCGGATTTGTCGAGGATAATAAATGACTCGGTTGTCAAGCTCTACGACATGTACTGGGACCGCGAAGGCGGAATGCCACCTGTGCTGCGAGGATCGCCTTCAAACGCACACGGTCAGTCTCCAGTGCCACGTGCAAACACTCCGAGGGAAAGCTTGTATGCACATTCGACGCGCAGTACCAGAGGTAAACCAACGGGTATGTACAAGGCCCCTACATTCATTCCTTTCATTGCTGACGACAGACCTGAGACAGGCTGCCCTGAGAAGAGAGAGAACGGCCAGGGACGGAATTATAGAATACGACACGCGCTCACATAACTCGAGCGTGAGTTTAGGCCTTGGTGATGAAAACTTGGAGGAGTTAATTCGAGCGCAAAAGCAGCAAGACAGCCGCCCATTGTCGATTGGAGGCGTTAGCCTGCTAGAAGGAATACGAATCTCGGCTCCAGGCCCTAGTCACCGGGCTCGTGCCTATGTATCGCAAGACAATTTAGATTTCGCAAAACCACACGATGTTCCGCCAGGAGAAAACGCGCTGGGCATATCTCTGAGCGGGAGCCACCCTAGCTATGAGGCGTCGCCACCAGCAATTAAAACAGGGCCCTCAATTGACTCGACTCCAGGCACAGACAGCAAAGAGGCCACCTATGAAACACCGTCACACTACTCTCCCGCCAGCCGAGGTGAGTCTGGGTCGTATTATGGCAGCCCGCAAGTACATCAACAGGTGATGCCCAGCTCGTCACCGCCGCAAATCACGCCAGCAGCAGAGTTTTACGGCAGACGAAACTCTGGGTTACTATCAAGACGCTCGTATCTGGCCAATAGTTTGCCAAGTGGCAATTCTCGACCGTACACCAACCTGACCTGCGGGGACGACTTTACCGAGAGCCAAAATATGACGGCAAGGGCTGATCGCAACCAGCAGTACAGTATGATTCCAGTGAACTTGTCACGGATCAACGAAGGAACGCAGCCACTGCACTTTGGCGCAAATGAAAACGGAACTGAGCTCTACGATCCCAACCGGCACCATCCTCGGTATCTTTAGTTGGTGAGAGTCCATGATCCGAATCTACTACGGAACCTGTTGCTGAAAGACGCAAAAATCAACATTGCTAAGCTATTGTACCATATGTGTTCAAATAGATCGATAAGCTACTCGGCCCGAGGCGCTGCATCTGTGTCGTGTTTATATCGAGCGCGCTTAGAGCCAAAGTGGCATCCAGCAATGTCGTGGTAAAAATCTATTTTGGATGGGGCGCATGTTTTTGTTTGTAGAACGACACACACGCACCGGAGACGCACGCGTGAGCATGCTTATGATCGGCGCTCAACGTCAAACTGGAAATCAAAGTAGGACTTGTCGAAATGGTGCACCCGAACATAACCGTCCTCTCCTCCCGAAGCGTACGAAGTGCCTCGAGGGTGGACAGCAATAGTGTTGATAGGACCGAAATGACCGTGCACACGTCCAATCTCATCCTCAAAAAGCTTGTGGTGGAAACGGGACTCGAACTTGCCTTCCTTGGACGACGTAGTTGTGACATCACGGGCCTCCTGACCACCACCAACAATGACGAAGTTCTTGACAGGGGTGATGGTGGCCGAGTTGAGCGGCGAGTCAGAGCTGTACGTGTGCAGGATAGCCAAGTCGTCGACGCGGATCAGCTGGGCGGTCTTATCCTTGGACGACGTGACAAAGTAAGTTCTGTCAGGCGACATCTGAATGTCGGTGACGGTACCATCGTGGGCCTGAACAGTTGCAACGGTCTCGCCAGTGGTGGTGTCAATCTTGGAGATCTCACCGTTGCTGTGGCCAGCAATGATATGCTTCTTGTCGTATGCCCAAGTTGCGCTCGTGTAGCGCTTCTGACCCTCCTTGTAGTTGATAACACGCTCCGGCTCGACATTCTGCTTGCTCAGCTCCTCCTTGTTAAGCTTGAAAATCGAAATGGCACCGGTCTGGCCCATGTGCTCCTCCGTAACAACGAGCAGGCGGTCCGACTCGCCAGGCGAAAGCTCGACAAACCGGGCAGTGGCCTTGGTCTCCCAGGTGTAGACGTTGACACCATCCTTCAGGGTCCACAGACGAATCGAGTTATCGGCAGCACCAGTAGCGGCAAACGTCGTGGTCTGGAGTTAGAACACGATCCTGACAAGAAATGTAGTCGTGGCTTATACGTACGTCATCCGTATCGATCGAGAAAATGGCACCAGTATGGCCAGAGAGAGTTCCAAGACGCTCACCATTGTGCGAAAACCACACAGACGCGCTGTAGTTAGCATGGTGTTCAAGAAGTTGATTTGGGGCTATAGATGAGGAGGTATCCAGGCCCACAAAATGAAGCGTCGCAAATAAGAGGAAAAGAAAGAAAAAAATCTCACATACATTTGATCACGGCCAGTCGAGAACAGAAGATCTCCGTCCTTGTTGTACTTGACCTAGTTGTTAGCTGGGGCCCTGTAGATGAGGTTCAATGACGCGCAAAAGTAATTACCTGAGTTAAAGGACGAGTGTGTCCCTTTCTGTGGGTTAGTAAGGAGCAAATAACACGGTTTATGAGCCGTTACTCACATAATAATGGGCCGCATTGTGGCTGAGACTGTTTGAATTTTGGCGCACCTGTCGTCGGTGAAGGTCAATTTTTCACCTACGTGGTTGTCGCAGTACATCACAGAACACGAATCCTCCAGAATTGGGTCTGAGTATTGATTATTATATGTTAGTATTGTCGTGTTACTTGGTTTACAGATGCAACGATAGCATAACTGTGTGTAATAATTTATCATATGAATACGGACTGCCATCAGCACACATATTGCCATCAACACACATTCTCGACCTGAGGAGGCTCGGTGGGCTCTCCGAGGTCAAGCTTGAGACGGCGGTTGAACATCTCAAGAAGAACATTGAGACAGTAGCCAGTGACGGCGGGGTCAAAGCGGCCCTTCGAGAACTCATCGCGCACAAACGCATGCTGGGCGTCGGCGACCTCCCAGAACGAAAACGTAACCCCAGCATCCCGCAGAGTCTTGCGGATCAGGTCGCGGCCCTCGGGAGGCACGTGGTTGTCCTTGGTACCAAAGATCGTCAGGATCTCGCCCCGGATCTCTTTAGTTCGGGCAAGTGAGTGCAGCTTGTCGTCCGACGTAGTTCCTAGAGAGTTGGAATGGATATCGGTACCAAAAAATGTGACTGTGGCATGTACTCGGGGGTCAAAGGCGGCCCGGTAGGCGGTGTGGCCGCCGAGACACATGCCGGTGGCTCCGATTTTGCCGTTGCACGTCTTGAGCTGGCACAAGTAGTCGATGCACAGCTTGTTGTCCTCGTCGTACGACTCGAGCGGCTTCTCTGCCTTGTACTTGTTGCCGAGGTCGGTGCCCTCAGTGTCGTACGCCAGCGGCTCGGGGCCCATGAAGTTGTGGTAAACCGAAGGAGCGGCCACGATGAAGCCATGCCCGGCGATCTGGCGGGCAAAACGAGCAACAGGGCCAGTGACTGGTGTTAATTTTGCACCCAAATGTATAATTGAGGGCTGGGTCTCAGTTCCCATTGCACAATTGCTCACCTTGGTAGATCTCAGAGTGGACGAGTACACCCGGGAACTTGGCGTTGGGGTAGCCCGGGATTTTCGGGTGGTAAATGTGTACCCTCATAGTGGTGCCATAGCTCGTCTTGAGGTCAACATAAGAGTCTTCTACCAGCATTTTTGACGATGTTCTTTTGTCTTGTCAAATACTACATGTCAACGTGGGATATCTTTATTGCTGGTACGTTTTTTTCGTTTTTTTGTGTATTTCCATAGTATCATTTTATTACATTTATTTGTTGAATCGAGAAGTGACACTGACTGACGATCCGGGTTTTTTTAGGTTTACCTGGGGGCGCTGCCCCCAGACCCCCGTAGCAACTGCTTCGCAGTTGAATTGGGATGGATCCAGGTTGGTTGACTCTCGCCTGCGTGTTCTCAGTCTTGCGGGCGATTCCGAGCACACGCTTACCATCACTCTTCAACTGCGAAGCAGTTGTTTCGGGGGTCTCGAGGGAGCTTGGCAATCATGATGGTGTCGTGCAGCAATCGCTCGACTGCAGAAAAAAATGTTCACTGTATACTTGTATTCGGGTGGTTATACACTCTGTATTATGAAACGGAGGCTTCGAGCTTTTTAGAGCTGCAGAGCATCCTTGACAAAGGCCTGCTCCTCGGCATTGTGCTTGGCCTTGGTACCGGCAGCGGCCGAGGCGGACGGGGCACGACCGGCGTAGCGGACCACCTTGCCCTTGTGGATGGTCTCGTTGAGGGTGGTCTCGAGACGGGGCTGGACGTAGGACCAGCCACCGCCGTTGAGGTGCTCCTCCTGGCACCACACAATCTCCTCAATGTTGGGGTACGAGTTGAAGAGGTCGCGGAGCTGGGCGTACGGGAACGGGTGGAACTGCTCGATGCGGACAAGGGCCGTGTCGTCGATGTTGTTCTGCTCACGGGCCTTGTGCAGCGTGGCGTAGACCTGGCCAGACATGAGGATGAGGCGCTTGGTCTCCTCCTTGGACTTGATGGCCGAGCCGTGGAGCGGGTCCTCGAGGACCCACTGGAAGTGCGAGTCGCCAGTGAACTCCTCGATGTTGGAGCGGGCCAGCGGGTGACGCAGCAGCGACTTGGAGAAGAACAGAATGAGCGGTTTCCGGAACTCGCGGTGCATCTGTCGGCGGATCAGGTGGAACAGGTTCGCCGGGGTGGTGGGGTACGCGACCTGCATGTTGGCGTCCTGGTGCTGGCGATGGAGCTTGTCCTCGTTGGGGAACACGCGGGGGTCGTCGTTGGTCAGCTGCAGGTAGCGCTCAATGCGGGCCGACGAGTGCTCGGGGCCCTGGCCGTCGTAACCGTGGGGCAGCGACATAATGAGACCCGAGCGCTGCGACCACTTGGTCTCGCCAGCGGCGATGAACTGGTCAATGATGACCTGGCCGGTGTTGGCAAAGTCACCAAACTGGGCCTCCCACTGGACGAGGGCGTCGGGCGACGTCAGCGAGTAGCCGTACTCGAAACCGAGGACACCGTACTCGGACAGCGACGAGTTGGAGATGACAAAGCGGTTGGGCTCGTCCGAAACACGGCGGAGCGGCACGTACTGCTTCTCGGTCTTCTGGTCGTGCAGGACCGCGTGGCGCTGCGAAAAGGTACCACGCTCGACATCCTGGCCCGAGACACGCACGTGGTAGCCCTCCATGATGAGGGAGCCAAACGCAAGGGCCTCACCGGTGGACCAGTCAATGTTCTTGCCCTCCTCGACCGACTTGAGACGGGCGTTGAGAATACGCTTGAGGTTGCGGTGGACCTCAAAGCCCTCGGGGGTGGTCGAGATGACCTTGCCAATGTGCTGGATGACCTCGGGCTTGACGGCGGTCGGGAGATGGGGTAGGACCTCAGTGGCGAGCTCCTTGGGGTTCTTGAATCCCTCCCAGGCATGGGCGAGCCACTCGGTCGTCTTGGGCTTGTAGTCCTTGGCGCCCTTGAACGACTCCTCGAGGGTCTCCCACACCCACTTCTTGTGCTCCTCAATGTCCTCCTTGGTGAACGAGCCCTCCTCAATAAGGCGGTTCACGTAGTAGTTGAGGGCCGGCTCCTTCTTGGCGATCTCCTTGTACATGAGCGGCTGGGTGAAGGCGGGCTGGTCGGTCTCGTTGTGGCCGTGCTTACGGTAGCCGACAATGTCGATGATGACGTCCTTCTTGAAGGCCGCACGCCAGTCGGCGGCGAGCTGGAAGATGAACGTGACGGCCTCGATGTCGTCGCCGTTGACGTGGAAGATGGGGGCGTCAATAGCCTTGGCGAGGTCCGACGGGTACGCGGTCGAGCGGGCAAAGCGCGGGTCGGTGGTGAAACCAATCTGGTTGTTGACAATGACGTGGATGGTACCGCCGGTCGAGTAGCCGGGCAGCGAATGGAAGCCAATGGTCTCGTACACGACACCCTGGCCCGAAAAGGCGGCGTCACCGTGGAGCAGAACGCCCATGGCCTTGTTGAACTCGCCCACGTCGTTCTTAAAGTGCTGGATGGCGCGGGCCTGACCCAGCACGACGGGGTCCTCGGCCTCGAGATGCGACGGGTTGGCGACGAGCGACAAGTTGACCTTCTTTCCCGAGGGGGTCGGGCGCTGGAAGTTAAGACCCAGGTGGTACTTGACATCGCCCGAGCCCTCGTCGGGACCAGCCGAGCCGGCAAACTCGGAAAAGAGCGCCTCGTTGGGCTTGCGCACAACGTTAGACAGCATGTTGAGACGGCCACGGTGCGGCATACCAATGACAATGTCCTCGATGCCGTGCTCGACCGATTCGTCAATGAGGGCCTTCATGCCGGGCACCATGGTCTCGACACCCTCGAGACCAAAGCGCTTGTCGTTGGGGTACTTGGACGCGAGGAACTGCTCAAACAGCGTGGCCCAGATCAGACGGTCGAGGATGCGGCGCTTGTCGTCGACCGAGTACTTGTAAGGCTGGGGGATCTCGACGCGCTCACGGATCCAGTCGCACTGGGAGCGGTCGGGAATGTGCATGTACTCGATACCGTAGCTGCCGCAGTAGGTCTTCTCGAGGGCGGCGACGATCTCGCGGAGCGTAGCCTTCTTCTTGCCGGCCTCGGCAAACAGCGGCAGGATGCCGGTGCCGAGCTGGATCTCGGTGTCCATGTCCTTCTCAGTGAAGCCGTAGTGCTCGAGGGTGAGCTCCTTGGGCACCTTTGCGCCGTTCTTGGCGCTGCCGCCCGTGAGGCCGAGCGGGTCGATCTTGGCCTTTTGGTGGCCGCGGACCTGGTAGGCGCGGACAAGCAGCTGGGCCTTGAGATGCGTAATGACCTCGGGGCTTCCCTCGCCCTCGATCATGCTGCCGGTCGGCAGCGCACCGCTACCAAGAGGCTGCGGCACAATAGTCGGCGGCGCACGGAACGCTTGGGCAGCCGGCGCGCCCGTGTCGAGGTTCTTAAAGTACGACTGCCACGACACGTGCACCGACGACGGGTCCTGTTTCCACGCGGTGTACATCTCGTCAATGTAGTTGGCGTTGTTGGTCTGAAGGAAAACGTCGTCGCCTTTGGTCTGCCGTTAGCGTCTTTCTCTCGCGTGTCCACCACCTGGTTTACTTTATTTCCTGGGGGCACTGCCCCCAGACCCCCGTAGCAACCGCTTCGCGGTTGATTCACGGCTGGTCCCATTCCAACTGCGAAGCAGTTGCTACGGGGGTCTGGGGGCAGCGCCCCCAGTAAAAAAAAAAGGATACTCGGCCGATGCGACGGGGGTCTGGGCCCAGGGAGTATGGCCCGCGGTCCTCGGCCAAGTGTTTGGCCGACCGAGACCGGAACTTGCGGATGCGGGCAAACAAAGATGCAATGCCATAGTTGGCCTGTGAAAAAGGCATTGAGATGGAAAATAACTGCGGGATCACACCCGATCCGCCACCAAAAGACCTTGTTGCGTCCATAGTCACAAAATCAATGCCAAACCAAAATCTGTACATACCGAAAAGATGCGACGAGGAGCCATCAGAGCACTCGGCCGGGCCCGAAGGGGTGCGAGCCGCGAGCTCCGCGTAACAGCCCTCAGCATTGTGCCTCAGAAAATTTATAAGTCTCTGGTCGAAGCGTCAAAGCTAGTAGCCAGCTGTCTCCACGGATCGTAAAACGGGCGGATTCAACTGCACTGATCGCGCTAATGGCGGATGCTGTGTTGCTTGCGAGACAATGGGCAACTAAGCTAAATGCGCAAGTGGCACTAGACGCACGAAGCAAATGAAAAAAAGCGTACAAGAGCCTGGTAAGCAACAACCTCAACCGCCGGGGCTCAGTTTCCCAATATCTAGCTACAAATCCTCTGCGGTTAGGGCTCGAAGACCGGTTCAGCGGCGCCGGCTGCTGCTGGCTGCCTGCCTTTACGCCGCCGGGGCCATCCGGTAGCCATGGCAACGACGCAGTCCGACAGTGTCACTGGACCACTAAAATGTAACAAAATGTATGCACGGTTTAAGGGCCAGGGCGCGTGCCAGCAAGGCGGAATTGTGGCCATGGGACTGTTGGAACCGCTATGGAACGGCTATGGACGCCACTGGACGCCACTGGACACAAGTGGACGTCGCCACTGAGATCGTCGGTGGGGTTTTTTATTACTGACTCTCGATCTAGAATGGTCCATATTCAACGTAGCTACACAAGACGAAACCCGCTACGATCATGCGGCTCCCCCGGATCGGACCCGAACGCTCCCCAATGAAGCGGCGTCGGGTTCGTGAAATGCACCACTGCAAACCCATATTACTATACGCAGCGACCGATGGCTCAAGGCTTACCCGAGACGGCTAAACGGGTGGGGGTGCGATGATGCGGCGGAACAAAATTCCGTGGAGGAGGATCCGACTTTTCCCCGCGCGTTTCCGGAAAATACTCGCAGCTGCGCAGGGGGATACGGAAACGCCGATTGGCTGGCTTTGCGATGCATTCGTGGGGTTGAGTACAGACATAGCATTGGGTCCTGGGTTTACATGACTCATTAGATGTGGTATCTTAAATAGTATCTTATTGAGTAATATTGCATATCAGTTGGGGTGATGACTGAGAAAAAAAAAGCTCTAGAGTTGCTTTGTACGTGGATTTATTGAACCCAGCCGCGATCGCGGGTCCCGACGCCCTTTGTACATATGCCTTGCATCGACCGGATACATGACGAGCCGAATCCGGTGATGGAGCCGTTTTCTGCCAGGAACTTTCAGTTGTTCTCTGGCCAGTGGTCGTGTTAGCCGCGCGCGGCTGGATTTTTTCAGAAGATTGTGCATGGTATGCATGTATTCATGAAAAGAAAGATGTCGACCTCGACCGGTTCGAGTATGGTTCTGGTACCCGCTCCACTCACGATACTCGATCTATACATATACGTTTAGTATACACGTTGGAGACAGGAAGCTCGCACTCTCGCGGCCAATGATCGGAGTGCGTAGATTAAGCACTTCGCCGCGGGTGGCCCGGTCGGGCTTTTCGCTACAAAACTTGGCGAGCCCAAAACAACAACAAAGTACAAATACAAAGCAACCAAAGGGCCCGGCAAGGACGCGATTCGCGCCGTCGCCGACAGGAAGCCTGCACTTGGGCTCGCTGCGAACTGCGCTGTACAATTACTTGCTGGCACGCAGCACGGGCGGACAGTTTTTGCTAAGACTCGAAGACACTGACCAAAACCGGCTGGTGCCAGGCGCAGAGGCTGGTATCTACAAGTGGCTACGGTGGGCCGGTCTTCAGTGGGACGAAGGGCCAGAGGTTGGTGGCCCGCACGGGCCGTACCGGCAGTCTGAGCGAAGTGGTTTGTACGCCAAGCACGTCGACAAGCTGTTGGCGAGCGGCCATGCGTACCGGTGTTTCTGCCCCAAGGAGCGTTTGAACACGCTCGCAGAGACTGCACGTCGTCTCCAGCCGCCGTCGCTAGCATCGTACGATCGCAAGTGCTCGCATCTGTCGCCCGAAGAGAGCGCTGCGCGGGCGGCTGCCGGAGAGACCCATGTTGTGCGTCTCAAGAGTCCCGACGCGTATCCGCCTGTTGACGACGTGGTACACGGGCGCGTCAACATGCAAGTGCAGGTTAATGCGCAGGACCGGCGATTCGACGACCCCGTACTGCTCAAGAGCGACGGCCTACCGACGTACCACCTTGCCAACGTTGTCGACGATCACGACATGCGCATCACCCACGTTATTCGCGGCGACGAGTGGCTAGCGTCGACGCCCAAGCACTTGGCACTGTACCGGGCGTTTGGCTGGGACGCTCCTGCGTTCTGTCACATCCCGCTGCTGACGTCGCTCGCCGATAAGAAGCTGAGCAAGCGGTCTGGCGACACCGGTCTTGCCGACCTCGCCGCCCGCGGCGTCCTCCCCGAGGCCCTCGTCAACTTTGTAGCCCTCTATGGGTGGTCTCCGGCGCGCGAGACCGGCGTCGCACTTTCCGAGGAGTTTACGCTCGCGCGTCTCGAGCGCGAGTTCAGTCTCGACGGCTTGACCCGCGGCAACGCCAAAGTCGATCACGGCAAGCTAATGCATTTCAACAGCGTCTATTTCCGCAGGCGTCTAGCGGATCCCGTTCAGCGCGAGCCGATCCTCGACGCCTGCATCCAACAAGTCGCCGCCGCGATCCCGGACTCGTGTTCCGACATCCCGGCAAACGTCCGCACGTCCCGCGACTACATGCTGCGCGTTCTCAACGTCGTCCAAGAACGCGTGTCTAGCGCTGCAGATATCGCCACGGACACACACTACTTCTTCGCAGTCCCCGACTACGCCAGTTCACAAGCCCAAAAGGCGCACAAGCACATCACCGCCGACCTAGAAACCACGCGCCGCGTCTACAGTGATGCCATGTCGTTCCTCAACTCTCCCGCCTCCTCTCTCGAAGGTCTCTGTCCGCATCTTTTCAAATCCTTCCCCAAAAAAACCGTCTTTCCTACCCTCCGCTACGCCCTTGCTGGCGGAGCACCCGGCGTCGGCATCCCGGAGCTCGTCCAGACCCTCGGCCATGACGTTGTCCTCTCCCGCATCTCCAACGTCCTCGACGCCCTCTAACATGTATATAGCCACGAATGCATTTTACGACTCCTTTTTTTTTTTTTCCTGGGGGCGCTGCCCCCAGACCCCCCGTAGCAACTGCTTCGCAGTTGACATTTGGCCCCTGTTCAACCACGAAACGGTGGCTCTTTTTCGCTCTTTTTCGCTCTTTTTCTTGGAGTGGAACCTCAGAAAAACAAAGTAGAGGGCTCAATCTCAACTGCGAAGCAATTGCTGCGGGGGTCTGGGGGTAAAACCAAGAGGAAAACTCAACAGGGGCCTAAATTTCAACTGCGAAGCGATTCCTCTTGGGCCCCCCTGTTTCTTGGGAGGACCCAGTAAAACAAAGTAGAGGACCCAATCTCAACTGCGAAGCAGTTGCTACGGGGGTCTGGGGGTGGAACCCCCAGGGAAACAAAGCAGAGGGCCCAAGCTCAACTGCGAAGCAGCTACTACGGGGGTCTGGGGCCAGCGCTCCCAGGAAGAAATCATAAAAAGACATCATTCATATAGTCGTTACGGCTCAGGCGGCTTCTGAGAGCTTTGCGAGCATGGCCGTGGTGTCAAAGACAAGGGCATTGTTTTTGGACACCTTGGGGCCCGAGAAGATGCACGACACGCTCATCTTGGGGTGATAATGCAGGTTCATGAGGAGTTTGGGTGTGACGAGGAAATACTGGGCCTGGCTGGCGTTGTCGCACGCAACCTCGACCATGCGCCGGTGGATCATGCGCTCATTGTTCGAGTCCATGCCCTGGTTGATTTCGTCGACGACACGAAACGGCGCCTTTGTGAACTTTTGCAGCGACATCATAAACAGTGACGTCGCCGTGGACCGCTCGCCGCCCGACTGCGTCTGCGCATTGAGCACCTGGAGCGGCGCGTCCTTGCGGAAACTGACGCGGATGTCGAGCGACCAATTTTTAAAATCGTCGCCGGTCTTGTTGATGACAACGTCCCCGCGGAGACCCGCTTTGGCAAACAAGCGAGAAAACTCAACCGAGACGTCGTTAATGCGTGCCGACAGCTCGGCTTCCCACGGTTCCTGCAGCTCTCGCAGTTGCCGCGTGAGCTCCTCGACCGTGTCTTCGCCGCTGCTGAGCTTGCGCTCGAGCTCGGCAATCCGCTCGCCGCGCCGGCGGTGCTCGGAAAGGACGAGCTCGGCATTGTTGACGCGGTTTGCCAGCTCCAGCTCTGCCTCGAGCTTGCTGATCTCTTGCTCAACCTGCTCGAGTGTGTACTTTGACGCGCGGGCCTGCAGCTCTGTGAGCTCTTCCACGCTGTGCTGTCTCCGCAGAGCCGCTTTGGCGACCTTGATCTTGTCGACAAGCTCGCGCCCGCGCCGCTTGATGTCGTCACGCTGCTCCCGGAGCTCCTCGGTGCCGGCCTCTATCATGACCTTGAGGAGCTCCTGCTCGTTCTGGTAGCAGCGCTCTGCGAGCTGCAGGTCTGCAATCTCCGACGTCTGGTCGACGACGCGCTCAAATGAAGCTCGCAGAGATGCCGCTGTTGTCTCGATCTTGGAGACCACCTGACGGATACTGGCTTCATTATTTTCGAGTTCGGAATCGATTTCCGGTGGGTCCGCCATCTTCTGCCGCAGCTGCTCTTCATACTGCTCGGTTTTCACACTGTATTCGCCCAGCTTCTTGGACCAGTGCTGCCGGTCCTTGAGCTTGGTTTCGATGTCTTCGAGCTTTTTGCGAAGTTCTTGCATCTGTTCCCTCAACGGCGCGTTGGCTTCGTCGATCTCGCGCAGCTTGCGGGCGTGCTCATTCGCCTCCCTTGTGTATTGCTCGATCTCGGCCTCGAGACTCGCAAATTTTTCAGGGTCGACGGCATTGACAAGCAATTTCATCCACGCATTCAGTTGAGGCGCGTGTCGAGTTGTCACCACGAGAACCTGCTTGTGGCCGTACTGCGACTTGGACAGGTTGAGCTGGCCCGATCGGTCAATCACGCGGCCAACAAATCCCTTGGAGCGCAGCTCCTGCTCGGCATTGTCAGACATGTTGCCCTTGCAGTACGGAATTTGGTGGAGGCCGATCTGATTACACAGCATGACTCGCACTGGCTCGGGGCCTTCGAGCAGATCAATGATGCTGCCGTCAAACCCAACTCTGTGCATAAACTCTGCCGTGAACTTTCGAGGTAGATCTGCTACTGTCTTTGGCAAGTTTGCGCTATTGAAGTAGTTGACATTGAAGCCGTGCTTGTCCACCACCTCGCGGCCAAACGTCGCGTAGTCATCATTGTTGACACACGTAAACATAAGCATCGCATCGGCGTTTCCAGCCGTGTTGAGCTGCTTGCTGCAGTCCTTGTCGATAACCGACAAGCTCATGACTGGCGGCTCGTAGACCTTGTCTTTAAACAAATGTTGGTTTTCCCGAATAAACCTGATTGCATTTGCCGTTGCCCTACCCCGGTCCTTGAAAAAAGTCTGCATATCTTGCAGCTTCTGTTCGTCCTTGTTATCAAACTGGCGCAGCTGGCCGCGGGCATACTCGGTCTTGCGCTTGGCCTCCCTAAACAGTTCTTCAAGAGGACCCTTTTGGTCGGCAACGGCGTTCCTCTGGGTTGAGCAAGCACGGAGCTCGTTCTTGGTCTCTGTTCTGGCTGAAACAGTTGCCGCGACTTCCTCCTCTGATATCAATCTATTGGCTGCCTCGTCGCGCTTTTGCTTGGAAACAGCAATCTTGTTCTCGAGCATGTGCAGTTCGTCCTGGTAGGTTTTCTGCCGTTGTCGCAGAGCCTCTGGGACTGCGCGCAGCTGCGAAAGTTGGCGCGTCAGCGTCGCGAGCTGCTCCTTGATAGACTCGACTTCAGATGCTTGGTTGACGCGTGCCGTGTTTGCCTTTGACATGTTGGTGTCAATTTCCTTGAGCTTGGAAATGGCGTTTTCTCGCAGCGGTCGCAACGCCTCCCGCCGTCCCAATTTCTCGGCAATCTCCTTCTCGACGTCCTTGAGCTGCTGGCTCAGCTGGTGGCGCAGCGCCGTCATCTCCTCCAGTTCAACAACGCCGGCAAGCGTCTTGAGGTCGCGAAGCTCCTGCTCGTTGCGCTGGTAGTCTTCAATCCTCTGAATCTGGAGCTCGGCCTCCTCGTGGCGGGCACGCAGTATATCGAGTTCTTTACGGTCACTCTCGCGGTTTGTCTCGTGCTCGGCTAGCTGCCGGCTGATATCAATCAGTCTGTCGTGCTTATCCACCATGCCATCTGAGCAAATGGCGCGCTCGATGCTCCGCAGACGATTCTGCGGCGACTCGCGCGCAAACTCGGCGACTTTCTCCTGCGGTAGAAACTGACACAGGTTGTCTACTTGGATATTGTAGCGGTCGACAACTTGCCTGGCCTCTGCAACTGACACCGGTTGTCCATTGACCTCCCACGAGCCACCTCCGTTAGTCTTAATAGTCCTCCGTATCACATCGTTTTCTGGCCCTTGGCCCTTGATTTCAACCTCTATCATGGCCTCTGACCTTCCTTGCTTGACAAACTCGTTGAGCTTGCCACGCCCCAGAGTCTCGGGCTTGCCACCGAGGCCGAGTGCTAGAGCACACACGAGCGTGCTCTTGCCGGTACCGTTGGGTCCCATGATAAGATTCAGGCCCGGCTTCATTCTAAACGTTGTGTCGGTGTACGTGACAAAGTTTTTCATGCGCACACGGAGCACTGCTCCTGTCCGAAACGCGTCGTCTGGGTGTTCTGGTGTTAGTTTCATGGTGTACTTTGTTTGGTCCTACCTGCTCCACCTTGAAGGTGCCAACAGTACATACGCTGCACCCTTTGCCTTTTCGGCGATCTCTCCGTTTCTTCAGTCATGCTGAAGCAATAGGCATGGCTTGAACGCTGTGTTTTTTCTTTTGATATGGCTTGTTTGACGAAACCGCGTCTTGATTCATTATGCCGCATACGGACGCGTGAATGTTAATGGCTTCTGCATATTTATACATATTTATTACGCGACGACATCGTTGCATTACTGTTTCTGGTGATCCTGTGTCTTTTGACAGCGAACTTTTCGCTTGTACCTCATCAGGCACGTCCCCTAAGCTTTTTGGTGCGCTGTTTCGGCCGAATACGCCGATTTTTCGCTCGTGTGACATTTCTTGAGGCAATACTACTCCAACTAAATTGCTCCGTATATCTTCACTCAAGATGCGGTGGCTCAATGGTAGAGCTTTCGACTCCAGCGACGAATCCGTTGAAATCGAAGGGTTGCAGGTTCAATTCCTGTCCGTGTCAAATCTTTTTGCTCTGGTAGACCTTTTTGTGTCCGGCACCCCAAGGACCATTATCCAGACAGGCTAGAGACCCCCTTCAATGGTCGTCTTCGATGATCTGCATTCTGCGTAAGAGTTGCAGATCTCCCTATCGCCATATGCCCTGCTTTTTATTTCCTGGGGTTCCAACCCCAGAAGGAAAAAGGTCACAAGTGACCCCCTGGGTACTATTTTGTAGAAAATTAACGAATACCGACGTCTCTGCTCAAAGTATAAGTCTCGCATCGTTTCTTGGCTAAAAAAAACTCCAATCCCGATAGTTCGTTCGTACGTCTGGAGATGCGGATTAATACAAACCGCTGATCATGCAGATCTCACCGACCACGCAGATTAGTACTTCAAAGAGTGCACCCTCGAACCAACAAAAGCGACGTAGCGCTCAACAGCAAAAAGAGAGCTTCCTTGCCAGGGGTCGAACCTGGAATCTTTCGCTGGTAACCCTTTGGGATCGTAGGCGAACGCCTTGCCATTGGGCCACAAGGAATAGCTTCAATGGCCAGGACTGGTTGTGAGATATAAAAATCGCCTTCGGCCACGTTCTACGGCTTCAAAAAAAGGAGCTTCCCTGCCAGGGGTCGAACCTGGAATCTTTCGCTAGTAACCCGTTACGATCGTAGGCGAACGCCTTGCCATTGGGCCACAAGGAACAACTTCTGACAGTCGAGTGTCAGCCGCGTATGGCCTCTGCAGTCTTGAAAACCACAAAAATCTAAAAAACCACACAAAGCGATCTGGGACTATCTGTAATAATATGTTGTTGTTGATATCTTCCCCGATTGTATGTTCACTGAATCCTGGCTAACGTTTTTTTTTTTTTTTCCTGGGGACGCTGCCCCCAGACCCCCGTAGCAACTGCTTCGCAGTTGGAATGAGGAAAGCCCGTGAATCAACCGCGAAGCGGTTGCTACGGGGGTCTGGGGGCAGCGCCCCCAGGAAAAAAAGAAAGATCGACTCAGCGAAAGGCTGGGTCGTTTGATCGGTGCTCTAGGAGCTAGATGGATTTATAGGAGGACGACAGTATAGTCGCCGATCTGGATGCCTATAGCTGCAGGCCGACGTTTGGCGTTGAAACGGCTGCACTTCCGACGCAACCGGACCCTCCGTGCCCTAAATCAAGGGGCACTGGCACGTAAACAAGCTCTGGGGAACTAGCGGCTGGGTAGGAGCAAGAGGCCGCTATTATAAAGTCTATTTCTACTGGTAGGGACTGCAGTCCACAAGGAGACTGGTCGGTATTGTCAGCAGAGGACACGGGACACTGCGTACAAACTGGCAGTTAGAAACAGAGGGCTAGAATTAAAGAAAACGAAACCTACAATCAAACCCCGCCTGCGACAATAATCGGCCGGAGCTGCAACCAGGGGAAGGAGGGGACACGGCTACATTCCAGTTGCCAGTATTGCTGGCAGGATGTGGCCAGTTGCCGTGGCACCACGCCGTGTTGGCTGGTGACTCCGCGGGGAGGGTTTACGAGTTGCTTCAAGTATTGTTTTAGTTATGGTGGACGTTGAGACTCTATCCAGTCATGCTGATGGAGACATCACCAAAAATCGATGGATCCCTTTGGGGACCCGGTCAAAGAGCCATTCCTAGGGTCCAGTTCTCACAACCCTGCATCAACATATTATGCACCGGTAACTGTCGGCAAGGGCATTATTTGACTGGACCCCGTCGTGCTGAGACTGGCGGCGTCTACGGCTGAGCACAGTCACTGGGACAACGACCATAACCACCACTCGGGGCCCGAGCCACCAGAAAAAGGAGAGGTAGGAGCACCCAACTTGAATATATAACACAGCAATCTTGCAAACAAAAAAAAAAAGACAAGTAACCAACAACTTTGTTTTGTTTTCTTTTTTTTTTCCTGTGCTGCTTTACGACCTAGCAACGAGAGCCAGCAACGACCTGGCATATTGCATCACCTAACGACTGAATACTCGCATCCATTACTTCACAAGAAAATGAACTACGGACCAGTGCACTATGGCCAGGGCAGGAAACCCACGCGGGCCGGCGGGGCAGTCTATAGCCCACCGGCAGTTGCCCATAATCTCGCGGCGGCGTCGGCAGCCGACCAGATGTCGTACGCATTGCGGGCCAAGTTTGATGCCGGCCGGGCGTTTGAGCTCGAGGACGACGCCGAGTTCTGTCCTGTCATGACCGAAGAGCTGGCACGCTACGCCGCGAGCGTAGCGGGGGCGTCTGCGGCCCAGTCCCCCATGACACCTACAGCGGCACCGTCACCGGGCGTCCCGGCCATGTACGGGTCAGTGTCGCCTCCGCTGGTTGGCATGCCGCACCCACACGCCCACCAGCACCCGCACCAGCACCCGCATCAGCACCAGCACCAGCACCAGCACCAGCACCACGGAGCGGCCATCTACACGGGCTCTCCTGTGCGTGGCGGCGGTGCTTATGCCGCTGGCGGAGCCGTCTATTACGGACAAGGCGGCGCGGTACCGACTAGGCAGCAGTATGGCTACTGAGACGAGGCCGACGAGGAACCGGGGCTATACCGGACTCGCAGCCTTGTTCCCTGGCGCACTGCTGCCTCAGTTGTTTGTTTACGAGATAAACGACGACGACTAGACGACAAAAGGCGCCAGGAGGCGAGGCGGTGTCCGGGCCGGCCCCGTTCCACGACTTATTTCTTCCCCCCTCCCTCTGGATCCTCACTTACACCTACGAACTCTGCCCATGACTTTTTTTTTCCATTTTTCATTTTTACGACTTCAGATGATACATGCATTATCCACCAGCGCGCGCTTCGATGTCATGCCTATATGTCCATTAATGTATTAGTTGCACTGACCGTTTGCGTTTTTACTTTTCCTGGGGGAGCTGCCCCCAGACCCCCGTAGCAACTGCTTCGCAGTTGAATTATGGGCCGTGACAAGTCTGGCTCAGAATTGACTGTTACACGGATCTGAAAAGTGCTGTCGGCCGGCACGGTTTTTTTTTATCCTGGGGGCGCTGCCCCCAGACCCCCGTAGCAACTGCTTCGCAGTTGAATTATGGGCCGTGACAAGTCGGGCGCAGAATCGACTGTTACAGGGATCTGAAAAGTGCCCTCGACCGGCACTTCTCTATTTCCTGGGGGCGCTGCCCCCAGACCCCCGTAGCAACTGCTTCGCAGTTGGGCTCAGTTCAGCACTTTTAAGACCTCTGTCGCCGTCGATTTCCTCGCTGGACTTCACACTGCCCATAATTCAACTGCGAAGCAGTTGCTACGGGGGTCTGGGGGCAGCGCCCCCAGGAAAAAAAGACAGTAAAAGTCGTGATCATTAGACGTGAAATGCTACAAGACAATGACGAGAATCAAAAACAAGACAAAGAGGATGGCGATGGTGAGCATCGAGCTGTTGCCACGGGCCGCGCGGGAAAAGCGCTCTAGACGGCGCTTGGCAGTTTCGAGATGTGCCTGAGAGCTGTCCGTGAGGGTGTCGAGCTGGTCCAGCATTTCGATGTGCGAGCCGAGCTCGTCCTCGATCTGGATGCTCAGCTCGTGCTGCCGCGACACGCTCGACGCCAACCGGTCGAGGTGCTCGTCCTGGTCGCGCATCGTCTGCTGCTGCTCAAGGTACATGTCCTGCGCGCTCGCCCCGTCCGAAGTCTCGGCCGGGTCGTCGCGATATGGCTGGATGAACTGCTCGCCGCCAGGCGGGTTCCGGCCGCCGCTGGGCCGAGGCGGACCCGGCTCCACAGGGCTTGGGGGCTCGTCTACAAGGTTCTCGCGGAACCGCACCGACTTGCTCGCCTTGAGGGCCTGCGGCGGTCTCGGTACGTACACCAGCTCTGCATCCGTCTCATCGGACTCGCCGTGGTACTGCTCCAGCAGCTTCTCGTATCTGGCCGCCAGTCGTTTTGCGCCGTCTCTGCTGTTAGTCTGTTTGTTCTGGTTGTTTTTTTTTCCTGGGGGCTCTGCCCCCAGACCCCCGTAGCAACTGCTTCGCAGTTGGACTCCACGGTTGACAGTGACGGGAAGCACTTGATTTCTCCTCTCTTGGGTACTATCCTCGATAGCACTCGTTTCGCTAGCGTTTTCCCTGCTAGCTGCGCTTCAACTGCGAAGCAGTTGCTACGGGGTCTGGGGGCAGCGCCCCCAGGAAAAAACAAACAAACAAGACATACGCGCTTTCAGGTTCGAGCTCTAGCTGCTCGAGACCGGTCTTTATGTCCAGCATACGCTTGCGGGTGTCGGCCGCCTCGCGCTTTGTGGGCTCGGTGCCGAGCAGGCGCAGGCGGTCGCGCTCCTCCAGCGCGATCTGCACCTGGTCCGTTAGCAGGATAAGGCGCGAGACCTGCGACGGAGGCATGTTGATACGATACCACCATCAGTGCCTCCTCCACGTCTGGTGCCGGGGTGGTGACGTTGTGGCGCGGGGTCTGACGAGATATGCAACGTTGCATATTATTATAGTTAGATACCCAGTCGTGTTATCTTCCTGGGGGCGCTGCCCCCAGACCCCCGTAGCAACCGCTTTGCGGTTGGTCCCATCACCACAGAAACCATTTCCAACTGCGAAGCAGTTGCTACGGGGGTCTGGGGGCAGAGCCCCCAGGAAAAAAAGAGACAGCGCAAGAACAAATAACTGATACTGTCGGCTGCTGACGTACCTAGCCCACAGATCTGGGGACCCAGCCCCAGGGCTTAACAGAGAAAGAAGCGTTGAAGCGGGGTCCTGACAGCACCATCACGACCCACAGCCAGCAATTTTAAGTGCGTAGGTGCGCGAAAAAAAGCAAGCGTTAATGGAAGAAAACATACGTGGATCAGATGGAATGAGTCACCGGGGTAGCAGCAGCAATAGCGCGAGAGCAAGCACAGCCGGCGGTTCGCCGGATCCGGTGGATATGGAGACCGTCGACTACGTTTCGTGCGCCGTCCAGGAACAGCTGTCGTGCCCGATCTGCCAGACGGTCTTGACGGACCCGCGCACGACGACTTGTGGCCACACGTTTTGCCACACGTGCATCACGCAGGCGTTTGACGCCCACGCCGACGAGCAGCGCGGCAAAGAGCAACCGGCGCCTTTTCGGTGTCCCATCGACCGGCGACCCATAGGCAGCAAGCGCGAGATCCAGCCGGCGCCGTTTGTGATCAGCAGCCTCATTGGCGAGCTCGAGGCGCACTGCCCGTACCGCGAGCGCGGGTGCGACTTCACCGGCAAGCGGTGGGTGCTGGAGCAGCATGTCCGCGACGGGTGCGGGTTTGCCGACGTGGTCTGCGGAGGCACGCGCTCCGAGGAGGATGCGCAGGACGGCGAGCGGTGCGAGCGGACGGTAGAGCGCCGATTACGGGTTGAAGGCGAGTGCGTGCACAAACAGGTATCGTGCCGGTGCGGCGAGCGGATGGAGAAGTGGCGACTGACGGGCCACAGGGCCGAGTGCCGGGCAAGTGCGTGCGACGAGTGCGGACAGCACGACGGCCACGCCGACGGCTGCCACCGCGCTGTCCTCGAGTGCAAGGGCAAGCCGCTCGGGTGTGTGTTTGTTGCAGGAGCCCGTCCGGAGGAGGACGACAACAGTGCAGACAGCGACGACGAATCCCGCGAGCAATCACAAGAGCCACTAGGTCCGCCGCCGAAACAGCTTCTGGCGGCGCACGAACGAGCCTGCCCGCTGGCGGCCATGGCGCCGGCGCTGTCCCGCTACGACGACCGCATGGAGTCGCTCGAGACCGAAAACAAGGCGCTCCGGCGCACCGTCGACCGTCTCGTCGCGCAAACCACACTTCTGCACGAGGCCGGCGGGCCCGCATCTGGCCGCGCCGCCTCGAGCTACAACGACGACGACCTCACGCACATGTTCATGGAGATTGAGCGTCTGCGCACCGACGTGTTCCACCTCACCACCGCCACCAACGAACGGTACCTGCAGCAGAACACGATGCTCGTCCACGAAACAGCCCGCACAAACGAGGACATCGCCCTCCTCCGCGCCGGCTTCAACTCGGTCCGCCAGCAGCTCCATTTCCTCCTCAACGCGCGCCGCGCCCCCGCCTCCGACGCGCCCGCCCTCGCCGGCCCCGCCGCCCACGTCAAGCTCTAGCCTCCCCCTCCTCCGTTACGAAGTACACGAATGCATGCATCTTTTTTCCTTTTCCTGGGGGTTCGACCCCCAGACCCCCGTAGCAACTGCTTCGCAGTTAGATTTTGGGGGCCTCTCTCTTTTTTTTTTTCCTGGGGGTTCCACCCCCAGACCCCCGTAGCAACTGCTTCGCAGTTGGATTTTGGGGGCCACTCTCTTATCTTTCCTGGGGGTTCGACCCCCAGACCCCCGTAGCAACTGCTTCGCAGTTGGTTGACATTATACAAGAACCTTTACTCAACCGCGAAGCACTTTGCTAGGGGGGTCCGGGGGCGGAACCCCCAGAGAAGAGAACACAGCATCCAAAATGACAATGCCCAAGAACCCTTATTCAACCGCGAAGCGGTTCTCACGGGGATCTAGGGCTGGAACCCCATGAAAAAAAAAGAGAGAGGCCCCCAAAATCCAACTGCGAAGCAGTTGCTACGGGGGTCTGGGGGTGGAACCCCCAGGAAAAAAAAAGAGAGGGCCCCACAATCTAACTGCGAAGCAGTTGCTACGGGGTCTGCGGGTGGAACCCCCCGGAAAAAAAAGAGAGAGGCCTCCGAAATCCAACTGCGAAGCAGTTGCTACGGGGGTCTGGGGGTCGAACCCCCAGGAAAAAGAGAAAGGGCCCCGAAGTCCAACTGCGAAGCAGTTGCTACGGGGGTCTGGGGGTGGAACCCCCAGGAAAAAAAAAAGAGAGGGTCCCAAAATTCAACGGGTGGAACTAAGGGCCTATCAGAGCGAGTGCATATCGAGACGGAAAAAGTTGTACCCACGTGGTGATTAGTGTCCATGCATCTGGTCAGACACAAAACTGGGGGATACGGATACTCGCATGTACCATGTGAGATTACAATGGCCAGCCATTGGCTGTTGGACTTTGCATGGATCAGCGTGCTGTGCGTTGGGTCCGCAGAGATCTGGCCGATAGCGTTCGTTATTGGGAGTTGACGAGGATTTTGCGGTGAGCAAAATGTGCAGTTTGTGGTTGAAGTTTGCTGGATGGTTGAGATGACCGGGATTGATGCCGAGCTTCACGTTGTGCTTGGCTTTGGCGCAGGAACCGGGATCTACTAGAGCTGCAGGGACGAAAAGCTTACCAGCGTGGGGCTGCATGCCGTTGGATCTCCGTTGGGCAACGCAGATGGGTTGGTTGGGATCTGGCTATGGTTCGGACCATACAGCAAAGGATCACTGTGATGGTGGTAGTTTTCTGCATTTTATGGGCCACGGCAGCAACGGATACTGCCAATCGGCATATTTGTGTCTGAACGGCTGAACAGCGCCGCACGTGCTGTTCATGCAGCCCGAGGAAACGATTACGCCGACGTTTGCACGGCGATTCCCGGGCGTTTTATTGGTTGTATTGTCGTAGAGGCGGTAAAACACTGCAAAAAAAAAAGGTGGAAAAGAATTGAAACCGACATAATTTGCAATTGAAGTCGGGAATACCTGAAATTCGTTTCTGTTTGGGTGCTTCCAGCACCCCACCAAGAACCACTAGCTTAATACTAACCTCGACTACCCATCCTGCACGAAACCTGCAGATCGCATATATATACGGCACTAGTTTTCTCTTCTTGCACGACTACCCAATACACACATCATTGCAATGATCTCGCTGGCTGCCATTGCAACGCTGCTGACGGCCGTCGTGGCCGTCCCAGAGCCCAAGAACAAGCCGACTGTCCCGTCGGGCTGTGACGCCAACGTAACGCAGGTCCGTCTCGCGTTCGCCGGCGGATACGACATGAACGTCGCCTGGAGCACGCCCGACGACCGCGGAAGTCCCTATGTCCGCTACGGCAAAAACCCCAACGCCCTCAACCGGGTCGCGTACGGCTTGTCTAGCACCTACAACTCGTCGTGGACATACGCCAACAAGGTCACCCTCACTGACCTCCACCCGGACACCACCTACTACTACCAGCCAGGGTGTGAGCGCGGGTGCACCGGCGAGGTGAGCTCGTTTGTGACGGCGCCCAAGCAAAAGGGCAACGGCAAGTTTGACGAGTTCGCGGTCGCGGTGTTTGGCGACCTTGGCACCATGGGCGAGCTGGGTCTCAGCACCACCGCCGGGGACGGCGCCGAGTCGACGGTCCTGGCGGTCGGCGAGCGCAACACTATCCAGTCGCTGCAGGCCGCCATCGACGAATACAAGTTCGCGTGGCATCTTGGCGACATCGCCTACGCCGACTACTGGCTCAAGGAGGAGGTCCAGGGATACCTGCCGTTTGACCTCGAGGACGGTTATGACATGTACAACGAGATTCTCAATGCGTTTTACGACCAGATCGCCGGCCTGTCGTCTACTAAGCCGTACATGGTGCTTCCGGGCAACCACGACTCCAACTGCGACAATGGCGGCTACAAGAGCTACAACATTGACATCTGCATCGAATCGCAGCGCAACTTTACCGCCTACCGCAACTTCTGGGACATGCCCGGCAAGGCGTCGGGCGGCGTCGACAACATGTGGTACTCGTTTGACTACGGTCCCGTGCACTTTGTGTCGATCAACACCGAGACCGACGCAAAGGCCGGAGTCAAGGCGCCAGACCAGGCCGGCGGCTCCGGCGGCGACCCGGGCCTCGACTCGGGAAACTTTGGCTACCCCAACGAGCAGGTCGACTGGCTGGCGGCAGACCTCGCAAAGGTCGACCGCAACAAGACGCCGTGGATCATCGTGGGTGGCCACCGCCCCTGGTACGTCAACGCCGAGGATCCGGTCATCACCGCCCAGGACTCGTTCGAGGACATCCTGTACCAGTACGGCGCTGACCTCGTCCTCAACGGCCATGTCCACAACTACCAGCGCAACACCGCCGTATACAAGAACACCACCGACCCCAACGGCCTCAACAACCCGCGGGCCCCGTGGTACATTGTCAACGGAATTGCCGGCCACTACGACGGCAAGGACACAATCGACCAGGATACCCCGTCGCCGTACATGGTCTACGGCCAGGACACCACCTACGGCTGGGGCAAGCTCATTTTCCACAACTCGACCCACCTCACCTACCAGTTCATCACCTCGGACAACAACACCGTCCTCGACGAGGCCACCCTCTAGGTTTTTCCGGCACTTGTCTCAGCCAAACTCATTTCAGCTTGTTAATTGCACTCGAATATGGCGGAATCTACTCAATTAAGAATCACGTTAGACGTTGGTGGCTTAGTGCGGCGATGTCGCACAAGACGGATGTCAACCCTGTCAGAAAGCTAAATCGTCTGCTTTTTGGCAGGTGGTGCACGTTTTTCCGGTATTTCTCCGTCACCATGATATCTGAGAGCCGCCGGATCAAGACTCTGCCGACACACTTTGTTGTGCGGGGAGTACGTCAGCCACAGAGAGTGGGAGGGACGTTGGCCGATGTGAGACGCGCCGGTGCATGCAGAGATCGGAGGTATATGGTGACTAAAGCGGAACTTGCAGAAAGCTTGGGGGAGGCAGCCGCAAGCGGCTCCCGGATCAAATTCTACAAAGAACGTAAATATGTGACTATCGAACCGGACTAGAACGTGACTATAGGCATTTTTCTAGGTGCTTCAGATGTACAGCAGCGAGCTTTAAGGGCCCATTGCATGTCTTGGCTTTTGCGTTCGGCGCATCTGGACCAGAAATGGAAATAGGCAAACTTGCACGGCACTGCGGGGGAACTGCATCCGGGGAGCAGCAGGGCAAGTGTGTCGGAGGTAAGACGCAATGCACAAGTTTTGCGGAGCACAGATTCTAACGGTTTGTAAGCCTGTACGACAGCGACGGGGGGGCCTTTTTGGCCCCGCTTTTTGCTGTATCCAGCTGGATTGGTCGATGTTGAAAGCCACCTGCATGACGTCGTCGCGGGGAAATTCGGTAGTAGATGTGGTGCCGATGTAGTAGCGTAGACGTTTGGGAGTTTGTAACCCGTGTACTAGAAATACCAGCTTTCTTTTTTCTTGTCCTTTTTTAACACCTTAGCAAGATTCATAGCTGCTCTATTTCTGTTCATAACCTCAATCCCCAGGTGCGTCAACTCTTCACGAGATCAACCTAAAATCTAGATGGCTTGACTCAATGCATCCCTGTATACCCTTGGTCGCCTTTTTCTTTTTGGTGCTGCGTCTTCGGGCGTCCGACGTCTGCAGCTCCTTCATAACGGTACCCACTTAGGCAGAGTTCGGATGCAAAACGCAAAGCCGGCCGAAGCCGCTGCCGCTCAAGACACCAGCGTCGGAAAAATTTTTGATGAAGCCGCTGTGTGACGTGACCCGCCGTTGGTGATACCACGGGTGCGGCCATTGGTGCCAAAGACTTTCGATCTAAGTGTTTTGTATCACTCTTTAATGAAGGTGGCGGGACGGTGAAACGGCAGTCTCGGTGAAGCCCGGCCAATTTCCAACTGCTTTAGTGGATGCGTTTGACGTATATTTCTCATAATTGGCCATTACAGAGGGTCTCCTGACATGGTTTGAGCGGCGTTTAAAGCCAGTGCACGATCTGAGGCAGAACAGGTCTAGCGCGAACAATCTTGCGAACAAATGTGCGAAAAAATCTTACGATCAGATCTCCAATTGTAGTTTTAATTCGCCTTTCAATTTTTTTTGTCGGTTACTGGCCACAAAATATGAGAGCGGCCCAGCGACGTATAATGACTCGTCCGGGGGGGCCTGAGAACCGCCGGTACTGCGGCGGGGAACGGCGCGGGGCCGGTCAAGGGTTGGGCGTTGAAGATCCCTGTGCGGCGAGGTTCGGCTTACGAGACATTCTCGGCCAAACAAAGAGCCTAGCGCACAAAGCGGGCTCAGTTTAAGTGTCACTTTGTGCTTTCTTTTCTCGTAATGATATCGCGTTGCTTGAGTAATTTGGTCAACGATGCTTCCTTGGTGGCCACCGAACCCGGTGCCCGGGAATGAATTAATCCGAAAGGATGATCCTCCTCTGCAAGATACGGCCTTGGCGCAAACAGCTAAGATTCTGGGTCAAGTTTACGGGAGGGTACTTGCGAGCCGGTTGTATCGTGAGAAAACCACAAAATACTGGCACCAGAAAACATCCTGCTTCTCCCTCCGCTCTCTCCACTTCCCCGCCAATGCGCCTCGACGCACAAGTGCTCTATTTCGGCACCCTCGCCACTTGCACCAGCGTTTCACCGGCCCGCAGGGTGCTGAGCCGCACGGGCGCCGGAAATTGCGGAGTTAAGCTTTTTGTCCGAACAAGCCGCTTCGATGGCGCAAGTTGGAAAAACAAGGGCATGTGTTTAACTACCACTCCAGGTCTCGTAGTGTCTAAAATTGCTATTAGCTTAGTTAGGCGAAAACTGCGTGCTATGGTCGCCTTGACACGTGGTTGCAGACGTATAGCGTGAGGTAAACGCGTCGCGCTTCAAGTTGGGCAAGTGCGGGGTTGCTGCACTGTCTTTCTGTGTTGGTCGAGGCCTGTTCTGCAATCGATTGCGGCGCGTGTATAGATCGGACTTTACCTGCGGCCTTTGCAGTGAAGCTTGCCCAGGCCTTGCACTATAGCGTGTGCCCGTACCTCTCCATGATGTCGATGTCGCTTGCCCAGGAGCTGCTAATTGCGTAGTAGCGGTCATGGACATCGGCTGTACGTACCACTGGGATATGGACCACAACCTGGTTTGTGTCCGCATTGAGGCGTCTCCCAACGCGAGCAGGGTTATCCGCTAAAAGCGGCATGGGAGCGCTAGCACTGCAGATTTCTGTGATATTGTATCTTGCTAGTCCTGTCCTAATGTCGTCCTTGACAACAGCTCGATAACTTTCCGGGCCAGAGGGTATTGTGGTGTGTGTCTTTGGCGTGTCTTTGCTTTGCCCCAGCTTTCGACCAGTCCCGAGTTTAGCACGCATCGAAGCAAAATGCGCTGCAACTTCTCTTCCCCAGGTTTTCGGCCACGTCCAGTGGGCGCCCCTTGAGCTCTGTGCAGAGACCGCGGCGACGTCGTCAACAGGCGTCCTGTTCGTCCCGCCACCCATCGTGCAGAAAAATGCCCCGCCGAGAAGAGACCCCGGACGATGAAGGGCCGTATACTGCATTTTCCAAGCATTGCTTCTGCGTCTGGCAAGCTTAACGCACGTCTGCGTCTCCTCGATACAGATAAACTTTGAAAAATCGAGACCCAGTCCGAGACTGTTCCCGGGCGGTGTGGGTGCAACAATCGCTTCAGTCAGGACACGGCCTAGTGCACACTCAACAACTGCCAGTCTTTGAGACGAATTAAACCCGCCTACGAGCATCTCACTGAGAATCCGCACTCCTGAAACGTTTCCATGTCCTCCGCTGCTGATCTTGCAACGGTCATCCGAGGTAGTCGGCGCACCCTCAGTCCAGTGTCGTAGAAGCTGGCAACCTAGTAACAGGAGTGATATGCGCATTTTCTAATGACCGGGGCACACGCTTAGTAGTTGCTGTTGCACTACGATATACAAAGCGTCGGGCTCAAGAGCTCGCAGCACACAATAATCATGCTGGGATCGACCGGGTGCTGGCCTAGTAATGCTGATCCTGCGAGTCTTAATTTGGATCTGCATGTGAAAAGATCTAAGATGCTGCCGCAAGTACACATCTATTCCTACATCCCACCGGCTACGTCCCTGACTGCTGGGGCGGATTCCCTGCATTCGTCGTATGAGTAATGGAGTACGGCTGTCTCATTTTAGTCCCTGGACTGGACTTGCGTCGTATCGGGCCGCTAGTGGGGTTATTTCGGGCCGTTAGTGAGGCATGTCCGACAGCATTGTGCGGGGTTTGCTTCCCCGCTCGCGTAAGGAGGGATCGCTATCGCTCCTCTTTTTGGCGAAGTGGTAATGCGATCGCATAGGCTCTCTGTATTGTTTAAATCTGTAGTTTAGATTCATTTCGCCTATCAGCAGATCTCGACATGCGCTTGTACATTTCTTTGCAAGGTGCTCTGTACACAGACAGACGGTGAAGTACAGTGGCAAATCTCAGTTTAGAGTATGGAAGCGCCACTAGCTGGTCCTTTTCATCTACTTCTGGTAGTATCCCGTCTTTACGCTTTGTTTTGGACGTTGCGTCGTCTCGCGATATCGCGATAGAAATGATGTGAACTAGTCAAAATATATTCCATATAATCATTTTTCACGTTGCACATCTGTATAAGTTTCTGTCCCTCTCCTTACTGATGACAGAAGTCGTTATGTATCGTCCAGTATAAAAACACAAAAATCTAAACAAAACTCACGTGCCATGCTCTCCCAAATCGTGTGTTCATTGAACAGAGCTGCGATGGTGGATTTGCGCAACAGAAACGAAGAATTCTGAGCTCACAGTGGACGAGCGAGCGGTAGCAGTGGCGATTCTGCGATATAGCGCCAAAGGTCGTGGATTTCGAGGTTTTTTGGCGCGGTTTTGCGTGTTTAATAGCCATTGGTGAGTTGTACGAATGGATCGCTGTGACAGTGTGAACCAGGATAGGGGCTAGTGCTACGGATCTGCTGGGCAATAGGTTAGAAAGAAGCTTTTGTGTGGATTTTTCTTGTTCTAAGTTTTGTGTTTGCGCTCTTTGTTTACTGCCAGAGCTGTTGGTGGCTGGGTCAATGTGGTGATTGTCTTTGATAGCGATTTATGGCCAAGCGGTTGTCTGCTTATTCGGTCTCTTATCTTGCGTGTTAGCAGACTACAGGCTCGTGACCAGACTCCGATGTCTACCGATAAATGACACTGCGGTGACTGCATGCCAGGATCAACTGTTTGGTGTTGGTGTTGCACTCATCCGGGCCAATACTTAGCCTATAGACGCGTCAGATATGATATTCTAAGAGCTACATCAGCTAACTCCAGGGTGATGGCAACATAAGTCATGAGAAATTCGGGATTTGTGCATGTTTCGAGGCCAGGAGCAGCCATGGCTGCGGGCATGCCGCAGGCAGGCGCCGGACCGGGCCAGTACGGAGTTGCACAACAGGCCGGAGGATATCCTCAACAGCGAATGCAGATGCAGAGCGCCCAGGATGCGTACCAGCGGGCGGCCGCTGTGTCTGCAGGCCAGGCGGGTGCTGCTTCAGCTGCTGGGGCCGGCCAACCGTTGAGCGCGGGTATGTATCAGGGATTTATGGGCGCGACGGGCGCTGGAGGGATGCCGGTGGGTCTCGGCAACGGACTTATTAACGGCGGGCAGGTTGGCGCGACACCAGTGCCGATGATGCAGCAGGACTCGGCACAGAATGTGTGGCGGTGGAACCTCGAGGAGCAGATGAGCGTGCTGCAGGAGTTGGTGACGCGGTATCGCTACGTTTCGGTGGACTGTAAGTTCCCTGGCATTGTCGCGCGGCCGATTGGGTCGTTTAAGAGCACGTCCGAGTACCACTACCAGACGCTACGGTCCAACGTTGATATTCTGCAAGTTGTGCAGATCGGGCTGACGCTGTCGGACGAATATGGGAACCACCCGCCGGGCGCGAGCTCGTGGCAGTTCAACTTCAAGTTCAACGTGGACGAGGATATGTGCAGCACAGAGGGCCTCGAGCTGCTGCGGCAGTCGGGTATTGAGTTTCCCAAGCATGAAGTCGAGGGCATCGACCCGTTTGCATTTGCCGAGTTGCTCATTTCATCTGGCTTTGTGCTCGACGACCAGGTGACTTGGATCACGTACCACAGCGGCTATGACCTTGGGTACCTGCTGTCGCTGATGCTCAACAAGGAGGTGCCTGTCGAGGAAAAGGGGTTCATCAAAGTGCTGCGGACGTACTTTCCTAATGTGTACGACGTCAAGTACATGGTCAAGTCGTTCAAGCTCACGACCAAGAGCCAGCTGCACGAGGTGGCAGAGGAGTTCCAGGTGCGACGGGACGGGGCTGCCAACGGCGGTCTCAGCCAGGCTGGCAGCGACTCGCTCACAACCGCCGGCATCTTTTTTGAGCTCCGCCGCATTCTTGGCGAGAGCCACCTTGCCAAGGTCAAGGGGTTCCTTTTTGGTCTCGGGTCCGGTAGCGACGAGCTCGAGAACGGCGGGCCCGAAGCTGCTGCGGCCGCTGCGACGAGCGGGGCCTCACAGAACGCTGCAAACCTGTTCCAGTACGGCAAGATGGGCGCGGGCGTCTAAACCCCCCGTGTACAATAGATACGACAATCATTTAGATGTTGCTTTGTGGTCCGTAGGCCTGTTTGATTTATTTCCGGGGGCGCTGCCACCAGACCCCCGTGGCAACTGCTTCGCAATTGGGCGAGGCATTCTCCAGCTAGTTTTTATCCTCACAATTGTTGAATCGTCGTTTCACTATTGGAGGGGTGGGTCTCCTGGACTTTTTTTCTGGGGGCGCTGCCCCCAGACCCCCGTAGCAACTGCTTCGCAGTTGGGCGCGGCATTTCCAACTAGTTTTTATATAGTATCTAGGCTGCAGAAGGCGAAGCCATTTCTCGCAAGTCTCTAATCACCACCTCGCACAGTTCAACTGCGAAGCAGTTGCTACGGGGGTCTGGGGGCAGCGCCCCCAGAAAAAAAAGTCCCGATACCAACACCACCAATAATGAAACGACGATTCAACAGTTGCGTCGGGAAGAGGTACCACGGAGTCTAAAGAACAACGGCTGCTTGGCAGTCCAGTAGTCATGGCGTATTTTTCAGGCGGGCATGGATGATCCGCAAGAGTGTCGCTCGCATGTAAGCTGATGGCAGATAACAACAGCCATCCGACGTCATCTGGCCAGCTATGACTACGTCTGGTTCCTTGTCGTGCGATTGGCGTAACGTACTCAACTGTCGCCAGCTTATTTGCGTGCGTTACGCGCTTGCATGAGGCGGTACCAAGGGGGTGGAATGTCGCAGTAACGTTGCAATACTAGTACACTGGAAAGCGGGTCTCGACACACTGGACTAGACAATTAGCCGATCCACGTCGTCGTTTTTGTTTGAGGGTGTTATAGAAGTCGTCTAATTGAGAAATTGAATCAGGGGGTGCATTACAACCAAGAATGGATCCTTCAGGGCTGGTCCCTTGCACCTACATGTGACGTAGACAAACGGACACAATCGAGAAATTGATGCAAGTTGTGAAGACCAAAGATACAAGAAAAAAAGTTGCAACGGTTCCTTGTTCGATATGCGCCATTGCCGCGACGCGTTTTTTTTTTTTGTCAATGCAGTGCTCGGGTATAACGGGACATGTGCAAAGTGGCAGCACAGTGAGATTGACGGCTTGGTTTACCATGGTGATAGACAACAGGCGGCATAACGAGTGACGGGCCCCCTAGCAACGGGGGGCTGTTTCAAGGCGGCTGCCGCAGCGTTACTGCGCGAGCCATGCGCAGTTTGGACATGTTGTAGGGCGTGTTGAAAGGGGAGGGCGATTTTTCTGTGTTTTGCAGGTGATAAGAGCCCAGATTGGCTTTAAACCACTCGGAAATGACAAGACTTTAAATTGACCATGTGATATTTATGTCAATGGGCAATTGCCCAAAGTCAGACACCCTGTTACTATCCCCTTGGGATCGCCATCGCATGCGGTAACAAGTGTAAACACGCGGCCCCAGCTGTGTAGGCTGCAATACTTGATGCACTCAGCATCTGGCACCACCAACGTGAGCACACGTGTACGTGCATAGGCGGGGTTTGCACACTGTCTTAGCATGGATTTGCTTGTGATTATGTCTAGTGTGGCACTCGGTGATAGAATGATTTGGAACCTAAAGCTATACTCCTACAGGTACATAGACACCCATCCATACAGCAATCTGCAGAGATAACCGTGTCGCGTAGTGGGCCGTCCCTTGCGATCGATCTGAGGATCTGTGGAGACAATGATGAGGGGCAGTTTCAGCTTTTTTCTTTTTTCTGTGCAAGGTTCTAGCTGGGTTCGGCGGCCCGTGCAAGATTTGAGACTTTTAAAAGTCTAAAATGCTAGGCGATACTCAGAAACTGCATTTCGCTTATGCGGTTCATCCGCGCTACGGCACGAGTCTAGCGGTTCGCTAAGTCTAATTGGCGCCTAGTCTACACTGGTGACCAGCAGCCCGCAGGCAGCCCGCAGGCAGCCCGCAGCTCCAGAGGCAAGCCGTGCACGGATCCTCGGTGGTCACAACCCCCCTGTAGAAGGCGGCGTTGGACAGGCCCCCGGGGGGGGTCGCCACATGTGCAACAGCACGAGGAGAAGTGACGGCCGCATGAGATCGTATCATCGAGGATGATGTGGCGCTTAGCCAGATGCGGCCACCATAACGCCGCGATCGAAATTCCCGCAACATCGGCATCGCAACGGGACTAGACACGCGGGCCAGGGCAGCCGCGCTGCCCTTGAAAAAAACTAAAGAACCTATGCACAGACCCTCGCCCTGCGCACCACCCTGGGACGCGTGCGCGGGTACAAAAACGTTGGCCCGTGCAGGCCCTAGGCCCGCCTCAAGCTAGGAGGTCAACTGTCCGCCAAAGTTGGGAAATTTCACAAGCCCCTCCTGCGCACACGCTCACGCACTCCTGGCCCCGCCGCCCCGCGCCTGATACATACGACCTGCACGGTATATATATATTCCACGTGGACCTCCGGCATGGAGCGACAAAAACACAAAAGTGGTGGCTCCGGTAGAGCCGAGGCTAGTTTGAGGTTGGCAGACGCATCGCTCGCTGCACCTGGTTCGCCAAGACAGACGGCCGCCGCCACAAGTCCAACGAGTCCGCTGAGTCCACGCAGTCCACGAAGCCCAAGCAGTCCCAAGAGCCCCGGCAACAAAAGCTTGGCCAGTCCAGCAAGCCCTCCTCGGAGCCCTCAAAGTCCCACGAGTCTTTCGAGTGCCGCTTCGAGCCCGACCAAAACAACAAAACAAACAGCAAGCAGCACTTCGCATCTCGTTCGGAGCAACTCGAGCGCCGGCGCAGCAGTTAAGCGAAACCGGTCGTTGCGCGAGTCGATTATCGCGCGGTCCCGGTCCCTATACGGAAGTAACAAAAGCCCCGTGTCGCCGTCGCGAGCAGCGCACGGATCCACTCCCAGCATCTCGCAGCCGGTCCTGGTTTCTGGCCCGGCCATGTACAGCGAAGACGGCGGCTTTGCTACGGCAGTGGCCCGCCCGCCGGTGCCGCCGCGAGCGAGCGCCGAGCGCATTTTGCAGCCTGGCTCTTTTATCAGCGCCGGCGAGGCCCGCGGCCTCGGCGTGAGGCCGCCCCTCGGCCCGCCGTCGTCGTCGTCGAGCCATCCGTCAAGTTCACTCTACGACGTGCCGAGCGCTGACGCGTCCCAAACGTCGTTTAGCAGCTCGACTACCCGCCTGCCGCTCGCAAACGTCCCGCCCATGGACGGTGTGTGGCTCGACGAAGACAGCGACGCCAGCGACGACGGCACCACCTCGCCTATCCGCACTGCCCCAGGCAGCGCCCGCCGCAAGTCCAAAACCAAAACGCACCGCCGGGGAACCTCGTCCGGCATGAGCTTTGCGTCCCTGCGGTCGCTCGGGTCCGCCTCGCGTCGCAGCCAGACGTCCCCCGGCGAGCGCCAGGGAAAGACCACGTCCTTCATGGGCCGCCTCCGCGGCAACAGCTCCCCGGCACCGCCGGCTCCGGGCTTCATCACCAAGGAAATGATCTCAGGGCCGTCTAACTTTGTGCACGCTGGCCACATGGATGCCTCGCAGCTGGGCGGTCGTCCCCGGCCGACTCTCAACACCGATCTCGGTCCCGACGGCCGGCCAAACTCCCGTCCGTCGCCCCAGCACCACCAGCACAGCTACAGCCACAGTCATATCCCGCCCAAGTCGCCCCAGCGCGGCGCCGGCCACTTCCAGTCGGCATCCACCGCATCTGTCGCCACCGACTACAAATGGCGCCATGATTCCAACGGCAGTACCTTCTCGACGTCTGCGTCGTCAGCCTCGAACGTCTACAGCCTGCCGTCAACCGTCTCGTCAGAGCAGAGCTCGCCCGTCGTGCCTCCGCGCTCGCCTCAGCGTCGTGGACACCTTCCGGCGCAGCTGCTCGAGGATGTGTTGCCGGCCAAGGGCGTCGCCAAGCAGCCGAGCGCAGAATCCTTTGCCTCTGCGTGGGCAGCAGCCGGCCGCGCAGACGATTCGGGCGCCCCCCACGGCACACTCCAGCAGCCGTGGATGCCGGTAGATATCCCCCCGTCGCCAACAACCGTCTCGTCGACGTCCACGGGCTCGACAATGCGTCCCGTCGACCGCAAGGCCTCGGTCCTGCTGCCGTCGCCGCTATTTGCCGGAAACAACAACGACCGCGACGCAAACATCGCCGTCCTCCAGCCGGCCCTGGCTCACTCGCAGTCGTACCAGCGCCTGCTCGGCACTCTCGGTCCCCGAGTCTCGGCCACCCCTCAGGCACCCCGTCTCGTCCCTCGCGCCGTCGCAGAGGAGTCTGTCCTCCCTCCCGAGTATGCCCACGGACGCGCTCCCGAGTGGATCTAATTTTCTTGTCACGACCCCAGTCACTACGACTTTATGAACATATAACGCGAACACGATGTCATGATGTTGCTTTCGACTACTCTTTGTTTTTTCCTGGGGGCGCTGCCCCCAGATCCCCGTAGCAACTGCTTCGCAGTTGAAAGTAGAAGTGTTAACTTGAATGAGATGCAGGTTTTTTCCGGGACACATGTCGGAAGAGACTGGTAGCCAGAGCTCAACTGCGAAGCAGTTGCTACGGGGGTCTGGGGGCAGCGCCCCCAGGGAAAAAAAAAGAGAAAGAGCACAACACCGCAAACTCCGACACTAGAGCTGCGTTTCATTGTACAAAACGGGTAGCAGCGGTCGACATACATCAGAAGGACTCATTAAGTCCGGATTTGGATACATGCGTCGTATCAGGTTCCTGGCAGGGGCCCTGCGCACTGGTAGGCCCCTTCCCCCAGATTTTGTATTGTTCCAGCCTCGCAGTTGGGCTGGGACTACGGTTTCAGATGCGAAGGAGGCACCTTGTGACTGGCGGGGTACATAGTAGGTCTGATTTTGTACATCCACGGCCAGAACTAACGATAGGTTTTGAAAGTCGTGCCCCTGGTGCCTGACAAGACATGGGGTCGATATCTGTCAGAGATCGGTCCAGCTGACCGCCATCGATGAATCTGCATCGAATCGCTTGCTTTCGGCGCCAAATCGATCCATAGCCAGATCGATCCGATCTCGGTTCCGAATTGAGACTGTCGGTGTGGTGATTGTTCGTGATTTCATTATTGATTATGTATCCTGGCCCAAATTGTGGTTGTAACTGAGTTAGTATGTGTCACGTAATTTTGGACATATGGTTAGCCGGAAACTGACGACAACGAGTACAGTAGTTTTCAATACAATGTCAGATAGACTGACGCAGCTCCAGGTCTGCCTGGATCAGGTACGCTGGATCATTGTCCTTTTTCTGTTGTTTGTGCGAGATTGCTAATAGCAGATTCTGCGCCAGTACTACTTGGCACTCAATTATGTCAATCGGCACCACGATTTCGTGCCTGTGGGGTCAGAGGCCAAAGCTACAGATCCTAGCGTAACTCCCGAGGAACCAGAAAAGTTTCAGCGTACGTATATTCCGACTTTTGCTGTGTGCTGTAGCTTACGATACTAACTATCCAGAATCGCTTGTCGAGCTTTCAAAGGATCTCATGGTCAAGGCCCGACAAATCGAACTGCTCATTGACAGTCTGCCGGGTATTGGCGTCAACGAAAAGGAGCAGATGGCCAAAGTCCGTGAGCTCGAGAATAAGCTACAGGATGTCGAGCGCGAGCGCATCCAAGCGCTCAAGGAAAAGGAGCAGCTCCTGCGGCAATGTGACAATCTCATTCTCGCCGTCACGCGCTCAAAGGTGGATATCGACCGAAATCGCACCTAACAAAAAACAAAAAGAAAAGAAAAGTTTAAACCGGGGCGATCTCCGAGCTGCGGTTCGACTGGCGCTCCGATTGGTGCTCTGGTTTGCTTTGTAGCTTGTGCTCCAGGTTGTCTAGCGCTTTGATTGCATTGACGACAGCTACCATCTTTTCCACCGCCCCTGAGAATTGAGTCTGTGCTGTCCGCAGCTCCGGCGGCACGAGTACCCCGAACATGCGAATGGGATCGTTCGCCTCTTTGTTACGTTGCATGATGAATTTATCTTCCGTTTTTCTGCTGTTAGTGTTATATCTCTTTGAGGCCCAGATGCCCTGCAGCCATATTATGGACACGTAGCACATACTTTATCGTGACGTTTGCCTTGACCCGCTCGTCGTACATTGCTGCTCCTATCCGTGTCCGAGCACTTGTTCTGCTCCGGTTGGCCGCCGCAATGCCAAAGTAGCCCTGTTGTTAGTGTTGTCTTCTGTGGGGCGGGGGCGGGGAATCTCGTGGTACGTGTGTGGATTATCTGGTTATCAGGTGGCAAAAATAAAATGAACAAAAGAGCGTGGTACTAGATTCAACCGCTCCGCGTGGCTGATCTGTGGCATAACCTACTTTAGCCAGGAGATCTGACAGCTCGCTGTACAGTGTCATGTACTCGTCCATAGCATTGAGGTACTCCTCGGTCAATACATCCCGGTAATCACCTGTATCTGCCTTTTTAGCAGCTGGCTTTTCTTGTGGAACGTCTTTGGTCGCCATTGGTGTCTATGTCTCTTTACTCGGGGTCGGTGAACGGGGTCTATAGGTAGGCGATGATTTGTTGTGGTCACTATGCGATACTACTGCGATGAGCCGACCGGGCGTTTTAGACCGACACCGTCCGTTGTGTCAGGTTGTTTCTTCAATTTTTTGTTTATATCTCTGTTGTCTGTTTGTATTTACATTCGGGTTGCATTTCGTTTCATTCCTCCATTGCGAGGACCAGTCCAGGCCATTCCTCGAAAATACTGTATATACACTCCGATTTGCGATCATATTGCAACTGGAATGCCACCTTTCATTAGCGAGCGAACAAAAGGAAATTACAAAAGGCAAAAGGCTAGTCCACTAAAGTGGACGCCACTGACGTACGCCAACGACATTGACGTTGTTCAAGTGCGAACCAATGGCCAACCAGTGCCTTACCGCTTACACGACTCTAATCCGCCATTGGATCACACAGAGCCCCTGGAGCCCGCTAGGGCCCACGTCGTAGAGCACATCGTCCACAACATCACCGGATCCACGGCCCAGTGCTCTTCTGCAAACACGTCGTTTTCGTCCGGCGATACGTCCGGAGCCTCCGTGGCGTCAATGGCCACAGTTACCTCGTTTGGCTCCCTCGCATCGCTCCCACTCCCCCCAAGCCAGAGCCAGGGTCAGCACCAAAACCAGAACCAGAATCAGAGTCAATGGCAGATCCTCACCGAGGACGACACCTCGGCACCCATCTACTGCTCACAGGAGCCACCACCTGCCTTTGACAGCAGCTTCTGGGAAGGGTGAAATTCGCTACGACCAAAACTCTCAAACAGCTTACCGACAAACCAAACACTTGCTACATGCTCAAACGAATACTATTTATATTTTGAAGGCAATTTACATTTCGGCGTCGTCACCGTCGTCGTCTTCATCATCGTCGTCGTCGTTGTCGCCCACTTGGTCCTCGACTGGCATCTCCTTTGACGATTCCTTCTCGTAGACAACGTTGCCGGCACTGTCAACAAGACGATCCTTCTTCTTGACAACCGTGCGAATGTCAACCTTGCCCTCGGCAGCCAGCGACTCAACCAGCTTAGGATCAAGCTCGTTACCGTCCTCATCACGCAGGACGACACGCTTCTCCTTGTTGACAATTTGTTGGCCGGCAAGCTCGGGATCGAACTCAGACACAATATCGCCAGGGCCCGATGGCGACGCAGCAACGGTCGAACCGCTTCCATCCTCCAAAGTCTCCTCGTGCTCACTGTACTCGGACACGTGGTCTTGAAGTTAACGCTCGATCTCTAAACCCGAAAATTGTCATTACCATTTTTGTGTTACTTACCTTCGTTGCGTTCAATGTTAGGCTCGCTCTCGGGCGTGAGCTCAACAAGCGGGTCGTCGACAGGCAGAGCAGAAAACACCTCTTCTTCCTCACCTCCATCGACAGACTGCTCAACAAACACCTAATGTTAGTTATGAATCAATAATCAAAACTTGCAACCAGTTTGTCACGCCGACATAGGGCAGACGCTCGCACCAGGAGCAAAAAGACAACAAAAAAAATTCCAGTAGCAACCGGTTTGCGCTCGCTACTGGGTCAAACAAAAACACTCACCTCTGAAGGCGTAGACTCGACGACAGCGGTGCTCTCGAGCGACGGAGTCACCTTCTCCTCGAGATCGTAGGCCTCGTACGAGTCGTAGAACGAGTTGCAGTCAAAGTCCATCTCAAAGAATTTGGACTTCTCACAGAGTTCCTTGGTCCACGAGCCGGCGTAAATGAGAGGAGCGTAGCGCAGGTACCACGCGATAACAGCGCTGAAGTACGCGACGGTAAGAGCGGCGCTCAGAATCTTGTTGCGGACAAGACGCGCAACAAGGAACTCCCAGAACTGCGCGACAGCAAGGATACCAAAGTACACCGAGCCCAGGTAGTGGTGCAGGAAGAGCTGTCGGGCCATGAGGAACGACGGGAAGTAGTGAAACGCCCAGCCAAGAATGTACGAGCCGATGCCCGAGTCAAAAGCGGCGTAATGCGCATCTCCAGCAAAGTCCTGGTACCCGCGCTGCCAACGAAGCAGCCACACGGCCTTCCATAGGCAGTAGGCGACAATGAGACCCGAGGTGAACCACCAAATGATACCGTTACCGAGCAGGTAGATCTGACGGTGGTCCTTGACCCAGAAGTTGATACCGCGGCGGAGCTGGGGCCAGGCGTCGGGGCGCGAGTCCCAGGTGTGCGAGTCGGTCAGACCGGCGTTGACGCGCCACATGACCTTGTTGAGCTCGATGAACTTCTCGAAAAAGCCCGGGCGGCGGTACGACACCTTCTCAGCGTCAGACGGCAGCAGAGGCGAGTAGTTGTTCTCAATGAAGAAGACCTGGTTCGGAATCGTGCCCCCCTTGATGCACGTCACCTCCTGCTGCTCGAACGCCCACTTGGGCAGCTTGACGTCGTGCGAAAACAGCACGCAGCCGGTGATGGTGTGCACGAGGCGGAAGCGGGTCTCGAGGGTGCGCAGGCGGCGGCGGGCCTCGCCCTTGGGCGTCTTCTGGTCGAGGATCTCCACGCGGAAGTTATCGTTGGCGTCGCCGGGGAAGCCGTCAAAGCCATAAGCCGACACCTCATTCTGGTGGTCCTGCTCCGACACCGGGGGACGGTGATCGTGCGAGTGGAGACGGCGCGAGGTGGTCTTGTGGCGCAGGCGGACAATGTCGCCGTCCTGGACATAGACGGGCGACGAGGTGAAGTCGCCGCGGTCGGCTGCCAGCTCGGTTGCATTCTCAACGACCCACAGGTTGTTGTCGTCCTTGTGCGGGTACAGCGTGACCTGCTGCTGCTTGGATCCAGTCTCGTACATGTGCTCGTGCGAGTGCAGGTAGCCGCCGTTTGTGTTCTGGTGGCGAATGACAATCTCCGAGCCGTACACAACGTCGGCCGGCACATTGGCGACCATGTCTGCGTGCTGGAGCGTGGCCTGGAACTCGGGCGACATGAAACTGGCACCGTCACCATAGTTCACCACGCAAATAAAGTGGAGAGCAAACATAGACATGTAAAACACGATAGGCACGACGATCAGGAAGAACGCACGGGCAGCAAAGTGGCCGGCAAACTGGCGGGGCGTGACGGTGAGGTCGCCAAACAGCCACCACAGCTGGTACACGGTGAGGGAGCCCACCCAGCCAATGGTGAAGAGACCGACCCACTTGGAGCTGACAGTGGCGCCGAGACCGAGACCGGTGAGAAGCAGGTAGCGGTACCAGTCACGGGTGAACGGGACCTCATTCTGGAACTTCTTGACGGCGTAAGCGGTGATGGCAATGAAGAAGACGAGCGGGGCGTCGAGCAGAATGAAACGCGACTGGGTGGTGAGGGCGTTGTCAAACGTCACGAGCAAACTGCCAAAAGCGGCAATGAGCGGACGGCAGCCCGAAGCACGCAGCGTCGAGTAAGAGAGCATAATGGTGAAGACGCCGAGTGTTGCCGGGAGGGTACGCATCGCAATGTATGGCACGCCGGCCGGCACGTACTCGTCACCAATGTTTTTAAACTCAAACTCGCCGTCGTAGCCGCTTAGCCAGCCGACGACTGCGTAGAGCATCTTTGCAAGCGGCGGATGGACGTCCATGAAAAAGCGGCCAATGATGTACTTGCGAGCAAAACCACCAAAATGGACTTCGTCAAACACAACCGAGTCGGGGCGGTCAATGCGATAGAAGCGGACCAGGAGCGCAATGGCAGTCACAATCGGCAGCACAATCTTATCGAGGCCGCCAAGCGAGCGGAGCTTAGCGAGTCCCGCCGGGACGGCCGTCGAGCGAAACGGTCGGACTGCATTGACCGGCAGAGGGCTAGCAGCACCTCCCGCTTTTTCCCTCGGCACGACTGGCGCGGGCTTCTTCGCTGCGGGCATTGCTAGACTTTATTGGCCGGCAATGGAGCAGGTATGAAGAAGAGTACAAAAAGTGGAAAAAAAATGGGCTGGCTCAGGTGGGTACAGAGCCCTTTTTGTTTTGCGACGCAGCTGAGGGAGTGACAAAGAAAGTGTGGGACACGACGCCTTTAGCTGGACGCGTGTCAATTACGCGCCAGGGCGAGGGACCAAGACACAGCCGCATCAGTGTATGAGAAGGGCGGGCGTGTTGAGCCGTCCGATGAGCGGCGGCGCTTGTGAAATAACCCCCAGTCATGGCTTTTGCAATGTTATTGCGTGGCTGATGTGGCGCCACAGTGGTAAAGTTGTGGGGTTACTTTGATGAGGATGCCATTTCCGTGTCGAGGCAACGTTGTTTCATTTCATGATTAGATCACTTCATTTGTGGGGCTATGGGTTCGTCCCTTGTGATCCCTAATATACAAGTGTGACATTTTAACATTACAACCTAAGATTTCAGTGATGGGTATATTTTGACATTGGTGCTCAACACCCATGCCTGCAGGAAATAGAATAGCGGGCCGAGACACCTAATTGATCCTGTGGCTGGTTATGTTTAGGACCTGAAACGATGCATAGCCCGTTGACCAGCCGAAAACCAGCTGAGAGGGCTGCTGACGTTTGTCAATCGACTTTCCAAAAGGAACAATAACATGAGACTAATACATCCATACACCGCCGTTGTGGTCGTTAACGACTTCGATAAGCTCTGTGACATCGTCGTCGTTGGGGTTCCAGCCAAGCTTGTTTGAGATGCGAATGTGGGTAAGATGCGGAACCTTGCCTTCAAGGATAGCGAGGCAGACATCGTCAGCGTGAATCTTGCCGGCCTGGCCGAGCATGCCAGACGAATCGAGCGTAAAGTACTTGAGCGGATGCTGCACGGGCTGACCCATGGCGTCGGTCGGCATGTTGGGCGTAGAAAACAGGTGCCGCGTCAAGTAATCGACCGAGGCCGTGAGCGAAGTCATGTTGGGACATAGCTTGAGGACCGAGTCGAGCGCATTGGGCCGTAGGGCCGGCATGGGAAACACAACCTGCAACGACGCCAGGTTGCGCCCGAGACGACCGCACAGGCTACGCACCGACTCGGAGTTGATAAACGGGCAGTTGTTGATGGCGATCGTCTTGATGGTGTTTGGAAAAGACGTCTCGTTGACAAAAGTGTTGCTAATACCGCCAGCAAGGCCCAGATACTTGACGTTCTCAGGCCAAACGTTGTCGTACTGCTGACAAAAGACCGACGAGCGCGGAAACTCGAGCCGCTCGAGCCGTCTGAACCCACGGATCGCAATAAACAGTTCGCGCAGGTCAACGGTCTCGCTCACGAGGCCAAGATCGAGCGTCTTCAAGTTCCGGCATTTTTGCAGACTGATGAGCGGCGAGTGGCCAAACGACGTTTGCGGGGCAATAAACACCTCCAGGTTCGCGCTACACCGCCGTAGTAGCCGTGCTGTGAAAGAGTTTTTGCCCGACTGGATAATGTTGCGCAGATCGAGCACCCGCACGTATGATCCCAAGTACGAGCTGGATGAGATCGTCTCGACGAACTTAGCGTAATTTCGCACGTTGAGCACAGGCGACTCATATACGTACCTCAGGGCCGCCTGGTGCCATAATCTGTTTACATACAGCAGCTCTGGCGATATAGGCCGCGGGAGATACTTGATGATCTCTTCGACCACCTCGAGGGGCAGCTGCGGTAGGTTCTGTGGCGATCCGCCACCATCTTGGACACCTTGCGTGCTTTCCAACGGATCCTTTTTTTCGTGCCTTACGGCAGTTTGATCGTCAAAACTATCGTCCTCGTCACCAGAAACGTCCGGGTCATCTGGATCAACCTTGTCCTTCACATCCTCCCGATCTTGATCTTGCGGCGGTCCTAGCTCAGCTCTGGCGAGTGCCTCTTCAATGCTGATATTCCCAGGACCGTACCTCCGGTACGGAGGCTTTACCTTGTGCCTCCTGTATTTGCCAACCAACTTGACGGTGGCGGCGGAAAACGCGTGCGGGTGGCCAACCTGGGGCGGTCCTGGGGTTTGTAATAGTACTTGTGATGCAATGATCGAGGAATATATGAAGCATAAATGACATACCATGTACTCTATGCAAAACTGACGTGCAAGGTTTGCTTGCAACAAACGCGAGCGGCCATTTCTATATTGTATACAACAGGCTGCTACAGCTACGGTATAGACAATATTTTTTGTATCATAGAGCCATTGGGACGTTTGGGCGTATTTTCTGGCGACCGTTGGCGATGATGACATACCCCGCACGAGGACCCTGGATACAGCAACCAAGGGCCGCTAAAAATGGCACTTTGATCTAAATCCAATCGTTTGCAGTAATGCAGACACAGAATGTACCAGCTCCTGCTATAGACAAATTCCAAAGCTTAGAAAGTTCTTGTGCACTTGTTATAGGGTCAAACGATGTCGCATGACCATTACCTCGCTCACGCGACACTTGATTCGTGTCCATGCACGACAATTTTCTCACATCACGACCCAAACCAGTAATTAAACGATCAATAGCATCCCTACAATGATTGCGAGTCAACCTCATTTTATTTTATACACAAACGGTGGATGCCTAGGTTGAAGTAGACAACGACCACACATACTACATCGAACATTCATCCGCTGTCGCACAGCGACCGCTCTCTCGTCAAGCCGTTATTGCAGCATCATCGAGCCGTTTATTTGCTGAGGTTAGGCAATGCTCGTCACACTGTAATCAAAAAACGGGGTATTGCACTTACGATCTGGCTCTGACCTTCCGTCTCTTGCGCTTCAGGCGTCTAACTCTCTTCTTTCTCCACTTAGCTCTCATTCTGGGGTTAGCAATTGGTCTTGGCAGCGCATTGGCTAGCGACCAATGATCGCAGTTGGAATCACATACTTGACCTAAATCAACCGAGAACTTGTAGGTAGAGAGGTTTGTATAGGCCATATCGAATGTTTTAATTACAGTGACCCCATTCCAAAATGTACACGACTGCGCAGATGTGTGTCTGGAATCCGTGACTGCGGTTCCCATCGGGGAAGGTGCATTGAATACATAGTAAATGCATAAATGCAAACTCCAACCCTTGGCTTTTAGCCCTGTCGCTTGTGGCCCTCAGCCGTCGACCTGCACAATGGACCCTAACGGCGCATTGTCCTGCAGTCTACGGGGTTTGTGGCATGTGCAATCGATCGTTACTGCATGTGTAAAAATAATTTCCTTGTTTCTAGGCTTTTTTTACTTGTTGCGATTCGTGTAATTTGCCCCTTGCGTTTGTTTCGCGAATTTCGTGCGCGTTCTACCGTAATGAGGGGGGGTTTATAGCGAGTTTTAGATATCCCTTTCTGAGGTACCTCGGCGACGCCATTAATGTGTTCGAAGTATGGGGAAGTAAAACCACAAACAAATCATGCATTCAGCAAACAGTAAAGCCAGTCGTAAATCATTATCATTAGCAACAAGAAGCAAAGTCAGTCGGTGTGAGATGCAAAGAGACGGCGGAGGACGCGAGCCGGAAGGGTCATGAGGAGCCAGGAGAGACGCATGGTGAACTCCGTGAGACGAAGGGGCACCATGAGGCGCGAACTGGAGCGCGGTAGACGCGTACTGGCGGTTGGGATGGGTTTGTGGCCAGAAGAAACGCGTCTGTGCGTAATTGCCCCGGCTGGGTCGGGTCGAGTGCGGCCAACCGGCACTTTCTGTGCATAGAGTGGGGTGTCGCGGGCCTGCGCGTCAACATCCTCCTCTTCGTGGACGGTTTCGAGCCAAGGGGTCTTGCGCGGTCGAGAGACGGGGGGAGTTAGAGCGGGCTTGTTCGGAGGTACTGACTCTGGCTTTGGAGGAGACAACTTTGCGGACAGTGCCTCGCACTTACGCAGACGCTCAGTGACGGTCCGCAACTCAGAACGCAACAGCTGGCGCTCCTCAGCCGCAAATACCGTTGTTTCGTTGATCCGCTGGGCAAGCGCGGCCATGTTAACGCGGGCAATGCGGTTTTCGCGTCGCAGCTGGCGCAATTCGGCTTCAAACGCGGGCGGCGGCAACCGTGTCGACAGAGCGTAGTTGCCGTCTGGCCGCTTGAGTGAGTCCAAGCGGCGGATGTTCTTAACAAGCTCGAGCACCATGTACAGGCCAATATTGAAGTTGGACACTATATGCGTCCCCCGCGCCAGGTGTGCACGCGCCAAGTAGAGAGCAGTCCCGCCAAGGGCCGGCATGGCGAGGTAGAATAAAGATGCGCCAAACGTTGCCCCAGGGAGGAACGCGCGCCTACTTGATCCACCTGTCGAGCTTCCAGAACTACTGGCGTGGCTCGAGTCGCCCGAATCGCTGAGGCCGTCACTTGCTGTGCTCGCATGGCTGCACGACGCAATGGCAGCCCGCGCACGCGCAGAGTCCTCTGCAGACCGCCATAGACTCTCGCTCATAGTGTAAAGAAAGTAGCCCGCCACTGCCAGCACTAGAGAATCGGCTGCAAGAGCAGCAGCAGCCTCGCCGAGCGCGAGAGTGGCCGCTGCTGGCGCCAGCGCCACAACCAGCGGTACAAGCGTCTCCTTGGATGCATCCGGCTCCGGGCTTTCCACTTCAGTCTTGTCAGCTCGGCTGGTCGTCGAAGTAGTGCTTCCACGGCTCTCGGGAAGCTCTCTTGCCATCTTGACGCCGCCGTTCTCCTTTGCTTCTATGGACCGCATTGACCTCACCTTTTCGCTTGTGACATCCATATTTGTGGTGCGCTCTAATATGTGTTTTCGCAGTGCGAGCCCAGGCAGAACCTTTGGTCGACGCCAATGTCCAGCTCGTGCACAGCTTTACACGAGTAAATTGAAAAGCAAACTGTTGTACCAGGGGTGATTGTGTCTAAGCGCCAGGACCCCGCCCAGTGGTCTCGAACCACAATATGATAATGCGCTTGGCCACAAGAATGCAAGCCTCACGCCAGACACAAAATAAGCGCCTGCAGGGACTTTGCCATTCCCTTGGTCCCTGAACCACGTATTTTTGTCTTGTTTACTCTGTATTTTCGCGTTTTTCCACCCAGGGCCCACAAACCACGTGGATTCCATCCGCCCAGCCGCTACTGCGGGAGTCTGCTGACAATGTCCCCAGGAACTGAAAGCCACAGACCCCATCATCCTTTCTGGGCCCGCGTTGCGCCGAGTACCCCGTAGCAACTGCTTCGCAGTTGACCTAAAAGATATCCTGCCAAACCAAAACAGTGCTAGACGTCAAAATGACGATCGTGGGCAGATCGACGTACCCCTGCAGGACAAGGCGCTGTTATTGCATGTAAACTCTATGTCAAGTGCAGACGCGCGTGCCGATGAATGCACTGGCACGCTTCTGCGATCCAGCCAAAGCCCCCCCATCTCTGGGACCAATTGGCAAGGAAACAAACTCACGAACGCCGCCAAGGGAGCGTTCGTCGCTTGTACGGATAGTAGATACCACCGACGCCGTACGCTGTGTTCCATTGATCCAGGAAACAGATCATCGCCGTGGTGATGACAATCTCGCGGTTAACCTTGCGCTCATCGATCAGCAAAGTGAATCCCTTAGAACCGTTGAGAACGGCTCGGGCAACCTGCTCGCGAACCTCAGATTCGCGCTGGCCGGCATTGCGGACGCGCTCCATAGTTTTACCCCGCGCAGACCACTGGTATGTCGCGCCATCGCGCAGCTGGAAAGTCCGGTAGCTGTCGAGGGCGTCTGTGGTGTGGCCTACCGCGTGCCAGCCGAGCTCAAAGTGGTCATTGGTAGCGGTGTTGCGGATCATGAGCACATTGCTGTGGATGCCCGCTCGCAGAGCTGCCGTTGGCTCGGCGATCCCGGCAGTGTACAGTTTGTAGGCGCCCTTGACAGCTCGCGACCGCACCATGTGGTACAGTCTGCGGTCGTACGTTGGAGCATACGGGTCAGCGTTGTCAAAAACGCTCCACACCTTGGACCCGGTTCCAAACTCCTTGGCGACGGTGTACGAACGTGTCTTGTCTTCCTCGAGCTCGATCGTCTTGGGCACGTACGCCGACGAAGCCCGGTGTGGGTACTCCATCATGGCACGGAGAACGACGAGTGGTCTGTAAATGGGGCTGAGGATGAGTTCAATGGGCATTGTGGCAGCGGTGTGTAAGAGTGTTAGTCTAGATAAGCGCCGATTTATATATCGGAGGTGGTCCGAGCGTTGAGTCAATGCTAGTATGAGCCGAATGAAAATAATTCACAAATTCTGTATAAACTGATACTGAAATCTTTATCTGACGGGCCAATTATTCAATGGAGCAATTGGTACGCGTTTACGACGGTGTTTAGATGTTGCTCAAGACAGAAGTCGTCTTTGGTTTTTGCATTTTTTATTACTTTTATGTGTATTTTTGTGTTTTGTTCACATTTTTGCAGAAATATCACATGTGTCTCTTGTAGAAAACACCCAAATTACGCACATAAAATAGCCCTTTTAGCTTAGGGGTAGAGCGTTGCACTTGTACTCTGTACGCTATGCAAAGGTCAGCGGTTCAATTCCGCTAGGGGGCAATTTTTTTTCGTTTCTTAGTTCTTCAATTTGTGGTTCATTGCATCCTATATTGCTACATTATCACATAATGCCGACTCTATTTTTTTCCCTGGTTTACTGGGGGTTCACCCCCAGACCCCCGTGGCAACTGCTTCGCAGTTGAGATCGTGTGCATGATGATGTTCTTGCTGGGGATTTCGCCCTCAGGCCGCTTGACTAGTCGATCTCGGAGCTTTTTCCTGGACTTTTCTACAGTATCCCACAATATCATTATTGCGCGTCGTACCAACACGTCTTTGCTTATTCGACAATTCCCCCCAATCCAACTGCGAAGCAGTTGCTACGGGGGTCTGGGGGTGGAACCCCCAGGAAAAAAAAAAAAAAAAAAAGTACGGAGCCTAGCTTCGTGCAGTGTATTAATGCTATAGGACAGGGGCGTTGCCATATTTCTTGGCGTACATGCCAAGGGCCTTCATGGTGAAGTAGTACTTGTAGTTGGGGTACTCGATGGCGCATGAGTGGTTAAAGACACCCTCGACGCGGTTGAATGGCCAGGAACCATCATTTTTCTGCTTGCGCATGAGGAATATAATGGCTCGCTTGATGACGTCTTGGTCCGGGTAGTCTGCAAGGAGGAGCATGATAGCGGCCCACGCGGTCTGCACCGTTTGAGACTCAGGTCCCCGGACATACGTGAAGATTTCACACGATCTGAAGTCCTCGGACCAGCCGCCATCGGGCTCCTGGCGCGCCACGATGTAGTCGCAGCCTCGGCGGACTGTCTCGGAGTTGGCGTACGAGTAGCCCTGTGTCTCGAGCGCCTCGACGGCGAACATGCCGGCGTAGATGTGGCACACGCCCCACGAGCCGTACCACGAGCCGTCGGACTTCTGGGCGTCAATGATGTACTGAATGGCAGTCGCAATGACTTCGTCGATCTCCTCGGCGCGATAGTCAAAGTACTTGCGGAAGAACGATAGGCCAAGTACAGACGAGTCCGTGCACTCGACGTACGGGTACTCGATCATGATGTTGCCGAACACCTCGGCCGGATTGAGGCTCTCGAGCAGCTCGGGGCCCTTGATCTGCTCGTACGTGGCAAACGAGCCGTAGTGGAAGGTGCCGGTGTTTTGAAGCCCAATGAGAATGTCTGCGGCGTCGTACAGGCGGTCTACGGGCATTTCGTCCTTGAGATACTCGAGGCCCGGCACGTTCTGGACCATGAGGATTGCCTTGATTGCCTCGGCGGTGCAGTCCGACACGGTGAACCCCTGGATTTTCGTGGAGAACGGCCACGCGCCGTTGCGGTGGTCGCGGAAGCTACCGGGTTCGCAGTCCTCGGTGAACTGCGACCTCAGCAGGAACCGGTACCCGCGGGCGAGCGTCTCGTGGAACTCCTTGTGCTCGGCGAGGCCTGCCACCACTGCGTACTGTAGCATAAACGCCACATCCCACACCTGCACGCCGTTTGTGCCGTTCATAAATAGGCCCTCGGGCGTCATGGACATGAAGTCAGGCCACCGATACAGGAACCGCTGGAACTCTGGCGAGTCGCGGCCCTTTTCGAGGAACACGACAATCGAATTGAGCGCGTTGGACACGGGCGCGATTGCGAGCCAGTCGGTGTTTTTCAGGTCCTTCATAATGAGCTCAAAGCAGTAGTCGCTAGCTCTTTTGAGTAGCCATTTCGGCCGCACGTACTTTTCGTACGCCACCATACCCACGTTGAGGGCGTCGAGCAGCTTTGAGTGCGGGTAGTACAGGTCGACGCCGCACACGGTGTTGCGGTGCTTGCTAAAGTCGATGGACGCATAGTCCTGGACGTAGAGCTCTTCGCGGAGCTCCCGCAGAAGAGGCGTTAGCTCCATCTGGACGCGATTGGCGCTCAGATAGCCCAGGGGCAAGTAGATTGCGCGCGTGTGCACCCACCAGCGCCCTGGATGCAGCGGCAGCGCGTACGGCAGCATCCACATCTCCGGCGGCGCCGGGTTCACGCCCTCCCAGTCGTACAGGTTGAGAAGCGCCAGGTATGCCTTGCCCCAGTGGGGGTTTCCAATAGCGCCTCCAAGCGAGTGAAGGGCCTTGCGCGCCTTGACCACCGCCGGGTGGTTCCTATCCATGCCAAGGAGACGCAGGCACACGTAGTTGATGGTCGTGCCGTACGCGGTCGTCTTGTCGTACGTATGGAGCCCCCAGCCGCCGTCGACGGGGTGCGCGCGGTTCACGATGAAGCGGCACAGTTCAATTTTCTCCTCCTCGGAGTACGGGATGCCGCAAAAGTACTTGGCGACAACGTAGCCAACGACCATGAACGACGGCCCGCCGTACTGGCACGGAATGGTCCCGCACGGGTCCTGGATGGCCTGCAAAAACTCAAAGGCATTGTAAGCAGCATCCCGTGGCCGTGTTGGTCGTTTCTTGTGTTTAGGAGCATTGAACTCGGGCTGTTCGAGCTGGTGCAGCATGTAGCCTGTCGGAGGGTGTCTGGCCAGTTCGTCGTCGTCGCGAAAGTACTGCCAGTTCTGCTTGCCGTACTCGTCTGTGAGCAGACGCCATCGCGACAGGTCTGTCTTTGGCATTCCATAGCGGTCCGACGGGAACCGTGGGTCCATTTCGGTGCTCTCCACAGTCATGATCGGTCGCGCGTGTGGAGGTCCCGTCGTGTTTCAGATAAATATCACGCGACAAAAGCCGTGCAAAATACAAAACTCAACGGCAACTATTACGGCGCGAGCCTGCAAGATTTTGAAAATGCAAGCAAACTGTCCACCGCAAGCGACAAACAAGCGTCTACGGTTTTTGATGGCCTGACTACCTAGGGCCCCCCATCTACATCTAGTTACCTCGGTAACCAGTATTTCACCAAAGCAATATATTACATGCATTAAATCGTAAGATCATCAAGAAGTGCGGTCATCGGCTAAAACTTTCCTTGAACCAAGTATCGCGTCCAATATTTACCACGGCTTGGCCTCTGTTGTTAGTGGGTGTTCACTCGGTTTTATCAGTTGGGCGGTGAATGCTCCCGATTCTTTCTCCTGGGGGCTCTGCCCCCAGACCCCCGTAGCAACTGCTTCGCAGTTGACGTTGGCGGGTGTAAGGGTCGATTCCAGAAGCGAGTGCTGCCGGAGCCTGTTTTGCAGGCAATGGGTATGGCCACAGTGTTATTTAGTCCAACCAGCGGTCCATTCAAGCCCGTACATTTCGGATGTGCAGACAGCCAGTGTCTATCTGCACAAACACTGACCGTGCCATGGCCGTATAGCTCCACGCGTAGATTCAAATCACTGAAATCGCAGACATAACACTGTCAAGTCACCAAATGCAGTAGTCTCTCCGCTAATCCCTAGAACCACATTCCGAGTCATCAGCATGTTCACACGGTTCCAAATAAAACCATTATTCACACTTCCGCCATCCACATCATCGTCGCAGTCAATACATACCCTGCTGAGTGGGAAGAAGGTTAAAGCGCTTCTTGAGAGTAATGCGCTGACGCGAGTACTTGTCGTCAGGCGAGAAGCGGGCCGGGTGGGCCGACTTGGTGATCTCGCCGGACTCGGTCAGCTTCTTAAGAGTGTAGATGCGCTTGCCATCGGCGCCAACAGTGTACATGAGATGCATTTTGGGCGGTAGTTCTTTCGTCGTTTGAGCTGTGGAAATTTCCTTGAGACCGAAATTTTCCTTTCATCTTTCAGGGTGAGGGTCGGTAATTTTACCAGCGAAACTAGATATGCATCGATACGGTATCTATAATAATTTGGACTCGGCGCGTCGTGAACCTGCTTTCTCTTTTTTTTTTTTTTTTCCTGGGGGTTCCACCCCCAGACCCCCGTAGCAACTGCTTCGCAGTTGGATTTGCGATTCAGGCGTTGTTCAACCGCTGGGCGGTTGCTACGGGGGTCTGGGGGGGCAGCGCCCCAAGGAATAACACGACCCCCAAGGATCCCCATGCTACCACGGCTCTGCAGTTGTGCCGTGATTGAACCGTTATTCAACCGCGAAGCGGTTGCTACGGGGGTCTGGGGGCAGCGCCCCCAGGAAAAAAAGTGAGGATCCATCAACAGTAAATTCATGCTCAACGTAATAATATAGGGGCGGGGGTCGTGAAAGTCGTGGCTATAGGATAAAAACGGCGGAGTGGTCGTCAGTTTTGGATCGTGTGGACAGGACAGTTGCCGGCACCCTTGCGGGCAAACCAACCGAGAATGCACTGCTCGTGGTAGACACACAGACACTCGAGACGGCCGACCTTGTCGCCCGGGATTAGGTCTTCAAAGCAGATAGGGCACTCGGGATCAACGCTCTCCTTCTCCGACAGCTTGTATACGAGCATGCGATTTGACTGCCGGCGCTGGCGCGTCCCCGAGAACTCCGCCTGCTTCAGACAGCGGTCGACGTGGTTCTCTACCGGCTCGTCGTCAAGGGCGTCAAAGTGCAGGCCGCATACGGGACAGTGCATCTCGTCGTCGTCGGTTAACGCAAGGTTCTGGATCATGGTCTCGTCAAAGCCCTTGTTCCTATCGTCTTCGTGCCGGCCCTGTCTAGTGCCGTCAGGGCTGCTGCCGGAGCCGCTTCCAGACGACGACCCCGACCGTGAGCCTTCTTCGGGACGCAGCGGCCGGTTCGAGCCCCGCAGCGCGCTTCTAATCATTGTCAGTTCCTCCATGCACTCGTCACACGTCCGGTGCGGAACGTGCGGGCTCTCCAGGTATATCTGTGTCGGTGGCGACACAACGTACGTCGAAGCGAGGTACGTCGAGCGCGACTCACTGCAGTTGCCGCAGACTACTCGGCCGCATTTTCTGTTGTAAGCATTTAGCATAGAGCGCACGGGCCCTTGGCTTTTCTTTTCTGGGGGAATTCCATCCCAGGCCACCGTAGCAACCGCTTCGCGGTTGAGTGCCTCTCCTGCCGCAGTCCAACTACGAGGCAGTTGCTTCGGAAAGCCCAGGGTGAACGCCTTTCTGATACATTCGAATCTGCGAGGCAGTTGCTACGGGTTCTGGGGGTGGAACAACCCCAGGAAAGGAGCGAGCCGGTCCCGGTGACCCCATGACACACGCCGGAATCATGGGACAAGAACCACAGCTCGATAACGAGTCCAGTTTCCGTTTCAGTTCAAACTCAGAGTGAAAGCGGTGTTATCCGGTCACACGAGCTGTTCATCAAATGGCTTACCTGCAGTGGTGGCGACGGAAAAATAGCGTAAACTTCTTGTGGCACAGAAAACACTCTGTGGCCAGATCGTCTGCTTGCCAAGACGGCACGCCTCCCGGCACTGGCCGTCGTACGCTCATTGTGCAGGTCTATGTGGCGAGCAGTGCAGATGACAAAGGCCGCCGATGATGGCGATAAGGCCCCTATCAGTCTAGAATGCGGGGTGTGTGACCATAGTGAATCTTATGCAACTATGTGTATTAATGTGTTATATCGACCTCACGAACTTTGTTTAGACCTCTTTCTGGCTCTTTCTGGGGGGTGCCACCTCCGTACCCTCGTAGCAATTGCTTCGCAGTCGGAAAATGGCCAGTTATGACACAGTTACTGTGCTGGGCCTAAACATAACGTCTCCATGAGGACCGATCATGATTCGCAGCCCGGGGCGTCATTAACTTGTGTGTCGTGCCCTGGGGGTTCCACCCCCAGACCCCCGTAGCAACTGCTTCGCAGTTGGAACGTGGCCAGAGGTGTTCAACCGCGAAGCGGTTGCTACGGGGGTCTGGGGGCAGCGCCCCCAGGAGAAAAGAAAAAGTTGAAGTTTTAACATCATGACATTAGTTTGTATGCTCATAATCTTGTCGGGACACAATTGGTCCGCTCCCAACTGCGAAGCAGTTGCTACGGGGGTCCGGGGGCAGCGCCCCTGGGGAATAAAATGCCGCGAGATCACTCGTCGTCGGAGTCGTTGTCGTCGTCGGATTCGCCCATGGAGAGATCGGCCTCGGAGCCAAAGGGCGAGTCGACGCCGCCGTCGGAGTAGTCGTCGTTGCTCATCATGTCGCCGTCGTGAGGCTCGGCATCAGAACCTTCGGGGTCGGCGTCGTCGTCGCCGCCGCCCTGGAGCTTCTTGGCCTTTTCGAGACCGCGCTTTGTGCGCGAGCCCTTGGCGGCGGCCTCTTCCTTCTTGCGGCGAACGTTCTCAAGCTGTTCCTGGCGACGCTTTTCCTTGGCGGCCTTGCGCTCCTTGTGGCGCTGCTCGAGAGCGGCCGCCTCCTTCTTGCTCTTGTGGATGTACGAGTGGTAGAGCACCTTGCCCTCTGCGAGGCCCTCTTCGATTTTGCGGAGCTCGAGCTCGAGACGCGGGCCGATCTCAACGAGCTTGACGGCGCGCTTCTGCGACTGGTCCGCCTGCGTCCGGCTCTTGGCGTTGACAACATTGCGTGTCACCTGCACCGTCGAGTCCTCCTCGACCTCGGACTCGGACGTGTACCCGCCAGCGCTCGGGTCCAAGAGGTAGTCGGCGATGTCCGAGGCGCCGGCCATGTTGGGCAGGCGCTTGCGGAGGTTCGACTTGACCGACGACAGCTTCTTGATGGGCTTGGACGTGTCGACGACCTTGGTCTCGATGGCATAGTGTCGAATCTCAATGCGGCCCGAGTCCGGCAGCCGGTTGAGCATCAGCACCCGGCGGATCGACGACACCCGCGTCGACTGTGCGTTGATGGGCGGAAACATGTTCTGGAACATTGACGTGAGCAGCGCGTCCTTGTCGGACGTCTTGCTGGCGCTGAACCCGTTCATGACCAGCAGCGGCGGGTTAATGTAATCGGACTTGGGCGACTTGTAGTTGCGCACAGTGCGGCGGACATCCTTGCACAGCGAGTACGAGTTGACCTTGAAGTGGAGCGTCGGCCCACGCGGCGTCCGCGCGACCCGCAGAAACGTGTTGTTGTTCTCCGACTGCGAAAACAGAAACATGTGCGACACGCCGAGCGGGCCCGCCATGACAACAAAGTCCTTGAGACGGTTGGCCTTGCGCTCGCGCAGTCTGCTGGCGGTGTGTGGCTGCATAATCATTCGAAAGTCGCGGACAAGCTGTGTCAGCGAATGCGTGGCTTCCTTTTTTGCGTCTCCGACCTTGATCACCATCGACCGCGGGATCTTGCTGGCCTCCTCCTCGGAGGGGACGACATGTGTTCTCTTTTTGTGCTGTTGTTAGTTCGGTGTCTTTTGTTTTCCTTCTGGGGGCGCTGCCCCCAGACCCCCGTAGCAACTGCTTCGCAGTTGAAGTTGGGCTTTTGAACTCTACCGGCACCACAATCAACTGCGAAGCAGTTGCTACGGGGGTCTGGGGGCAGCGCCCCCAGGACAAGAAAAAGCACTGCGTTTAACATACTCTGCGCTGGCCCATTTTTTATGTGTGTATCAGCGTGAAAGGCGCAAGGCAGGTTCGTGAAATTTCAGTGCTGGATCTCAAATATTGTGGTGATAAAAAATCCGCCCTAGCCCTCTGTACGGCTGAAATTTTTTTCAGCCCCCCGGCGCTTAGCAATGGTGACCATTACAGACGTTTGGTGGAACTACAATACTCGAATCGAAAAGTTGGTTGCGCGGTTCTGCGAAATACCGGGGTTTCTAGGAATGGTCAAAGACGTCAAGGGCGTCAAGAGCGCCAAGGTCAAGAAGACCAAAAAGACCAAGGCCGAGGATTACGAGCTCTCGGATAAGGCGATATTTAAAAAGTTCAAAAAGGCCGCCGACGGAGAAAAGAAGAAGCGGGCCAAGGATGAAGCGAACGAGTCGAATGAGTCGGATGAAAAGATCACAAAGGCGGTGAGTGAGCCGGTAGACGATCCGGTTGCGGGGCCAGTTCCTACTAAAGACGACTCCGCCAACGAGTCGGACTCGGACCTGCCAGCTGCGCAGGTCAATGCTATTGAGCCCGAGGACAAGAAAACTTTCAAGGAACTGGGCATTATCGACATTCTGCTCGAGGCATGCGAGTCTATGGGATTCAAGAAGCCGACTCCTATCCAGGTGCGCGCGATCCCCCACGCGCTCGAGGGCCGTGACGTGCTGGGTTTTGCCGCGACCGGTTCCGGCAAGACGGCGGCTTTTGCGATCCCTGTGCTGCAGGCTCTGTACGAGAACCCGCAGCCGCTGTTCTGCTGTGTTATGGTCCCGACGCGCGAGCTGGCGCACCAGATCTCGCAGCAGTTCCAGGCACTCGGCGCGCCCATGGGCGTCCGCACCAGCGTGATTATTGGCGGTGAGGACATGATGCAGCAGGCCCTCTCGCTGTCGCGAAAACCACACGTTATTGTGGCCACGCCGGGCCGTCTGCTCGACCACCTGGAAAAGACAAAGGGGTTCTCGCTCCGGAAGCTGCGGTACCTCGTGCTGGACGAGGCTGACCGTCTCCTGGACATGGACTTTAAGGAGCCCATCAACAAGATCCTCAACATCATCCCCAAGGAGCGCCACACGTACCTGTTCTCTGCGACGCCGTCCAAGGACGTCGAGCAGCTGCAGCGCGCGTCGCTGTCGAACCCGGTGCGCGTGTCGGTGGCCAACCGCATCACCACTGTCGACACGCTCCTCGAGTACTACGTGTTTGTGCCGTTCAAGAACAAGGACGCTACGCTCGTGCATCTTCTCAACGAGTTCGCCGGCAAATCGATCATTGTGTTTGTCAACACCAAGGACGAGGGTACACGTATCCCCATGATGCTCGACGTGCTCAACTTCCCGTCGATTCCCATCAACGGCAATATGCGCCAGGACGCGCGTCTGGGTGCTCTCAACAAGTTCCGTGCTGGCGCCAAGACGATTCTTGTGGCAACCAATGTCGCTGCCCGGGGTCTCGACATTCCCCAGGTCGACGTCGTCATCAATTACTCTGTCCCTGACACTCCGGCCGAGTACGTCCACCGCGTCGGCCGTACCGCCCGTGCCGGCCGTTCCGGCAAGGCCATTACGTTTGTGTCGCAGTACGACCTGCCGCGCTACCAGCACATTGAGAAAGAAGTCCACGGCACTAAGCAGCTGCCGGCCTACGACGTTGACGTCAACGCCGTCGGTCTCATCATGGCGACCATTGACGAGGCTCAACGGCAGTCCAAGATCAAGATGTCCCAGATCCACCAAAAGCAAAAGGATCGGATGCGCAAGCGCAAGCGCGGTGACGACAGGGACGTTGGCAACGAGTAATGTGGGATTTTCTGGTGCATTCGCGGTCTCGCCGTGTGTATAGTGTAATATAGCATTGTAGCATGTGTTTCTCTTTTCCTGGGGGCGCTGCCCCCAGACCCCCGTAGCAACCGCTTCGCGGTTGATCTACGTTCCATGGCCTCCCTTTTCAACTGCGAAGCAGTTGAGACGGGGGTCTGGGGGCACCGTCCCCAGGAAAAGACAAAAACAAAAAAAAAAAAGGCGAATGAAGTTCTGTTGGAATCTCGTCAAGAGAAGGCATTGGATCGATGTTGGTTTCAGTGTTGATGTTCGGTGTATAGTGTCTGATTGATGTCTGTATAGCTTGGCAGGGAATTCGACAATTGAGGTGTGGAGAATGTCGAAAGAACTCAAGGTAAACCCCACGAATCCACTAGAGATCCTGCGGAATGACAGCGACGAAGAAGTTACAGAGGCGGATCGCGCCTTTCAGGAAGACGCGACAGGGAATAACCGTCGAAAGCGCCGAGAGGTCACGTTCGACACTGGAGACTCGTCGGACGACGAAGACAAACCAAAGAAAGGACAAGACGAAGATGAAGACGATGACATGTTCGGAGACGATGACAAGGAGGAGGAAGAACAGGACCAGGATGCCAAACAGCCGGCTAAAAGGCTGGACATGAGGAAGTTTGAAACAGAGGGCGAGATCGATGTCTACGATGTCAAAGAACAGGAGCCCGACGAAGAAGACGAGGCCGTCAACATCGACTACTACAACAACCCAGAGGAGGAGCATGCAGGGTCCCGGAAAAAAGCCGAACCTAAGATGGAAGCGTTTCACCTGCGCGACGACCTCGAGGAGGGAGACTTTGACGAGGAGGGCAACTTTATTCGCCACGCAGAGGACGACATGGCCCATCAAGACGCGTGGCTCGACGGGATCAACGCCAAGAGCATCAAGAAGGCCCGCGAGGCGCACGAGAGCCGGCAAGCATACGAAAATGAACAAGAAGGCTATGCACCCCGTGCGGACGTCCTACTGTCGCTAGTACCGCTCCTACAACCGGCGGAATCGCCCATGGAGGCACTCCAGCGACTAGCACCCAAAAAGAACGCCCGCAAGCGTCATCATGCCAAGACAGAAACCGCGGAACCGAGCGAAGACGAAGTCCGGCGCAAAAAGGACGTCGAGGCCATCACTGGCGCGTGCGAGAAGCTACTCGATGGTGGCATGGCCAACGTATATGAGCTCTCGCGGGAGGAGCTATCCCGAGCGTACCAGCGCGAAACAGGAGAAGCTGTACCCGATCTCAAGCGCAAGCGCGACAGTGCGTCCTCCACGCCAGTCGAGTGGGAGTTCAAATGGGACGGTACCGACGAGATCCACGGACCATATCCGACCTCCCACATGGTCGAGTGGGACCGTGCCGGCTACTTTGACGACCGTGCACGCATCCGCCAAGTCGGCGAGTCGGACTTTGTCCGCCACTCGGAAATATCGTTTGGTCGCTACCTTGATTAAACGCCTCTCCTCTCATTCTCAACTGCGAAGCAGTTGCTACGGGGGTCTGGGGGCAGCGCCCCCAGGAAACAACAATAAAAAAGGGCTGCGAGCGGGTGGGCTGCATCAAACACACGTACACTTTCACCTAGGCGCAAGGAATGGCTAGAGAAGGACGACAAGACCGGCGACGACTGCGAGCGGAGACAGAGCGGTGATTTGGTGTGCACCGGCCGTGGATGTCCGAGTGGCACTAACACTGGTTGACACTGGGGCAAGCCCGCCCGTCTCAACCGGGTCAAGAGGAGCTCGGGTGCCTGTACTCGTAGCTGTGCCAGTGGCAAAGATGGTCTCGTAGGCATAGGAAAAGCCTGAGCTTATGGCCGTCGAGCTGTAGTTGGCCGCCTCGGACGCAGACGGGATCCCATCCGACATAGCTTCGACGCTCACAGGGCCGGTGGCATTACCAGTCCTGGCCCGAGCGAGCGCGATCTCGTTAGCCTCAAGGTCAAACACCACATATGCTGCCCGCATGAACGGGTCGCCCAGGACGACACTGTAGTCCCAGTTGGGCAAGATTGCGAGCTGGCAGTACTGGACGCCGTCCTCGACGACAGGCTCGCCCGAGGAGTCGGTGAGCTCGACCAGCAACTCCGAGATGGGCACGTCGATCTCGACGCCACAAAAGTTGAACGTAAACGAGCCAGCAGAGCCCATGTCGCAGTCGATGTACCAGCTGTAAGACGACTTGCTAAAATCGTAGGCGTTGAGTGACCACGCGATCGAGCGAGCGACCTGGTACGGCAGCGATATGAACGACGTGCCGGTGTCGATGAGGGCCGGCATGGTCGCGCCGAACATGATGGGAGTTGTGCCGCCGCTGGCGTTCTTGCCAGTAATAGAGTTGAGCACGACGTTGAGCTCGAGTGGCCCGCCAAAGTCATAGCCCTCGTAGTAGAGGGAGTCGACTATCGGCAGACGCGCGATGCCGCCTTCGTACTTGGAGTGGTCGACGCCGCCAAACAGCACGGACCCCAGTTGGTCACCCTCGTTGAGCCACACAGAATACGCCACGCGATCAATGGCACCTTTGCTCCTTCATTTGGACCGGCAAATTGGCGTACGAGCCCGGCGGCGGCCACTGATCGTCGCCGTCGGACTCGGTGCTCAGCGACGAAGAGGCCTCGTTGGCGACAAACCCAATGCCCAGGACGCAGCCAGACGAGTCCGACTCATTGGCAAGAGCCAGGTTCGCGTTCTCAATTGTAATGCCGCCCAATAGCACGGTATCCTGGCCGTACCTGCCGTCCGCGCTCGTGCCGTCGGCGTACGAGATGTAAAAGTCCTCGCTCGAGTCGTTGAACGACCACGTCGACGAGTCGTTGTATCGAAACGTGATGCCGGTGCAGTTGATGTAGTCAAACACGCTGATCTGGGCGGATGTGTTGCCGCACCGCGGGTTCTCGGGCGCCATGACCCACAGGTCCGACGACCCCGTATCGAGAATCACGTCAACCTTTTGGGAAGGCGTCCCGATCTCGAGCTCCACTTCATATATGAGCCTGGCGTCGTTGTGCAACACCGCCTCGACTGTGCCCCCGTCGCGCCGCTGGATCGTCCCTCTCCGGCCTTTGGTCTTGGTGTCTCTTTTGACTACAAAGTCCATGGCCACGACGGCCGGCTCGTCATTGTCTCTGCGCGGCGAAGACACAATGTCTCTCTGGACGATCGGGAGACCAGCCGGTTCAAGGCCATCTCTCTTGACCGCCGGCCCATTGGTGATCTCGGGAACTCGCCTGCATTCGGCGGTTGCAGCGAGCAAGCCCACAAAAGCCAACAGGCCTTTCATTTGTTGTCCTGTGACCTGCTACATATCCGCGATCCGGCTCCGACATTTTCTATATGAATTTATTATGCGGCCTCGCGTACGCCAAGCCAAGCCAAGCCAGCCCTTTGTACTCCTCGTGCCTTCGAGTCACCGCGCGATTCGCCCGTCTAGGCAGGACAACAATTTCTGTAAAAATTTATGATCGAGACACCGCCAGACGAACCGAAAATGCCGTCAAGTGATTCTACGACCGAAATGCAGAATGCAGACTGACGATCAGTCCACGAATCTGTGAATCGCCAGATCTCTAGTAGAAGACCCTGAGATTCAGAATCCTGAATATGGAGCCATTATCTTTACTTTTTGGCCCCTATTCATAAATTTCAGAGGAAACTGGCTCGCAGCTGAATCATATACCTTATGGATCAATATATAATTGCCAAGCAGCTGCAACAGGCGGAGACCCCACGAACCAGCCTCCCTGCCCTCAGATCCTTATCTAAGATCAACTAACGGAAAAATCCATTGCTCATGTAACCAACATGTTGCCAATTTGAACACTCCCATTTAAAGGTTACCCCAATAAAAGTTATCCAAGGCGGTTCTTTTTCAAGCGATCCGTTTAACGGCTCTGCCTAATTAACGTTGTGCCAGATTAGGGGTTTTATCGAGCCGGTGACTGTACGATAAACGATGTGCGGCGGGGGAAACCTGTTGGGGTCCTACAATTGCGCCGGATAAGCAACAACTATTATCGACAAGGTTTAATACAGCGAAGCGCGTGCAAAGAGGCGTTGGCTCTCGCATAACCGTATCTATACGTGGTAGTGATGGTTGTACAAACACATAGCCACAGATTAGTTTATAAATTCGCGGAAAAGCAGTTCTACATTTGGCAAGTTCGAGGACATGACCCCTTGAGGTTGTTTCCTAATGCCTTGTGTAGGACATCCTCAGTTTGGTCTGTTCGAGCAGCCAAGAAATTGCCCGGGATTGCGATAGAGCCTCGAGGGAAATGAAATCGACCAATTGAGATTAAGTTTGCATTCTATAGTGCGGGTTATGAGCAATATTTTGGATTTTGTATAAGATGTCATGTTAAACCTTGGCCTAGAAAGTGACCGAACTGAACGATTTTAGCTTCCCGTATTCTTCAAATCCGATATCATGGCGAGCATTTCCCCACGTGGACTAAGATTAATTGATGTTGTTTATACTAATCAAAAAAAAAAGAACAACACTACTCTCTGTCTATGTTAGATTACGTCAACTAAACATGGACCTTCGCGCTTAGATAAACGAGCGAATGGCACTTTGCAAAGCCCGGAACTCTACCCAGTACAGTTAGAACACGCTATATTAGCTACATAAGAGCAGTACAAAACTGACCGCCAAGTTGACCACAGACGCGAGCTCTAGGCTCAGCTTGTCAGTCATCGGTGGCCACATTAATAAAGGACAGCAAAAACTGCGGCAATAGCAGGAACAACTTCAAACGCAGCGCGGGATGCGCCCGATCCTGATGTTTCGGCGCTGGCGGCAGCACTTCCAGTTGCACTGCCCGAGGAACTCTCGGAGGCACTGGCTGCGGCACTTCCAGAGGCGCTGGAGCCACTGTCACCCGACGCGGCCGAGCTGGCAGCAGCAGAAGCGCCACCGCCGTCGCCGACAAGGTTACCACTTGCAGTAGCAGAGGCCGCAGAGGCCGCGCCAGTAGCGGTAGCACTGCCGCCGTCACCCTCGAGCTGCATGTCGAGAGTGGACTCCTGGGCATAGACTCCAACGGCCAATTGGGTGAGACAGGCAGCCAAAGCGTACTGAAACTTCATAATTGCTCTTAATGTGATGGCTGGACGGTCAGTGTTTACAGTCAGGCCTCTTATATATTTATCTAATTGATCTGCATTCTCGAACCAAGCCCAGCCCAAACCATGGCCAAGCCCACTTGTTCGATATTAGCGACGTGATCGTCAATGCATCTGCAATCTGCAAGGCACCTAGGGTTGAGTATGTTTTTTCAGATGAGGGGACTGTTTTCCTTTGATTTTAGCGACAAGACCCCGTCACAACCGCTTAGCAGCAAGGCTGTGCCACTGATGATAGAGTATGGTCATTGGCTCGCTGCTCACATGTCTACGTTCCGTTTCTTAGGTCTAGCCACTGCGAATTTCGCCGAGTTCCGACGAGATGCGATCGCATATAACAATGCTGGGTTCCCCTAGATTATGGCCATGTTTACATTTATCTAAAACTTGGACCCCCACTTCTGGCAACTGCTTCATACTCAGCCACAGTAGAGGGTTGTGACTCGTGATTACGACGCGCCGAGGTGTCACAGTGCCCATTCTTTAACAGCGAAGGTACACCGGGGTCTTAAACGCAGTGGACCTCAAGAAGGAAAGAAAGTTACACCAACGACCAAAAATCCGGTTCAACTCGGCGTGGGGATACAGTTATTGCACTGGTATGGAATAATTAACTACAAAAGACATGCAAGAGAAATGGCAAAGGCGGCAATCGCCGCAATTGGGCTCGCGCGGAGACCGCTGGAACCGCCTTGCACGTCTTGACCAGTACTCGCAGCGCCGCCGGCTGCTGTTGTAAGAGTATTTTCGCCCGGGTCGCCGCCATCGAGTGCAGCACTAAACGTCGGATAGACAGGGAGACTGTACGAAGGGAATGAAAACGTGCTGAAGAAGTCGGGGTCGGTGAACGACTGCCACGGAAACGCCGAGTCGGTGAGAAAGCTGAGTAGTTCTGACTCGTCCAAACTGGCAATATCGGCCGTCGCCAAAGGGTCGTATGTCGTTGCACTCCTCATGCTCGTAGCAGTAGGAGAGTCTTCGTCCGACGTAAAGGTAAAAGGGAAATCGTCTGACGTCGTTGCACTCCTCATGCTCGTAGCAGTAGGAGAGTCTTCGTCTGACGTGAAGGTAAAAGTGAATTCGTCTGATGTCGTCGTATCAGTCTCCCGAGTGCGAGACGTTGCTACAGTATTGGCAGCTGTGAAAATCTGCGTATAACTGTAGCTATAACTGCCGTGGAGAGATGTCGAGCTGTAGCCAGGTGCCTGGGTGGCGGACGGGACACCAGTCGACATTATTTCAATGTCAGAGCCGGTGTCTCCGCCGGTCTTAGCCTGGGCAAATGCAATCTCGTTGGCCTCGAGGTCAAACACTACGTACGCGGCGCGCATAAACGCAGCTCCCAGGACAAGATGTTGGCTGGCAGTGTTGCCGAGCGGAACAACGCCGAGCTGGCAGTATTCGATGGAGCCTTCGGAGGCGAGGGCACCGAACTCATCGTACAGCGGCAAGAGCATCTCGGAGATGGGAACGGAGATTTTGACACCCGACAGGTCGTACTCGATAGTGCCGGACGAGCCCACAGAGCAATCGACGTACCAGCCGCTGCCGTCATCAAAGTCGTATGCACCGAGCGAGTACGCGATGGATTGGGCGACGTCCTGGGGTAGGTACTGAAACGGAGCGCCCGAGTCGATAAGAACCGACTGAGCAGCGTTGGCCATGAAATCGACCGTCTCACCGTCGTTGTTCTTGCCTGTGATGGTGTTGAGCACCACATTCAGTTCGAGAGGACCCGGGAAGTTGTACTCGGCGTATTCGGGCGCTTGCACAACCGGCAACAGCTGTAGCTGGCCATCGTACTTTGCATGGTCGACGCCGCCAAACAGCGCTGTCCCCGTGTCTTCGGCCTCGTTGAGCCATAGCGAGTATGCCACGCGGTTTATGACGCCCTGCTGCTTCATCTGCACGGGAACATTGTCGTAGGCGCCCGGAGGCGGCCAGGCTCCGCCAGATGTCCACGAGTCCCAGTCGATAGTGCCTTCGTTGGCCACAAAACCAATGCCAAAGACACACTGCGAAGAGTTGGAGTTTTCGCCGAGAGCGACATTGGCGTCCTGGATCTCTATGTCGCCCAGCTTAATGACGTCGGTGCCCCATCGGCCCCTAGCAGCCTGCCAGCCCGAGTACTGGATCCAGAATTCCGGTGCCGAATCATTGAACTTCCATGACGACGACGAGTCGGCGTCGAACGTAATGCCAGTACAGTTAATGCCGGATCCACTGGCGATATCGCTCGAGTCCTCACTACACTGGGGGTTGCTGGCGGCCATTGCCCACGTATCGGACGAGCCGGTATCCAGGACCATATGAACAGTCTGGCTAGGTGTGCCGATGTCGACTGGTGCCAAATAGTACACCCGTTCGTAGTTTACGAGCGATACTTCTGTCATGCCGCCGTCTCGCTTCCGCAGCTTGCGCGACTGACGCGGTTGACCGTTATTCACGGCCTCGCGCTTCACTTGGAAGTCAATTGCGACAATGGGCGGATGATCAGATCGTTCTTTCCACTCATGCCTGATGGGGCCCATGCCGGCGCCAATTGGGGCACCAATGCCTCCAGCGGTCGCTTGGTACGCCTCGAGAGCACATATCAACGACCAAAGCGTCCACGATCTCATGTTCTACGCTGCCATGCTCTTGCAGACCCCGGAGCCGCCCCCTTGGCGGACTCTTATACAAAAGGGACCATGTCGCATCCAGGACAATCATCTATGCCCCAGCAGGGTCCAGTCATTTGCCAAGGTGCCGTAATGTATCAGTCCAAATAGAGAGAAGTTGGACGGCGGTTTGCAACGACCATGTTTCAGCGCAATGCGCAAGAAAATCCTAAAGATATCCATTTCTGTTGCAAAATTGGTTCAAGATACAAAGCCACGGACATCTCATGACCGCTCCCCACGCGAACTCACGAAAATTACCGCAACGCAAACCAGATCTCGGCTTGGCTGCAGCCCCAAAAAGTTCGGTTCCCTGCGTCCACTAGCGGGACGAGTCACCAGTACTACATTGGGCGTGCCGTCCCTACAGCTTCAATCTTCATAGTTTGGATTTTGGTACTTTTTTTTTTTTTGACTCTTGCGCCATCTTGTGCGGCGGTTCCCACGAACCATCATAGATTCTCCGTCACTATGCAGGCTGAATGCACCTGTACTGAACATTGATGGAAAACGTCTCGATTCGCACCCCTCTATTTAAGAACGGGCCCCCGTACTCTTAAGCGCACGCGTTAGACATGTCATATTGCAGTACTGCACTTAAGCTGGGCCCATCTGCGGCTAAAACCCCACTTTCACCTGTCTAGGCAATCGTCGGTGCAAGGGGTTCATTTATGAGCCGATCCCTAAAACATGGGCCTGCCAGGGCCCGCATCCCTTTCCCATACTAAGAATAAACGCCGTCAGAGCTCAGCTTATTAGTCTGTGCACTTTATTTTTTTTCCTGGGGGCGCTGCCCCCAGACCCCCGTAGCAACTGCTTCGCAGTTGAATGTGCGATTGAAAACTAAAAGTAAAAGTCTCGTACCTACTGCGAAGTAGTTGCAACGGGGGTTAGCCGCCAACACCATTGCAAAGCAGGTGCAACCAGTCAACCTGATGCTCAAGATGCTAGAAGCCCCACGATCTCAACTGCAAAGCAGTCGCTACGGGGTCCGGGGGGGGGGCAGTCTTAAGGTAAAAATACAGCGCAAGCCAAGATAGAATCCAGGAAAGCGGTACCAAAACCGTATCAATGCACTAAATAGTAGTAGGATGTACAAAATTAAAAGAGAAGGGCAAATGCACCCGCGAGGAGGACGGCGGCCGAGGACAGACCGAGGGCGGAAGCACTGTCGGCCGACTCGGTGCTGGTGGCCGCAGCAGCGCTGGATGCGGAGCTTGTGCGGGCACCGCCAGTGGAAGTCGCAGCCGGCGAGGAGGTACTCGAGCCAGAACGAGTGTTGGTGGCAGAGAGCTCATCCGACGTCATGGCACGAGTACCGCTGGCGCGGGTGATGCTGGCGGTAGAGTCGACGGAGCCGGTGACCGAGGCAGCTGAGCCCGTGAGGCCGCCAGAAGCAGTGAAGATGAGCGAGTAGTCGTAGTCGTAGCTCGAGTGAAGGGACGTAGAGCTGTAGCTGGGAGCCGCGGAGGCGGACGGGATGCCGTCGGACATGACCTCAATGTTGGAGTCGCCAGCGTCGGAGCCGGTCTTGGCCTGGGCAAACGCGATCTCGTTGGCCTCGAGATCAAACACCACGTAGGCGGCGCGCATAAACGAGTCACCCAGGATGATCATGTCCGAGTCGGGCATGATCGCCAGCTGGCAGTACGCGACGCCGTCTTCGACAATGGGCTCATCGTCGTCGTCAACGAGCTCAATAAGCATCTCCGACAGCGGGACCTCGACCTCAACGCCGCAAAAGTTGTACACGACGGAGCCAGCGTTGGCCATGCCGCAGTCGGTGTACCAGCCATAGCCGTCCGAGAAGGAGTAGGCATCGAGCGACGTTGCAATGGCGTCGGCCACGTAGTACGGCAGGTACTGGAACGACGTACCGGTGTCGATGAGAGCGGCCGTTGAAGCTCCACTCATGAACTCGACGGTGTCGCCATCGGTGTTCTTGCCGGTAATAGAGTTGAGCACAACGTTGAGCTCGAGCGGGCCGCCAAAGTTGTATTCCTCGTATTCAAGACTCGTGACGACCGGCAGCCGCTGCAGGGTGCCGTCGTACTTGGAGTGGTCAACGCCGCCAAACAGGGCGACACCGTTCTCTGCACCCTCGTTGAGCCAGAACGAGTATGCAACGCGGTTGATGGCACCCTGCTGCTTCATCTGCACCGGCACGTTGTCGTACGTGCCCTCTGGGGGCCAGTCGCTCGAGCTGCCGCTCAGCCAGTCGCGCCACTCGATGATGGCCTCGTTGGTGATCAGGCCGATGCCGAATACGCACGCTGTCGAGTTGGACTCCTCGCCGAGCGCCATATTGGCGTTGGAGATGCTGATATCGCCGATCTGGACTGTATCGCGGCCCCACTGACCGATGGCAGCTGATCCATCGCCGTACATGATCTCGAAATCGGGCGCCGAATCGTTGAAGGACCACGTCGACGACGCCGAGTGGTCAAAGACAATGCCTGTGCAGTTAACGCCCTCACCGAGCATGATGTCGTACTCGTCTTCGGTGCAGTAAGGGTTCTCGGTGTCCATGACCCACAGATCAGACGAGCCGGTGTCGAGCACGATCTCGAGGGTCTGACCGGGGGTGCCGATCTGGATCTCGGACAGATAAACGAGCCGCTGCTCGTTGCGGAGCTCGACCTCGGTCATGCCGCCATCGCGGCGCTGTATCCGGCCTCTGGAAGGCGTCACGCCCGCCGGTACCGATCGCTTGACGTTGAACTCCATGGCGACGACTGCATCGCGCTCGCGTCGCTCCAGTGGCTCAGGCTTAGCCTCAGGCTCAGCGTTAGCCTCGCGCTTGTCGAATGAGTGCACGACGCGGGCCTCGCGCTTCTCGCCCACGCGTTTGTCGAACTCATGAACAACCCTGTGTTTCTCAAACCCGTGATTCACTCTTTTCGCAGCAGCACCGGCAGCCAGCAACGCTGACACCAGTGTCAAGGTAAGTTTCATCTTCTTGTTGTGCTGTTGTCGTTGATTATCGTTAGCAGCACTAGCGGCTGTCTCGCTTTATAGCTGCAAATCACACGTACCCTGCTGCTCAGCCTAGCCAAGCCTTGCCAAGGCCTCGCTCGCAGATTCCACCGCCAACATTACTGACCAGTCACCGTGTGGCCGAGACCACCCTGCGTTTGCCCTGTGCAGGCTGCGTACCTCGATTGCAGATGATATGCACGCAGTTTTGCTGCTTATTTTCACGGTTATGGGCTTAAAGCCCGACAGTAATGTGGCCTAAAGAGCGAACAAGTCAACCCTATTGCAAGGATTTGGAAATTGTTCATATAATAGTTCAAGATCAATCACGAGCCAATTGGATGCCCCAATTGGATGCCCCAATCTAGATCGGCCAGCGAACACGAGGTCGTGTCCAGGGCTCATAATCCCCTGACATTTGCATTGCCTGCTACAAACGCCTCAAAATATTCCTCAGTATGGTGACACAATATCGCCAAAGAATACAACTGGTTGCAGTAGTATCACGTTGAGATTACCCTCCTAAGAACTAGTGCCCGTCTAGGCGCGCTCCCCATTCTGGCCGTTTCCCGGTTGGGGAATTTCCGTTTGGGCTTTTGGCTCACAAATGCCATTGCAACTGCCCCGCAGTCGGGGCATCATGCTTGCAACATGTCAGACGCTTAGCAACGAATATGCCCGAAACGACGGGCCGGTGCATCGATGTCTTAATGTGGTGCAAGTAGAGATGCTCATCAAGCAATGCCCAACGTATCTCTTCACCGGCACTCCCAGTTACTGCTGGTCAGCACCTTTTACCATCTGATAGCCGAACCTTTAGCATTGGCTTCAACACGGGCACTCCCACTGATGATTACCCTGGGCCGGTGACGCACACGGCCTAGCCCTCCAAATTGAATCTCCTGAGGGAGCTGCCAAGACATGGAGTTGCATCTTGCGAGTCACCGCTTAGGCCCTGCAGCCGGAGGTCGGCGGCGGAGCTGCACTATGGGGAAACTAGTGGCCGCTTATATTCACGTCATAAAAGCTGCTGTAGCGCTGTAATACGTTGACCTGAAGAATGCGGGGACGCCAATACAAGAAACAAATGGCTGCCAATGTGCGCAGCATTTGTTCCACTTTATCAACCTATTCAGTAGTTCCAAATTTTGTTTGTATTATAGCATATTGTCTTCTAAATTTTATAAAGCTGTTGTTTCTGGACCCCCCTAGGTACAGTACATATCGTCTAAATTGGCTGACGTGCGGCGTTGTCGGCTAATGCCGCCAAACTTCCGATAGATAACCGATTTTGCGATGCTCACGAGAGCCGTGCTCAATGAGAGCGATTAACAGAGCCGACGTGTAGGCGTACAGTGCGATTTTACTACACGACTGCATCTGAAATGCTCCAATGCGATTACGGAGTTCGACGGATGTCTTAGGGCATTATGCCAATTACAGACAAGACTCATTCAAAATACTCCATCAGCTCTGAAACGGAGACAAACAACGCCAAGGTCAAAAACCAACCGACAGATTGCGTGCGCAAATCTGCAAGGCCCCTGCACATGGCCAGCACGTTCCTCAATAGTAGAATGTCGTGGGAAAGACTTCGTACTGGTACATACACTGAAGAGGTTATCGAAAAGCACAAGCGGTGCTATCTGCGGTTATCTGCTCACACTCGGCACTCTGCCACAAACGGTCGTTACAGAAACCCGAGATCAGCTCATTGGGAATAACCCGAGCTCGCCTTCGTTGTTTAGCTTGTATGATATGCGTACATTATAGCTTAGAATAAAGTGATAGACAATGGCTTTTGACAGAGAGTGTATATTGTTTTTATGGTAGTTTTCACTTTCAATTTGAGGCCTGTTGTGACGGCATCGAAAGTGTTGCAAAATGTGGAACAGACATTACCGAGGTAGGGGAACGTCTACTTGGGGATTGGTCGACGTAGTCAGTCAGACACTGTATGCTAATGTATAGTCAAACACTGTATGCTAATGTAGTATACCAAACGTGGAATGGTTAGCGATTACTCGAGGTTCTGTCGAGGCCAACCGCGCGGCTGAAGAAGCTGGGTTCGGGCGATGTGTGGGGCACGGACCCCCGAAGCGCCAAACCGACTTGTTGTACAACGGCAAATAGCTGTATAGACTCAATTGATTGAAAGAAAGAAGAAAACAATGCAAAGATGCCTGGATCAGGCTCCCGTGTTTCTTCGGTTCCAATACACACCGTTTTGAGCATGGTGATCGACGCATTTGAGGCTGCACAGGACTACATATGGGGTGCATTGGCAGTAACGACAAACAGGAAGTGGTCCAAGCTTAGTAGAATCCACGATGGTAAGCAATACGCAAATACAAATAAAAAAAAAGCGCATAGCTGACTACAGAGTTTGTGAAAGAGCCCATTCTTGTGCGACGATGGTTTGGTAGTGTGATGCACGAGAAGGACAGGCCAGTCCATGAGGTGCTCGAGCATGCAGACGACATGAGCCCATGGGACGTGCTGGGCGTGGATCCAGAGTCTGACATATTGCGGATTACCAGCGAGTACTTTCGCCAGAACGAGTGGCTCGAGCACGGAGCGCATGGGACAAGTCGGCGCCGAATTGCAGCGGCATCAAGAGGTTTGTTATCTGTGAGCTCTAGTATGCAATAACTAACTCCAGCTATACGAGAAGCGTACATATGGATTGAAGCCAGAATGATAGAAGCTCGCCACGAGCCAGTAAGACCAAGAGAGTTGATGCGAAATGGAGACAAGTGTCGCCTCGAGATGCCTGCGGAGGTAGCGGTCATTATTCTGCAGGACGCGTTCGTCAATGCACGAAAGCATGTGCGACGAGCAATGGCCCTCGTGCCGTCAAAGGTTCGGCCTCAGTTACAGCCACTTTACGAGCGTGAGTGTATTTTTTTTTTTTTTTACTTTGTGACTGGGAATCAGCCAGACAAACCTAGCAACCGCTTCGTGGTTGAAAGGAGGTGCTTGTTGCTGCGATATTGACAGTAGAGTTGTTGCGAGTATCAATTACGGGCCGACGTTATTTAGGACGGCAACTTGGCCAGAAACTGCGGCCATTGCGATGCATATTTGAACACCTTGACAATACAGACCCATGGCGAGTACTTGGTGTAAGCCGCGGGTGCGACGAGCTATGGCTTGCAAGCGAGTACTATCGGCAGCGGGCTCTGCTAGACTCGCACAAGGCCAGCAAACTGCGTCCTCGTGACGTGCCCCGGGCAAAGAAAGGTACGTCCGGTGCTCTGTCCTTTCCGGATCCCCCCGATTCTAACCGCAGCTCTCAGACAAGCGTTCCGTGAAGCAGCGACTTACGCAAGTGTGCAGACCGTCCAGCCTAGTCTCATTCCGGCGACTCCACCAGCCATCACATCCCACACGTCTCTTGCCACTCGTCCAGATATGTCAACCGGCAGTACCCTTGCCGATATCCTCGCTGGCGTCAACCTCGGCAGTAACTAGTCCTCGTGTATAATCGGCGGGTTTAATTTTTTTTCCTGGGGGTTCCACCCCCAGACCCCCGTAGCAACTGCTTCGCAGTTGAACTTGAGCTCTCTCTCATTTCGTCTTGAGATTTCGGCCTCCGACTAGAATGCATTGTTGAAATCAACTGCGAAGCAGTTGCTACGGGGTCTGGGGGGGGCACCCCAGGAAAAAACAATACAGGGGCAGTCACAACCACCGTACAGATTTAACTACAGAAACAGCGCAGTTGAAATTGAGCCCTCTATCTTCTCTCGTCTTGAGATTTCGGCCCCGGACTAGAGTGCATTGTTGAAATCAACTGCGAAGCAGTTGCTACGGGGGTCTGGGGGTGGAACCCCCAGGAAAAAAAAAAAGACAAAACTACAGGGACAGTCACAACCACTGTACAGAATTAACTACAGAGACAGCGAGGCTGGGGGAGACGCTTAGGCGACGAACTTGAGCGAGAGACCGACCTTGGGGGCGGACTCGGCGAGACGCTGCGAGTCAAACGAGGCACCGAGACCGACGGTGAGCGACGGGTTGATGGCGTGCGAGTAGGCGAGGGCGGCAATACCCTGCGAGTTGATCTTGGCCTTGGCAAACGACGAGGCGTCGATGACGTGCTTGACGCCGAACTCGAGGCCAACGGCCTGGGCACCGCCAGCGGCCGAGGCCGAGTCCCAGACGGCGGTGGCACCGGCCTCGGTGACCGGGTTCACGCGGTGGTAGTACGAGGCGGCAAAGACCGAGAGGTTGTTGGAGGCGACGACCGAGGCCGAGTAGAGCGGAGCGGTGTAGCCGAGGGCGGCGGCGTACTTCTTGATCTTGCCGCCGAGGATGTCGTAGCCGATCTCGGCACCGGCAACAAAGCCCTCGTGGCCGACGACGGCGTCACCGGTGAAGACGGGGCCCTTGAGGAGGTCAAAGTAGGCGCGGGCGTGGAAGGCGGGCTGCTGGAACAGGAGGCCAAGCTTGGCGTTCTTCGCGCCCGAAGCCGGCAGGAACGAAGTGTCGAGCTCACCCTTGAGGCCCGGGGTGAAGGCCTCGTCGAGCTCGACCTTGGCGGTGAGGACGTTGGCGGTGGACCACGACTCAGTGAGGGTCAGGCCCGACTGCTTGTCCTTGAACGAGGCCTCGAGCTTGCCGGCGAGGCCCTCGGTCTTGGGGGCGGTCTTGCCGTCGACCTTGAACTTGACGCCGTTGGGGGCGTTGGTCTCAACCTCGAGCGAGGTCTGGTTGAGGTGGTAGAAGTCCTTGGTGAGGAGGTTCTTGGTAGGCTTGGAGATGTCGGAGAACGCGGGGACGGCCATTGTGACTGTGTTTAGGGGGTGGATCACGCACGAAATCAAAAGTCGGATGGACAAGAGGGAGACCCCAACCGTGGGCCGGGACCTGGTTGTATTTATACCGGTGCGGCTTCAGGCAGGGGCGCGGCGCTAGCCGGCCAATCACAGCGCGTCCCCGCCGCACCCGTCGCGCTGGCGGCGGGTGAGGTCAGCCCGTCACATGGGCGGGATTTTCCGTGACGGGTGGAGGTGGCGCGATTTGGCACGCTGGATGCGGGATGTTTGGGCCGTGATGAGTGCAATTGAGCGTGTGTATTCGGCGTAGAGCCGCCCAATGCGAGCGCAAACGTGCTGCATGCGCCCGGACTGCGCCAGCACTGCGCGACTTGTGTTCCTCAACCACACATGGTCCAGCCTTTTCTTGCGCTACGTGTCGCGTCTGACCTACGCGTACCTATATAATAAAGTGTCTATCACAGTTGTCCCGGCCACTGGCGTTCCACCACCGCCACTAGAATAAACCCCACTACACGACGCAACAAAATCCCGCCCTCGCAATTGGCCGGCTCGTTTCCCCCCAACCGGCTACGGTCGGGTTGTCAACGCATCTCCCACCGGTCGATGCTGCATACACAAACGGCTATGCATTCTGCCGTCGATGGCACGGCTGGCAACCGCCCATGATTCTCCGGCCGCTTCGTGGCGCCTCTTCTCGTTTTCCTGGGGGACGTTTTGGGAGGGTCTCCTTTTTTTTTCCTGGGGGCGCTGCCCCCAGACCCCCGTAGCAACCGCTTCGCGGTTGGAGCGCGTGCGTAGAGTCCCACGATTGAGTGTAAACTCAAGAGGTCAACTGGAATATAGCTGGGACTGCCATGGGCTTCGGGCAGCTGCCAAAGTTTCGGTGCTATAAAAGCACCATAGCTGCTCTTTTCTTTTCCTGGGGGCGCTGCCCCCAGACCCCCGTAGCAACCGCTTCGCGGTTGAAGTGGGCGCGTGGAATCACACGATTGATGGGCAAACTAGAATATGCTGGTTTGGAGGGCCGTCGTCGAATTCGCGGCATTGCCATGCTATACAAGCACTACAGCTGTCCCAAAACCAGTCGCGAAGCGACTGCTACGGGGGTTTGGGGGCAGAGCCCCCAAGAAAAAAGAAAAAGACGGCAACGGGCATAAGCCCGGTGCTATACAACCACTATAAGTGCCCCGGAACCAGTCGCGAAGCGACTGCTATGGGGGTTTGGGGGCAGAGCCCCCAAGCAAAAAAGAAAAAGACGGCGACTGCCGTAACATTGGTGCTATACAAGTACCATAGCTGCCCCGGGAACCAGTCGCGAAGCGACTGCTACGGGGGGGTTGGGGGCAGAGCCCCCAAGAAAAAAAGAAAAAGACGGCAACGGCCGTAAGTTCGGTGCTATACAAGCACCATAGCTGCTCCCAGAACCAGTCGCGAAGCGACTGCTACGGGGGTTTGGGGGCAGAGCCCCCAAGAAAAATAAGACACCACTCCCTAAGAGCTAAGATCGGTAGAGCCGAGAGGATAGAAGGCGGTGCCAAAGACAAAATGCTGGATGACGGGAAACTTGCCGAGAACTTCGGCTATGTACATCTTGACCATGCCGCGGTGGACCTTTGTCCAGGTCGCGACGCCCGAGATGTCGTAGAGCATCGGCGAGTGCTCGTGGAACGGGCCGCGCTTGACGTCGTAGATGAAGCGGACGGCGCCGTAGTAGAGGTTTGCCGGGGCTATGCGCTGGACGGCGGTGCGGTCTGCGGTCGTGCGGGTCGGCGGGGCGTCGGGGCGGTCGACGCCGGCCTCGAAGTCGACGAGCTGCGCGCTGCCCAAAATGTACGGCACGTGCGAGTGGTCGTCGAGGCCCCATGCGCCGTGGCTTCCGGCCGGCTCAAGCGTGTAAGTGAGGATGAGGCGGCGGACAAGACGTAGGTAGCGGTCAAACAAAAACAGCACGGCCGGCCCAAAGTCGGTGTCCGGGACGGCTCCTAGCATCATGAGGCCGCCGACAAATGCCACAAAACTGACCTCGTGGCCAGTGCCGTAATCCATGCGCTGGCGAGACCCAAACGCGCCGGCGAGGTACGGCGCGAGCTCGGTCAGCACACCGTCCGGCGCGCCCGCCGCCGCCAGGACAGCCGTCAGACGCGACTCAGCAGCAGACGGCAGCCGTTCCGCGAGCCGGTCGTGCCAGTCCCGGAACGCGACGTTGCCAAATCGCCGCGGGCCCGTCTTGGGCGGGATCTCGTCCACCCATTTCTCAAGGTCGTCCAATAGGCCCACGACTGCCCCAATCGCCTCATGACCAGCCGGCAGCTCCTGCGGCACCGTCTTCCCGCTCACGGCGATGCTCATACGCTGAAGAACCCACAGAATCCGCTCGTACGCCGGCGACTTTTGAAACGCAGCCATATCCTGCGGCAGGTTGATTTTCTTCGCCGGCTGCGTAAACGTCGCCCCTGCCAGCTGTCGCCTGATCTCCGGGCCCATCGGGTCCTCTATTGGCTCGTCTTTTGACATCTGCCGTTAGCTCTGTTACGCGTATCTTTTTTTCCTGGGGGCGCTGCCCCCAGACCCCCGTGGCAACCGCTTCGCGGTTGGATTTAAAGCGCTGTTCAGTATATTATATAGCCGGCGAACCGGGAGAGTTTCCTGGTGCCGTATGTCCGGACGAATGCACGGAGACGAATCTCGGAAATCCGCTCCAAGCCGGAGCAGTTCTACTAGGGGACTAAAACCTCAGGACAAAGGGAAGCAACGTTAGGTAATGGCCTCACCCAACTGCGAAGCAGTTGCTACGGGGTTCTGGGGGCAGCGCCCCCAGGAAGCAAACAAGAACGACTCCCTAGCTCTCAAAACACGGAACCATACCTTTAGAAACGCTAAATTGCGCAAAAGACGAGAATTGACCGGGCACAATTGCTTTCGCGATGTTGCACGCGACAGTGCGGCCCGCACGCCTAATTCAGTAATGTTCAGTTATGTATGCCTCGCTTAATCAGCAGCCCACTACGGCGCTTGGCCACCACCATACACGACGCGCGCCCTTGCCCCGTGCCTCGTGAGGGGAGGCGGGGACGGCGGGGTTGGGCGGCACGAGTGGGGGCGAAGGAGGGGGAGGCACAAGAAGCGAAATCGTGCAAAGAGTCAAAGAGCCGGCGAGACGTGAAGCGATTCCGATATTTTCGCCTATGTGCGCTAGCGCATTAATTAGCTTATCAATGACGTGATGCACTGACCAGGGCCTTAACCCCGCGGATATATCGTTCCGGGGTAGTTTCTTTAACTGGGGGCCAGCCCCCAGACCCCAGTAGCAGCTGCTTCGCAGTTGGGGGGACTTATTTTTTTTTTTCCAAACAAAACCAGCTTGCTTCAACCGCGAAGCGGTTGCTACGGGGGTCTGGGGGCTGGCCCCCAGTGGGGAGCACACCAGTCGTGTAATGTGTAATCAAAATTTAGTAACACCATAACCAAGTTGATGCAACAGTGTTACAAAGCATGGCAACGGGGGCACCCGTGGCGTTGCAAGTGTGGTGACCCTCCCGGGCGGGTACCACCACCACCCCCCGCTAGCGCCGCACCAACCACCCACCCAAAGTAGTTTCCGCCCCCGACCCCGGGACTATACCCAAAAAACCCCGTTGGACCTGGAAAGATCCCCCCCGCACCCGCACGCACTGCAGACAGCAGTGACGATCCGGCAGTGACAGAGCGAGATTAGCCTGCAACAAACGGATTTTTTTTTAAGAAAAAGGGATTATAGGCCAAGATGACTGTCGATAGCCCGCCAATAGACTTTGACCGCCTCACGGACGGGTCTGCCAAGATCTTTGGCATGGAGAACTTTGGCAATACCTGCTACTGCAACTCGATTCTTCAGTGCCTGTACTTTGCAAAGCCTTTCCGTGAGCGGATCTTGGAGTTTCCGGACGGGCCTGCCGGCGGAGCGCAGAGGACGCGCCCGGTCAAGACGAGCATCAAGGGATTGAAACCCCACCCGTTTATGGTCGACCCCAACGCGACTCTGCTGACGGCGCAAAACGGCGAATACAGTGCTAGCAGCGGAGCAGCGACGGGGGCAGCCGGGGCTGCCGCGGCGGCCCAGGCTGTCGCAGCAGCGGCCGCGGCGAGCTCGGCTGGAGCCAACGGAGAAACCACCAACACCAAGAGCGGGCGACGCATGTCGCTGTTTGGACGAAACAAGGACAAGGAGGGAGCTGGAGCCAACGGAACTGCTAATGGAGGCGCTAATGGAGCCAGCGGGGCAAACGGAGCCAACGGTAATGCCAACGGCACCGCCAACGGAAATGCAAACACAGAAGAAGGCGGGCCCAGCGGCGCCACTCTGACACTCGACACCTCGCTCCCCAAGGAGTACCCGTACAAGGGCCTACAGGGGCTTACACTCGGCATGCGGTTCCCCGGCCAGAACATCCCGGTTGTCGGGTTCACGGACGACCCGTTTGCGACGCCCGAGAACCGCAAGCGGGCAGCACTGCAAAAGGGCCCTATTGTCAATCTCGACATGTCGCTCGCCAGCGAGTACGACATGAACGAGTGCCTGTTCACGTCGCTCAAGGACGTGTTTGAGAGCATGGCCGAGAACTCGTCGCGCACCGGCGTCGTGAGCCCGGCAAAGCTCATCGACGTGCTCAAGCGCGACAACGAGCTGTTCCGGTCGTCGATGCACCAGGACGCACACGAGTTTCTCAACTTTCTGCTCAACGAAGTCATTGAGTCTGTCGACCGCCAAAACGCCGCCATGTCTGCGACGCCAGACTCGGGGGCCTCGGGCGCCCGCTGGGTGCACGACCTGTTTGAGGGCCTCCTCACGTCCGAGACCAAATGCCTTACGTGCGAGACGGTGTCGCGGCGCGACGAGCAGTTCTTGGACTTGTCCATCGACCTCGAGCGCAACTCGTCCGTCACCGGCTGCCTGCAGCAGTTCTCGGCGTCGGAGATGCTGTGCGAGCGCAACAAGTTCCACTGCGACTCGTGTGGCGGCCTCCAAGAGGCGGAGAAGCGCATGAAGGTCAAGAAGCTCCCCAAGATCCTGGCGCTCCACCTCAAGCGGTTCAAGTTCACAGAGGACATGCAACGCAACGTCAAGCTGTTCCACCGCGTGCTGTACCCCAAGCACTTGCGTCTGTTCAACACTACATACGATGCCGAGGACCCCGAAAAGCTATACGAGCTGTGCTCCGTCGTCGTCCACATTGGCGGCGGGCCCTACCACGGCCACTACGTGTCGGTGATCAAGACGGAGCACGCCGGGTGGCTGCTTTTTGACGACGAGATGGTCGAGGCCGTCGATCCCAACTATGTGTTTAACTTTTTTGGCGACAACAAGGGCATGGCGACCGCCTACGTCCTGTTCTACCAGGAAGTGTCTCCCGAGAGCGTCGAGAAGGAATGTCTGTACACCAACGACGGCGCGTCGTCGGCTGCCAACGCCATGTTTGACCAAGCGGCTCCCGCGAGCCCGGCCAGCTCAACAACGGCTCCGCCTGGCCGTCCCGCCCGCGGCAGCTCGCCGGCACCCATCGAGGAGGTTGACGAGGGTGCCACCACCACCGGCGCGACGACGGCCGCCCAGAGCACCTCGGCCAGCGATGGCGGTTTCCAATCCATGTCGGGCAGCGGCATCTCGACCGAGGACGACTTGGCGCGCCAGCGCACCAACGGCACAACTTCGTCAAGCCAGGCAGCACCCCCCAGCAGCAGCGCCTCCGCTCCGCCTTCGGTTCCGGCCATGCCATCGACGCCCGCCCGCACGCCCTCGCAGTCCAACGGCTCCGCATCGGCCTCGTCCTCGTTCAAGCTTCGCGGGTCCTCTTTTGGCCGCAAAAAGTCAAAGGACGACTCGGCAGACAAGCGCTCCCCTTCAGGATCCACCGCCAAGCGCGGCCTATCCTTCTCCTTCCGCAAGTCCTCTTCCGCCTCTTAAGCATCACCAAATACCCGCCGGTCTCCGGGCACATGTACGCACACTCATAATGAACTCTCTGGTCTTTCTGCCTTTTTTTTTTTTTTTACTGGGGGCGCTGCCCCCAGACCCCCCGTAGCAACCGCTTCGCGGTTGAGAAGATGGTTGAGTGAAAGGCTGGGACTGTATGCGTGTTAGCTGGAAACGGCGCCGGCTGAAATCGAGGCTCGGTGAAGCGTGAGACCGGGAGATGTCGTGATTGCTTTGAATAGTATGCCGAGAAGAGTAAATAAACGATCTCCGAAGTGAATAGTTTAACGGGAGATCGTCTTTAATCTGCTCTGTTCGGATATGAACTGATACTACTATCAGCGGTCGAGTATTCAACGCAAAACGCGATAAGCTGTGCTTTTCTTATCCCTTGGGGCGCTGCCCAGAGACAACCTGTAGTAACTACTTCGCAGTTGGGACGTGACCGAACAGTCGGCAGTGGGCTCTGGCGCACCACGACTAGTCAATCCCAACTGCGAAGCAGTTGCTACGGGAGTCTGGGGGCAGCGCCCCCAGGAAAAAAAAAAAGCACTACTGGACAGGTCGGATGATAGCAAACAGTTTTGACACAAAAGCAGTAGAGTGGTGTTTCGACCTGGCATTCATATTCGGAAGATCTCAATAACGATGGAGTATCAGGGGTAGATCACCGATTCGAAACTTGGATGGTTTTACCACACGTCTTGCCGTTGTCTCCAGCAACAAAAGTGCGACTGTTTTCTGTCAACAGCTGAGGAAACGAACACAAAAGTAAGCAAAATCCACTATTTCACATAGAATCTTGAGAATTTCTTATCCAATCGAAGGGCAGGGAATTACTGCAGAATCGTCGATGGATCCGACCAGTTTACGAAAAATATACACAAAACTAAAATGCCAACAACAGCAGGGTCGCTACTACTATGATCCATAACCAGCACTTTCAATAAAACCAACACATTTACAACCACCCCCCTGCAAAGACGTAGCATGCACACGGGCAATTGTCGATCGAGCAAATAAAATGCTTGCGACTTGCTGCGAGTGATCGGTGTTGGCCAATGCACAACCAGGCGCCGTGTAATGCAGGACGAATGAAATTTTTTTCTCAATGGGGATGAATAAGGATCACCGTCACCACCACCAAAAAAATAGCCATACAATAGCCTAAATTTTTGTTTCGACAGAAAACGTCATGACGCATAATGCCTGTGATAGGCAATTAGGCGGTCGGGGCCCGCCAGTCTCAACGCCTATGACGTCATAGCCATTGCCAAACCCCGGTAGACCTGCCGATCCCTGAATTAGTGACGATGACGAAGATGCGCCGGAACTGGCAGGGAAAAAGCAGCCCACCAGGCCGGAGTGCCAACTCCGTTGTATTTGTGGTGAGACACGGGTGTTAGAGTCTAGAACGCAGCATTCTATTGCACGGAAAAAACCTGCACGCACCACGGCAAATATAGCTGCAGCAACGTTGATGCCGTGCGGGACGAGGCTTTGTGGAGAACGAGCCATTACACACCGACTCTAGATATTTGTGCAACCAACAACTTTTAGGTGAAGAGTACGGATAACCGACAAGAATTGAAGTCAAGGTCAAGACGTTTTAAACAACAGCTGCCTAAAGACTCGCAGTGCCAGAGGCTACTGGCGGTGTCTGGACAATCCCCGCAACTGAGGTCCGGCAACTACCGCAACAGCAACAGTTGTTTTTAGTAACCACTGGCAAAGCTGGCCAACATCGACCACACAAATGACTAGGACACAGACCATGGCAAATCGCGGGTTCGCGCCAGAACGACCGTCGCCGTTATCGGCAGCGGCGCATGCCGGCGTGCCGGCAGATGTGTTGGACATGCTGCGGGAGTTTGCGTTGTTCAAAAACGCACCCCCGTCCTTTTTCAAGCATGTTGCCGCTAAACTGAGGCCCGCAAGGGTGTCGCCAGAGACGTATGTCATCACCGAGGGCGAAGAAGCCCGCGCCATGTACTGGCTTGTCAAGGGGCGTGTCGGCATCACGAGTTTGGACGGCGAGGCGATATATGCCGAGCTGCGGGCCGGCACGTACTTTGGCGAGATCGGCGTGCTGTTTGGGTGTCCGCGGACCGCCAACGTGGTGGCCAAGGCGCCGTGTCTGGTGCTGTCTTTGAGCGCGCGTGACCTAAGGTCGGTGCTGCCTCAGTACCCGGAGATCGAGGCGCAGATGCGGAGCGAGGCGCGGAGACGGCTCGACATGACATCTGCTCGGAATCGGCGCAAGCGCAAGCGGTCAGGCTCGTCGTCGGACTCGGGCGAGGAGCAGGATACTGGCCTCGCGGAGCTGCAGGACCGGCTCCGCAAGGTCTCGCTGTTTCGCAACCTGCCGGACATGATTTTGGGCCGCCTGGCGGATGCAGTCCAGCTGCGCCACTACGCCAAAGGCGAGTACATTTTCCGCCAGGACAGCGTAGGCAGCGACCTGTATTTTGTGACAAAGGGCACGGCGATGGTCCTGGACGAGGCCGGCGGCGGGACCGTAAAGGCGATGCTTGGCGAGGGGGCGTATTTTGGAGAGATGGCGTTTCTGGCACTGTCGCCCGCCCGCACCGCGTCGATATACTGCTTTGAGCCCGTTGACTGTCTAGTGGTGACGGGCGAGGTGCTCAAGAAGGTGTGCGCCGAGTTTCCGCATATCCAGAGGGAGATCCGGGAACTGGCGCTCGCCCGGGCCGGTGCGTCTAGCACAGCTCCGGGAGCGACTTCTGTGAATAGCGGGCCCACGACGCAGCCGCCGGCCGCCTCGGCCCCAGTACCGCCTCTAAGCGAGTCCAATGGAAACGGAGAGCCGACGGCGACGTTTTTCTCCAATTCATGGCAGATGAGCGCCGTCCGTGCCCCGTCACCTCCGCTACGGCCAAACTCTGCGCCCCTGCCGGCGCGGCCTTTGACGCCTGATCGCCCTGCTTCAAGCAGCTCCGGGAGCAGTTCAGGGAGCAGCTCCGGCGCAAGCAACGGATCCAGCTCCGCGTCTGGGTCTGGGTCCAATGGAACAAACCCACCGAGCGTACCGCAAATAATGCTGCACCCGCGACTTAGGCGGCAGACCTCGCACCGCCGAGGTTCCCTGTTCAATGTCGGCGCGCTGCCAGATCCTATCTTGGTGCGCGTCTTTGCTTATTTATCTCTGCCCAGCATGATGCGCATGCGGGCCGTGTGCCAGCGGTGGCGGGACCTTCTGACCGCGTGCCCGCAGCTGCTCACGACGCTTGATCTGTCGCCGTACAATCGGCGCGTCAACGACGCCAGCATCGTGCCCATCACCGACTTTGCCGGCCTGCGGCCCAAGGTGGTTGACGTGTCGCACTGCTTCCACCTCACCGACGACGGGTTCTCGTACCTTGTCAACGGCATTGGCCTCGCGCGTGTTGTGCGGTTCCGCATGCGGTCCGTGTGGGACGTGTCGTCGCTGGCAATCCTGGACCTCACGGTCCCGAGCATCGGCGGCGATCTCGAGGAGGTCGACGTGTCCAACTGCCGCAACGTGAGCGACCAGACGGTCGCGCGCCTTTTAGGATGGGTCGTGCCCGAGTTCGAGCCCGACGGCACCCCCGTCACTTGCCCGCCGCCCGGAACCGTTGTGGGATGCCCGCGTCTCAAGCGCCTTTCGCTCGGCTACTGCAAGCACGTTACCGATCGCGCCATGTACCACATCGCCGCGTACGCGGCGGACCGCATCGAGGCGCTCGACCTCACGCGCTGCACGTCCATCACCGACACCGGCTTCTCGTACTGGGGCTCGGCGCGCGCGTTTCCACGGCTCCGCGACCTCAAGCTCGCCGACTGCACGTTTCTGTCGGACGCGTCCATGTCGGTCCTGGCGGCCGTCGCACCCGAGCTCGAGCACCTCAACCTGTCCTTCTGCTGCTCTCTGACCGACATGGCCGTCTACGTGCTGGCGGTCGGCTGCCAGAAGCTCCGGACCCTCGATCTCTCGTTTTGCGGCTCGGCCGTCTCGGACGCGTCTCTCAGCACCATTGCGTTCCACCTCAAGCTGCTCGAGCGCCTCGTCATCCGCGGCTGCGTCCGCGTCACCGACGCCGGCATCGCGGCCGTCCGCGCCGGCTGTCCCCGTCTAACTTACATCGACGCCACCCAGTGCGTCAACGTCCACCACGCAACGTGACTACGATCCCCTAACGACTCATGAATGATGATCTCTTGGATGCCCGTGCGTCGGCGTAGATTTTTTTTTTCCTGGGGGCGCTGCCCCCAGACCCCCGTAGCAACTGCTCCGCAGTTGATTTGGTAGGTCCTTGTTTGTGGGTGGGCGGAGTCAACGTCAAGCGACAGCAATTATTCAGTTCGACTACGTCAGAATACCGTTCGTTGTCTCACGACGATCGAGTCGGTGCTGCTTACCTGCGACTAGAAGAATAGTTCCATAGGATCCGACCTGGAGTCAACATTAGACGAAACCAATTATTCAGCTCGACTATGTCAGAATATAGTCGTTGTCTCACGACGGTCGAGTCGTTGCTGCTTACCTGCGACTAGAAGAATAGTTCCATAGGATCCGACCTGAAGTCAACGTTAGATGAAACCAATTATTCAGCTCGACCATGTCAGAATACAGTCGTTGTCTCACGACGATCGAGTCGGTGCTGCTTACCTGCGACTAGAGGAATACTTCCATCGGATCCGACCTGGAATATACATCAATAATTGGTTTCTGACAATCATTTTCATCACCTCAGTGCCATGGACATTGGCTGATAACTGAAAGAGAGCTCATTTTCGCAGGGCCACAGGTAAAATTACACCAGTAAAACTAAAGCAATACTCTTTCTGAAGTTGTTTCCAACAAAAGGAACAAAAACAACCAAGCTTTTGCAGGGTCTACTCTGGAGAAACCCTACTGACGGACCAAGACATAGTTTTACTTTATCAACTGCGATGACAAACGCCAGAACCAACCAAACGTAATATATTCTCCCTCCATTATCTTTCAAAACGTAACCAATCCCAACTGCGAAGCAGTTGCTACGGGGGTCTGGGGGCAGAGCCCCCAGGAAACAAAACAAAGCACAGGCTGGAGAAATAGATTAGAATACGGCAATGTAGTCGGTGATGCGGTCCTTCTGGTTCTGGGCGATGCATTCGGCGATCCAGGTGACGTTGCGGATTTCCTGCTCGCGGGTGCGGACCCAGGCCCAAATGGTAGAGTAGGTGAACTGCTGGGTGAAGGCGTCCTTGCACAGGTGCATCTCGCGCTCGTAAAAGTGGTCCTCGATGGAGCGGTGGTTCGAGGTGTCAAAAAGGTTGCCAAACAGCACGCCGCCGTAGCCCTCGACGATCGAGCGGACCTGCTCGACGTCGTCGGCGCGCGCCAGCATCTCGGTCGCCAACGGGTACAGCGAGCCAAACTCGGGCATGAGCGCGAGCTTCTCGTCCTTTGTCAGCTCTGTGCCGATCGAGTTGAGGGCGATGTTGACGGCGCGACGGTCGGCCTCAAACTCGAGCAGGCGCGCCATGACCTCGTTCGACGGGGCGGGCAGCGTCTTGCAGAACTCGTAAAAGTCGAGCAGGTACGCGCGGTAAAGCTTGTTGCGGATGATCTCGACATTGAGGTCATCGAGCTCGTCCGACGACAGTGCGTCCTTGAAGTACGGCGCCAGCGGCGTATCAACCAGTACTGTGTCGTAGAGCGTCTCGACGTCCGTCGCAACAGACAGCGCCGGCAGCGTGTCGAACCAGCCGAGCGGGTGCGTTCGCTCCAACAGCTCGCTCGCGTCGCGCTCGTGCACCGTGCCGGTAATAATGAGCGCCACGTTGTCTATCATGTAGCCGTATGTCATGTAGTCGAGGAACTTTGTGAGCGGCTCGACCGACTGGGCGCGCACGTATCGGAACTCCTCAACGAGCTTCTCAAACGCCTTTTCCTGGAAGTTGGACGTCGCCAGCGGCGGCGCCACGTTGGCCAGGAAGTTGCCGTACTCCGTTGACGACAGCTGCAGCTTGAGGTCTGTCGTTAGCTCCGGTTTGGCGCGTCGTACTTTTTTTCCTGGGGGCTCTGCCCCCAGACCCCCGTAGCAACTGCTTCGCAGTTGAGCTCGAGACGATTTGGGACAAGTAGGCCACCGAGATTCCTGCACCATTTGCTTCGCGGCTGGTATGTAAACACTGGCCGTAGTACTTTTCCTGGGGGCCCTGCCCCCAGACCCCCGTAGCAACTGCTTCGCAGTTGAGCTCGACACGATTTGGGACAATTAGCGCCGAGATTCCCGCTTCGCGGCCGGTACGTAAACACCGGCCGTCGTACCTTTCCTGGGGGCCCTGCCCCCAGACCCAACGTAGCAACTGCTTCGCAGTTGAGCTCGAGATGACTTGCGACAAATTAGGGCCGAGATTCCTGCAACATTTGCTTCGCGACCGGTAAGTAAACATCGGCCGAGACTTCAACTGCGAAGCAGTTGCCACGGGGGCTCTGGGGGGCAGGGCCCCCCAGGAAATGAAAAGTTCCACGTTCAACAGTGTTGAGTTGGGGGATGACACGCTCTTGGCCCTGTTCTTGTGGGCGGACAGTGATCCTCAGATCTCTGTAGCAGGCGCTTCGCGGCCGGTGCATATACCGGCGACGCTTCAACTGCGAAGCAGTTGCTACGGGGGTCTGGGGGCAGCGCCCCCAGGAAATAAAGGCCAGAAAACATCCACATTCAACCGCATAGCGCAGCGTGGTTCGCAAGGGGCGTCGAGGCCAGCGCTTGCCAGGACAAATAAGAGCACGAAAAAGGTAAACATACCGTCCAGAGTGTCGCACTGCGTCAGATTGAGGTACTGGGACTGCGTCAGCAGGCCAGATCGATAGCCTCGGACGAGGCCCTCGATATAGCCACTGGGGTTAGTTGCTGCGAGATGAGGGGCGTTTGGCGACGCTGAGAGGATGACAGGGGCGCAATTGCATACTTGTTGACGTTAAAGTACAGACCCTCCATGGCCGAGAGCGCCCACGGACGATTAGGCGAAGGAAACGGGGGGTTAAAGAGGCCTGTCGGTTCGAGGGGTGCCAGTGTGTATGGTGATGGGGTGGATAGTCGATTTGGGTGGAATGGGTTACCCGGTTGGATGCCGAGGGCTGGTTGTAGGCGTCCGGATGGAGCCTGATGGTAGCCAGGAGGTTACCCGGTGCCCTAGCCAGGCTAACTGCAACTGATAACGTACTTATCGACACTAAAAACCCTTGTATTCAGTAAATATGAAACGGTGGATCGTTAGATCCTCAAGAAGAGAAAAAGGAGATCACCTTATATAGGCGAGCTAGAGGCGAGAAGATGGCAAACCATCTGCGAGCCTAAGACGGGTCAAACTTTAACAAGCAGGCGATTGTGTGCGCAGTTCCGGATCGGGACAGTTATGGTCCAGTAAGGTTCACACGGTCGGAAGATCAGGTGAGGTTCCAGTGAAATGGAATGCAGCGGGGAACGACAGGAACGAGCGGGAAGCCGGGACGAGACTGGAGATGCACATGCCAAGTGGTCATGCAGGCAGTGCAATGCATGCAGAGGAGGCAGGCCGGGCAAGGGCCTGGACTGAACTCCTACACTGGTGTTTGTCTTGGTTATTAAGTATATTAAAATGGGACGGCACAGGCGCACGGTGCATGTCCAGTACTGTCGGGTGGTGATGACGGTGGACACGACATCGACACGAAATGAAAAACCACCACTGACAAAGCTACCGGGTCCAATCAAATGACACAATGAGCGAACAGCTCTATGAGGTGCTGGCACCTCACCTCCCGGAGGGAAAACGGGACTCGAAACTGGATGAAAAGGCAGCTCGGTACTTGGAACGCCTGCAGGGCCTGCCACAGTCGTTGATCCCGACTGAGCACGAGCAACTGCGGTCGTCGCGAGAGGTCGTGAAAAAAACGCTTGTGTCGGTCGCGCAAAAGAATAGGAGCCCCTTTGTGCGGAGTGCGCAGGCGCTTGGCCGTCTAGACGAGATGTTTGCCGAGCTGCAGACAGAGACAGAGGCTCTGGCACAAGAGGTGCCGACACTGAGACACCACAAGGACCCAGAGGACGACGCGGGAACAGAAAAGCCGGCAACAGAAACAACAAATACACCAGCAATTGGACAGACACAAAGCACGGGACAAACGGCAAAAGGAATTTCGGGCACAGGCCCAATGCTGGTGCTGCGTAATCTGGATCGCATCCTTGACATCATGGAGCTGCCATCGCTGACGCTGGCGTGCGTGCGCAACGGGTACTACGCCGAGGCACTGGATCTGGCGAGCCACGCGCGCCGCGTTGGGCTCCGGTTCGAGCGCGTCGCAATGGTGCGGGCTGTCCAGGAACGCGTCCAGGCCGCGATTGACGCCATGTGTGTGCAGCTGCTCAACCTGCTTCGCGAGACCACCAAGCTGCCGACGCTCATCAAAACGGTCGCTTACCTGCGGCGGGTGGCGCCGTTTTTGGGCTCGCGCGATGCCGACGCGCAGCTGCAGCAGCTATTTCTGGCCTCGCGGCTGGCGTATATTCGCCGCCAGTGGGACGCGCTTTCGGGCCTCGAGACCCGCTCGCCCGAAAAGGCTCTCAAGCGGCACATCGAGGTGTTCCGCGAGCACGTGTATGCGGCCGTCACTGGCTTCCGCACCATTTTCCCGCCAGACGCAGCCGGCCGGCAGGCCGACGAGGCCGCCAAGGACCGCGTCCTCGCCGAGTTTGTGCGCACCGTCACCGCCGAGCTGCGCACTACCCTCGAGCGAGCGGCCCCGCGCATCGACGACCCATCGGCCCGCTCCAGCCTCTGGCTCCAGCTCGCGTACTGCTCGCAGTCCATGGGCCGCGCCGGCGCAGACTTTTGGCCGGCCGTCCAGGCCGCCCAGTCGGCTGTTTCCGACTCTGAATGGCTTGACGCCCTCAAAAAGCAGCGCGACATCTCAGCAGACCTCAGCAAGCGTCTGCCGCCCGCCCGCACCTGAGCGTTTTTCGCTTGTTTTTTTGCATCGTGATTTCATTTAGTAACGACATTGGCATTTTTTCTTTGTTTTCCTGGGGGCGCTGCCCCCAGACCCCCGTAGCAACTGCTTCGCAGTTGGGCTCCACAAAAATAAAGCCATTGTCCTTGATAATGCGATTTATGGCCTCTTTCAACTGCGAAGCAGTTGCTACGGGGGTCTGGGGGCAGCGCCCCCAGGAAAAAAAAAAGAAAGCGCGTCGTTAGCTTAGACTTCTATGAGGAGTCGTGGGGGTCTACTGGGCCGAACGACGTTCCTTGGCCCACTTGATAAACGACGGCACGTCCTGGGCGACCATGCCAGCGACGGACTGCTCCTGGATCCAGCGGGGAATGCTGCCACGGGAGTCGCTCGTTTGTGCAACGATCCATTGCACGGACTGGGTCGACTCGTCGTACGTGACGAGCTCAAGCGAACAGTAAATGGCCCGCTGGAAATTGGGGTCCGTCGCGGCGGTGCTCGGCAGAGTGACAACAAGGAACTGCTTTTTGGCGGCGTCGGGCTCAAAGCATGAGATGTAGATGGCCATCTCGCGGTCGCTAAACAGACGCGGGAACTTGTAGTGCACAATAAAATGCTGCCATGGCTCAGGGACGTTGTCGCCATCGGCCGGCCGGAAGCTGTCTAGGAGTTCAATGTACCCAAGCTCGTTTTTCGTGTGGTTTTCAAAGATGCCAGACCGGAACTCGTCGTATGTCACGTCCGTGTGAGTGGAGTACCGCGCCATCCAGTAGTCGTTACCGTTCTTGTTGTGGAATGTGCGGACAGGGCCGGCATCTGTCTTGTACGTCTTGCCTTCTTTCCACTCTGTGGTGACGCGAGTCATAAAGTCGAGTCCCTGCCGGATGACCGTATCGGTCGACGGAAGATCCGCGGCATCAAAGTCTTGCTGTCTGAACAGCAATTTTTCGTTAGTCATGGCGAGTTGTATGGGGATAAAGTCGGGTCGTATACTTCGTTTATATCATCCGAGATACTGGCAAACGTCAGCCGTGCGCAATCAGCCGCGCATGATCAGAGTATCTGCGGGGGCATGCGTTTTGACTCTTGCTGGATGGCTAAACTGTCAATTGGCGAGATTTAGCGAGAGAAGAAGAGAATGCTAGAAAAATTTCAGGAGAGCCGTTCAGGGGTTTGTATAGGGGTTTGTTCAGGGATACCAGGGTAAAAGTTTGGCAGTACTATCTGGCACATACAAAGCAACAAAAACAACATGTGGCTTGCTCACCTACATAATCTTCGTCACCAAAGTCACAAATGGCTCTTATATGCGTGTCTGCTACTTTCATGGCCATATCTACCGGCAATGTCACCCTCGCTGACAAGTGCCAGCCTTTGCACGGCTGAACATACAGGGCTAGGGACGACGCTTAAACGCCAACTCGTCTCGAACTTCGACAGCCGTCAACTCGCACTGTTCGAACAACAATGCACCTCTGTCGCGTTGGCATTGCGGCTGCCCTGGCGGCGTCTGCATCTGCCATTCGAGGCGTTCCTAAAGAGAGTATGTTTGTATTGGATCATGTGGCTGGGCTGGTTTCAAGAGTCGTTTTCTCGGTCTGGTCCCAGAACGGTAGCGAGTTCTTCGCAGTTGATATATCACTGCCCACAACAAACCAGCTGCTCTACGGTTGCTACCGGGGTCTGTGGGCGTGGTGATCCCATTATTATTATTATTATTTTTTTTTGTCTAAGAAGAAGAACAAAACTAACTACAGGTGAGCACCTGTACCAGCCGGATGAACATGGCATGTGGAGGTGCCTTAACCGGCCAGAGGTGGTGTTGACTTATGACCAGGTGAATGATGACTACTGCGACTGTCCGGACGGAAGTGACGAGCCAGGGACGTCTGCGTGCAGAAACACGTTTTTCTTCTGCGAGAACGCCGGCCATATTCCGCGGTGGATCCCCTCGAGCAGGGTAGACGACGGCGTGTGCGACTACGACTTGTGCTGCGACGGCTCGGACGAGGCGCCTGGGCTGTGTCCGGATCGGTGTGCCGAGGCACATGCCGAGCACCAGGAGCAGCAGCGACGCGAGGCCGAGACGCTGCGTCTGGGTCTCGAGGCGCGGGCCAAGCTTGTGGAGGAGGCCCAGCGTGCCAAGGACGCGCTGAAAAAGCAGCTCCTGGACCTCAAGGTCGAGCTCGGACAGACACAGCAGCGTCTCGACACCGAGCGCCAGGACTTGGAGGCGTCGATGGCCGCCAACGCCGAGTCTGGCGAGGCCGGCGAATCTGTCGAGGCGTCGCGCGCCAAGGAGTTGGTTTCGTCGCTCGACCGGGCGCTCGCCAAGTCGCGCCAGGCCGCCAAGGATCTCAAGGCGCGTTACGATGCCCTTGACGCCCTGTTTGTGTCGCTCAAGTCGGACTACAATCCCAATTTCAACGACCCGGCCGTCAAGGCCGCGATCAACGGCTGGGAGAACTACAAGGGCGAGTGGGCCGCTGTCGAAGACGGCGTTGCCGGCGACGACGCGATCGCCACCCAGGAGATTATCGACGCCATTGACGGCATTCGCGCATCTGGAAGCCCTGGGCAGCCCGGCTGGTCCGAGCAGTTCCCCATCCTTGGCAAGGCTCGCCTGTGGCTGGCCGAGAACGGCCTCGCCGCGTTCCCGTCGGAGTCGTCGTCGAGCGCTGGCGACTCAGCCAAGACCAAGAGCCTCCGCGACGCCGTCTCCAAGACCGAAAAAGCCATTGACGACATCAAGCGCAGAATGGACGACAAAGAAAAGGAGGTCGCCGCCGACTACGGCCAAGACGACGTTCTGCGGGCCCTCAAGGACGCGTGCGTCAAGAGCCACATTGGCGAGTACGACTACGAAGTGTGCTTCTTCAAGAATGTCCACCAGTCGGGCAACGGCCACAACTCCAACCTTGGCAAGTACGTCTCGCATTCGCAAACATCGTCGGGTCTCGAGTTCAGCTACGACCACGGTGCCAAGTGCTGGAACGGTCCGATCCGCAAGTCGCGCGTCCAGATCACTTGCGGTGCCGAAAGCGAGCTCCTCACCGTCAGCGAGCCCGAAAAGTGCGAGTACTTCTTCAAGGTCGTCAGCCCGGCCGCCTGCGCCGTTCCTGCCGACAAGAAGTCCAAGAAGGCCAACTCCAACACCGAAAAGCCCATCCAGCACGACGACCTCTAGTTCTCCGCATCTGTACCCACATGCTAGATATGCCTGTCTATAAAACGTCTGTATCTTTAATCCTGGGGGCGCTGCCCCCAGACCCCCGTTGCAACTGCTTCGCAGTTGGGCGTGACTCGGCCAGGTATCGCAAGTATTTACGAAAAAGCGCTCCATTCCAACTGCGAAGCAGTTGCTACGGGGGTCTGGGGGTGGAACCCCCAGGAAATAAGACAGATTGACCCCCGGCCACTCGCGGTGAACGCGTAAAAGACAAAAAAAGAACTCCACTCCAACTGGGAAGCAGTTGCTACGGGGGGTCTGGGGGTGGAACCCCCACGAAATAAGAAATCAGATTGACCCCTGGCCATGGGACTCGCGGTGAACGCGTAAAAGACATAAAAAGAACTCCACTCCAACTGCGAAGCAGTTGCTACGGGGGTCTGGGGGTGGAACCCCCAGAAAATAAAACACTAGTTGACCCTAGTCGAGATATGTCGTCATTCTATTCGGTCGTCTACTCTAACGTTTTATGGAGCAGTCCATCTAGTCGTACATGCCAATGCAGCGTTTGTGCCTGGGTGCGAGTCCCTCTGAGCACTGAAAGCCACTCGTAAATATCGTAATGCTTAATTGAACCCGGGAAGAGTGGTGACAAAAGAATCGAGGCCCATGGTGAACAGTTCATTATTGACCGGATCCTCATCGGGCCGGTATAGGGGGCTGTCTGTTAGTAAAGAGCGTTCACCACGAGCGAACTCAGCATACTTTTTGACAATGTACTCAATGTAGAGCGTGGCGTAAATCTCCGACAGCGCCAGATGCAGGCCCTCGGTTTTGGGGTCTGTCAGCAGCACAAACTTGATGTTCGAGGGCGTTTCGTAGTAGTGCAGCCGGTACCGCGAAGTGCAGTACGTCATGAACGAGTCCTCGCCCGTCAGCTTGCGTGTAAAGTTTCGCAGGGAATAAACAATGCCAAATATGAGCTTGGCTGTGTCCTCATCGTCGTCGTGCCTCGGCCGCTGGACTGAGATATCGATTGCCGACCCGCTCACCGAAGACCAGGAATGGCGCGACAGATCAGCTGCAGACGATCGTGTCGACTGTGACCGGTGCCATATCCGCCTGTACACGCACTCGGCTGTTGTTAGCGTCTGTCTAGGCGAGTGTCGATAGGTGTACATTGTTGGCACTTTGGTCATTATCTTGCCCACACAAGAGCTAATAGCAAAACACAGAACGTACCGTGTCTATCAAAAAGCCAGAATGAATAGATTGTCATGGCGCCGTTCCAACGAGCTTCTCGGCGCCGTGTTCTGAAACATGAACAAGGTGCATGAGCTGGGGTTGTCGAGCGAGGCGTGTCGTGTCGGAGTTGCATAGCGTGATATGCAACAACTTGCGAACTGCTATTCCATATAGCCGGCGCGCGGAGTTGCGATCTTCAAAGTTCGACTACTACGTCTTGGATTCCCGCTGCAACTACTTCACTGTTGTTTAGTGTCTGGTGGTGTCTCCCTTGCTGCTTCGCAGTTGATTCAGTCACTCGTCGAGGGGGTAATATCATTTCTGTCTAAAACTATCGCAGTACATCAGCTCAACTGCGAAGCACTTGCTAGTAATGGACCAGTAGGACGTAATGGGCCACCCATATAACCTTCTACTTTTTGGGTCGAAACACTCTCAAGCTTGTAGTTGCATGTGCGATAGATTATATCGTTTTACAGATGTTTCTGGACCATCTATAGCGAGTTGTTATTTTTAGGATCGAAACACTCTCAAGCTTGTGACCTATCTGACGTTATAATTTGATAGGCCAGTAGGAGGTAATGGGCCACTAGTATCTGGTGGTGGAACCTCAGGAAAGAAAACACCAGCATCTCCCGCGCAGTTCAACTGCGAAGCAGTTGCTACGGGGGTCTGGGGGTGAAACCCCCAGGAAAAGAAAACAATCACAAATGTTGTTTGCAGATCTGCACGTTATTTATTTGCAAGTTTGGTTCACAAGTTCTACTCGTGAAGATATCGTCCGGAATCGGTAAATAGCAGTACTTGGAATTGCAGCATCTTGCCACTTGCTACGGAGGTCCGGGACAGTACCCCGGGAGTAAAAGTAAAACAAATAAAATCTAATTGCTATGGTCTAGAGTCAGTTGTTTCCGATGTCGTGGAAAAGCTCAATGAGACAGGCCGAGCTCCATGCTTGGGTGGGCGAGGAGTCAGCGCAGAACTCGCCGTCCTTGTTGGTAAGCTCGGTGAGACCGGCCCAGTGGGAGTCGTTGATCCACTTGGCGTGGCCGCGAATACGCTGGCGCAGGCCCTGGAAGTAGAGCTTTTCGGGAATATCCATTTTGCGGGCAAACACGAGGTACGCGCGCAAAAAGAAGCCCGTGCACCAGACCCACTCAGGGCCCTGGTGATAGTTGCGGCCTTTGGCGGTGTGGAAATCAGTACTGTCCTCGCTGTTGATGTAGTAGGGACGGTAGTTGTTGTCTCCCGGGTCGAGGGTCCGCATGCCGACGGGCCCGCGAATGAGGTCGTCGGCGACGCGGATGGCGCAGATGGCGTGCTCGCGGTCAAACAGCTCCGGTGCCACTGTCATGGCAATACAGAAGTTGGGGCGCAGCTGGTAGTCCTCGTAAGGCTTGCCAGACCGGTAGAGGTCCTTGTAGATTCCGCGACGATGGATGATGTGCGAGTCGACGTCGTACTTGCTGTCGTCGGCCGAATCGACTGGGACGTAGTAGGCATGCTCAAACGAGTTTTGGATGAGGTCGTTCCACTCCTTGAACGTCTTTGTCTCGCCGTCAGCCGTCTTGACGCTATCCCACTTGAACTTGCCCTGCTGGTTGAGCTCAGTGACAAACCGCAGGGCGCTCTTGAGAAGGCCCGTGATCTCAACGGCGGCTCCGTCGCGCGGCGTGCCGGGCACGCCCTTGTTGCCGGCCTTTTCACTCTCGCCCATCTTGTCCATCCACGTGCCGCAGTTCCACTGGTTTCCGCCAAACACAAAACCATTAGACCAGTCGACCCAGATCTTCTGGTTAAAGCCCTCGTCGCGCATCTGCGAGTCGATCTGCGGGCCCGCGTTGGCCTCGCGGAACTCAATGCCGGCAGCGTGACGACTCAGGATCTCGTATATGACCTCCGCGATCGTGCTCTCCTTGGAGAACGCGCGCTCGTCCTCGACAGGGAACCACGTGTCGTCGTACGGGAGGAATCGGCGCGTGACCTTCTCGCCGAGAATGTCCTCGCCGCCAGGAACGGTGGCGATGTACTCCTGAATCGCCTGGAGGAAGAACCACGTCGCATCGCGAGCATTGTAGCGCGGGTTGCGGCCCGAATCGAGCAGGTTGGGAATAAGACCGTGCTTGAGGGTCTTGGCGAACGCAAGAATGTGGTTCTTAGCGTCGTCGTAGCGTTCGGCAGCCAGCAGCAGGCCACGGAACGACAAAAAGACATCGCGGCCCCAACAGCGCATGTAGTCGACCGAGAAGTGGGGAAGGCCGGCCGACATGGCGCCGACGTCCTGCCGGTCAGGGAAGATGCCGGTGCTGGGAGTGGTGCCGACCATCTGGATTGAGGTCATAGCGAGCTCGCGCAGGAGAATCGTGCCGTTGCTGATGTAGTCGGGAAAGTGCTGGAGCGCTTGGTCAATACACGCCGAGTGGGCGGCAAACACCGCCATGGTGAAGTACCGCGGGATCAAGAACGACGGCAGCTCCTTGATGCGCTGGAACCGAGGCTCAAACCATTCATAAAGACTGTACACGCACGGGTACTCCTTGGCGTAGGCGTGCAGGCGTGCCATAATATAGTCCATGGCCCAATGGCCGTCGCGCAGGTTGTCGCAAATGGGGTGGCCCAGATTGTTGCTCTGGACAACCTCGCGGAGCGGCGAGATCCAGCCATGAAGGCCGGCGTAGACAAGCGGTCCGTAGCCCGGAACGTTGTATACGCCGTGCTGGCCGCGCGTAAAGTCGCGCTCCTCGGCGTCGCAGCGGTACAGCACTGCGTTGAGATCGAGCAGGCTCAGGCCGTTGACAGCCTCCTTGGTCTGCGACAACAGACAGTCAACGAGCTCCTTGTTGGCCTTGATGTACGCCGTCTCAAATATGGCTATCGAGCCCTGGGGAAAGTTGCGGGGCGACCGGATCGTTGACGTACCAGTCTCCTCGTCAAAGTCGACCTGCGGCTTCTCGAGCTCCTTGAGTTCGACCGGGATGGGCTTGATTTCCTTCTCATCGCGGAAAGTGTTGCCCTTGCGCACGAGAGCCACGGCAGATACGCATTTAGCCGTTTGGCCTTCCAAGACGACTGGTGATACTGTTCGTTAGTGCTGTTTTTTTTTTTTTTTTTTTTTTTTTTTTAGCTGGGGCTCTGCCCCAGACCCCGTAGCAACTGCTTCGCAGTTGAATGGGTAATGGGGAGGGGAAGCTGGACATACAATCTTGATGGCCTTCGGGTGAAAACCTGGTGCGGGCAATGAGGAAATAGCCCTTGCCAGTGACGGGGTCGAGACGCTGGACGGTGATATACTGGCCCTCGAGGTGAGTGAAGGATTCGTCCGAGTCGAGCTCGCCGAGACTCTTGTGCATCTTGTTGAGAAACGCCTTGACCTCTGTGATGCCATTGCCGAAGACATAGGGGCGTGTTTCGGTGACGACGTTTAGAGGCTCTTCGTAGCACTCGTCAAAGCCCATAGTGGAGCCGGTGGGACACGAGCAGATAGAAACGAGCGCGGCGGTCGGCAGAGTGTCTTCGACGGTGCGCTTGATGGCAGGGGTCTCGTTGTCGTGGCTGCAGTCGAGGAACCACGCCTGGATGGGTGACGTGCGGATGAGGTGGATCTCCTCGCCCTTGGAGTGGGCCTTGAGCCAACCATGGCGGAGCACGGGAGCACGCGAGAAGGAGCCAATGGGACGCCCGCTGTTTTTTTGGACGAGGGTCGACAACTCCTGGACGCTCCACGCCTGCATCGCCTCGCGGATGATGGCTGTGATGGCAAGGCGCTCGATAAAGACCTTGTCCATGGCCTCTGAGCCAGTGAACAGCTCGGCAACCACAAAAAGGTTGGGCCGGATGAGGCGGGCCTGGTCGAGGATCCACTCGGCGACGTGGATGGGGGTTGAGTGCGCATTGTCGATACGGAGACCGTGGAAGTGAGTGGCCAGCAGCTGGGCGTAGCGCTTCATGCGGTCCCACAGGTAAGGACAAGAGTCGGGCCCATCGCCGTAGCGCAGCTTGACGCAGTCGCCCCAGATGATGACCTCGCGGCGGACGTAGGCGCGGGACTTGTTGGAGGCGAAATCGATGAGCGGGTTGCCTGCCCAGACCCAGCCGTTGTTGACAAGAGCGCGCTTTGTGCCGGACGTGTCTGTGAAGCGGGTGAAGTATGTCTCGCTGAACGGCAGCTCGGCGGAGATGGCGCCGAGCTTGGGCCCGTTCTGGTCGAGGCGCGTGTAGCGGGCGCGGGAGCGCAGGTTGTCGGTGATGGTGACGATGTCCGCGTCGTACTCGACGTAGAGCGGCACGTTGATCTCGTCTACGAGGGCCTTTGCGGTGTCGGCAAACGACTTTCCGAGGTCTGCGGCCTTGACGATGGCGGCGAACTTGGCGGGATCGAGGCGGCGCGAATAGCGACCGACGCCAAACTCCTCGTCGGCGAAACCGACGCCGGCGCTGCTCGAGGCAAGGATGGCGAGCGACTTGAGGTTGGAGCGCGCCGCGTCGTCGTCGATGTGCGCGGGCTCGACGCTGGCGGCCGCCTGCTCGGCCTCAGACACGGCCGTCTGGACGTCTACCACGTAGTACTCCCAGAGGCGGACGACGCCAAACACGCGCTCTTTGAGCGCGCCTACAATGCGGTCGAGGTCGTCCTCGCTCTTGAGGGTTGTCGGCAGACCAAACTCGCCCAGACGGGCCGAGAAGTCGATGAGAGCGTCGTCGAGATCGAGAGCAGCCCGCAGGTGCGGGGCGGTCTCGGGCGAGTAGCCGACCTCTGGGTGCTCGCGCAGCCACTGCGAGTTGTCTGCCGTGTGGTTGAGCACAATGTCCGAGAGCGACAGGATGCGGTGCTTGGACTCGAGGTCGTGCACGAGCTTGGCGACGTCGTCCTCGCCATTGGGAAAACAGGCGTCGTCCCACGCGAGCTGGTCGTAAATGGAAAACGGCGAGTCGCTGTGGCCGCGTTTCTGGAGTGGTACAAAGTGGATCATGTTATAGCCCTTGTCGGCAATGGCCTTGAGCTTGGGCTCCCACGTGTCAAAGGGACCCATGAGCTTAGACAGGACCGTCTGGACCGCGAGCGACGACGCCGGCACAGCGTTGCCATTGAGGCGGAAACTCGTCTCGACAATAAAGTAGAACGTCTCGCTCTTGCGCTGCTCGAGTTGCAGATCCGTGACGCTGCTTCTGCGGCGTGGACGCAGACGCATGCCCTCGACCGCGTGGGCGGCGTCGTCTGCATCGTCGCCGTGCGGGTGCGGGTGATCCGTAGCACGATGTTGGGCGACGATGCTAGCGCGCCGCGATCCCGGCGCCGGCTCCCTCTGAGCCTCCCAAGGGGTGTCCAATTCCTCGCCGTACGTCAGGTAGAACGAGAACGAGCCGCTCTGGCGGATCTCAATGTCGATGTGGGTGTCTGCGGCGAGCGAGTGGCCCGGCGTGCTGGCCATCTTGTACTCGTAAAACTTTCCGCGCTCGAATGCCTCGCCACGGGGCGGATGGTTGCTCCACAGCGATCCGTTGCTCCGGAATGGCGACCATGCGTACACAAGGAACCTCAGGATGTACGGTTCTGTTGGTTCCGGGAGCTTGAGGAACTTGCCGTCTCCGCTGAGTATGGGACTGCCATCGTCGGCGAGCGGGAGCACGTAAACGCGAACCATTGAATTGATGCGGGACTCAATTCGGCACGCGGCGGTGTGCTAAAAAAAAAAAAGATTGCGTGATGTCGATGGTGACAACGATCAAAGCCCGGAGGTTGCGATTTTGGGCCTTGGCAGCCGCTTGGGCTCTGACTGGGTGGGGGGGCTTCAGCCGTGCCGTCTTCTCGATGCATCAACCGCAGGAATATGCATGCGTCTGTGCAGCATGCATATAGGTATTTTTCCGGGCTGTTAGTGATTTGTAGTTCTTTTTTTTTCCTGGGGGCGCTGCCCCCAGACCCCCGTAGCAACTGCTTCGCAGTTGAGTCGTAGCAGTGGAGGGGATGACTGCTCAAATTGGAGGGATTCGGGTGAAGCGCAGTCCCGCTGTTGAGGCGGGTTCTGTCACCAGTCGACGGAGTTTATTAGCAGCATTGCCGGTCGAGTCTAGTCGCACGAGACTAATACCGAGCCGAACAATGACCAAACCGAACTCTAATCCCAACTGCGAAGCAGTTGCTACGGGGGTCTGGGGGCAGAGCCCCCAGGAAAAACAAAACACGACATCGCGATAACCCAAAGGGCCCGCGGCACACCGCCGGCGGGAGAAAAGGGCGTGCACGAGGGCACTATCGATACGGGACGATGGGCTCGGGCTATGGTGGAGGGTAGGGGCTCCGGACCGTTGCGAGGCATTTAGATGCGGCGATTGCGGGTTTTGTGGACTGTGGGTTAGAGAGCAAGGCGTGGTAGCGCACGCGCTTTTTTGCCAACGGCGCCAAATCAAGGTAGGTACGGGGTTGTCTGTTTGTGACATGTTTTCCGATTATTCCGAGCCCGTGGGAGTCCGTGGGTCCAAACGTAGCGCCCAGAATTCTCCGCTCGGAGCTGGAGGCGGTGGGCAGGGGTTGTGCCGAGACAGTAACGCCTTTGTGAGGCCGGCGCTTGGACGCGCAGGGCTGATTTAGGCCAAATGGGGGGGGCTCATTGGGGAGGGGTTTTTGTGTTGATCGGATGCGTTTACGGAGGGTCGTCTTGTTGCTATGCTGCTGCAGAAACTCGTATCGCGCAACTGTGGCAGATTACCGACCTACATCCCGCGCGACACCGGGCCCTAGCCAAGACGTGCCCATGATGAGGTGACGCCCATTGCTAACCGCCACTGCAGCCATGCAGGCTCCCCGTGTCCCTCGGATAGCCGGGTGCGGCGTGCGGCGGTGCAGACGACTACCAGCTTCGTCACTTTTTTTCCTGGGGGCGCTGCCCCCAGACCCCCGTAGCAACCGCTTCGCGGTTGAGAAACGCACCGGGACCACTCCCAACTGCGAAGCAGTTGCTACGGGGGGTCTGGGGGCAGCGCCCCCAGGTAAAAAATAAAAATTAGAGTGTTGCATTACTAGTTTCGGGCGCGTATGAGTCCCCACTGGAGAAGGACAGACGCTTCAGGGAGGGTAACTGTACAGCCGCGCGATCGCCAACCTCCCAAGCCGAAACGGCCCCAGGCGCCATAGACATAGTCCCAAGGCCTGCAGATTGCCACTTCATTCCACCACCTTCTGTCCCGCGCAACGGAGTCGGCGCGACAAAACCAGACAGCAAACTTAGGCGTGAGCTCCCGGAGACTGAATTTCCGGCGCACACTGCCAGAACTCGACGCTCGCACCGGGTCTTTTCACAGGCCCGTGCGCGACTTTTTCGATTTTCGACTCGTTTGGTCTGATTTGTAATCGACAAGGGCGATACTTGTTGACCAACCCACGCCGGTTTTTTTCGTGTGTTTAGTACTGGTACGAGTTATTTTTCTTGACCAGTTACTGAGTTGTCGCTATTAGGACTTCCTGAAAAAAAAAAAAAAAAAGAAACGGAAGGAAGGAAAAAAAAAAATGGCGACTGCAGAGTCCGTTCAGGACTTCCAGAAGGACGACGGGTTGTTTGACCTCGATCAGGATCTTGTGGCCTCGCTGCAACAAGGAGGCGTTGTTCCCGGATCTGAGCAGGATCCTGACCGGCCAGCTTTCATTGACGGCCAACCCGCGTACGACGACACCACTATGTTGCATGAGAAGCGTAAGGCAGTGGCCGCGCCGACCACCGCGACTGCGCCAGCAAAGAAGGGTCGCAAGCCGGGCCGCAAGCCGGATCTGAGCGAGCCCGAGTCCAAGCGCAAGGCACAGAACCGCGCCGCTCAGCGTGCGTTTCGTGAGCGCAAGGAAAAGCACCTAAAGGAACTCGAGGATAGAGTCATGCAGCTCGAGTCCGAGGCGGCTGCTACCAGCAACGAGAACATGTATCTCAAGTCGCAGGTATCGCGGCTGCAATCGGAGCTGCGACACTACCGCAACACTGTTGGTCTTGTGAACCAGACCGGTACTGCTGCCGCGGCGTCGTCTCCCGGCCAGTCACCGCAGACGTCTGGTAGCGGCGGTTCCAACAGTGCGTCGATGTCGAAGCCGTTTACATTTGAGTTTCCGTTCTTTGCGGGTCCCACACCGCCGTCGGCCCAGCAGTCGGACAACCGCACGCCGTCGCAGCGCTCGTCGTTGTCGGGCACCTCGCGTTCCGGCAGCTCGGCTCTGTCGCCCAATAGCTCTGTGAGCGGGGCCAGCAGCACGCAGCACAAGCCGATCAAGATTGAGAGCACCGATGCCGACGAGTTCTGCTCGGAGTTGTCGCAGGCGTGCGGAACGCGCGATAACCCGCTTCCGGCCGCCGCTAGCAACGCGTCCAAGTCGGCGGCTTCGCGGACAATCCGCGCCGGCAGTGTACCGTGGAACTCGCTGGCCAACGGACCCCAGGCGTCGCCCAGCAACAAGGATGGCCAGATTAACGGCCACAACAGCAACAATAACAGCAGCAGCAGCAGCAATAACAACAACAGCAACAACCAGAACCAGAACAGCACAGGACTGGCACTGGTTGCTGGTCCCGCTACGAGCGAGGCAGGATCGACTCCGGCTGGTGGAGCCAACAGCGCAGATTCGCCGTGGGCCCTTGCCGCGAACGCCGGTGGGTTTGGCGACTTGTTTGCGTCCCCAGACTATGATAGCTCCAACTTTGTCGGCGAGTACCGCGACCCGCTGTTTGAGGGCGAAGAGTTCACGCTGCCGGAGCTGGTCACGTCCGAGTACTCGATGTTTGATCCCATCGAGAACCCGATCGCCAACAGCACGTTTGACGCCCTTGAGTCCAAGTCAAGTGACCTATTCCCACAGCAGTCGCCGGCCGCGCTTCAGGGCGACGCCCACAACAATCATGCGTCGGCATCTTCGGCGGCCGCCGCTCCTGCTGCTGCCGACGACGACACGGTCCCTGCACCCAAGAAGGGCAACCTCATGACGTGCACCGCGGTCTGGGACCGTATTTGCTCGCACCCCAAGTTTGGCGACATTGATATCGACGGCCTCTGCTATGAATTGCGATCAAAGGCGAAGTGCTCTGATAACGGCGTGCTTTTGACCGAGAAGGACGTCGACAAGGTTCTCTCCAACTTTTCGTGATGACACCTCCCCTCCTCCGCTCTTCTCCCGCACCCCTGTTACACTGCACATCGTATTTATTTTGTTGATATAACCCCGGTAATTGATGGTAAACATGACGATTCACTTGTCTTTGACTATTTTTCTCGGTCCTCGTAGCAAGGCCTGCTCTTGGCTGCGAATCGAGGTAGCTGTACATGTTGAGCCCAACTGCGAAGCATTTGCTATAAGTAGGCCTGGGGGCCAGCGTTCCCCAGGAATTTTTGTATGCTTCAAGTCGTATTTACAGATATAGTAGCTACAGCGTTATTTCGATGTCGGGTCTCTCGACTTTGACAGTAGTGTCGTCGACACTCATCGCAAGAGGCCTGGGGCCAGCGTTCCCCAGGAATTTTGCATGCTTCAAGTCGTATTTACAGATATAGTAGCTACAGCCTTATTTCGATGTCGGACCCCTCGACTCGGACAGTAGTGTCGTCGACCCACTCACTCATCGCAAGAGCAGCGTTCCCCAGGAATTTTGCATGCTTCAAGTCGTATTTACAGATATAGTAGCTACAGCGTTATTTCGATGTCGGGTCTCTCGACTTGGACAGTAGTGTCGTCGACCCACTCATCGCAAGAGGCCTGGGGCCAGCGTTCCCCAGGAATTTTGCATGCTTCAAGTCGTATTTACAGATATAGTAGCTACAGCGTTATTTCGATGTCGGACCCCTCGACTCGGACAGTAGTGTCGTCGACCCACTTGAGGACCGCCTCATCGCCAAACGTGAGCTCGCGGATAACGCGGGGCAAAACGGTCGTGTCGCCGTCCTTGCGTTCGTCCGAAGAGGATGCGCTCGAGGCTGGTGATGTCGACCGTTGGCCAAAAGAGCCGGGGATCGCAGTGGACAACAGGCTCTTCAACTTGGACGGCAGCTTCCACACCACGATCCACTTGTGGGCCTCGTCCTCCGCATCGATGACCACGCCCGCAACCGCCCTTCCGCTCGAATTGAAGGCAAGGTTCTGCAGCTGAGAGCCAGACGGCATCCCGTCGATGGTGACTCCCAGGTTCTGCGCAAGCGTACCGGTGCGGAGATCGTAGACGAGGACCACAAGGCTCCCCACCGAGTGGGCAACCGCAAGCGTCTGCTGGCCCTTGTGGAACGCCATGAGCTTGTAGTAGCGGGACATGGCGGCTGCCAGCGTCTGCGTAGACTCCGTGACGAGCGACGTGCCGCTGACCTCTGACTGCCGCCGGCTCTCGGCCTCGTCCGGAGACAGATTGCGCACGCAGGCTCCAGCAATCGCTGGCAGATGCTCCTCTGTCTGGAGACCCTCGACGCCCATGAGGTGAGTGAGCAGCTTAAGCGATGCAATGCGACTGTCTATGCTGCTACCTGCGTTGTTCACACGGACTACAAGCGCAGAATACACGAGCATTGCGTTCTGGCTGGCAATCTGCTGGACGCACAGCACACACTCGTCAATCATGACCGAGTTGATGCGATCAGCATCGGAACCGTCGTCAGGCAGGGTGTATCCAGACTCCTGGAGCGTGTTGGAAATCGTCTGCATGATCGCGACAGGGTTGAAGTAGTTCTGCCATAGCAGCCAACGACGCCCAATAATGCGAAGCGCCAGTCTGCGGGTTCTTTCCGGAGTAGCAGGTGTCAAAAACAACTGCAAAGATTCGGCAACGTCCTTGACGGGCCCAGAGTCTGCCGAGGACACGCCGGCTAATATACACACTGCCTTGCAGCTTGCAGTGTCAAAAAGGCTGTCGGGGTTATTGAACGGTACTGTTGTTAGTTTTTATGCCGTAAAGTGCGTAGCACTAGAGAACACTCACATTTTGAGTACCACGTATCAACCAGGCTTGCGCGGTCTTGCGTCGACGCAAGCTTGACAAGCGTATCCAGGCACCGGAGACTGACCTCGCTCAGTTTTCCGGCCGTTAGCAGTGAGACTATTGCAAAGCCCTCGAAAATCTGGCTCTGTTCGCAACCAATGGAATCCACAATGGCTGAGAGGTGTCTCTCGAGCCACGCGTCGTCACGCCCCAGCGATTGTCCTAGCGCAACCCACGTCGAGACAACAACGGCTGCGACGAACGGTCCGACCTGGAGAGATCTCGCAACGTTGCGGTCCACCACCGGAACGCTGAAAAACGAATCTCTCATGCGGCGGCTGGCAACCCCGATCTCGGTACCCCTGTGGCTTATCTCTTCGCAGCGGTACTTGTACGTCGAAGCGCTGTCGTCAGCTGTGGAAATGAGATTGTGCATAATCAGTTCGATTCTGCGCTCGTCGTCCTCTGTCAGACTGCGGCCGGCAAGGTTGCTAATGTACTGCGAAACGCGAAACGAGACCTGCGGGACTGTCGTAGAATGCATGTCAACTATTAGCGAAAGATCGCTCTCGCTTGCCTTGTTTGACGTGTCGAGTATAATTTCCGACTTCCACGAGCTTTCGGGACTTACGCGCAACCCAGTGTCCATATTCCAGTAGGCTTCGTCGTCGCCGTCATAAACCACTCTCAAGACCTGATTACCATACACCAGCAGACGCGAAATAGGACCCAGCCCGCCGGGAATAATCTGCTTCGTGGACGTGAGCCTGTCGAAAACGCCCACCGTGTTGTCCTCTGCAACCGCAATCACTTTCATGCCACTGCCGCTCCTGCAGAGTTCAATCGAGCGCACTGCAGTGCTGAGAAGACAGATCCGCTCGGTTACCTGGAAGGTGCTACCGTCGATAAGCAAAACATAGCCGGCTGATGTACCGGCAAATATTGCCTTGAGACTGTCGCATCCCTTGATTGCGGTAAACTCCTCGTCGTTGGCGAGTTCCGCCTCGGGAATCTGCATGTCAAACTGCTCCAGAAACTCCTCAATGCTGTAGGTCATCAGTGCATTCTCCTTTCCAATGACAATCCTGTCCTTGTAGATACCAGTAGCTGTTACGCGCTTTTGGAGGCGATCCTGCTCATCTTCAAAGTCGGCTGTGTCACCGTCGCTCGCTATCGAAACTTGTGTCCTTGAGCTCCGGCGGGATAGGCTCGCAGCGTTGTGCGGCTCTCCACAGCGTAGTACTTCTCCATCTTTCCGCCAGAATAGCTCCTGCGTGTCGCCGGTGCTAGCCCTGTAGACTGACAAATACGAAGCTTCCGAGTCTCGTCTCGTGACTTTATCATCAGGCATGCTGCCTACTGGGTCGGTCACGACGGCCCAGATGCTGTCATTGTGGTGGCCAATGCTGACAATCTGACTCTCGGGTGACCAGGCTGGCCGCACCAGTTGGACGCTGCCGTTATCTATCCATACAATATTGTCACGGTTGTCCAGAAAACCAAACTCGCCATCACGACAAGTCGATATGATCGAGACCAAATCGTTGTCAACTGTCGCACTGATTTCCTTTATCATTTCGCCGGCCTGCATCTTGAACAAGGCCCACTGTTTTCGCTGAGCAACCGCCCATGCAGCTATACCGACCTTCTTGATATCCACGATAAAGTCGACGCTTTGACTATTATCCCACAGCTGGAGATCCAAAGCCAGTCGCAGTGCCGCGCTGCCGGTGCTTCGTCCATAGGGATTCCACGCTGTGACAGTTCCGCGCCTGGAAAATAGCCATAAATCGTTCCTGCCCTCATCAGAGAACGTTGGAAGCGCCCAGCTCGAGTGATCAATAGACGAGGTGACGGTATTGGTGGCAAGGTCTAAAAGAATCACCTCGGCCCCACGTCCCCACACTAGCGCTCGACGAGAGGACGGGTCCACGTCAATTGAGCTAGCATCAAACGGAAGTGAGCACCGGCGAACAAGTACTCCGGTCGGAAGGCTAAACTGACATAGGTTTCCGTTGGCAATGCTGGCTACCAGCACATGGGATCCATCCTTCTCGGTGACGACCTTGAGAAACAAGACAGGTGTTCGACTGCCGGCAGAAAGATCATTGTTCTGGATCTTTGACACGAGGCCGCCGTTGATGTCAAACAGATATATGTCGCCGTTCTCATAGCCAACCACGACACCTTGGTCGTACAAGTCAGCTGCTGTTGCCAGCTGACGAGATTCTGGTGTCTGCTTGAAATGCCGCTTATGGCTGAACGTCACGACAATATCGTGGCCCTCGTTCACGTCAATGTCAGTCATTGATCTCTGTATGAATTGTCAATTGTCGATTAAAGCATCATGAAACTATTACACAGGTCACTGACTTGCCGGAAACGCGCCTACGTCAACACAGCCAGCTGCTGATAACCGTCACCAGGTCAACAATCGGACCGTGTCTCAAAGTGCGACCAGACTGTGTCCAAAACGGTCTAGTCTCTGGATTTGTCCGAGAGACTCCGGCGACGCCAGAATGAACCCACGATCTGGGAAATACGTCCGCGGAACTTGCTACAATGCTCCCACGGACATACATTTCAAATGTCCTCGGACTCCGCGGAGAAACCTGTTGACGCTGCGTTTCTCGTCACGACTCCGGCTCCACACGCCGTACCAACGGCGTCGCGGTTGAACAAAGCGCTGTATCTATGAAACTTTTCCTGTGGGTGCTGCCCCCAGACCCTCGTAGCAACCGCTTCACGGTTGAACTCCAGCTAGCCCTGAATCAACTGCGAAGCAATTACTGCCGGGGTCTATTCTCCCCGGGAAAAGAACGACTGAGGTCAGGGACCATTCTTATCAAGCGTGGAAATGGCAAGGGAACACAGCTCAGGTTTCTCGCATGATTTCATTATCTATTTTGCGCCCGCATGACCCGTTAACGGCTCTATTACATACAACGGCTGGAATCTTTGTGTCGCAAAGCTGAGTCTCCCGCTTAGGCAATAAGAAACCACATAAACACAATCTGGAAGATGAAGCTGTAGACAAACAGAAACTGGATACGTCGCTGGCGCTGCGACGGGTTGTACGTCGCGCTCGATCCAGAGCTGCTGTCCGGCAGAAGAATGTAGCGCAGAGATCGCAGCAAGAAGAACGAGTTGGCAAGGGCGGTGTACAAAAACACTCCCCACTTGACAGAAGCCCCCGGCATCAGCGACGACAGCAGCATGGTCACTGTGATTCCAATAAACTTGTATCCACTGTATGCGATAAAGTCGAGCAGTTTCGAGCCGGCACTGAGCAAGTACGTACCGAGCTTGAGCATCACAAGCTCCATGAGCATAAATGCGACTGCCTTGCTGGCAACATAGCCGAGGATCTTGGGGTGAAATGTCCCATGGAGACCAGCAAAGACGGAGCTCAGCAGGACGTACGTCGTAAAGCTCATAACCGGTATGTACATGTCTGGCGCATTAATATCGTCCCGCGCAGTGGCATAACCGTCCGGCACGCCAGTACCTTCTGACCGCTGGATTTGCCTCGACCACGGCTTGTGTCGCCACGGGAACAGCACTAGTAGCATTTTTCGCAGCACATATGAGTTTGACACCTGAAAGTAGTACTTAAGGGCGTTGACAGACACGTGCTGGCCCAGCTTGCATTAGCATTTGCATGTAACTTCCAAAGAAAAAAAAAATCAAATGTTTCTCAATAAACTTACGCTCTTTCCAATATATTCCTGGCCATAATTGAGGGCGTTTCGACCAACTTCAATTCCGAGCTGGGTGCTAGGGTCAGAGAAAATGTTTTGATAACCACCGAGCCCGGGAATTCCTGCCCCGCCAAACGATTGGCCACCAGCTTGCTGCTCCTGCCATTGACCTCCTGATGCTTGTGCAGCAGGTGGAGCATAGCGATTAGAACTGTTGGACGCGGTAGCTGGCGGAGGCGACCGGAACGGCGGGATCGGGTGCTGTGGCACCGGGTGGTGCAGCGGCGGCGAGCTCGGCGTCGCTGACGAGTACTGGGATCCTCTCTGCTGGTTTCCTCCTCCGTACATCGTTTCAAGACGCGTGAAAAACCGCTCCTATGTGGCAATTTGACGCGAGTTCACCTGGCGACGGTACACGTCATGGCGGTTTCGTGAAGCAACTAGGTAATTGAATGGGTCTGCCCTTGCCCTTGGTATGTGTTGGCAATATCATGTACTATTACTTATATTTCGGGGACCTAGGCGCTGGAAATAACAAAAGTCTAAGATCCTGTGGCAACAGCCGGAAACCGATAAATGACCTCGCAGCCGAGGCTTCCCGAGTGGATAAGCGCCGAAACAGACCTGTACGGTCTGTTTGGCTTGGAATTAGGCGCGTCGGAAGCGGATATCAGCAGGGCCTACAGACGGACTGCGCTAAAGTACCATCCCGACAAGAATCCCGATCCGTCGGCGCACGAAAAGTTTCAAAGCCTCACCGAGGCATCAGATATTCTGCTAGATGAGAGTCTTCGCGCAGAATATGACCGGATACGCAAGGCGCGCGTCGAGCATGAGCGACGACAGGCGGCGCAGGACAGTGCACGGCAGAAGCTCCGGTCAGACTTGGAAGTCCGCGAACGGCAAAGCGCTCGGTCGACGGGCGATTTTGAAAGACGACTAGAAATACTGAAAATGGAGGGCCTGGAAAAGAAGAAGGAGCTTGCAAGAGAGCTTGCACAGCGTTCGGCCGGGGCACGTGCTGCTTATGACCGGCAAACAGGCATGGGATCCAAGCGTGGTGCCGCCATGTCAGATGACGAGCTGCGTCAATACTTTGAGCAAACTGTGAGTGCTCTACGCTCCGCCTAATGATTGTAACGAGCTACGATGATACGATTTTGCATAAACCATAATGTGGGTAATCATGAATCGAATTTATTTCCACATCTGCCTCTGCTTGATGACACGCGGAGAGACGATTGCGAAATCACTAGCTAGTAGATGATGGGGCCTTGTCAATCTTGCCAATCTTGTGAAACAAAAGGCAAATGGAGTGCATGCAAAATTTAGAGCGGTAGTAATTTCCCGGTCTCAGTCGATCTCAATGACCTCTGGAGACGCAGTCCGCGTTCGCGGAGGCGCATCTTTCATGTCCGAAGAGGCCTGTTTCCGCTTCTTGCTCTCACGGAGAGTCTTTCCCTGGCCTTTGAAGTGCGGTGATTTGCCAGTCGTCTCATTGCGCTCGCGCTCTTCCTCCGCCTCGGTGTCCTTCAGCGGCGTCACAGGGTAGCCAAAGAACAGCTGGCCAAAGGGCAGCTGCAGAGCAGGCACGTCCGGTGAATTGATAAGGTCAATGTCGGGGATGTTAACTTCCTGGGGCTCGCTGGTCTCCTTGACGGCCTTTCCTGACAGCTTCTGGCCAGCGCCGGAAAATGCACTGGCATGCTTCTTGGCCGTTGCACTCGCAATCATCTTGTCAAACCCGATATCTTTGGCCATGCCACCTACAGGCGTGCTGGACGCCCTACTGGGTGGAAAAGACGTCCCTGGCGTTGGCGTGGGCTCCACGTACCCTACAGGCGGCGCAAAATCAACCTCAAGGTCAGTCTCTACGACAGAGATTGACTGTGACTCAGTTTCTGGCTTGGCCTCAAGCACCTTAATGGAGTATATCTTGTCGTTGTAGCTGATCTGGAACACGTCGTCGACTGTTAGAGTAGTGAAGTTTCGCAATGCGTTTTCCAGTACAGCCTTCGGATCTGTGATATCCAGAAAGTCTGTCGACTGTGGCTCTATCTTGACAAACGTTCCTGAGGGCAGATCCACGTTAGCCACGCGAATAAGCGACCCGGGCGAAAGACTCAGTGTCTCCATCATCCACTGTGGCAAGTAGACACGGCCCTCCTCCGCAATAAACTCCAGTACGCCTGCGTGCGTCCGCAGCTTTGTCTCCTCGCTCGTGATCTCAAACAGCATTGGATAGCGGATGTGAAGCATTGTCAGTTTGTTGAGCGCGCTTGATGGCATCACGATCTTTCCGCCGTAGTTGAGGTTGTCTCGTTCCTTGCCAGGCAGCATGGCAATCGGATAGCTCCGATAGTACTGGTCGAACTTGTTGGCCGCGACGCCTCCCCATGGCTGCCCAGTCATTCCGAACGAGTCATTAAATGCCGAAAACTGTCGTTAGCGCTGTTGTCTTTGTATCGGGGGTGCGCACCCTACACGCCGCTCGTGAATTGCCTCGAGCCTGGTTGCTCGTTATACCAAGCATCCGATCACTTTTTTCGCGCCATACTCACCATTTTAGCACAAACCCTATACCAGCAAGCTTTATCCTTGTAGTATCCGTTGTCAATGGCCGTACTGGTACAAGATCGTTGCACTTGAAGTGGCGAACTCACCCTTCATGCCTTCTATGCTTACTTACGGTCGTTGGCCCCATAGTAAACTGAGTTATGCACCAAAATACTCTATCAATAATAATATGTGACGTGTAGCGACTAGCAGCTGGGACATGCCGTTGTTCGACCTAAACACCAATATTTGTTCCTTGATAGCGTGCACTATCAGCGAGTAGCTCCGATTGTAAATGATACACGAATTTGACACTGATGGTGACTATGACGTGTCAATTGGCTTTGTCTGCTCATAATTCCAAATAAATACAAATACACTACTCGAATGGACGCGGTACTGAAACATGGTGGCCCCAAGCTACAGAAATGCCTTGACTTGCTGCTCCAGCCAACTCCAGAGTTTGTGCCCATCTGGTCCGCTATACCCATTCACAATGTCCTCTCTCGGCTCAGTCTTGATACCAAAGGGAACGTAAAAAGCTCCGTTGTCGGCAATTGTCAGCGATGGATGCAACAGCGGCCACAAGTTAGCGTGGGCCCCGAACTCTGTTGGTTGACTATTGATGACGCTCAGTGGAAACGTCTCGGCGTCATAATTGCGACCGATATCACTTTGATTCGGCCCGGGATGAGATGAAACGCTGATGACTTTGGAACCAGCGCCCGTCTTTTCCGGCCAAAGAGCAGCCTCGTATAGGGTGACTGCCTTGGACTGTGCGTATGGTCCGATCTTGATGATCTGCGCCCTCGGATTGTTGATGTCGTCCCAGTGGATGCCCCCTTTACTGGGTGCCATGTATGTCAGGCTCGAGCTGACCCACACAATGCGGACGCTATTTTCTGGTGCCAGTTCAGCAGTCTTAATAAGTATGTCGTCGATGAACCTCTGGACTAGAAATGGCGCGATGGCGTTGATACCAAGGCACATGTCGTAGCCTTGGACTGTGGTTCCAACGCCCGTTACCCCGGCATTGTGCAGTACGCCGTCGAGCCTGTCGATTTTCTTCAAGAACCCTTCCATTGCAGGCTTGATCGTTGTGAGGTCATTGTAGTCCATGAGGAAAGCGTCAAATTTTCCCATGGGAAAGTCAGCTCTTAATTTGTCAATAGAACGATCCATTCTCTCCTTGGTTCTACCTGTGAGCCACACAAATGCACCCTTGGCTATGAGCATGCGAGCGGCATCGAATCCAATGCCACTCGAAGCCCCGGTGACCAGGTACACCCTGCCGGTCAAATCCGGATAATCCTTCTCGGTGTATTCTGGTGGCTCGATTCCCACAACGTCACGCTTGAGCAACCATGCGCTATTCTTGATATCGTTCATCCTTTGGCTCGTCCCTGGCAATATTTAGCCCACTGCGCATACTTATATAGTCTTTAGCTATTAGCAACATTGCTACTTGGTGAGTACTTATTCATCTTGTATCAGTCCAGTCCAGCTTCCATATCATGTGATTCCTTCATTCAGATATATCTGCACTGGTCGAGTGCCCTGCAGTGTGTTGGAGATCTTCAGGGTCTTTTCTGTGCCTTCAACTTCAAGCAGGTCTAAAGCGGACATACAATGTTTTCTTGGTTTGCTTGTTTCTACGGGACACACGGTATGCTCAACGTTCTTTTCACTTCGTACTCATTCTTTATTAAAGTCTCACTAGGAGTGCTTGAGACTCGGTATTTGGGACTGGTGGGACTTTGGGAGCGAAGGGGGACGAACTTCGGGAGTTGAAAGTCGGGGTTTTGCACAGGGGTTAGGCGTGTGTGGTTGGGACTTGTGACTTTTCGAAATCTGAGACGGTTAGAAGTGTTTAGGACTCGGTGGCTCGAGCGTTTAGGTGGGACTTAGAGTCTTTGGAAGTTAGGAACTGCGGAACTATGAATTTTGGGACTTTGAAATTTGCGACTCTGGGACCTGAAATATTCTGCCTCATCATGCGCTTGGGCTAGATGTAGGTTGGCTCGTGCGCTTCGGCGTTTAGAGTCTGACAGTTTGGGAGTTCGGAAGGACGTCGGGAGTTTGGGCGTAGAATCTCGAAGGAGGTTCGAGGCTTGTCAGACAATGTCAGCTTTGGTATTCGCGACTTTGGGACTCTGTTACTTGGGAGCCTGGGATTGTGTGAGTATTTAGGGATCTTTTGGGAGCTAGAGGTTTCGGGCCTAAGAAGTTCGGGAGATGGGACGTTGGGTCGAGACTCGACCCCGCAACATAGCGCTGTGCGTCCGCGCCTGAGCACCTTGCTTCAACGGGTCCCTTGCGCAGACCTGCAATCTCACTATTTTATGTTCACATCTTATAAGGTCAACGGCTTTCTGGCGATCACCAATATAGGTGCTTTGATGCCAAGCGCACTTTTGCGACTAAAGGCCACAATCCGGTACCTATGTGTATAAGTATGGATACGTTGAGGGCCTTTGAATTGCAATTGTTGCGTTACAGTACCGTGCTCACGTTGCGAGACGGGGCTTTAACTACTAGATCCTTCGTCATGCATACATCAACGCACGTCGTCGACCACAAACGGTAACTGGCCTCCCAAATTGCGGTGCTGAGGAAAGGGTCCAGCTAGGTTCCGGCTCGTCATTGCACTAACTAACGTTTTGTTTTCGGAAGGCCCTGAGCTTGAGAGGCACCCTCCCTTTCTCGCCCTTTGTTTTTGGGCCCTATCGAGCCCCAGATCATAGAACAAACAGTCATATAAAATCTATTGCGCTAATGGATGGTCCCATGGTGTTTTTTATATCTCGATTTGTAGGAAACAACAGGCTAAGTTGCGTGCGGCTCCTTGGATATAATATGCTGGCTATGGTCAAGGGTATCGGTCCGAACTGGGATTGAAGCACGCCGCATATGTTTGACACCTCGTTTGAAGTATTGTGATAAGCGATAAGCGGTTGCTTGCAGGTAGCGATGATCTGGGGTGCAGATGTCTGCATTTCCCTAACGAAATGAAGGTTTGGCAGGTTAGGAGGCTTGTGGGCCGTCTTTCTTGAGTCCTTGAAAAAAGGCTTTGTTTACATTCAAAAGATACTCTTTTCTCCTCAGATTTTCGCGGCTTTCATGACTGCGACTCGAGCCCCAAGACTTCGAACATAGAAGGCGGCCTCATGCTCAAACTTTCCTTCCAAGTCACTCGTGACAGCTACTATCTACAAGCGTCGCCCAGCATTTATCCAGTATCCGACTTTTTGCACCAAATGTCAGTGCAGTCACTAACTATGGTCACTAACTATGGTCTGTGGTTACTTGACGGTGGGGTGCCCTGTCCCTTCCATGATCCTTGTATGTTAATGTCCGCATCTGTGATAAGACACGTTATTCTCTGTGTTGATATGTGGTTCCTGCCATGGTCCTTGTATGTTAATGTCCGCATCTGTGACAAGACACGTTATTCTCTGTGTTGATATGTGGTTTATGGTGTGGCTAGTAACCGGGACCCCTAAGATCTCTTAGTAGATTAGATATTGGGACCTGGGATGGACGTGCTCACTTGGTCATGTCTGGCTCCAACTTGGCCTGGGTCACCCGTATTCCGTTGCGTGGTGTGTGTTTCTGTTGTCCCTCCTCCCCTTCCCTGGCCACATGTTTTACTGATCAGATTCTTAGTAGTAACTCAATAATGCCGTAATTGACATGCATTGAAACCTTTCGTCGACAATCCGACATCGGTGAGTGCCCCTGTTTTGGCGCCCTTTTTTTGTAGTGGAATTCAATATTTGTAACATGGAACGGCACGCGGTGCACTCCAGGATCAAATATAATGTCTCCAACCGATGGCTAAGATCTGCCACGGTACCAAAGATGTCTCCGTTGATATGTTAGCTTGGCCGCGGTCTATCGGTACGTTTAGCAGCTGGGTTCAGCCTGTAAGGGTGCCCTTGAGCTTGCATCTGTATGCTTCTGGACATTACGTTAACTTGAGCTGCCAGAGATGGCTCAGCTAGCGGTCCTCTAGTATACAGTATGTGTTGGACTAAGTGAAACTCGACGACAGTCTCGCCTAGCTCGAGTTCTGCTTCGCGCGTTTTCTGTGACCTGCCTTCATCACGGACTTTGTACTTGACTGGGTAGATGGTCTTCCTGGTGCTCGTTTTTGTGGCACAGCTTCAGAAAGGCAGATGGCTGCTAGGAACCGAGCGAGTGATTTGGCCAATCTCTCAAGAACTCCTAGTAGACAGGTTACGGCTCCACTGCATTGAAGATCTTTACTCTCTTCAATCACGAATCAATATCTATCAGACTTCACGTGTTTTTGGGAGGTCTTGAACCTCCCTTCGGCATTTTTTTTCTTGCCTCTATAGCTGTGACTCGACTCTATCGTTTGCGTTTACGCCTTTTTTTGTCTCCCAGCTTTCATACGCGACTTCTTACTTTTATCACTTCTGCACTAATCACATACATTTCGTTTCGTGAACTCGGTTCGAATGTTATTTCATGGTCTATTTACTCGTGAGCCCCTTCTCTGTTTTTCCTGCTTTTACCTCCTTTATATTCTCCTCTCACACTTTCCCCTTCTTCTTCTACTCCCTCTTCCCTTCTTTCATCCCTTGACTTTTCCCTCTTCTCCCCCTTCCATTTTCCATTTACCTACTTCTTCGACCTTATTTCTTCTTACAACCAATCTATCTTGTCTACGGAACTGACGTCAGGAATCCTGTACCACTTTACATTCCTTCCTCATTCGCTCTAGCAGTCTTCCAGTACCTGTTCTCCTTTCATAAGCATCAGCACTAACCACAGATTTCAGGAGCACCTCTTGGTGTCTCCAGTACCGGTTCTGTTCGCTTCTACGTCGAGGTGTCAGTGGTGCCCTCCTTGGCTATGGCCTTTGCTCTTCGGAGTAGCACTGTTGAATGCACAACAGTCGAGGCTGCGAGTGGTGCTCTCCTTGACTATGACCGTTCGAGGGAACCTTCCTGTCGCTCCGGCGACCTTCAGCCTCTAGTTGCCACTTCAGACTTCAACCTGTAAATAAATGATGCTTCTTAGCGTTCGCGGGACGGAGATCTGTAGTTCGGTCCCCAGGCCTCGAGTTGCCACCTCGGATTTTGACCTCTGTGCTCTGATGCTTCTTAGCATCTATGGGACGGGAAATGTTATCCATTGTTCGGTGTCCCAGCCTCTAGTTGCCACCTTAGATAGTAACCAACGATGCTTCCTAGCGTTTGTGGGATGGGTATCTGTTGTTGTCCTCAAGCGTCTAGTTGCCGCCTCAGACATGGCGATCTGTGAGCCATGGATGCTTCTTGGCATTTACGGACGGGAGGTATCATCGGTTGTTCCCTCAAACTCGACGTCGACGCCAACTTTTCACCATTCTAGTGCTACTACTGTATCCATTCACCGGATCTGCAATTTCCAAGTACCCATAATTTTTGAGATTTCTCTTTTTTGTTTTCGTCCACCAAAGAGCTGACACCAGATACTGCGCCTCAGGGACGTCCATATCGCCAGCGTCGTCTCTATTACAGCGGTCGCCCAACTTTCGTCACCAACTTTTCGTCGCCAGCTTTCGCCATTCTGAGCGTACTAGTTCACCCACCACCGGCCGACCTTCTCCAGGTAACGACTGCTCTGTGATTTGCTCTCGCTTTCTTTTTTTGAACGCGATTTTATTGCTGACACCAGATAGTGCGCTTTACCAGTGCGCAGAATTGATGGATTGCCAATTACTGTGTCTCTGCCGTAAGCTCTGGAGTCGCAAGCGTTCTCCTTAACCTTTATCCCGCGTGACGACTTGAGTCCTCTAGGTCAGTTCTTCCTGTTGTCCTCAACTTCTGTTCATCTGATTTAGCTTTAACAACAGCGCCTTTCTTGGCGTTGTAGCCTGGTTTTGATTTCGAGGGTGCAAGAGACTCCCTTGTGCTTGAGGCGCTGAGAGATACTAGAGCTGTAGACTGACTACCGGCCTCACCTCGTCGTCACATCGCCATCCTATTCGCGCTAGCGTCTGTTTCCACGTAGCGCCGTTCCAAGGACTCTTCACATTAGTCTGTTGTCCTCCAGGGTCTTACTCGATGTCAGCCCTTGATGTGGTATGCTGCACTTCTGATCCTTGTATCTTGATCATTGACTAACAAACAGCACGAGCGTGGTCTTCGCAAGAACAAGCTCGTTTTCCGACTTGTTCGCTCGTCACTGCCGTCATCTTGCCTTCTTCGTCCTCCGCGCAGGCAAACTTGCCGATCTCTTTTCAATGTACCACGTGCTGCCTTCGCTTTGCAAGGTGTAGACCTCTTCGCCTGGTCGCTTTCAGCACATGGAGCTCAGTGACTTGCTAGAGCCAGGAATGCTCGCTATCCGGAGAGTGGAGACTCTTTGGTCTTTAGTATAGCTACCGAGTTCGGGAACGTGGGTTCACGCTTGGAGATATGCTGACTCGCTCCCTGTCGCAATCCTTGTCGTATGCCATCTTCTTGTCTACGAAGGAGACCCGCTGGATTTCTCGTACCCGTTATATGGAGCATGATTCCTAGAGAAAGCTCGCTGCCCGCGCGTCTAGTTCATCCATACCCCGGTCCTGGATAGATCGCATTCTACTTTTCCTTTTAGAGGAAAGCGCGTCCTGTCTTGGTGATCTGAGAACTCTCCCCCTGAAAAGGAATGCTTTATGCTTATTCGTGCCGACAGTCTGGTACCACTGTCTTTTGCACTAGGGCAGCACTAACGGAATGAAGGGTCGCGTGGCCAGCCTGGTCCGACCCTCATGGCCGTGAGTTCTTGTCACATTGGAACTTACTGCTCTCCGCTCACTCGTTGCCGTCTCTTGCTGTGACCCCATGTGCGACCACGTACCTCGTCAGCAAACATCACTCTCGCTGTCTGGTCAACGGGCGATTCCTAATCTCCTCGTCATTTTTACGAGAGAGTACTTAGGATTCCGCCCCACACAACTATCGCCATCCAACTTTGGCGGCCATCTTCGCCCATCGTCTTTTTAGTGAACGATGAGGGCTGTTGTCATCGTTGCGCCTCCTGTGATCTGCCCTTCTTTGCGATCGCTGCGTGTGTCGCTGGATATTTAGAGACCGTCTGTTCCGGCCGTGCCCTGAGGCCTCGAGTACGGTTAATCGACTCCTTGTTGGAGCCCCTTCAGCCATGGCAATGCGCTCCTGTAGTTGCGTAGTTCTGGATATTGAAAAGCAAGTTCACCGGTGAGGATCCCATCATGTAGACATAGTGTTCCATCTGTCCAATACTTTATTGAGACCTCATATTATTGAGAAAATTTCGCGTGATCTTAAGCATTTGGTGTGGAGTCGACAGATTCGTTGCTACATTATGAGCTCTTTCTCAAGATGGCCCGTAATACTAGCCGTAGTGGAGACGAATGCACTCATGAGTTGATAATCTATGTGCTGGTATGGAGGATTACACAGCCCCAATAAATAATATAAAAAAGTAGGTGGTGGAGCAGCTCACTGGCCTGAGATATGCATGTCACTCATAGCGAACAAAAGATCGTCATCATCAAATGACTGGCTTTGCGGATTGCCAGCACTACTTCGCGGCGCCTGAGTCTGTACTCGCCTTTCGTCACTGTCGTGCATATAGAAGGACAGCCGATTTCTAGAGCTGATTGCTGGGTTGCCGGCAGGCCGCGGCCGGACACCTTCCCTGCCAATACTTTGATGATGCGCAGCAATGTCTGGCAAAGCATGCATCTCTTCGTACCTAGACGTCCGTCGATCCGATAAACTCGAGGCTGTCCTGTTGTCACGCTGCCCTTCAGATGGCCGAGGAATATCCAAGGGCGATGTGCCCAAGGCAGAGTCATCATAACGCTCATCATGTGATGGAAACTCGACGCTCACCTCTGAGCGAAGGCTTGACTTCCGAGGCTGAACATCTTGACGAGGCCGCTCGGCAGTAAACTCAGTACTAAGGCGCGACGGAACAACAGGCGTGTGAGGCCCGCGAGTAGCGGGAGACGAAGCAGCTGATCCTGGGGCTGCACTGGCTGCTGTTCCCTGCGATGCGGGTCCGGCATTGTAGACAGACGTCTGCAGTGACTCTGTTAGAGCGTTATGACTAGATCTCATATGCTGGAACCGAGAAAGGGCAGCGCTCGTTCTCACGCGACTGGCCGATAGGTCGTGTACAGACTCAAGAAGGCCCGGTCCTGGTGAACCGCCAGAGGGACGACGAACTGAGTCCACCATTTTCACGAAGTCCCCAATGTCGTTGCTCGCGACAAAAAGACCAGAGCCAGGTTCCAGCGGTGATGACGATGTACTGTCTCCGCTCCCACTAATCGACTGACGACGGCTGCCGACTGATCCTGCGCGCTGCCACTGACCGCGAGAACCAAAACTGCTGCTGTATCGTGGGAAAGATGAGCCACTGCTGGCAGAAGAAGAGATTGCATGATCTGCCACGCTGTAGTGCGTTCCATAAGGCCGCGTATAGCTTCCACCAGAGCCTACCGATGTGGTAGAGGCCTTGCGGTTTCCCGGAATCCGTAGAGCAGCCAAAGGCCCAGAAGAGTTTCGAGCTTGTTGGTCGGATGGAGACCCACCCAGGGATCCGGCTTTGAAAGGCTGGAACGGGACGGCAGGACGCCCTGATCCGCCTTCGCCAGGAGTCGATTCAATTGATAAAACAGAAGACCGACGCCTATCGCGGATACCATGGACGCCGATCGGCACCTGCGCGCTTCCTCCATGCGATCCAACTGAAGCCGGAGATTCAGAATTCTGCTGCTTCGACTCATCCATCGACAGAAAGTGCGTACTCAGCAGGGCCTCCGAATCGCTGACCCGAAAATCTGTGCTTGTCTTATAGCTCACAGAAATTCGAAGCGCTCCAGCCGGAGTTTCGATATCATTGAACCGAAAAGTTTCATTGTGGATCTCCTCGGTTTCAATAATCTTCCTCGTTAATCCAATTCTGCCTTTGCTGTAGATCGGTTTTGATCCGTCGAGAATCCTGCACTTGATTTGGATTGGCGATGCGGTAATCTTTGCTTTAGACAGACGCTTTCTCAAGCTCCATGCTGGGAGAAGCCGAGAGTGCGTGAAAAGTGATCGAAACGCGACAACGACCTCCTTATACACAACAGGTGCTTCAACCCATTTGTCCGTGGGCCTGTCAGCATCGATCTCTAACACCCACCTCTCGAGCACTACCTCAGAACTGCGCGGACCGCGACTGACAGGCCATTGCTTCCCAGTGGAGTCCACCAGAACGACTGACTGCTGGTCTCTCAAGGATCGCAAATCTAAGTAAGTCTCAATTACCAATGGCGATAGACGCGTTTCCCAAGGCGTTGAAGTCTTCCATTGACGCAGCTCATCCCTAAAAGAGTCATTGTCTTCAAGATCGAGCGAAAACTAGTATTAGTCTTGTGCTACTTGTCGAAGCATGAAATGCGCCTTAACATACCCATCTGTTGACCTTCGGCTCTTTTCCGCTTATGCCGTATGACGATCCAGTACTCTGGCGTGACTGAACAATAATCTGGGAAGCCTTGGTAAAGAAGTTCTACCGTTAGCACTTTGACTCGATAAGATCTCAACGCCATTATAACATGGGAATGATACTCGCGTGGTCGAAAACCTTAATCGGATGCATTATGAGAAACGATGATTGACTGGGCTCATAGCCTCTAGAATCACCAGTGGCACGTTTGTGAACACATAAACTTACTTGGATAATCTGTGATAGTTTGGAGCGCGCATCATCGCGCTGGTACGTCGCAGTGCTGGCCATCACAACAGATGATGGGCTGCGAGCGCAGGCACACAACGCGGCGTAACGCCCCCACTTAAGCCGCTAACACCACTTCTTGTGGCTCCTGACCTGATGAGAGCGTCAGCTCTAATTCCCTTCCAGATCCTATCGCTCACAGTCGCTAGAAGTATAAAGAGCGGTTTACGAATCACCCCCGTGACCCCTTGCAGTATATACGCTGGGACACTGACAGCATATGCTCCACATATGCTACCAACTGAATCCGATTCCCAACGTTATCTTAATTTGGATTATCACCGGTGAGATTATGCAACTGTCTATCCTTGTGCTGATAACGCAAACCTTGTGCACAGCACAGAGCACGGCAAGTTTCTGCTCATTCGTCTAGAAACAGGTGTTACCAACGCCATCGGGCCTCATTGAACGATAATTCACAGCCTAGGAAACAAATGCAGCAATGTTCGCTTGCCACTTCCCCTCGCTGCAACACTCCGTGTACTCGACCAACATCCACGAATGTAGCAGGTCCGTTGGAGGCGACAGCCACTGCACCTTCATTTTTCCAGTGTGTCCTACTCCGATTCAGTCGACGAAGCGCACGCCAGTCGAAATGCTCTGTCATCGCGCATACGAGGGGCTAGCACTGTTCTACGGTCACTCAAGAGGCATAACATTTCCTCGATCTTGTGTTTGGCACATTGAGTGAACGCATGATGACTCTGCGGCCAATGGTCCAAGAGTGGTTCCAGCGTCAGACTCACAAAAGCATCGTTCTTTGTTCGCTCTCTCCCATCAGAGTTCTTGCAATCTCACAGGAAGGAGAACCATATTGGTGATGGGATGACATTTGTGCGGCGCGGCTTAGCAGATCGTGCCACAGAAAATCGGTGACGACTACAAAACAAGAAACGGAACAAACAGAAAACGGGACTAGAACGGGGCTAGAACACAAGACTCCAGACACCCTGAAGGGAGTCTTTCGAGATTCATTGTTATGGATGCGAAGCACACAGTTCTTTTCTTATCCCTGAGAGTTCGTATTGAACTATCAGCCAGGGCAGCCAGCAGCAAGAGTTAACGTATGTTAGGAAAGTCCTCTTTTCGTTTCTCTCAGCAACTTTTTTTTTTCATAGTTGTTCCCTTGATAACAGCTATTCTAATGAACATAAGTAACTATCTACCATTAATTTTTTTTTGGCTGCGACGAGATAATAGGTGTAAAAACTATGCTTGCCGAGTCATGGCCCCTGAGATATCTCGAACACCTGAGGAATTCTAGTGACATATGAAAGGGCAACAAACCAATGCGCGGCCAATCTACGGCGCTGGCGGCAACATGCCCTGCGAACAAGGGACCCAAACAGGGGGATGAGGTAGGTTATGGCGGGGTTCGTTGAACACACAACCTCGCACAAAGTAGACCGAGCGGGCGGTAATCGAGATAAAGACGTAGAGAGCCGTCCTTCATCTTCATCGCCCTCGAGATAAAGACGTAAAGAGCCGTCCTTCATCTTCATCGCCCTCGGTGTCGCACTCTCGTGCCAAAGGACTTCGACCTAAATGTACTCTCGGCATCACAAAATGGCGCTGTTCCGCTCCGAGCTGACGGAGCAGACAACATTTTTTATCGTTGCCAGCGGCATACATATATATATCTGGATAGCGTAGGACAAGCTACCGGAGCCCATTCTTTGTTGGCAAAGCGTAGATTGAACTGCCGGGGCCCAACTTTTTTTGATAGTAGCTACCAGGCCGAGCAAGACCTGGAGGCTCAACTCCTTGCTTATAAGCATAGAACGAGCCACCACGACCCAACTCTTTGCTGATGGCCACCGAACACGCTACTGAGCCAGATTCTTTTGTTCACAGCATATAATCAAACCGCTGAGCCCGCATTCTTTGATCATAGAATAAAACCCGCTGTGGGGCCCAATCCTTTGTCCATAGCAGTGCGGTGGCTCAACTCTTTGTACATAGGAGTGTAGTGGCTCAACTCTTTGTCCATAGCAGCGCGGTGGCTTAACTCTTCGCTTATAGAAGGAACGAGCTACGGGGCCTAGCTCTTTGTTGAGAACCAGAAAATAATCTGCTGCGACCCAATTCTAAACACCCGTGGGCTAGGCCGATATACGTCTAATGAATATGTCGAAATTTTGGTTGGAAAGCACATTGCAACGGACATGGTATCCGTGGCAACCAAAAGCAACAAGCCGTGTGTTTGACCCTTATCTCGTAACATGGATGGGCTGGGAGCGTGGTAGTAGTTTCTTGGATAAAGGAACCTAACCGCGTAGAGATAGTAGAAAATAAGGGCTGGGCGCTTAACGGCTGCGTCAAAAACGAACCTAACCGCGTGAAGTACTGTCGATAGGGTTTTAGCGCCCAGCCCTTATTTTTTACTGAGTATTATCGCGAAATCTGGATCAATAACAGGATGAGGGACGATTTTTAGTAGAGCGTTGTCAACACATGTCTGCAGGCTTTAAATTGGTCAATAATGTGGGAAATCGATATAGTTGGTCAGGGGATGAAGAGGAAAGCTCGAGCCAGGCACCAGTGATCGGACCCCTGGTCGACTTGATTTGACCGCCTGAAGGAGGTCGAGGAGCTTCAAATCCTTTATTATAGCGTAAATGGTGGCAAATCGTTTTCGTTAAATTTGGGTTGCCATGGCAACGGTTGCCAAGCAACCAGTGAGGTGGTAATCTGACAACAGTTGTCAAGTATCGTAACCCACAATAGTTGCCGAGCAACGGGTCAGGAGCTGTTGCGGAGCAACCTTTGTACCTAGCAACGGTTGCCATGTGGCCGGCTAGAAGTTAATCAGGGGGCAGAGCGTTGCGGATGAGCTATGAGTAGAAATCTGGTGAAAGAGAACGAACGTGTTTTCCAACGTTTTTTCAACAGAATAAGTGATGTAGTTTGAAGATTCTTCTGAAGTAGGTCGTCACTAGTTACTGTGGCGGGGGCTTCTATCGGGCACGTTTTTTATTAACGTAGTACATACTGGATTGAGACAAGAAACAAAAGAGGTACTAGAATGTGAACAAATGGCATGATAGCGGGAAAATAGTAGAGAAAGCTCCAATTAGATCCGAAAATCCATAGAGCGAGGTGAGCCAATGCCAGTCAGTCTCAGGAATGTGCAGTTCCTATAAGGGCCGCGTCGAGTGAGCATGACATCCGACATAAAGGTTCAAAGAAGACCACACTGGATTGTCAATGGAACTTACCGAAGGGGCGCAACATATGGCAAGTCATGTGATAATGAAGAGATTAAGGTGTCAAGAATCATGAAGAGTAGGTCCACTGCGGCGAACCCTTCCTGGCAGAGCGGTCAGGCCAAGCTTTCTCTCAATGTCCAGTGATACTCATCGGTGAAAAAGACATGATCGGTGATTTGACCTTTGAGTACTCTGGACAGCCGCTCTTTTTCGATCGCGTGCACGGAGGACGCATGAACTGGCGTTGTAATAGTAGACAGGTGAGAGCATCACAAGTCATGAAGAGTCGAGCCACTGGGCTTGGCCGGGCGGCTTTTGGTTGGACAAGGAAAACGAGCTGGATACTGCTGGGAGCCCTCCCAATTGTGTTTGCGAGACGCTTCACTCGTGGAAATGTCTCGCTGCCGAATCCTCGACCGAAACAGTGTTCATTGTTGGTCATATGGGATTACCCTTGCACTAGTGCGACGATGTAGCGGCAACGGAACCTCAGTTGAATGGTCATCTGAAGAAATATTTCATTTCAACAGTTTATAGGTCTGGCGACAGTGGGTCCATTGTACGAAAAAGGAAGATCTGGGCTACTGGAACACAGCGGACTAGCCTGCAGTTCAGTCTCCACACACATACAGGCTCATATAGATCCTCCGCTTCCCTTTTTTGAAGTAGTCGATTGTCTCTATTACAACTTCCTTAGGCGGCAATATCTCGTAGCACAACATATATATTTAAATAGATTTTCGCTCATCTAATAGTACTTAGAGACCTGTTCCTCGAGCCAAGTCCATAGCTTCTCACCATTGACCCCATTGGCCCCCGCAACAAGATCAGCACGAGGCTGGGCCCTGAACCCTTGAGGAGCATAGAAGCTTCCGTTGTCGGCGCTAGTGATTGAAGGATGCAGAAGTGGGTACAGCTCTGCGTAGGCTCCCTCGATGGTTGGGGCTCCAATTCCCTGCATCAGGCCCCTCCGCGACCCAGTTGCGTTGCGGCGAATATCGCTCTGCACAATTCCTGGGTGCACTGAGAGGCTGACGACCTTGGAACCCTGGCCGACCTTTCTAGGCCATAGAATGCCCTGGTAAATGTTGATAGCCTTAGACTGGCCGTAAATGCCATACCTCATGATACCATCGGGCGGATGGTTCATGTCCTCCCAATGGATACCGCCGTTGCTCGGCGACATGTATGAAGACGTCGAAGCAACCCACACGACGCGGACACTGTTTGCAGGGGCAGTCTCTGCGGTCTTGATGAGAATGCCATCCAGAAACTTTTGGACAAGGTGCGGGGCGACAGCATTCACGCCCAGTCGCAGTTCGTAACCCTGCGCAGTGAACGCATTCGCGACGTAGTTGAGGCCAGCATTGTGCAGCACACCGTCGAGGCGCTCGAGTTTGCTCACAAATGGCTCCATGGAGGCCTTTATCGTCGATAGGTCAGAGTAGTCGATGAGGAAGTAGTCAAATTTGCCATTCGGATACTCCTTTCTGAGCTTCGCAACCGAACGGTCCATTCTATCTTTAGTTTTTCCCGTGAGCCACACAAACGCGCCTTTTTCGACAAGGAGACGAGCTGCCTCGAAACCAATGCCGCTCGACGCTCCAGTCACGAGATAGACCTTTCCGCTGAGGTCAGGATAGTCCTTCTCGGTATAAGTTGGCGTGGGATGGACATAAATGTCACGCGCAATCATGCGCAAAGTGTTGAGCTGGTCCATTGTAACTGCAGACACAGGTTGGTGTCAAGAGTAGAAAGAAGTGTTCGAAGATCTATTGATGAACATCACATGCTGCATTTCTGGTGAGGCTGAACCGGTGCTGTGGGGTACGAACTTGCCAGCCGAGGTTAGAATGGTGGGAAATTCCAGGAGTCGAGACAATCGCTAATTCGGAGATTCGCCCTCAGTTGTCTTAATAATACTTTGACGCGTGAGTAACGTGTGCTGTCCAAGAAAACATTAGATATACTTTCGGGGCTATTTACGCGCATGGGTCTGGGAAAGTGTCTCAAACTTGATTATTATCAGGCCCAGACCCGGACTCGCATAATAGGAATCTCATGTGAGGTCAAGACCTGCATGAGATAGAATTTAGCGGGAAACAGTGTTCATTCAACCTGTCCAGATATGGTTTATCGGCCGAAATGTCTCATTTTACATATGCTTATAATAGCTGATAACTACTGATATCACTCTGATAAGATCGATAAGAGCTTGAGAAGGACCGAAAAAGTCGCGAACAAACATCTGTCTAAAAGCGCGTCCACAATGAGTAGAATGGGCCAACGGGACCCATTACGAGATGAGGACGACGAATTCGAGGAAGAGGTGTACGAAGAAGACGACGACTATTCGGATGATGACTATGAACCGGCAGAAGACGAGGATGCAGGTCAGCCGATGGGCGGGGGGCCAATTCGCGAAGATGCGAAAGCTATGGACATTGAGAGTCTCCGTAATATGTTTAGTGAGTCTGAGAGCGAGAGCGACTTTTCCATGAACGATTCGGATGTGGGCGAGTCGGCGAACCGAATGCATATCAAGACGAAAAAGAAACGGACCGGCAAGTCGCACCACCGCGAGGAGAAGCTGTCTGACGAAGTGCAAGAGCTTCTGGAGCATGCTCAGGAAGCATTCACGAGCCGGGACTACAAAACTGCCATTGCCCTGGCGGAGGAGGCTGTGAAAGAAGACCCGAAAGCCCGTAGAGCATACGACTTGTTAGCGGCAATCTACGAGGACCTGGGCGAGCCTCAGCGTGTTTTGATCGCCAAAGTAGCCGCGGCCCACCTGAACAAGCGCAATAAAGATCGATGGCTCGAAGTTGCTCAGCTCAGCAGCGCTCAGGGCCAGCAAGAACAGGCTATAGCGTTCCTTGGGCTCGCTCATCGCGCCGATAAATCCGACTACCGAATTCAGATGCAGCGGGTGGGCATGCTCATGGGGCGTGAGGACTTTGGCTCATTCCGCAAGGCCCTCAAGTACTTGAAACAGCTGCGTGCTGGGTATCTTGACCAAATGACTCCTGACGAGCGGTCCGAGGTGTTCATGGACATCGCTGCGTGTCTGCAGAAGCTCGGCCGCCAAGACGAGGCGATCGCGCTCCTTGAGGAGCTCATGCGCCAGAATCTTGAACCCGATGTGTACAACGAGCCTGAAGTTGAATTTAACTGGCAGCTCCTGCACAACTTGACAGAGCTGTACGAGAGCGAGAAGCAATACCGCAAGGCGATCCGGACGATCAAGACAGTCGCTCGCTGGATTCTCGGTCGCCCCTCGGAGACGTGGTGGGACGATGTTAAGGACGACTCTGAATTTGACGAACGGCGCCGGTCGAATAAAAGGTTCCAAAAGAGTCAGTGGTCCGACGACGACAGCCGCTACGAGCTCCTCATTGATATTCGGGTGCGACTGCTGCTGCTGCGCATCAAGCTCAATGATTTTGAGGCCGACATGTTACCGCACGTAAATGTGCTCAAGCAGTATCCTCCAGAGAGCTACGGTGACTTGTATCTGGCCGTGGGCGCTGCTCTGCAGGATGCCGGCCAGCACGGTGTTGCTTTGGGCCTTTTTGAGATGATCCGCAATGCGTACGGAGAAGTAAGTAGTCATCTTCAGGACTGTGTGCCCCGCGAGAACACGATTAACAATAGGAAACTCCAGCAGAAGTGCTTTTGCACATCGCAAAGAGCGACTTTCGGCTCGGCAATATCCAGGACGCGGAGGAGATGTATAACGACGTACTGGAGCGCGAACCAAGCAATATAGAAGCGCTTGTTTCGCTCGCAGAGATCTATGGCGGCACGAACCGCAATGGCGAAGCCAAAGAGCTAATCGAAAAAGTGACGATACTGCGCAGCCAGCTTGAGGGATCTGCGCAGCGAATTGCGACACGAAGCAGTGTGGCAGGGCAGGCAGCCACGAGCGACAATATTGAGCCCATTTTGATGCAGAAGAGCAGGGCGCCTGCTCCTGGAAAGTACCACCGGCCGTCGGCGGCCGAGCGTGCGGACATGGAACGGAGGGCGCAAGCTCTTGTCGACGACCGGCTCAGCCAGATGCGCCGATTTGAGGATGGAATGCGCAAGGGTAACGTAGCGGCAGTGTCTGAATGGCTTCGCAACGCTACGGATTTGGTACGCGAGTTCAGCTCCAACACGCGCATCTTCTCCGGAAACAAGGCAAAGCCTACAGACTTTGAGGTTGGTAGAGATGATCGTACGATTGAGGAGCGTGTCGCGCATCTGAGCTCGCGCCTTCTTGCTGACGACTTAGCCGACGATGACGAGCCGGCACGGAACACAAAGGTTTTCCGCCAATTGTCGTTTGACGCGTGGTTTGATATTCTTATGGAGACGGCACTCGCGCAGGCGCGGTACCGCTCTGGTGAGGTGGCCTACGAGACGCTCCGAGCCGCCCGCAACGCCACTGTCTTCCACCAGGACGAGGCACGCAACGGCACCATTGTCTTGGTCTTTATCGCATGTGCTCTCCTTGCCGGCGACGTTCACAGTGCCAATGATCATATTCGCCAGTACCTGCTGAACCACCAGTTCGACAAAAACGGGTACCGACTGTACGGCGCCGCCTTTGCGTCGGGAGTCGCTGCAACAGAGGTCTATCACAGCTCGCAAAACCAAAAGTTCTTTCTGCGGCAAGTCAAGGCCATCGACTCGGTTCTCGAGAACCGCCAAATCGTCGGCGCTGCTCGCGTCACGGCTCAGTCAAAAATTGACTCGCTCAATCCCAGCCTGCTTCTTCTCTACGCACATATTATGCTCGTCGGCAAGTCGTATGTTCCTTCAGCGCACTACTTGGCGCGCGCCGCTCCTCTCATGAGTGATGAGCCCCTCACGCTGCTCACTCAGGGCGTTCTCCACCTGCATAGATCGCTCCAACGCCAAACCAACAATCGGCACCTTCAAATTGTCCAGGGCCTAAGCTACTTGCTGGACTACCGCGATATCCGAAAGCATGCGGGCTCTGTCGAAGACCAAGAGACCCTTTACAACCTTGGCCGGGCATTCCACATGCTGGGGTTGTCCAGCTTCGCCGCCGAGTACTACCACAGAGTCCTCGACGTTGCTTCTGTCCCCGAAGCCTACGACCTCCGTCGCGAGGCATCCTATAATCTCCATCTCATCTACACCATGAGTGGAAACCCGGCTCTTGCCCGGTCTGTCATTGACGAACATCTCGTCATTTAGCCGTCGCCTTTACCAAATCGAGAGACTGCTGCTTTGCGATTGATTTGTGGCTGTTGGTCTTCGACCGGCGTGTTCTTGTCCTTGAGGCCAGAGCTGCCCGAAAAAACAAAAGCCCAGTCGAGTCGAGGAACATGTTCTAGGACGAAACGGTTATGTATTTCTATTTCTATTCCCAATAACGACAATCTATAATGCAATCTAATATACGCTCAAACGTCAATCTGACGAATAGCTCCGGAGCCCCAGGAATGTCGCTGGCGCGTCATAGAAAGCAACGAGTGGCGGTAGAGGTCGTTGTAAGGTACCTTCTGCCACGCGTTAAAGTCAAGCGAAAATGGTGACATGGGCGTTGGCGGAGGCAGGCGATACGGACAAATAACACAGGGCTCTAGGCTGACCTGCGAGTCGTGGTAATGCTGGTGGCTCTGGTATTCACTTGTCCGTGATTCGGCACCGTTACTGTGGTGTGGCATGAGATACGGTACTTCGTGTTGAATCTCCTGCGTGAGCTCGTCGGAAACATGAGGGACATCGACTGCAATGTCGTGCGAAAGCGGCTCATGTGTCTCTTCTGTTTCTCTATGGAATTTGGCGACTGTGAAGCGTTTGAGCTTTCTGGCCTCTGCCATGGGGTGAGTGTTTCGTATGCGCAACAGAGTCGACGAGATTGGTCGTTGGCGCGGGGCGTTCGTCGGCGCCGCGAGCTTGTCTGGTTCGGGCTTTATGTCTCGCACAGACTCGGCAAACAGTGGTGTTATCGGGGTCAGAGGCGACAGGGGCGATTCGGGGGACTCGGGGGACAGGAGAGGTGCGTTGTGTTCTTCGATTTGCTGCTGTTTCTGGTATTTCTGGGTCTCGCCTGGTTCGGGGCGTGCTTGCGGATCAATCATCGATTCAGGCGGCTCTTGTATGCTGTTATCCGAGTTGCGCACACTGCTCAAACTGGCTCGAGTATGGTGGGAGCTCGTCGCTGTTACTGTTGGAACCAATGGTGTCACTATCTCCTCTTGCACTTCGTTTGTGCCTGGCATTAGTATTCAGTCTTTCTGTGTGTCGCTGTTTTTCCAGACGGACATACTTTCTTGTTTCAGCTCTTCGTCGTTCTGGCGATTGGCGATCTTGTCAAAAATCCGCTTCACGGGCGAGCGCTGGCTTTCGCCGCCACTCGATGGCCGCCGGGAGATGATGGATGGCCGGCGGAATACATTGTCTTTGTAATCATCCTTAGGCTTGAAAAGCAGCCTAGATACGCGTGAGTTCTTGACCATAGAAGCCAGTGCTCGATGGCCACTCTCACCGCTCTCGGGATCATCGGAGTGGCCCCTTTCTTGACCCTCATGTTGCACTCCGTGGCTAACTGCTACCGTCGGCCGCTCTGCGTCGCCAGACGTTTGAGCCGCAAACTCCACCAGCGGTGGCTTCTGGGCTTCTGACTGGTTCCCATTGAATCGAAGGCCCGGAACTGGGAGATTCTGCACGAGCTCGGGTCCAGAGTACTTTCGCTGTGGGTGATGATGCACCTGCCCGTCTTCGGGTACGCTTCCATCTCTAAGCTCTGCCAGCACGTGAGAAATATTCTCCTGTCCGTTTTCTGAGTTGCCCTTGTCTAGTGCGGCCATCAAGTCGTCGAGTTCCTTGCCAAACACAAAAGTATCACGAGGCCCTGCCTGAGCAGTTGCACTTGTCTCGATTGGAACTATTTGGTCCTCGTGCCTTGGGTTCTGGCGCTCGTCATAATGATGGTCGTATTGGGGACCTTCGTACATCATGTCGCGTTCCTGGAGATCATCATATTGCCTGCCATACAGGTCGTCTGACTCGTTGGACTTGTATCCTTGTTCATCTCGTTGCGAGTCTGCGTGTCTTCGCGCATGTATCTCCATTTGATGCCGTTTCATCTCCGCCTCTGCTTGGCTGCTCTGGCTGTGCAGGCTGTCACGGACCTGCGACTGCTTGTCAAAGTATGCCTGGTAGTTCCATTTGGGCAGCGATTGGCGATCCGCGGCGGCCCGTTCTGCGAGCTCGGCGCGTTGGGCCTTTAGCAATATGGCCCCGTCTGCGAGCCCATGAGGCTGGTGTTTTTCTATCTCTTCCTCGCGAATCTCGGTCGCCATCACAGGCATCGACTTTGTCGCGCTCCTACTTGCTGGCTGCTTCGGCGCCCTTTTCAGGAACATGAGGCTGCGTACCTTGGATTCTAGTCTCTGTGTCGTGGTGGCCTGCATTGTTGTCCTCTGTGTGTCCGATGGAGCTCAGAGCTCGCCTCTCTGGCTTTATACCAGTGGCGGTCATCGTTTTGGGTTCATTGCGCCTACTGTTCTATTGTAACTGTACTTGCAAGCGACCCTCGGCTGGCACCAGTTGAGTACCTGAGGATAGTATTGGCGGCTTACGAACGTACAGCGTGTACGAGTCCTAATCAATTCGTCTATATACCGACCGAGACTTCAACCAAGACACGGACGCTCACGCCCGGCCCGGCAGACTGTAATTAGACAGGCTCCGAAACTCTATTATCATAGCACTAGATTCACGGCCCCTTCATACATTTTTGCATTTCTTGCTTTGGCTCAAGACTGCGGCAAAAACCCCCATGGCAACTGCGTTCGCAGCTGATATCGACCGGGAAATCACGGAGCGCTTCCGATTACAACACTGAGTTCCGCAAGCATTCTTGTCAATCCCAGGATTTCCAGAGAAGCACATCCGGAATTTTCTTTATATAATCCTCATACAACTGCGTAGCAGTGCTACGGAGGAATGGGGGCAGAACCCCTACGAAGAAAGAAAACCGTGCATGTTACAACGTTCCGGGGCCGGCTCAAGAAACCTCCGAGAGCCCGATGCGATACCTTCGAACAACGACAAAAGAACAACCAACCCCCCAAGAAACCAAATGCGGTCCCGAGGCGCCACATTCACAACGCCTCTTCTCGAGATTTACCCGAAACGGAAACGGCACGGATCGACAACATGCCGCCCTTACCCCACTAGTATCGTTAAAGGCAGGCGAGGGCACCAGCTGCCATTAGGAATCAAACGGTCGGCGAGCGGTGCTCGCGGGGAGGCAGGCCTTCGCGAGGACCTGCGGGGAGCACAAAAAATATAAATAGGGAGGATTCCCCCTTACATTGTAGGATCCATAGACGCACCTATAGATTCTATTCTTTTACGATGCAGAACAACAAGCTGTTCCAGGACAACAAAAAGGTCGCCGAGATCATCAACGCCCCGTTTTCCGGTGGCCAGGGCCGCGGCGGTGTCGATGACGGCCCCGCGGCCCTCGAGGCTGCCGGCCTCTCGAACGAGGTTCGCGGCCTCGGCTGGGAAGTTCAGACCAACGATTCGCTCGAGTTTGTGGCGCCGCTGTCGGACCCCAACATTGGCAACATGAAGCGCCCCCGCTTTGTGTCTGAGTCGACCCAGAAGGTGTACGAGGCCGTCAAGAACGCTGCCACCGCGGGCCGGTTCCCGCTGACGGTTGGCGGTGACCACTCGATCGCCATCGGCACTGTTGCCGGTGTCCAGGCCGCGCACCCGGATGCGTGCCTCATTTGGATCGACGCACACGCCGACCTCAACACCCCCGAGGCTACAGAGTCGGGCAACCTGCACGGCTGCCCCGTCTCGTTCCTTCTCGGCATTGCCGGCCAGAAGGAGGACGACGTGTTTGGGTGGGTTCCCAAGTGCATGAGTCCCGACCGCATTGCATACATTGGCCTGCGCGACGTGGACCCGTTTGAGAAGAAGTATATTCGCGAGAACAACGTGGCCGCTTACTCGATGCACCATGTCGACAAGTACGGCATCGCAAAGGTCATTGAGATGGCACTCGAGCGCGTTAACCCGGGCATGAAGCGTCCAATCCATCTGTCATTCGATGTCGACGCCCTCGATCCGGTCTTTGCTCCAGCTACCGGCACGCCTGTCCGTGGCGGTCTCACATGGCGCGAAGGCTGCTTTATTGGCGAGGCCATTGCCGAGACCGGCAAGCTCGTCGCTATGGACCTTGTTGAGGTCAACCCGCACCTCGGCGAGACTGAGATGCAGCGCCGCGAGACAGTTGCCTCTGGCATCTCGCTCGTCAAGTGCGCTCTCGGCGACACCCTGCTCTAGATGCATTGCACTGCCATGTACATTATGTAACGACTAACGAACTGTAATGTCTGTTTTCTTGATTTTTTGGATATCCGCAAGACTCGACCTGAGAATTCTTCCTCGAGTCCCTTGTTGATTCGCGGGCTGGTTGGACCTATATGGCTGCAAATCAGCCAGTTGCACGCTTCCTTTCCTGTTCCACCCCCAGACCCCCGTAGCAACCGCTTCGCGGTTGAACACAAGCTGTAGCCGAGTCAAAACCAAGCGTTGTCGTGTCTTGAGAGGCATGCTTGGAAGTACAGTTTTCAGCTTCTGCCAAACAATTCGCAGAAGACCCTTTTTTACAACTCTCATAAAGATGGACTCGCAGAATATGCTGATACGGCAAACCGCCAGAGGTGAGCGGTCACCGAGATATTCACATAGCGTGTGGAGAATTACAGCTGCGTAGAGGCGCTTTAAAACTCATTCAAACCGGCCTCCCAAAAACTGTAACTAGACTGTACTCGTGCCGGCATTTGTGGCTATCGAGTACCAAATGGTTGTATATGCACTATTCCATCTCTTACAAATGCAACCAACCAAATCAGCACAAGATCGTTTGGTGCAACATTAAGCAGCTAACAAGGCAGCAAGATGAGCGAGGTCACTCTATGCGTTACGCAACTATGATTATTTATCTTGGCTTCCCTCCTTCTGGAAGAAACAAGACTACTCGGCAACTCCTGCACTTCAGGGTCCGACGCATCCCCTGGGTCATGCAGGGCCGTTAATCTTAGTCTATCTAACTGATACAATGAGACGTATAATGACAGGCCCGGGCCCAGGTCAAGGGCTTCACGAGGCTAACTCGGGCACAATTACAATTATTCAAGCTGGACCAAGGTCGGTCCAGCCCGAACGCTTCTATCGCACCACCCCGCGCGCAATGAAGCCACAGCCAGTCGCTCGGAGCGTAGTACGGGCACTCCACACTTCTACAAAGGCCACAAATGTAGCAGGCGCTGCTGTAGCCACGCCCGCCCCACCGCCGGCACCGCGCAGGAAGACCCAGTTCAGAGACAAGCTCAACAAGGGCCCGTCGTTTGATGATTTCCTGCGGAAACGGGTCATTGAGGACGATTCGATGCTCGACCCGCTGCAAAAGGCCAAACTCGGCAAGGAGGACGCGCGTCTTCCCAAATGGCTCAAGACCGAGATCCCCAAGGGCCAGAACTTCCACAAGCTCAAGCAGGACCTGCGGGGTCTCAAGCTCCACACCGTGTGCGAGGAGGCGCGCTGTCCCAACATTGGCGAGTGCTGGGGCGGTACCGACAAGTCCAAGGCGACGGCGACCATCATGCTCATGGGCGACACGTGCACGCGGGGATGTCGGTTCTGCTCGGTCAAGACGAGCCGGAACCCGGGCCCGCTCGACCCCAACGAGCCCGAAAACACGGCAGACGCCATTGCCAAATGGGGTCTTGGCTATGTGGTGCTGACGACCGTCGACCGCGACGATCTCGTCGACGGCGGTGCTCACCACTTTGCCGACACTGTCCGGCGCATCAAGTCCAAGTGCGAGACGCTCGTCGAGTGCCTGACGGGCGACTTTCGGGGCGATCTCAACATGGTGGACGTTATGGCCCGCAGCGGCCTTGACGTGTTTGCCCACAACGTCGAGACCGTCGAGGACCTGACGCCGTTTGTGCGCGACCGCCGTGCCACGTTCCAGCAGTCGCTGTCGGTGCTCCGCCGCGCAAAGGAGACGGTCCCGAGCCTCGTCACCAAGACGTCCATCATGCTCGGGTTCGGCGAGACCGACGCCCAGATCGAGGACACTCTGCAGCAGCTTCGCGGCGCCGGCGTCGATGTTGTCACGTTCGGCCAGTACATGCGCCCGACCCGCCGCCACATGAAGGTCGTCGAGTACGTGACCCCCGAGAAGTTCCAGTACTGGCACGACCGCGCCATGGAGCTCGGCTTCCTCTACTGCGCGTCGGGCCCGCTAGTCCGCTCCTCCTACAAGGCCGGCGAGGCCTTTATTGAAAACGTCCTCAAGGGCCGTCGCCACAACGTCACCCCAGACGCCGCCTACGCCAAAAACGCCGCCTCTGTCTGAGCCCCTCCTTGCATAACGATACGTATTACGATAGAAGACCGCCTTCGCAACGACTTCTTTTTTTTTCCCTGGGGGCCCTGCCCCCAGACCCCCGTAGCAACTGCTTCGCAGTTGAATTTGGTCCACCGTGGATCGACTGTTGCTGCCCTCGGATTATCACCAACTCACAGGCTCCTGGGAACATTGTCCCCAGACCCACGAGCGAAAGAAAATCGCCTTCGCAACGACTTCTTTTTCCTTTTTCCTGGGGGCCCTGCCCCCAGACCCCCGTAGCAACTGCTTCGCAGTTGAATTTGGTCCACCGTGGATCGACTGTTGCTGCCCTCGGATTATCACCAACTCACAGGCTCCTGGGAACATTGTCCCCAGACCCACGAGCGAAAGAAAATCGCCTTCGCAACGACTTCTTTTTCTTTTTTCCTGGGGGCCCTGCCCCCAGACCCCCGTAGCAACTGCTTCGCAGTTGAATTTGGTCCACAGCGAATCGACTGTTGCAGCACTCGAATTATCACCAATTCGCAGGTTCCTGATTTTTTCTGATATCACTGTCTCTAGAGCACCGCAGCAACTGCTTCGCAGTTGAATTTGGGCCATAGCAGATTGCTCCGCTGTCGGACTGTGGGTTTATGTATAGAAACTGCTCTTCAATGTTAGCAAACGTCAAGTCCATTGTTGCAGCACTCGAATTATCACAAACTAACAGCTTCTGGATAAAAACCACCGAGGCTATGTCCAATGTGCTTAAAATTCAAAAATCGAGTCCAAGCACCCATTCCAACTGCGAAGCAGTTGCTACGGGGGTCTGGGGGCAGAGCCCCCAGGAAAAAGAAAACGACAAAGGCCCCCAAGTAGGACAACAAGCGTCCGGTTATGTCCCCAGAGTCAACATGCTCAAAAAGAGTCAAGCCCAATAACCCCACTCCAACTGCGAAGCAGTTGCTACGGGGGTCTGGGGGCAGGGCCCCCAGGAAAAAAACAACGACAAAGCCCCGCAAAGGACCGAAATTAGGATTAAGATTAAGAGTAGTGTACATTAGGCGAGCTCGGGGAGCTCGCGGGGCCGGTGCGAGTCGGGCTCGCGGCCGAGGAAGATGCAGTCGTAGTCGACGAGGAGACACACAAAGACGCGAGCGTCGATGTGGAGGGTGGGAGGGAAGATGATGCCGAGGTTGCGGATCGTCATCTTGTTGAGCTCGCTGTGGCGGAGGACGCGGACCAGGAACGAGCACAGGGCCCGCAGGGTCGCGTAGTTGGCGGCTGGGAGGCGGCCGACCATTGCGCGGAGGCACGAGACCTGGACGTCGGCGTCTGGCGACTCGATGGCGCGGCGTTCTTCCTGGGTGATGGGCGGCACAATTGGCTCTGGGATCTCGCGCAGGTACCGCTTGAGGAGGCCTGTGACGCAGTGGATCTCGGCGTCGGCGGCAATGAGGTCCACGTCGTACTCTGCGTCAAAGCGCTCCTTGAGGAGCTTGATGGCGGTGTTGGACCCGCTGAGCCGGAACAGGCCCTCTTCGAGGACGGCATTCGAGTGCTCGAGGAGCTCGAGGCAGCGGCCCACGACGCTCGGCACGCGGCAGTCCTTGTAGTCGCGCGACGACAGGGCGAGCGCGTCGGCGAGCGGCGCTCCAAAGATGGTTGGTCGCGGGGGCGTCGTGTGCCCGCCGTCTTCAGACAGACGGGGTGTCTGCTCGTCGCGAGACCGGCCAAACAGCTTGGTTGGAACTGGGCCTTGAGCTTGGCTCGGGGTGTGAGCTTGGCTCGGGGTGGGTGTTTGTGCCTGTGCCTGCGCCTGTGCCTGCGCCTGCGCCTGCGCTTGTGCCTGCGCTTGTGCCTGCGCCTTGGCAGACGTCCATCGCTCAACGTCCTGGATGATGTGGCCGTTGAGAGGGCCCGAGATCGACTTGGACAGGCTGAGGGGCGAGCCGCGGCCGTGGTGGTGGGCCGGTGACGCAATGCCATTGACATGGGGCACGCTCTCTGGTCTGTTCCGCGGGCTACGGGTGTCATGCTGCTCGGGAGATCGGACGTCATGAGCAGTCTGCGCCAGGTGCGGTGTTTGGATTTGTGCCGTATGGTCTGGCTGCGTCTGGGCCTGGCCTTGGCTGAGAGCCTGTGTCTGGGCCTGGCCTTGATTCTGAGCCTGGCCCTGACTCTGAGCCTGGCCCTGACTCTGAGCCTGAGCCTGAGCCTGAGCCTGAGCATGAGCCTGAGCATCGGCCTGAGATTGCCCGTTGACAACTGTCACTAAAGCATCGATCCAGCTGTCGCGCTCGCTGTCGCTTTCGGCACACAACACATGTCGCTGGGTCGAGCTGCCGGCCACCTCGTTGATGAGGACCGCGTGCCGGTTCTGCTTTTCGTCATCGGTCTCGTTGTCCTTGACGCGGCCGACCTGGGCGCCCTCAAGACCAATCACCGACACGAGCTCGCCGCCGTCAGCGCGCGAGTACGCCCGCAGCTCGTGGCCCGCCAACACGTACCAGTAGACGCGCCATGCGCTGCGGAGACCGCTGCGGACACGCCGGGTCAGGAACCCGGCGTGGGCGGCGTTGAACGGCGCCGCCGGCATGTCGACGATGTTTGTCGCCAAAAACCGGCACACAAAGTCGAGCGTCTTTTGCGGCAGGTCGACCTTGCGCATCAGCGCAGTGTACATGTACGTGTCGACAAACGCGCGGCGCTTGTCGGCGCGCGCGGGGCTCATGCCGACAAACGTCGACTTGTCAGGCAGCTTGGGAAGGGTCTTGATGTGCTTGCGGAGCGCCGCGTCGAGCGCCACCATCTGGACGGCGTCCTTGGCGACGTGGAACCGCGTCTGGTTCGTTTCGTTATCAATCACGGCCAGTATAAGGACGGGGTCGTCCTTGACGGTGGCGCGCGCCGCCAGCGGCAGCCGGCCCACGAGCGACCGGGCCACGCGCACAGAAATGTGGCCGAGATCCGCCGGTGTCAGCAGCTCTTCTGTGTTGCTGTTGCTGGCAATGCCGGCGATGCCGCCGGTCGTCGCCGACCTGCTGAGCCCGAGCCGCAACGAGTTCATGGTCGACGACGACACGCGTCGTTCGAGCGCCTGGGCAGAGCTGGCGCCGGCACCAGTACCAGTACCAGTACCAGTACCAGCACCAGACGCGCCACCCGCACCGCGCGTCAAAAAGCTCGACTGAAACACTTCTTGGGCGGGCGTAGTGGGCCTGTCTTGGTCGGGCCCGCCAGTGCGGTCGACGCTCATGTCTGCAGCAGCACTCGGCTCGCTCTGTTCGGCAGTCCCAGCATTCGGCTCAACAACACTCGACTCAAGACTGGGAGCCGCAGGCCGCGGAGTTGGCTCCGGTGTCGGCTGTTGGGCAGTAGTACTCTCACCCGGAACCAAGCTCGACGAACCCGGCAGCGGGCTCGTCACAGACCGAGCGCCGGCATGCACGTCCTTGTCTCCCGCATCCGCTGCCGTCTGCCTCGCCTGGTAGTACGGCGACGCCGGGTGCAGCGGCTGGTATGGCGACTGGGTCTGAGTCTGAGTCTGGGCCTGGGTCTGGCGGAGGGACCGCGGCGTCGAGCCCACGTCGAGCGGGCTGCCGCTCAGTCCAGCCCCCAGATCAAGTCCCAGGCCTGTGTCGGCGCCGTCAAATAGCGTCAGCGGCGCCCCGACCTCGTGCTGCTGTATTTGCGGCGGCTCCTCAGATACCCTTGGCGTCGTCGTCGTCATGGCGTCGTCGCCAATCGCCAGGGGCGGCGGCCGTTTCCGCCGGCTCGAGCCGGCGCTCGCAGTACCGACACCACTGCCTGTATCGTGGCCTGTTCTCGCTGCCAGCAACGAGCTACTGCGCTTGCCGTGCAGCGACGCGGCGGCAGACCCCGGCCCGCCAGCCGAACCAGGTGTGCCAGGCGGGCTACCCGACCGCGCAAACTCGGCCACCAACGGGCTGTCTACGCCCTCGCCGCGACTAGTACGGCCGCTGCTAAACATGCCGAGAGACCCCAAATCAGCAGCGCTCGTCACGCCAGACGACCGCCGGCGTGCCATCGCGGCGCTCGCCTCGGCACTCCGCGCAATAGGCCGCCGCGACCCCACAACCGGCCCGCTCGCCGCCCCCTCCTTGTCCTTGTCCTTATCCCTATCCTCTACAACAGCCGCGGGTCCGTCCCGCGCCTCTAGCTGCTCGCGATACCGCTCCTTGAGGGCAATTGCGCGGCCCAGATCCTCCTGCAGCTCCCGAATTGTTGCCTGCTGCTTGTGCACGAGCCGCCACAGCTTGAAATTCTGCCGGCTCATGTCCTCCATCTTGGTGAGCAAATCCAGATCCTCATACCCGGCCCCTCTCGTCGAGCCTCCGCTACTCCCCCCGCCAACGCTTTCTCCCAGTGTCAGCTTCGTCAAACTCTCGAGCGACTCTCTCGCCGCGTCCCTCGGCTGGCTCAGCGACGAAACGCTCGCCGGCGACATTAGCGGCGACGCCCCCCGCGCGCCCCCATCGGCGCTATTGACGGCTGAAGCCGTCATCTTCTCCTGTCGTTAGTCTTTCTGTCTTTTTTTTTTTTTCCCTGGGGGCGCTGCCCCCAGACCCCCGTAGCAACTGCTTCGCAGTTGGGATCGACAACCCGGTCTTTTTTTTTTCCTGGGGGCGCTGCCCCCAGACCCCCCGGAGCAACTGCTTCGCAGTTGGGATTGACACTGCTATGTGTCTTTTGGCCTCGCTTCATCTGAGAAAACGGCCCCAAGGCTCCAATAGCAACTGCTTCGCAGCTGGTAGTGACACGATCCAGCTGCTCTGTGCCTCGGTCTCGTTCTCCACTGGGGAAAGTGAATCCCACCAAACCTCAATAGCAATCTGCTTCGCTAGTCGGGATTGACACTATTCACCTGCTCTGTGTCCCGTTCTCTCCTGGGGAAACTGTCCCAGGCTTCAATAGCAAAGCCGCGGTTGGGACTGTCACTATTCAGGTGCTCTGAGCCTTCGTTCTCCCTTGGGAAACCTACTCCCAGACCTCAATAGCAACTGCTTCGCGGTTGGGACTGTTAGCTGCTCTGTGTCTCTTGGTCTCGTTCTCCCCGTGAAGAAACTACCTCCAGACCCCAGTAGCAACTGCTTCAAAGCTGAAAACGGTCCCAGCGCAGGATAGGCCAACGCCAGCATGGATTCACCCACTCCAACAAACTGCGAAGCAGTTGCTACGGGGGTCTGGGGGCAGGGGCCCCAGGAAAATATCAGCACGGTTTCAATGTAAACTGCCGCAGACCTTGAGCATGTGTGCTTCCCAGCCCAGTTGAAAACCAGAGCAGGATATGCCAACGCCAGCACGGACTCGCCCACTCCAACTGCGAAGCAGTTGCTACGGGGGTCTGGGGGCAGGGCCCCCAGGAAAATATCAGCACGGTTTCAACTTAAACTGGCCCAGACCTTGAGCATGTGCTTCCCAGCCCAGTTGAAAACGGTCCCAGAGCATATGCCAACGCCAGCACGGATTCACCACCTCCAACTGCGAAGCAGTTGTTACGGGGGTCTGGGGGCAGGGCCCCCAGGAAAATATCACCACGCCCGTCCAGTTCCACTGTAATGTCGCGGTCGTGTAGGTCGTTGAAGTGAACTCAATTCCCGGTGTCCACATGCTCGAGGAAAAAATAACAAAAAGAGCCGCGACTCCCGCACTTACCTGTTTGTGTTGCCGGCGAGAATAGGGTCAAACCGTTGTCTCGTGGCGTGAAAAATAACAGAGTCTCGGTAGAACGAGACTCGTGGACGGGCTCAGTATTCGACCGTTCACCGCTGTCAACCCGATGACACCGAGCCAGGGGACTGCTGAATTATGTGCAGCTGCGCGTGTGGAACCTAATGTTGGCTGTGTTGGGCGTCGGTCCGGTTCAGGTTCCAGTGTTTGTTTTTTTGGCTTTCGCAGGGTGACGATGGCTGATACCTGGTACTGGAAGGGGTTGTTGGTGTGTGGTGATGATGCCGGTGGTGATGGTGATGGTGGTGGTGCTGGCGAGTGGTGGTGGTGGTGGTGGTGCTGGCGAGAGGTGGTGGTGGTGAGGCCCTTGCCCCCTGCGTCAGCCGTACCCAGGCGGGTGGGTTTTCCGACTCCTCGCTGGGATGGGCTATTACTTTTGGGCATTGGTTTCCTTGGGCTGGGTTGGGTTGCGGCTCGCGGCAGATTTACCCCTGGCTAAGCGCCCGTCACACCCCGCGGCGCATGGCTAGCCGCCGGGTGCAAGGCGCGCCCCTCCCCAATGGGCCCCCCCGCCTCGACAAAAACAAAATATCTCATCCGGCAAACCCCTTTGTCGTTTACCGTCTGCACCCTCGCCCGATCCGCCCGCATCTATGCAAAATTTCTCCTGTTCAGGCGATCGGTTGGCCCCAATTTAGATGACCCGTCGACTCGGCGATCGATCGTAATCTTGGGTTCAGACCAATCCCCAGCACTAGACCCAAACATTAAAAAACCAAAAAAATCACTATAAACTTCTGAGACATCCGTCCGTTCACAGCCGGGGGCCCCGGCATCAGCCGCTAGCCGACCCGGCGTCCCCGAGCTAAACTAACCTTCGACTCGTGTCGCTCGTGTGCCCCGCCGAGCCCGGATGCGCCCTCCCCCGGAGCGACGCCCAGCCGCGCTCTAGCTAGCTGTAGCTACCCGAGCACCCCAACGCTCGGGCATTAGCACTAGCCCAGCCGTCTGCACGCCCGCGTGTGGTACATAGCAGCCCCGTGCGGGGCGTGTCTGTCGTCTCGCCGCTGTCACGCGCAGCATGACGTCAAACTCGTACTCTGCGATGGCCTCGCCGCCTCGACAGCAAACCTTATACGACGCTAGTGCTCTTTTTTATTTTCCTGGGGGCGCTGCCCCCAGACCCCCGTAGCAACTGCTTCGCAGTTGATTAGAGCCTTTTTAAAGCAGCGTTGAACATATCAATTGCGTATCGCGGTGTCTCTTTCCCAGGGCTCTTTTTTTTTCCTGGGGGCGCTGCCCCCAGACCCCCGTAGCAACTGCTTCGCAGTTGATTAGAGCCTTTTTTAAGCAGCGTTGAAAAAGTCAATTGCGTACCACGATGTCTCTTTCCCAGGGCTCTTTTTTTTTTCCTGGGGGCCCTGCCCCCAGACCCCCGTAGCAACTGCTTCGCAGTTGATTAGAGCTGGTTTCAAGCAGCCTTGAACAAGCCAATTGCGTTGTCTCTTCCCCCGGGCTCTTTTTTTATCCTGGGGGCGCTGGCCCCACACCCCCGTAGCAACTGCTTCGCAGTTGATTAGAGCCTTTTTTAAACAGCGTTGAACAAGTCAATTGCGTACCACGATGTCTCTTTCGCGGGGGCCCTGGTCCCCAAACCGCTGTAGCAACTGCTTCGCAGTTGATATTAAGGAAATGTTGGACATCAATTACGCATTGTGGGTCTACGACATCTATTTCGCGCAAGTTATGGCCTTAAGTGGGCCGTAGCAGCTGCTTCGCAGCTGACGTCTGCGGACCAAAAACCTATTCCAACCGCGAAGCGGTTGCTACGGGGGTCTGGGGGCAGAGCCCCCAGGAAAAAAAAAACCGTAATTTTTAGAAGCCAAGGAGAGGCCTGCTCAACCGCGAAGCGGTTGCTACGGGGGTCTGGGGGCAGAGCCCCCAGGAAAAAAACCGTAATTTTTAGAAGCCCAAGGAGAGGCCTGCTCAACCGTGAAGCGGTTACTACGGTGGTCTGGAGACTGCTAAAAGGAGGGAGTGTCATTATACATTATGCAAAGTCTAGTTGGACGCGTTGGTGGAGAACATGTCGAGGAGGTGCTGCTGGGCGGCGGTGGTGGCGGGCCCGCCGGCAGCGCGAACTTCGGTGACCCATTGCTCAAAGGCGGCGACGACGTCGTTCATGGCGTTGCGCTCGGCTGCGAGCTGGTCGCGGGCCCGGTCGCGCTGGGCCGCTGCCTGGGCTGCCTCGGCCTCGAGGGCAATGCAGCGCTGGCGCGCAGCTGATAGTTGGTCTGTGAGAGCTTGTTGTCGCTCAGCGAAGATGGCGCTCAGTCTGCGCTCTGCTGAGGTAGCTGCTCGCCGAAGGGCTGCTCGGAGGTACCGCACCTCGTCTTCTTTGCTGCGGAGACGCGCGGCGAGGGTGACGTCTGTGGGGACGGTGTCGTCTGCCGGAGGTGGTGACACTGCCCGTCGTTTGAGTGGCCGTCGGGAAGAATGACTCGGTTGGATGCTAGGTCTTTTGAGGTCTCTGAAATGCACGTTTGGTCTTTGCTCTGAGGATGGTGTTGTCTTTTGTTCTTTGATTTCTGACTTGATTGGCGGCACGGCAGTCGTCTTTGTTTTGTCCTGCACGTCAGACTTGACCAGCGGCCCGTCAACTGTCTTGGTATCGTCCTGGGCCCTGTCCGGCGGCAGATCTACTGCTTTCTCGTGGATGGCACCTGGCTGGGCCAATCGAGGGCCCAACTTGGGTCTCTCGCGCAAGGCTTCAGAGACGGTATCAGCCATGCCGAATGTTCTTTGGATTCCGTTGCTGTTGGAACGGACGCCCAACGAGTCGAGTGAATCAACCGCAGGAGACCTGGCCCGCTTGCGCCCGGCACCCGCTTGAGCCAGCGAGCCTGGGTTTTTCATTTCCCGTTCCACAGATGACTTGACTGGCTTGACCACGTCAATATCCAAATGCTCCTTAGCGTCGGCCCAGTTGCTCTCGTCATGCGCCTCGGCGCTACTGGCCCACGAGTCGCCAAACTGGCGGCCTCCCGAACCCAACTTTTTCGCATTCCGCACAGGCGCTATCTTTTCGTCCCCATCAGCTGCCGCCAGCACCGCCAGCAAATTCTTTGCCGGACTCTGTTTGTTTTCCTTGTCACTGTCGTCGGCGTCATTCACCAGCGTCGCGTCGCCATGGTCAAACCGTTGCCGCGGTGACCCGGCACTCGACGCCAGAACCGCTTTTGCCGGTCCTCTCAAATCCGTCGGAGTCGCCACGTCCACCTCAAACTCGCCATCGCTCGAGTAGTACTCGTTCATGACCGTCGTTTGTGCCGGACGCGTCGCGTCGACGCGTCTCCCCGCTAATTAAAGTACGTTCCTGGGGCATCGTGCGGCTCGGGATGCGACTGGTCGCATATGTGGTGCATCACCGTTTGCATTTTTTTTTTCCTGGGGGCGCTGCCCCCAGACCCCCGTAGCAACTGCTTCGCAGTTGAATAGCGTCTACCTCTGTATAAGAGCCTTTTATTTCAACCGCGAAGCGGTTGCTACGGGGGTCTGGGGGCAGCGCCCCCAGGAAAAAAAAAAAAAAAGAGTACTAGCACCATCATTGGATCCACATTGGTCACACAGTGGCAACGTTGGCGATATTCCACCACCAAAAAGAAAGTGTAAACTGCCGGAAAGACAGACGAACATGGCGTATATTGTGCCGATATGCGCGCCGTGCTCGTCAATTGGCGCGGTCTATGCCAATTTGGTGGACCCAGTGGAGAAACACCTGGCAGTGGCAAGACAGAACCGCGTGGACGTATTTGGACTGAGCGAAAACGGACTCGCGGTCCAGCATAGTATCCCGTTTAGCGGCGGCGTGGAGCTGATCAAGGTGTTTAGACCGGGAACTACGGGCAGCAAGAAACGCGGAGATAATGGCACCAAGCCGGTATTGGACGCTTTGTTGGTGGTGACCGCCAGCAGCCGCGGGACGGTCGTCATGTTTTACGGGGGCCGGTTCGTGGAGATCAGCGCCTTCTTTCTGACAGAGCAGCCAGCGGGGGCGGGTGTCCAGCAGACGACGTCGGGGGGCGTGCTGGCGGCCGTCGACTCGGGTGGGTCCGTTGTTGCGCTTCACTGCGATATCGGCAGCCTCGTGATCGCGAGAGCAGTGTATCCGAATACGACAATGGAGACGCTGGCCGAGCGCGGCATGGTGTCTAGCGGGTTTTCGCGGCACCCGCTCGACGTGATCAATGTGCTGGGGCTTGCGTTTTTGCCAAACGTTGGGTCCAGTGGCAGCAGCTCATCAAAGCCTGATAGTCTGCTGGCGGTACTGTGCCGGGCGCACGACACTACGTCGCGGCTGCGGGTGCTCGACGTCGCTTCGTCGAGCGGCGTCAAGTTCCGCGACGAGGTTGGCGGACTGAGCGCCGCCGCGCGGTCTGTCGTCGCCCTTGGAGACAACGACTCGGGCCTGTACCGTGCTGTAGTGTTTGGCGCCCGCGGGTACGCGTGTATTGTGGAGCTAGGAAGCTCGTTTAGAAAGCGCGCGAGCGACGGCCGCGAGAACCCGGCAAACCATAAATCTGTGGTGGTACTGCCGCTCGGAACCCACGAGGACGTGGCCGTGTGCGCGCCCGCCGGTCCCGACAAGTGCCTGCTCGGCACGACCCGCGGGTCGCTGTTTTTGGTGGTATCCGAGCCTCGTGGTGGTGCCGCCGGCGGGTCCGGATCCGCGTCAGGCTACCGCGTGCTTCCGTGCGGCCGAACTTCGCCGCCCGCCGACCTCGTCCACGTCTCGGGCAGCCACTTTTTCGCCGCCAGCCACAGCGCGCCCTCGGTGCTGTTTGCGCTGGATCCCGCCAATAGCACCGTGGCCGTCGCCCACGAACTGGAAAACTTGGCGCCAATCACAGACTTTGTGGCCGAGTCTGACCGCAACGGCAACGCCGTATTCTTGGCCGGCTCGGGCGGGTTCCCCCGGGGCTCGCTCAAAAAAATCGCTTACGGGTGCACGTTGGACGAGCTGTGCTCTGTCGACGCAGACATTTCCACGCTTGCTACCGGCTTGTGGGCCGTCAAAGACGACCAAAAGGTCCTGGTTGTGGTGTCGACCGCCGTGGGCACCCGCATTTTCCACATCGCTTTCTCGGGCGACTGGGAGGAGCTCGCCCAGTGGCGCGACGCAGACCTGGACACCCCGACTGTGCTGGCAGCCAACTTGAGCAACAAAGCGGTGGTCCGCGCCACTCCAAAGGACGCCACCATCTACACAGCCGACTCTACAAAAACGTTTACGCCACAGGGACGGTCCATCTCGTTTGCGGCCGCGTCGTCGTCGACGCACCTCCTTGTCCTGTGCCTCGACCGCCGTGAGGTTATCGTCCTCAGCTGCGACACGCTCACAGTCGTCGCGTCCCACACCGCGCCGCCGGGCCACGACATCACGTCGCTCGCCGTCCACTGCGGCCACTGCGTCTACACGTCGTGGGCACACAGCGCCTCCTCCACCGACATCAACATACAAGTCCTGGCGGTACCGGATCTGGCGCCGGTCGAAAAAGTGGCATTGCCGCCGCAGCTCGCGACTGCAAAGTTTCAGCGCATTCCGCGGTCCGTGCTCATCCGCGACTACAAGACAGACAACGACTCGACCCTTACGTGCATCCACGTCGCGCTCGACGATGGAACGTTTTTCACAACAGAACTAGCAAGATCACCCGCAAAAGCTACGACTACTACTACTACTAGTACAACCGTCTACGTCGGCACTAGTTCGCCTACCCTCACCACTCTGGACGGCAAGCTGCTGGCCCTGTCCCACAACGGCGCCGAAATCGTCCAGTACACTCCAGCTACCGCTTCCGCCACTAACAAAGAGCTGCTGCCGGCCCACCACCTCGTGACACACGTCTCGGGCATCACCAAGCCCACGCTCGTAGCCGAGCTACCTCTGACGCCGTTTTTCGGCCCGGGCGCTGCTGTCGTCGCTGGCAACGACTACTTTGGCGTTGTCCGCATCGGCGAGGACCGCGGCTCCCTTGTCCAAGCCCGCCGCTACTCGTCCGTCGTCCGCAAGGTCGCTCGTCTGTCCCCGACCGTCGCCGTCGTGTCGTGCGTCCACGAGCGAGGTGCCGGCCACGTCCAGACCGTCGACACCGTCTCGCTGGAGCCGTACCAGACGGTCGAGCTCCAGCCGGGCGAGGACGCCGAAGCCCTCGTGGCGCTCGACATTGACGCCATCGAGTTTCACGGCTTTGCAGTCGTCACAAGCATCTACCCGCAGTCGCCCGACGGCGACGAACCCGACGACTCGCTCGCCCGCGGCCGGCTCCTCCTATACTCGGCCGACCCGGCAGCCCCGCACAAGGGCTTTCGCCTCGAACACTCGCTCGACCTCGGCGGGCCGGCGTTTGCGCTCGAAAAAGCCAGCAACCGCTTCACACAGCCGTCGGTCGTCCTCCTTGTCGCCCTCCAGTCTGAGGTCCGCCCCGTCGAGATCCTCCGTCTCAGCACTGGCCGGTTCTCGCTCGCGCTCAGCGACGACGTCGTTCTCGTTCAGGCGTTTGCCACCTGCATCTCCGTCAACAACGAAACCGTCTCGGTGGCCGGCAACAACAAGAGGGCGACCGTCGGCCATTTCACGGGCCCCCACTCTGTCGAGTTCTCGCGCCGCGTCGTTTCCAACTCGTGGCTCATGCAGACAGAAGTCACCAACAAAACGGTGGTTGTTGCCGACTCGATGAACGAACTGGTTATGGCGAGACTCAGCCAGCCCGAAGACGACACCAACGCCGACCCAGACGCAGAGGACATATCGTTCACAATGCCGTTCCACGACACTGTCAACCGCATCCGCCGCATCGACCACCATTGGTGGACCCAGCTCTACGGCACCCATCCGCTCCTTGCCGGCATCTCCCCCGAGGCGTACCTGGCCACCGTGTCAGGCGGCATCTACCTTTTGTGCCACTTTGACGACCTCGACCTCCGCCGCGACCTCATGAACATTCAGTTCCAGCTCGCCCAGCGCTCCCTCACCGCCATCAACAACCGCGTACCCACAGAGGTCGACGTCAACCGGTACGTGGCTGGCATCTCTGGCTCTGGCGAGTTTCTCGACGGGGCCGTTCTCGACCGATTTCTCGACCTGTCCAAGTCCGAGCAGCTTGCCATTCTCGGCGACATGCGCGCCGACATATCCCACGACGAGGTCCTTTGCGTCCTACGCGCTCTACGCAACCTCCGTCACTAAAGTTTGCATCTTATTTATTTGCATTGACATCATCATTTTCCGCTCCCGATCCTCCCTGGTCCTCAATAACCTTCTTCCCCGCAGCCAGTGCGGGGTCCCCACGTTTTCCCAACATTCTTATCTTGCAGCCGGCCGAGTTTCGGACGTTGCTGGTTTTCTTTTCCTAGCACGCATCTGCGCCAAGACCGTCCTTTGCAGTTGATTGTCCTGGGTATGCTTTTTACTTTTTTTTTTTCCTGGGGGCGCTGTCCCCAGACCCCCGTAGCAACTGCTTCGCAGTTGAATGGGATCTGAAGCCCTGCCTTGTTTTTCCTCCTGGAAGATGTAATCACCGGACGCCCGTACCGACTGCCGCAACTGCTGGAACAAACATGAACCGCTTCTCAACTGCGAAGCAGTTGCTACGGGGGTCTGGGGGCAGAGCCCCCAGGAAAAAAAAGTAAAAGGCATACCGAGGGCAATCAACTGCAAAGGACGGTCTTGGCGCAGATGCGTCCAGATATGCCAGTAATCACCACAAACTAAAAATTTTGAATTGGCATAGTCGGAGTGCGACGAATTATCTACATGCATCAACAGGAGACGATAGCTTAACAGGCGCTTTGTATATGAATCTATCGCTGAGAACCGAAGAATAATCTGCGCTACAGCCATACTGGCAAGTCGTTCTTTGCCTTGTTGTCCCTCCTGGAAGATGTCATCACCAGATGCCGGTACCGACTGCCGCAGCTGCCCGAGCAAACATGAACCACTTTTCAACTGCGAAGCAGTTGCTACGGGGGTCTGGGGGCAGCGCCCCCAGGAAAAAAAAAGAGCACGCAATCAAGGACGACGTTCGTGAAGCCATGTCCCATGGAATCGTCAGGCACCCGGTCCTACCCGTAGCTCAACGACCCCGCCTCCACGGATGTGGTCGGATCATGCGGTGTGATGCGTCGTGCCGCAGGAGCCAAGCCCAAAGAAGCTTCCTGGCGCGCCGATCCCAGCGAGCAAACGGTATGGGATCCAAAATAGCAAATTAGAGCCGGGGGAAAATGTCAATCGCAAGTGTCGCCCGTTTAATCGGTGTGGGTCCGATGCCGGGTACAGATACCTGATTCAGTTTGCGCGTTGTACAGCGTTGAACCAAAGTTTGCGAAGTGCTTGCGTGATGAATCATAACTATCGGAGGTCCAAGGCGGGGACATGTACGCGTGTACGCATTGTATCCGCGGGTTGATCGAAAACGGAAATCAAAATTCCTCCGAACTGTGCATGGCCAATTGGAATGGGGGTAATGGGCCGATAACGTCTTGTGCGGCAAGCAGCGTGCAGATGTGCCATAACGGGTGTGCTGAGAACGGCGCAAATCCACGCGGATGGTTTTGAAGATTTGAGGGCGGTACTACCCTGTCCTGGGGAGCTGTTGCCAAATTTCTGCCGGTCCCTTTAAACGAGAAAACTGCGGGTGTCGGAACTCCCTGCAGAGAAACAGGGCGAGGGACCGCACACGTTGGCCTCAAGAGCTATTACAAATCCCGAGTACGCTCGTACGGACTAGTACGGAAATAGCCAATAGCTAGGTGATTTGCCGCTCCTAAAGTACATAAAATCACCAAATCCACAGATCGGCGTGCAAATGTCTGGGACGCGTCCTGCATCTGCAAGACAGCCCCGCATTTCTGCGCTAAAATTCTGTTGAGGGGGTACAGGTACACTGAGCAAACGATCGACCCCTCACCGCCTGGTTTACGCTAGGTATCGATAGGTACCGTCCAATGGGGCAGTCCGGGACAGATACACACAAGTCGATCACGTTTGCGAGATGCCACCTGCCAGGGAACAAGGCACGACGCTGACCTCAGCTCTTGGCTTTTCAGCCACACCCTGCAAAGTCAGTCACTAAGAAAACTTTTTGCCCGCACCTGCCTGAGGTATATCTAGATCAGAATCCACCGCCCCAAATCACACCAAATCGTACCTTTACGCCGTTTGCAATCTTAAAAACTACATCGTAAACCTTAACTAATGCAATACCAATACCCTCCAGCGGGGAGACCCCCGCATGCCGCACAGATACCGTGCAGCAAGGTGGGGGTCGTCCAGGATAGAGGTATATTAGCGTGGCCCCGCTCTGCTTGTATCAGAAAGAGCAATACACACCAAAACCAAATGTCTGAACCAAAACCAGTCGAGACACACAAAGCTCCTTCCATCAAGGAAGACTTTGTCGCTGAAGCCGGCGCCGTCCTGGACCCGGAAATCGCCCAAATCATCAACTACTCGTATACGCCCGAGGAAGAGAAACGCGTTGTTCGCAAAATCGACCTCCATGTCCTGTCATACTTGTGCGCTCTGTACCTGCTGTCGTTTCTGGACCGCGGTAACATTGGCAACGCAAACACCGCCGGTATGTCCGATGACCTTGGCATCACAGACGCCCAGTACCAGTGGTTCCTGACCATCTTTTACATTTCGTACATTTGCTTCGAGCCCATGATCATGCTGTGGAAGATCTTTCCCCCGCGGTGGTACGCGCCCACCGTTGTCATTTGCTGGGGTATCATCTCCACCTGCAACGCCGCCGTGTTCAACTGGTCCGGCATGATGGCCCTGCGGTTCCTGCTCGGAATTGCAGAGGCCGGCTACGGGCCCGGCGTGCCGTTTTATCTCCACTACTTCTACTACCGCCGCGAGCTCAACTTCCGCATCGGTATTTTTATGGCCATTGCGCCCCTCGCTTCGGCCTTCTCGGGCGCCCTCGCCTACGGCATTACCTACCACAAGCACGCGATCGAGTCGTGGCGCATCCTGTTTATTGTCGAGGGCCTGCCCACCGTCCTCGTTGGTCTCATTGGCTACTACGCGATCCCCAACTCGCCCAAGGAGTGTCGCTTCCTCACGGAGCACGAGAAGAACATCGCGCTCGCCCGCACCGTCCGCCAGACTGGCCACACCGAAAAATCGACAAAGATTGACTGGGCAGAGACCGCAAAGTCGCTCATCGACCTCAAGAATGTCCTCATGTGTCTTATGTTCTTCTCGTTCAACGTGTCGTTCTCGTCGCTCCCCGTATTCCTGCCCACCATTCTCAGTGGCATGGGCTACACGTCCATCAACGCTCAGGGCCTGTCAGCCCCTCCCTACGTCGCTGCGTTCCTGTGCACAGTTGCGCTGTCGTGGTACTCGGACCGCATCATGCAGCGAGGTCTCCTGCTATCCATCTGTGCCTCGGTTGGCGCCGCCGGTTACCTCATTCTCGCCGTCGCCCACAACTCCGGCGCTCGCTACTTTGCCGTCTACCTGGCCGCCTGCGGCATGTTCCCGTGCATTGGCCTGCTCCTGACCTGGATGGGCAACAACCAAGGCAACGACACCCGTCGTGGTGTCGGCTACGCTCTGTTGCAGGCCGTCGGCCAGTGCGGACCGCTGCTTGGCACCCGTCTGTTCCCCGAGTCCGAGGGCCCTTACTACCACAAGGGCTTTTACATCACTTTTGCGTTTTTGGTTCTGGCGGCAGCTCTCGCCCTCGTCCAGCGCTTCTACCTCCGCTACCTCAACAAGAAGCTCGACGAGAAGTACGGTTTCATCGACCGCGCCGAGGCCCTCAATGCCACCGACGAGGCTGCCGGCCCGGAGACTTTCCGCTATGTTCTGTAATGACCTGTACTTTTTTCTAGGCAATGCCATTGTCTTTTTGAGTCTGGACTAGACTTGTGGTTCCACGGCCAAGTACATATGTGGGCGTTTTTGGGGTTCATTTTGGACTTTTCCTGGGGGTTTCACCCCCAGACCCCCGTAGCAACTGCTTCGCAGTTGGGATGGAACAGATTGCAGTACTGTACTCGAAAGTCTACAGCTGTTTCTCCTGGGGTGGAACCCCCAGGAAAGTAAAAACAGCCCAGGTACTGCCCCACTTCTGAATACCCGGTCTTGCCCGTGGTTCAAAGTGCCCCGCTTCGGACCGGGAATGCGGAGATCATTGATAATCTGCACCCTGGCTGCAAGAGCCAAGTCGCAAAAAGCTTTTTGGTACGGCTTCGGAGTCCGCAATGCGCCTAGCAGCGATATATAACTCCTTGACGATCCATTTAGGCAGTTGACCTTCCCCAAAGTCCTACATGGGAGTGGGGAAACTGCGGGGACATGTTTCCCTTGTCAAACACTGCAATACATAAGTCCAAACATCTACAAAATATATATGGTCAGACATGATCCTGGCACCAACTCCCACCATATATTTTCACTCTCATGGCCTCGATATCGCCTGCTGGCAAGACAGTCTGGCAAAGAAATCTGCGCAACTCCAATGCAGGATCGGGCGAGGGTTGACTCTAGGTTTTTTGTTTTCTTACAGCAATCAAAGTCGTAGACACGTTTTGTTATATCTCTTGTTGAGGCCTAGGGTACAGATAAAGACGAAGTTAGACACTTTGGTCTCGAATTTCAATATTTCGAGGTCTACACAGGTTCCTGCAAGATGGCCCTGCATGGCATGCACCGGATCCGTTGAGCGCATAGGGGCTTCATTTTTCGAACCACCCCTCCTTCCGTACTTGGTTTACCGGCTTGTATGCCCATTAATCATGCCGCCTCCAAAGGTTCTCTTTCAGTCAGCCTATTCCGCACATTCGTAAGATCAACTGTGGGTTTTCCGCTAGGCCCTACGTGATGCGTGCGTTTCAATATATCAACCGTGTCTGTATCGTCAACGGATATTCTCCCAAACCATATCGTGAAACCAGCTCATAAATGTCATGTAGACACCAGAACGTCGATCAAGTCGTGTCTCAACCACTATTCCTCTCATTTAGCTACGTCATATCTCGAAAGTCTTTGAGCAATGCAACCCCGCCATGCCGCACAGCTTCGTGCAGATAGATGGTGGTGGTGTGGGGGGGGCAAACAAAGATATAGATATACATCAACCTGCTGCGACCGGGCCATTGCCCGGTATTGGCAAACTCAGACTCTACAAATATGTCGGAGCCATTGGAGACGCACAACGCCCCGTCCATTAAGGAGGACTTTGTCGCCGAGGCCGGCGCCGTCTTGGAACCGGAGATCGCTCAAATTATCAACTACTCGTACACGCCCGAGGAGGAGAAACGCGTCGTACGTAAACTCGATCTTCATGTGCTTTCGTACTTGTGCTCGTTGTATCTGCTGTCGTTCCTCGACCGTGCTAACATCGGTAATGCCAACACCGCCGGCTTGTCCAATGACCTTGGCATAACTGATGCACAGTACCAGTGGTTCTTAACCATCTTCTACATTTCTTACATTTGCTTCGAGCCCATGATCATGCTGTGGAAGGTCTTTCCTCCAAGGTGGTATGCGCCGACAGTCGTTATCTGCTGGGGCATTTTCTCGACTTGTAGTGCCGCCGTTACCAACTGGTCCGGCATGATGGCTCTCCGTTTCCTGTTGGGCATTGCCGAGGCAGGCTACAGCCCGGGCGTCCCATTCTACCTCCACTACTTTTACTATCGCCGCGAGCTCAACTTCCGTATCGGTCTCTTCGTGTCAGTCGCTCCGCTTGCCTCTGCGTTTTCGGGAGCTCTCGCCTACGGTATCACCTACCACAAGCACGCGATCGAGTCGTGGCGTATTCTGTTTATCGTCGAGGGTCTACCAACGATTCTTGTTGGTCTCCTCGGTTACTATGCTATTCCCAACTCGCCAAAGGAGTGTCGCTTCCTCACGGAGCATGAAAAGCGCATCGCGATCGCGCGCACTGTCCGCCAGAGCGGACACGCAGAGAAATCATCCAAGATTGACTGGGTCGAAACTGGAAAGGCGCTCATTGATCCCAAGAACATCATCAACGCCGTCATGTACTTTTCGCTCAACGTATCATTCTCGTCGCTTCCCGTCTTCCTACCCACAATCCTCAGTGGAATGGGCTACACCTCCATCAACGCACAGGGCCTGTCGGCCCCACCCTACGTCGCCGCGTTTTTGTGTGTCCTTGTCTTGTCATGGTACTCTGATCGTATCTTGCAGCGAGGTCTGCTGTTGACCATCTGCGCCCTGCTCGGAGCCGTCGGCTACCTCATTCTCGCCGTCGCCCACAATACAGGCGCTCGCTACTTTGCCGTCTATCTAGCCGCTTGCGGCATGTTCCCCTGCATTGGCTTGCTGCTCACCTGGGTCGGCAACAATCAAGGCAACGACTCGCGTCGCGGTGTTGGCTACGCTCTTCTTAACGTGGTGGGCCAATGCGGGCCTCTGCTTGGTACTCGTCTTTTCCCCGAGTCCGAGGGACCTTACTACCACAAAGGTTTCTACATCACCTTGGCCTTTCTTGTGCTGGTAGCCGTCCTCGCGCAAACCCAGCGCTTTTACCTTCGCTATCTTAACAAGAAGCTCGACGAAAAGTACGGCTTTATTGACAGCGCCGAGGCCCTCAATGCTACCGACGAGGCAGCCGGACCCGAGACGTTTCGTTACGTCTTGTGACTCTTTAAAATTTGGTCGTTCGGGTGTCATTTCTAGCAACTGCTTCGTGGTTGAATGTGCAGGTATGAAAAGCGGATTGCTTCCCGTTGCTTTTGCTTTTCTTTTTTTCCTGGGGGCGCTGCCCCCAGACCCCCGTAGCAACTGCTTCGCAGTTGATCGCGTCTTCAGACCCGACAGATGTGTGGTGCTCAACTGCGAAGCAGTTGCTACGGGGGTCTGGGGGTGGACACCCCAGGAAAATAGACTACCCTCTATTTTCTGGGAAATATCCCACCCTGATGGTTGATCACGACCTCATTTACGGAGTGGCCTGCAATAGAGCTCGTTTAGCACTATTCCCCAAGGTCCGCAGACCTACAACAATGTACAACTGCCGCGGGTTCAACTGCAAAGCAGTTGCTGGGGATCTGGGGTAGAACCCCGGCACAGTGGGCACCCTGCAGATCGGTGAAACAAGGACGCGTTTAGGCTGCAGATTAGGTCATTAGCTTCGCGATGCCGCTACCCACGATATAGTCGGTAAACCGATCCTTGGCAGAGTATGTGACATCTTCAAATTAAGGCCCGGTGGGCACATTGCATGGGATGTACTGTGCCCCTACGAGAAGCCGCACTAGGTGGGACCGACAAAAAACTTGCGATTTGTCGATCTTGGCGACAACTTTATTTAGGACGCAATGTCGCTGGCGGCTAAGGACGAGTCGGATGTGCCGGCTAGTTCTAAAATGGACGGTAGTGGGCTGCCTGAGCAGAGTACGTCCGATATGGGTGGGTTCGAGTTCAGTCGCGCCGAGGAGAAGCGCATGGTGCGGAAGCTCGATCTCAATGTGCTGTTCATCATCAGCGGCATGGCGTTGTTTGCGACAATGGCCCAGTTCGACGTCGGCAACGCCAGCTTCGCCGGCATGTCGCAGGAACTCGGCATGGACGACTGGCAGTGGCAGCTGTCTTTATCGCTGTACTTTTTGGTGTTTTCGCTCGGCCAGCTGCTGGTGTTGTGCTGGGCAATCTTTCCAGTGCGCCTCTACGCCTCGAGTGTCGGGCTCTGCATCGGCGTCCTTGCTTCATGCATCGCCGCCGTCCAGTCGGGCGCCACGTACATCGTCGTGCGCTGTATCCTGGCTGTGTTTCTAGCAGGGTTCCTGCCGGGAATACCGCTATACCTGACGTTCTTCTATTACCGCCAGGAGATCTCTGTCCGCATGGGCGTTTACCTGTCAATCACCCCGCTGGCGTTTAGCATCAGTGCCCTTCTTGCAATGGGCATCTCGTGGGAGCCCCACAGTATGGCTAACTGGCGAATCATGGTGCTGGTGTTTGGGCTGCCCATGATCCTGTTCTCATTGCTTGGCTTCGTCATGCTGCCAAACACTCCCGAGGACGTGCTGCTGCTGACACCACGCGAGCGCAAAATCGCCCTCTCCCGTACCTGCCGCCAGATCGGCCACGTGAAGCGGCCACCAGAGGTCGACATGCGCCAAGCAGTACTTGTCATGACCGACATTCGCGCCCTCGTCGGTGCCGTCATGTACTTCTTCATCAACGTGTCGCTATCATGCTTCCCGGTCATTCCGGCCATCATCCAAGGCATCGGCTTTGAGCAGCCTCGTCATGCCCAGGGCCTGACCGCGGCCCCCTTCTTTCTCGCATTCCTGCTTACCCTCTTCTGTGGCTGGCTCTCGGATTTCGTGCGCCTCCGCGGGCCCTTTGTATGTGGAGGCGCTCTCGTCGGCGCCATTGGCTACCTCTTGCTCGCGTACTCGTCCAGCATGGGCACCCGGTACTTTGGCCTATTTATGGTGTGCCCGGGCGTCATCGTCTCCATGTCGGCTCTCCTCACGTGGATCGGCAACAACCAGTCGTCCGATTCGCGCAGAGCCCTTGCATACTGGCTTCTCCAGTTTATCGGCATGACCGGGTTCCTCCTCGGGCCCCGTCTCTTTCGCTTTCCCGACGGCCCGTACTTCCGCAAAGGTTTCTGGTTCAGTTTCGGCTCACTCCTCCTCGTTGCCGTCCTCGGTGCACTCGAAATGCTCCTTCTGTCTCTCACCAACAAGCGCCTCGACAAAGAATATGGCTACGTCTCCCGGCACGACTGCGGAGCATCCAACGAGGAAGTCAACCCACGGACATTCAGGTACTATCTTTGAGTCTTGTCCTATATCAGTCCTCGGACACACATGGCATGGACTTTGATCTTTTTTTTCCTGGGGGCACTGCCCCCAGACCCCCGTAGCAACTGCTTCGCAGTTGGAGTGGGTCTTGGGTTTTGGTACCATCCGTAGTTTCTTTGGTCATGTTGAGGTTGCCCTCGGATTGTGGCCATGTCGTGACTGTTGTGTTAGGCTGGGTTCGGTGTATCTTCCGTTGTATATTGCTGTTTCGTGTGACTTCTTTTGAATGCGTGAGCTTTGGACGCACGTGATGAACAGGGGACCGAATTTCATGGGAACTTGGTTACGTGCCAATGCTTGGCAGTGGTCTACCTACGAGTGTGAGAACAAGTGCTCAACGGCGAAGCAGTTTCTAGGTGGTCTGGGGTCAGAATCCCCAAGGAACCGAAAAAAAGTAGAAATCCACGTCACTACCTGTTTCGTGCAATTTCAAAATGCGTGAGATCTTTGGAAGCACATGAAGACCAGGGGTCCGGGCTCCTAACATTTTAACTAAATGCCAAATCTTCTTGGAGGTCATATAATCCCGACCGTTGGACAAGAGTCCAACTGCGAAGCAGTTGCTACGGGGGTCTGGGGGCAGCGCCCCCAGGAGAACAATTAAATGCAAAGTCCACGAAATCTAGACTCAGCATCTAAGCGCCGGCGCGTGGGTTAGGCCGCGAAGATAAAGTATGTGGGTTGGGGTACATCCCGATGAGCGCTTGGGATCCATGGGCAGGTTGGATGTGGATCAGATATACAGTTCGTTTGGAACGTGTATAGAGCAATGACGGAGTAGTGCCCTGTAAACGATCTCGAGAAATAGTGGACCTCTAAAGACCTGAAAGGGGCACCAGGATACCGCCAAGACGGGAACAAAGGACCTAGCCGCACTGTCTTCAACAAACAATATACGGTGTGGTGGAGTCCATGACCACCAAGTGCCGGATATCGCCAAGTGAGGACCCAAACCGGTATCCAGCGTGGCACCCGGAGCGACTGCCGGAACGCGATGCGACTAGGCAAGAAGCAGAACCGAATGTGCCGGAAGCATACACCGGAAGAAACGTTGATTCGGACGGATCGTCTTTGAGCTCAAACGACCTACGGCCGTCACGGTCGTCGCGCGCGTCGCACGAAACATGGTGTTCAGGAGCGTCGGCGTGCCAGTGCGCACGCCACCTGGAACTGGAATACACGCCCGAGCAGGAGGCGCGGATGGTGCGCAAGCTCGACTTTAATGTGCTGTTTGTCATTTGCTCCATGGCGCTGTTTGCGTCCATGGCCGACTTTGACGTTGGCCTTGCTAACAGCGCCGGCATTGCGGCCGATCTCGGCATCAGCGACGACCAGTGGCAGCTGGCGCTTTCGCTGTTTTACTTTCTGCTGTCGCTGTTTGAGTGCCTGACGCTCTGCTGGGCGGTGCTACCGGCCGGGATATACGCGCCGGCAGCCGGCATTGCCATTGGGGTGCTCCACTCGTGCCTGGCGGCCGTGCAGGGGTTCTCGGGCTTCACGGCGGTCCGCTGCCTGCTGGCCGTCGCCATTGCGGCGTTCCTCCCCGGGGTCCCGCTGTACTTGACGTTTTTCTACTACCGGCAGGAGATCTCGAGCCGCATGGCATTTTTCATGTCCATCAAGCCGCTGGCGTTCACTGTCAGCGGTATGCTGGCCATGGGCATATCGTGGGCCCCACGCGCCATCGACAGCTGGCGCATCATGTTTCTGACGTACGGCCTCCCGATGATTCTGTTTTCGCTCGTCGCAGCTGTCCTGCTCCCGAGCGAACCCCAGCGGGTGTTCCTGCTTACCGAGCAAGAGCGCCGGATCGCGCTGTCGCGCACGTACCACCAGATCGGCCGGTCCAAGCGCATTCCGCGCGTCGACCTCCGCAAGACGGGCCACGTGCTGCGCAATATCCGCAACCTCATTGCCGCCACCATGCTGTTTTTCATCAACGTCGCCCGCTGCTCGTTCTCGGTGATGCCCAAGATCATCGAAGGCATGGGCTTTGAGGGCCCACCCCAGGACCAGGGACTCATGGCGGCGCCGTTCTTTACCGCATTTCTGGTGGTTCTGTTTGGCGGCTGGTTGTCCAACCGTCTCCGCAACCGCGGCTTTTTTGTCACCGGCGGGGCCCTCATCTCGTCCATTGGTTTCCTCATCCTCGCGGTCTCTGCCTCCCAGGCGGCGCGGTACTTTTCGTTGTTCCTCATCTGCCCCGGCGTCTTCGCCGCCCTGTCGGCGCTCATCGCCTGGATCGGCAACAACCAGACGTCCGAGAATCGGCGTGCTCTCGCGTATTGGATTCTCCAGTTCATTGGCCAGACCGGCAACATCCTCGGCACGCGCCTCTTCCGGTTCGGCGACTTCCCGCTCTACCGCAAGGGCGCGTGGCTCAGTTTTGGGTCCATGCTTCTCGTCTGTTTCCTCAGTCTCGTCGAAACAGGGCTCCTCTACCGCGACAACAAGCGTCTCGACGAAAAGTACGGCCACGTCGACCGCGCAACGTGCAAGGCCTCCGACAGGGCCCTCACCCCAGAGACCTTCCGCTATTATCTGTGATCTTTGTTTTTCCTTTTTTTTTTTCCTGGGGGTTCCACCCCCAGACCCCCGTAGCAACTGCTTCGCAGTTGGGACGGCTACTCCTCACGCTTGTCGCGTCCGAGCCCATTTCAACTAGAAGCAGTCAGGCGCTCCATCTTTTGCTATGATTTTCTTTTATTTTTCCTGGGGGTTCCACCCCCAGACCCCCGTAGCAACTGCTTCGCAGTTGGCGCGACTACTCCTCACTCTTGTCGCGTTCGAGTCCATTTCAACTCGAAGCAGTCACGCGCTCCATCTTCTGCCATGATTTTCTTTTCTTCCTGGGGGTTCCACCCTCAGACCCTCGTAGCAACTGCTTCGCAGTTGGGATTGACTGGTCCGTGGGTTCCTCGCAACTGATACAGCCCACCTCAACTGCGAAGCAGTTGCTACGGGGGTCTGGGGGCAGCGCCCCCAGGAAAATGAAAAAGGCAATGATGTACACGTCCATTAAATATCAGGCTAAATTACACTGCTCATGCGCCCCTGTCTAGAGCATGCGAGCGATTTCGGTGTTGGAGAGCTTCTTGACGTTGTCAATCTGCTCCCACCAGCCAAAAAGGTAGCTCTCGCAAATGAGCTTGAACCACGGGGTGAAGGTGAGAGACGGGTCCTGGAACATGGCCTTGAGCTCGTCCATCGACACGTACTTGTGGTCCTTAATCTCGTTGGGGTTGCCGTTGACTTCGGGGTCTGACCGGATAAACAGAATGTAGTCGATTTCGTGCTCGCCCCACACGCCGTTGCTAGGAGCCACATAGTGGATGCGGGTCAGAAAGTCAAACTTGTCGACTGGCACGTACTTGGCGTCAATGCCGAGCTCCTGGTTGAGCTTGCGCTGCGCCGCCTGCTTCACGCCGGCAATCGAGTCCTCGAGCTCGTGCCCCAGCTCGCCAGGTACCGCCAGCGGGTGCGAGCAGCACGTGTTGGTCCACATGCCAGGGAACGTGATCTTCTCGTCCGCCCGCTGCTGCAGCAGCAGCTTGTTCTCGCTGTTGAACAAAAACACCGAAAACGCCCGGTGCAGCAGGCCCTTGTCAATGTTCTCCATCAAATGGCCTATCGTTAGTCTCAGACTCGTCTCGGTTTCCAGCGCTAGACTTGGTGGTATCTATCTTCCCGGGGGTTCCACCCCCAGACCCCGTAGCAACTGCTTCGCAGTTAGGATTGGACCGATAAAACAAAACGCGACGACGTGCGTATCTATCTTCCTGGCGGTTGCACCCCCAGACCCCCGTAGCAACTGCTTCGCAGTAGGGATTGGACTGAAAAAACAAAAACGCAACGACGTGCGTATCTATCTTCCTGGGGGGGTTCCACCCCCAGACCCCCCGTAGCAACTGCTTCGCAGTTGTGATTGGACTGAACAAACAAAACGCGACGATGTGCGTATCTTCTTCCTTCTGGGGGTTCCACATTCAGGAACCTGTAGCAAGAGCCTCGCACTGGGATTGGACTGGGCAAAGTGAGATCAACCGCGAAGCGGTTGCTACGGGGGTCTGGGGGTGGAACCCCCAGGAAAAAAAAAGAAAAACAGCCGATCTCTGTTGGACAACAAAGGAGGCAACCATAAAGCGACGGAAAAGGCAGAAAAGGGCCCAGGGAGAGAAAAGGACCCGAATCGCTCAACTTACATGTCTTCTTAGATCCGGCGGCAACAGGCTTGTCGTCGTAGTCGAGCACAATGCAGACTTCCTCCATGAGACGGACCTGCTCTGCATCGTGGCCCGCGAAAATGCTCTCGTCGGCGGTGGAGCCCTTGGACGTGGGTTTTGAGTCGAGCGGGGTCAGCTCGTCGAACTGGTCGAGGATCTGCTGCGCCGTCAGACTGCGCACCGTCTGGGCGAACGACGAAGATGCCGGCGCATCAGTGGCCGTCGTAGTCGTAGCGGTCATTAGTATTTAGGGAGAGTGCGAAACTAGCAGCGGTTGACGGCTGTTTACGGTTTTTATTTTTGTCCCGCAGGGGCAGTTTAAGTGGGTGGTGATTTGATTCGCGAACAAACATAGCATATATGCCTAGACATATGCATGTTTGACGGCGATGTCCGTAAATTGCGGTCAGGGGCGAGTAAGAGACGATGGAAACGTGGACGAACTAGTTATGAAGGACATTTGAATATGTAATATACTGGCCCAGTTGCATTTTTCACAGCCTGGGCAAAAAGCCACTCGTCGCATCCGCCTTGCGTCTTTGCGTTAGAGTTTGCCAAATTAGTAATCACTGACTAAGCACAGCCAGGGCTACATAGTCCTTCGTGGCCTTCTGCAAACTGCCAAAACTGGTGAAAAACTCGACGCCTTGTGTTTTCGGTCCCAGTCCGACGCACTTATCCTTGCAGCTTTATCTGCATTTTCTGTTTGTCTGTTTTGGAGTTGTCACAGACGCCGTTGGTTTTGATTATTTGATTCGAGGTGAGTTAATTGGTCTTTTCAGTTGAACATGTGTGAATGGTTTTTTTCCGGAACCTGGGCCAGACACTTTTAGTGCATTTTTTGCCAATGGACTTTATTAATGCAAGTGAAAGCTAAGAGCTTCATTGACTGGTTTGGTATTGGTGTATAGTGACAGATCTTGAAGGAGCCGGTTGCTTAGTTGGTGAGATCTCAGAGCGAGACCAAATCAAACCACGAAATGGTTGTTACCGTCTTTTACGTTGTCCATAAACAAACCAGTCGCTTGGCAATTATTCCTCAACGCATACCAGATCGATTTCTAGCCGGTTGCCAAGTCTCTGACCAGGAAACCCCCAGATAACACCACCCACTCCACCGATCCAACGCCAGCCAAATCCCAACTGCGAAGCAGTTGCTACGGGGGTCTGGGGGTGGAACCCCCAGGAAAAGAGAAAGCCAAACACCACGAAACAGTACCTCTGCCCAAAAAATGAACAGAAACTAACGGCAGATGAGCTCTGAGAACGGAAATGCGGCCGGCAAGGCCAACGGTGCTGCTCGCGTGCAGCGCCCGAACCGCGAGAAGTTTGACAAGGAGCTTGCTGCGCTGCAGGCGGAGCTGAGCGACAGGTCCAAGGCGCTGGACAAGGCCAAGGAGGCTGTTGAGAAGGCGCAGCCCAAGGGTGCCAACAGCGAGCGCGAGCAGCTGCTCAAAGAGCTCGAGACCGTCAAGGCGTCGCGCGACAAGAACAAGTCGGGCCGCGACAAGGTCCTGGAGGAGATCCGCCAGGTGGAGGACGGGCTCAAGCGCAAGATCAAGGATCTGAACAACGCTCGCTCCAAGGTGCCGTATAAGAGCACCGGCGAAATCGATGCAGAGATCCTCAAGCTCGAGAAGCAGGTGGACTCGGGCACGATGCGTCTTGTGGACGAGAAGCGCACGCTGTCGGACATTTCGAACCTGAAAAAGGCCAAAAAGGGCCTGGGCGCTCTGTCGGACATGCAGTATGAGATCGACGCCGACAAGGCCAAGGTTTCGGCGCTGCGGGCCAAGCTCGACGACCCCGAGTCCAAGGCGGCCGCCGACAAGTACAACGAGATCCGCAAGAAGCTCGACGCTGTGCGCGACCAGCAGCAGGCCGCCTACAAGAGCCTGAGCGCCCTCCGCGACAAGCGCGGCGCCGCCCACGCCGCCTACGGCGAGACCAAGAAGAAGATTGAGCAGCTCAAGGACGAGTTCTACGGCCAGCTGCGCGCGTACCGCGAGCAGGCCAAGGCGGACCAGGCGGCGCGCGCCGAGCGCGAGAAGGCCGAGCGCGCCGCCCAGGAAAAGGCCCGCAAGCGCGAGGCCGCCCAGGCCAAGCTCGACGAAGCGTCCGAGCCGGCGTTTGCCGCCCAGATCGACACGGCCGAGAACCTGCTCGTGCACTTTGACCCCGAGTACAAGCGCCAGGGCAGCGCCGCCAAGTCGACGACCGAAAAGCAGCCGACCCGCAAGGTCGAGAAGCCCGAGGGCGCCAAGCTGCTGGTCAAGGACGACGACGTCCTCTTTGAGGGCTCGGGCCCCAAGCGCGGCAAGAAGAAGGGCGGCAAGTCCGGCAGCGCCGACAAGCTGCGTCTCAACGCCGGCGTCATCGACGACCTTGCGTCGCTCAACATTGGCATCCCCGCCTCGGTCGACGACGTCGCAAACACCATCCAGAAGCTCAAGGAGAAGCTCCAGTACTACCACGAGAACCAGGAGCGCGTCACCCAGGAGCGGATCGAACGCGCCAAGGCTGAAATCGCCAAGATCGAGGCCGACGAGGCCAAGGCCGCCAACGCCGAGTCCACCACCACCGAGTCCACCGCCACCACCGAGACCAAGGACGCCCCCGCCGAGGTCCAGGCCTCTGCCTGAGCGTCCCGCTATAGTCTGTAAATACACTATTGTTCTGTTTGTCGGCACTGCAGAGTCTCTATTTTTCCTGGGGGCGCTGCCCCCAGACCCCCGTAGCAACTGCTTCGCAATTGGGATTGGATGCGAGTGGTTAGTCGAGAGCTGTGAAGCAGGATGAAGGTGCAGTGTTTATTTTTTTTCCCTGGGGGCGCCGCCCCCAGACCCCCGTAGCAACTGCTTCGCAGTTGGGATTGGATGTGAGTGGTTAATTGCCTCACAACCTCGAATTGCATTGGGCGAAAAGGTGGTAAATCATGCTGCGAGGTTCTAGAGACGTTGCTTTACAGAGTAATGCGATTGACTAGCTATTGGTGACTTTGCTAGAACTGTATGCCGCGTTTTATCACTTCATGATGATGCCACAAAAAAGCCACCAAACCAGAAAGCAGTTACTCACGTTACCGTCTTGTGCCGAAAAACAGCAGTAAAAAAACAAGGTTGTCACTACTGCGGTCTCTGGGACATTATACTATAACACTGCAATTTACCGATTGGTTAGGTGTTTTTAACTTCACTAGGATTTTATGGCACTCTCATAGTAGCGTTTTCACGCTTATGATAACAGGAAAGACGAGGAACCAATTGCCAATGTTAGCGTCTTTAGATGGAAAACCAGTTTAAAAACATCGTTCCGAGTCCACCACTGCCGTTTTTTGGACACTGTACTACAGCGCTAAAAATTGACCCACCTTGCACCAAATCCAACTGCGAAGCAGTTGCTACGGGGGTCTGGGGGCAGCGCCCCCAGGAAAAAAAAAATCGGAAACCGCCGACAGCTTCCCCACACAGCTGCCAAAAAGCCCAATCTGGACTGCTAATGCGCAATGAGATCATAGCTGGAGGGTGGGCATGCGGCCGGGTAACGGGCCAAACTCATGCTGCCTGCCCATGGCCTTGTCCTGATCTTGGTCCGTCGAGTTGGCGAAACCTGTTGGTACACCTACTGGAGCACCCTGAACGACTACCTGCTCACGTACCGAAAGCCTGTAGCATGTCCCAACCGTCCCAGCGCCTCAGACGGGTCGCGATCGTCGGATCGCGGGCAGTCGGTAAGTAGAACCGTTCCGCGTGCAGCCCCCAGAAACACACTGTTAACTCTAGGAAAATCGTCAGTGACGGTCCAGTTCGTGGAGGAGCACTTTGTCGAGAGCTACTACCCGACCATTGAAAGCCGCTTTTCTAAGATTATCAGGTACAAGGGCCAGGACTATGAGATCGAGATCCTCGACACCGCCGGCCAGGACGAGTTCTCCATCATCAACCAAAAGCATCTCATTGGGATCCACGGATACGTCCTCGCATACTCTGTGGCGTCGCGCTCGTCGTTTGAAATGATCCCCATCATCCGCGACAAGATTCTTACTATATTGGTACGTTGTTGTTTGTTTCTTTGTTTTCCTGGGGGCGCTGCCCCCAGACCCCCGTAGCAACTGCTTCGCAGTTGGAATATAGCTAGAAACGAGATCAACCGCGAAGCGGTTGCTACGGGGGTCTGGGGGCAGCGCCCCCAGGAAAAATTCACAGGTGTGAGAAGCGGGACTAACAACAGGGCAGCGACCATATCCCGGCAGTGATTATCGGCAACAAGTCAGATCTGAACTTGCAGCGACAGGTCATGGAGGAGGAGGGCCGCAAATTGGCCAAGGAGCTGGGATGTGCGTTTATCGAGACGTCTGCCCGGCACAATGAGAACGTCAGTACGTTTTGCGATGGTGATTTTAAAGAAAAAAATGTCTGTGAATACTGTACTAACCAACAGCTATGGCGTTTGAACTGTTGATCCAAGAGATCGAAAAGCAGGCGAGTCCTGCACAGCCGCAGCAGAGCGGGTGCGTCGTGGTGTGAATATCGACGTGACATCTGTAGGGTATGGCCATTGCTAGCAACTGGGAATCGCTCTCTACGTGCTACTTTTCTGCCCGTGGTCAGGCCTTCCACAGAGGAAACGACTGTTACTCTTCTCGAGGGTCTACGTTCCAGACCCTACTTGCGATCTGACTCACCGGCCATCCCAACTGCGAAGCAGTTGCTACGGGGGTCTGGGGGCAGCGCCCCCAGGAAAAATAGAGACACCGACCTGCTTTTTTGGCCACAAACAAGGCGCACAACGACGGCCGACAGACTCACAAGTAGTAATGCATGCTTGTATGCGAATATATGCACAACGCGTCCCTTTGTAGGGCTAGGAGTAATAAAAGCGCGTCGTTTATTACCAACGCGCGGCTGAAAGAATAATACGCGTCGGGTGCTCCATGGGCACCACCACCACAACCAGTTTGAAATCGTCCAGAATCGTTGGCCGCTCGTAAACACCCGACTCGCAAAAATGAGCGGACAAAGACGCGAGTTCGGAGACGGACGAAGAGGGAACAACACCCGGTTCGTGAAGAACAGGACGGGCCCGCGCAACCCGTTTCCCCGTGACAACACAACCGCAGTTCCAAACGGTAAAGTCGCTGTCGAAGCTACAGCTGCTGCTCGACGATTCGAAGATGCAGCTAAAATCGATAAGCTCGACAGCATGATGGGCTTTGACCGGTACGACTCGGGTCCCAAAAAGGTCGGCTGGCTCGTCAACTTTCACTCTGTATGTCCTCCTGTTCTCTGGTTCCATTTACGAACGACCTGTTAACTCCAGACAACTATACAGACCGACGAGGTCCCCGGTGGATATGCTGGTGTAGACTATTATTTTCTCGACGAAGAGGGCGGTTCGTTCAAGGCCACTGTTCAGTTTGATCCGTATTTCCTGGTGGCGTGCAAGGTACAGTTCTAGATCCTCGCTTTTTTTTTTTTTTCTTCCTGGGGGCGCTGCCCCCAGACCCCCGTAGCAACTGCTTCGCAGTTGAGATGTGGTTCTTTACCGACCATGACCTGCTTTCAACTGCGAAGCAGTTGCTACGGGGGTCTGGGGGCAGCGCCCCCAGGAAAAAAAAAAAAAAAACGCAGAGCACGACTAACTCACAGCCAAACACCGAGACAGAGGTGGAGGAGTACCTAAGACGGAGGCTGGAGGGTGTGGTGAAAAAGACAGAGCGGATTGAGAAGGAGGACCTGAAGCTGCCGAATCACTTGATTGGGCTGAAGCGGAGGCTGATCCGGCTGAACTTTCACAATGTGCCGGATCTGCTGACGGCAAGGAAGGTGCTGATGCCGATTGTGGAGGAGAATCAGAGGAGGCACGAGACGGCAGATACGTATGCCGAGATCTCTCTGTCGAGCGCGCTGACTGGCGATATGGACACGCTTAATGGTGGAAGTGAGGCGAGAAACGGCGGCAAGCAGCGCGACGCTAGCACGGCGATATTGGACGTGCTCGAGTACGACGTGCCATATCATGTGCGCGTGGCGATCGACTTGGATATCCGTGTCGGAAAGTGGTACACGGTGGAGGCCAAAGCCGGGCGCGTCGAGCTGGCGTGCATTGAGGAGCGAGTCGCGCGTGCCGACCCCGTCGTTATGGCATACGATATTGAAACGACAAAATCGCCGCTCAAGTTCCCAGACGCCGCCGTCGACAAGATTATGATGATCTCGTACATGATCGACGGCCAGGGCTACCTCATCACGAACCGCGAGATCGTGTCGCAGGATATCGAGGACTTTGAGTACACGCCCAAGCCAGAGTACGAGGGCAACTTTGTGATTTTCAATGAGGCCGACGAGGTGGCGCTGCTGCACCGGTTCTTTGAGCACATCCGCGACGAAAAGCCAACAGTCATTGCCACGTTCAACGGTGACTTTTTCGACTGGCCGTTTGTCGAGGCCCGCGCCGCGGTCCATGGCCTGGACATGTATGACGAGATCGGGTTCCAAAAGGACAGCGAGGGCGAGTACAAGTCTGCCCACTGCGTCCACATGGACTGTTTCCGGTGGGTCAAGCGTGACAGTTACCTGCCTCAGGGTAGCCAGGGCCTCAAGTCGGTCACGACCGCCAAGCTCGGCTACAACCCGATTGAGATCGACCCGGAGCTCATGACGCCCTACGCCCGCGAAAAGCCCCAGGTCATGGCCGAGTACTCGGTGTCCGACGCCGTCGCCACATATTACTTGTACATGAAGTACGTCCACCCGTTTATCTTCTCGCTGTGCACAATTATCCCCCTGAACCCGGACGAAGTGCTCCGCAAAGGTACCGGCACGCTGTGCGAGATGCTGCTCATGGTGCAGGCGTACAAAAAGGACATTGTGCTGCCGCACAAGCACAAGGACCCGCCTGAACGGTTCTACAACGGCCATCTCATTGAGAGTGAAACGTACGTCGGCGGCCACGTCGAGTCGCTCGAGGCCGGCGTGTTTCGCAGCGACATCCCCACGGACTTTACGGTAGATCCGTCGGCCATTGATGAGCTTCTGCGCGACTTGGACGCCGCTCTCAAGTTTACGGTTGAAGTCGAGGCCAAGATGGACTTTGGCAAGGTGAGCAACTACGCCGAGGTCCGCGACAAGATCGCCGCGATGCTGACGGCCCTCAAGGAGCAGCCGGTGCGCCACGAAGAGCCCCGTATCTACCACGTCGACGTTGCGTCCATGTATCCCAACATTATGACGACCAACCGGTTGCAGCCGGATTCGATGATCTCCGAGGAGGACTGCGCGTCGTGCGACTTTAACCGGCCGGGCAAGACGTGCGACCGGCGGCTGCCGTGGTCGTGGCGTGGCGAGTACTACCCGCCCAAGCGCGACGAGTACTTTATGCTCAAGAACGCGCTCAAGACCCAAAAGTTTGCGCCCAGGTTCCCGGGCCAGCCAATGCGGTCGTTTGACGAGCTGACGCCGACAGAGCAGGCGGCCGCAGTCAAGAAATCGGTCGCCGCCTACTCGCGCAAGGTGTACCACAAGATCAAGGAGTCTGAGACGGTTGAGCGCGAGGCCATCATCTGCCAGCGCGAGAACCCGTTCTACGTCAACACAGTGCGCGACTTTCGCGACCGCCGCTACGAGTTCAAGGGCCTGCAAAAAGTGTGGAAGAAGAACTTGGAAAAAGTGCCTGCGCACGATGCCGCCAGCCGCGAGGAGGCCAAAAAGATGGTTGTGCTCTACGACTCGCTGCAGCTGGCCCACAAGGTCATTCTCAACTCGTTCTACGGCTACGTCATGCGCAAGGGCTCGCGCTGGTACTCAATGGAGATGGCCGGCGTCACGTGTTTGACGGGCGCGACGATTATCCAGCTGGCGCGCTCCTTGGTCGAGCGTCTGGGCCGCCCCCTCGAGCTCGATACAGATGGTATCTGGTGTATTCTGCCGTCGAGTTTCCCCGAGGACTTTGTGTTTACTTTTAGTGACGGCAAGAAGCTGCCGGTATCGTACCCGTGTGTCATGATGAACCACCTGGTGCACGCCAAGTTCACAAACCACCAGTACCAGACTCTTGTGGACCCGGCGACTCTGACCTACGAGACCAAGAGCGACAACAGCATTTTCTTTGAGGTCGACGGCCCCTACAAGGCGATGATTCTGCCAACGTCCAAAGAGGAGGACAAGGGTCTCAAGAAGCGGTACGCCGTGTTCAACGACGACGGCAGTCTTGCCGAGCTCAAGGGCTTTGAGCTCAAGCGGCGAGGCGAGCTGCGGCTCATCAAGGCGTTCCAGGGCCAGATCTTTAGCGTCTTTCTCGACGGCAAGACGCTCGAGGAGTGCTACGCCAGCGTCGCCAAGGTCGCCAACAGCTGGCTCGATATCTTGGAAACCAAGGGCCGGACGCTCGAGGAGGACGATTTGATCGATCTCATTTCGGAAAACAGAAGCATGTCCAAAACGCTCGCCGAGTACGCTGGCCAAAAGTCGACTTCTATTTGTACTGCACGCCGGCTCGCCGAGTTTTTGGGCGAGCAGATGGTCAAGGATGCCGGCCTCGCCTGTAAGTACATTATCTCCAAGAAACCGTTGAACGCGCCCGTTACCGACCGCGCCGTTCCGGTGCAGATTTTCTCGGCCGACGTGGCTGTCAAGAGCCACTACCTCCGCAAGTGGCTCAAGGAGCCCGGTCTCGACAACTTTGATCCCCGCAACATTATCGACTGGGAGTACTACTGGGAGCGTCTGGCGTCGACGATCCAGAAGATTATTACCATCCCTGCCGGCTTGCAAAAAGTCGCCAACCCGGTGCCGCGGGTCCCGCATCCAGACTGGCTGACCCGGCGCGTTGCTGCCAGCACCAGCAAGTTCAAGCAGCAAAAGGTCACCGACGTGTTTGCGGCGTCCGAAACTGCACCAAAGCTCGAAGCCCCAAAGCCAATGGACATTGAGGATTTCGGTAGCGGTAGCGGGAGCGGGAACGGCGCAGCAAACGGAACCGCGCCCAAGATCGCCCGCGTCAGCAAGCGAAAGCAACGCAACGCCGGTACCAGCGGAGCCAACAACCGCGTCAGCAACATCGAAGAGCTGCAGGAACAGCTGCAGGCGATGGAGACCGACGCGGTGTCGCCGAGTGAGGACTACGGTGCCTGGCTAAAACATGCCAAGGTGCGGTGGTCGCTGCAAAAACAGCTGAGACGCCACCGCGAGCACCTGTTTGGCGAGTCGTCGACGTCGTCGTCACGGGGGGCGTCGAGCGGTCTCACAAGCCTCATGCGCAACCAGACAGAGGCAAACTACTCCAAGGCGTGGCACATTCTGAGCCTTGTGCCGGAACTCAACCCTGGCGAGGTCCGCGCAACTGCTCTCGTCAACGGCAAGATCCAGAATTTGAAGGTGGTGGTGCCCCGCACTATTTATGTCGACTACGCGGCCGCCGGACACGGTCCAGCAGGACGCGTTCCAAAGGGAGCCATTGTCGAGCGGTCGAGCGCCGTGCTGCCGGGAGGCAAGACATCGCCTGGCCTCTACCGCGTCACAATGCCCGAGACCGTGTACCAGGCGGAGATCCACCGCGCAGACAGCATGCTCAAGGACTGCCACGTGGCCGGCGTGTACGAGTCCAAGATCGAGGCGCACGAGCGTGCAATGCTCTACCTCGGCAACTGCTGCACTCTGGACAGCTCGCGTCCTGGCCTGCTGGGCCGCGGCCTCGAGCACGGATTCGAGCTCGACTGGCTCATTCCAAGCAAGGAACCGTACCTTGGCGGCAATACGCACCTCGAGTACGTATTTTTGCTGCACGTTGTGGCAGGCGACTACCAGGTCTATGCGCTTGTGCCGACGTGGGCTTCCGAGGCACACGTGTTTGTGCTCAGACCCGGCAACTCGCGCTCCGAGGGCCTTGCTGGCCTGTCCAAGGTCTATGCCGACCAACTGGCAAACGTGCCGGCCGACGTGCTTGGCGAGTTTGAAGATGTTATCGCGTACCAGCCCGACATGGCATTCTCCGAGGCCGCGTACGACAACCCCCGCCGGCTGTACCAGAAGATGGGCTCTGTGCTGGCGCGCCTGCATGCCGAGAGAGGGTCCCAGGCGGTCCTGTGCGTGCAGTCGCCTCAACCGTCGCGCCTCAAGAAGCTCGTCCGCGCCATCAACGACTTCCCGACGCTCGAGCTTAGCAACGCCGGCGGCGGCACAACGCTTCCAGCTGTCGGATGGCAGACGGCGTGCTCCAAGCTCATTGTCAAGTCGTACCTGCGGCTCGCTCCGCAGCTTCGCACCCTCAAGGGCCTCGCCGTCTACGGCAACATGCCGCTCGGCAGCTTGAAGGGGGACGACGCCCGCGCCGTCATCGACACCTTGTACGCGCGCCGGCTCGCAGACGCAGGCATCGTGCTGTGGTGGTCGCCAAACCCGATCCCGGACTCGGGCGGCGCCGAAAAGGACGAAAGCATGGTCGTGGCGGCCGAGTCCACCGACCTCCCCGTCGTCAACAACCCGGGCCTCTACCACAAGGCGTGCATCGAGCTCGAGCTCCGCAACCTGTCGGTCAACACGATCCTGACCGCTGCTATCATCAACGAGGCCGAGGGCGCCGATCTCGCCGGACAGCAGCTGGAGGACGTCGTGGTCGCCAAGGAGAATCAGAAAACAACGGCTGAACGCGCCGACACCGCCGACACCGCCGCCCAAATGGTGGCCACCGCTGGATCGGCGCCGTTTGTGCAAAACGCGTTTTCGACACCGGCCCTGTCGGCCCTCAGCGGGCTCGTCAAGCAGTGGTGGAACGAGGCAGCCTATGAGAGCAACGCCGTCGCCGACCGCATCGTCCAGGGCTTTGTGTGCTGGGCGTCGTCGCCAGACGCCGCCCTGTTTGACCGCGTCCTGTACTACCACGTGCAGAACCTGTCGCGCAAGGCGTTTGTCCAGCTGATCCGCGAAGTGCGCCGTCTCGGCACGTCGGTGGTGTTTGCCGACCAGGGCCGCATCCTCCTCCAGACCACAAAGGCGCACGTCGACAACACTTATGCGTTTGCCAAGTTCGTCGTCAAGAGTCTGCGGTCCAAGCCGCTGTTTGCGTTCCTCGACGTCCAGGTCACCCAGTACTGGGACGTGCTGCTGTGGATGGACCAGTACAACTACTGCGGCCGCGGCTGCCGCGAGATCCGCGAAAACGCTACCGAGTACAGCACCGTTTTGGCGTGGCAGCTCAAGCAGTTCCTGCCGGAACTTCTCCAATCCGAGTTCGAGGACTGGGTCGTCCATTTCCTCGAAAAGCTTGTCGACCGCAAGGCGGCGTCGCCCGTCGTGGGCGAGCCGGGCCGTCTCACGCAGATCCCGTCGACGCAGCTCAACCGCGCCGTCGCAAACCCGGACGACGCAGACGCAGCCCCGCCGTTTGGCTCCGGCATCTTCCAGGACATGGACAAGCCCCTCGTCAACCGCGTCAAGCAGCTCGTCCGCCGCTACCAAGAAGGCCTCGCCAACCCAGACATTGGCGAGCAGTTTAAACTGCCGTCCTTGCCGTCCACCATCTCCGCCACAAACACCGTCACCCTCTTTGTCAAGGCCCTCTGCGGAGTGTTTGCCCTCGCCCGTGACCTCGGCATCGAGTTCCGCATCCTTCGCCGCCGCCTCCTGCACGCCGTCGGCGTCGCCGAGTTCAGCGACGAAGCAAATTTCCGCAATCCAAGCCTGTCCCTCCGCCTTGCAAACGTCACCTGCCAGCACTGTGGATTCGTCCGCGACATCGACCTCCTCCGCGACGACTACCTCCTCGTGCAGTCGGGCCCCGCCGGCATCCGCAACTGGGTCTGCGAGTCCTGCGGAGAAGAATACAACCGCCTCACGGTCGAGGAGCGCCTCATCCAGGATATCTACAAGCTGGTGGCCGTCTACCAGGTCCAGGATCTCCGCTGCACAAAGTGCCGGCGTATCCGCGACGACGACATGTCGCAGCACTGCGACTGTTCCGGCACCTGGGCTGAAACCGTGCCCCGCTCTTCTGTCGACAAGGCCCTTTCGGCCTATTCCCAAGCTGCCGACTTTTTCGACCTTCGTCTCGTCCGCGGCGTCCTCGATGCTCTCTAGTGTCTTTTCCTTTAACGACTGTAACGTAATGTCATGACCTAACTGCTTTGTCTTTTTACGATCTGGACCCTCCAGACAAGAAAACAATGAGCAATCTATTCTCTTTCCTGGGGGTTCCACCCCCAGACCCCCGTAGCAACTGCTTCGCAGTTGAGATTGGTATTCGGGTTAGATCGCTGGCTATACTGTCCAATGCTGGGCGCACTGGCAGGCTCGGGAAGCGTCCGTGACTCGCTACCATCTCCCTTGGAGCATACCATTTACAATAGCGAGAACGCCATACGCGCGGGCGTTTCTAGTGATGGAGCCGGCTCAGCTCTTTGTTTGAGAGCGTGAGCTTGGACCCGTCCGATATTTTGCGGCCCTTCATTCACGTTTGATACACTCGGCAAGCAAAATACTACGTACAACATCTACCGTAGCATAGACTCTAATGCTGTTCGTGATCAACCAACCCAGCGATCAATTGGTGACACGCCATATTTCCACTGGAATAGCTGTCTCCACACTCCCATGGCAATTACTTCGCAGCTACAGGCGGGTTTGAACAACCAGATTTCAACTGCGAAACAGTTGCGAGAGTGCCAGATGTCGGTAGCATACATGCAGCATACACTACATGACCATCTTATTAATATGGGCAGAGTTTTTTCGCTCTTTCTTTTCCTGGGGGCGCTGCCCCCAGACCCCCGTAGCAACCGCTTCGCGGTTGATCTCGCTAGTGGCCTCATTTCAACTGCGAAGCAGTTGCCACGGGGGTCTGGGGGCCGAGCCCCCAGGAAAAGCAACACCCATAAACTAATACATCTAGATGCAAAGTCCAGGGCAAAAGGAGGCGTTACTGACGCATGATCAGGTCACCTGAATGAATTCCCCCCCCATCGCACTGATAAGGCCGTATCGACGAGTGGCGGGGTCTCTTTTCTTTTCGACATACAAAAACACACCACAATGAATATCCGGTCGACGCTGTCTTCGCTGCGGGAGTACCTGACACCCGTGTCGCACGTCTCGTCGTTCCGCAAGACAGGCCAGATCACCCCGGAGGAGTTTGTGACCGCAGGAGACTACCTGGTGGCCAAGTTCCCCACATGGGCGTGGGCGTCAGCTCCGCCTGGCAAGCGGTGGGACTTTTTGCCGGCAGACAAACAGGTTCTGGTGACGCGCCATGTCCCGTCGCACATGCGGGCGGCGGCGTACACGGATGTCGAGGACGGGGCCGTTGACGAGGACGGGTGGGTGTCCACGGGTGCCCACAACAAGACAGGGGCCGGCGGTGGCCAGCCGGCCAAGGACGCAAGACCTGAGGGCCCAGGCGCCTCTGAAGAGGTTGTGGACATCGATCTGGGCGGGCTTAGTGACGAGGACGACAATGACGGCGACGACCCGGCCGCGTACAGCTATGGATCGACAAAGGCGGCATCGAGAACATACAACCTGTACATTGCGTACAGCACGAGCTACCGGGTGCCGAAGCTGTATTTGAGCGGGTTCAACGTCGAGGGCAGTCCGCTAAAGCCGGCCGAGATGTTTGAGGATATCATGGGCGACTACCGGGACAAGACGGTAACGATTGAGCGCGCGCCGTTTGAAAACGATCTCACGGTCGTCTCTATCCACCCATGTCGCCACGCACAGGTCATGAAGATTCTCATGGACCGCGCCGAACAGCGGCTTGCGGACGCAGACGACGACAACGACGCCTCTGTCGCCGCTACGAGCGCCGCCAACGCCGACAAGGACCTTGCGCAGGGCATTGCCAAAGTCGGGCTCGCAGACGCCGAGACCGACGCCGACGCCGACTGGGAGGACATAAACCGCGCCGAGACCGACTACGCCATCCGCGTGGACCAGTACTTAGTGCTATTCCTCAAGTTCATTGCGTCGGTGACCCCAGGCATCGAGCACGACTTTACCATGTCGGCGTAAGCCGGCCCCTTTTGCTGCTTCTTCCTTCTACGACTCTGCATGGGCTATTTATTTAGACGGGACCTGTCTCCCGCTTGCAGTTTTGCAAGTTCGTGTAGCGAATACACGCCTTTAATATCTCTCTTTTTGTTTCCCGGGGGCGCTGCCCCCAGACCCCCGTAGCAACCGCTTCGCGGTTGAATACACGCTTTTACTATCTCTTTTTGTTTCCTGGGGGCGCTGCCCCCAGACCCCCGTAGCAACCGCTTCGCGGTTGAATACACGCCCCGGCCAATCCCAACTGCGAAGCAGTTGCTACGGGGGTCTGGGGGCAGCGCCCCCAGGAAAAAAGAAAGCGGGACTAGTAACTGTAAAGGACGCGGGATGCCGGTTGAACACACTCTCCGGCCAATCCCAACTGCGAAGCAGTTGCTACGGGGGTCTGGGGGCAGCGCCCCCAGGAAAAAAGAAAGCGGGACTAGTAACTATAAAGGACGCGGGATGCCGGTTGAACACACTCTCCGGCCAATCCCAACTGCGAAGCAGTTGCTGCGGGGGTCTGGGGGCAGGCCCCCCAGGAAAAAAAAAGAAAGTGGGACTAGCAATTGTAAAGGACGCTACTGGTCAGAGTCGGACTCGATTTCGATCACCATGCCGCGGTTCGTGGGCCCAGGATGCTGGAGCACTCGGACCTTTCTTCGATCTGCATCTGTGGAGGTCTGAATGGAGGAGCCATGGGGCTTAGCGGGGCGTTTGCGACGCGCTCGCGCCTTGGTAGCCTTGGAAGACATGCAGTTCAAGTTTTGGGGCATAAGCGCAGGCCGCTCAGGGGGTTCTTGGCGACGGCGCTTCTTGCTGGTCACTTTGCAGTTACTAATAGGACCAGTAGACACCGCGGGCGCCTGGTCAGGCGGCACGAGTGCAGTGAGCACCCTCGTTCCGACGTCGAGCTCTCTAGAGAATAGCCTGTAGAACTCGGCGACGTTTTCGACAAACGTTCCGCTGGCCTGGCCGTTGCTGTACTTCTCGAGAGCCGCCATCGTCTTGGAGTCGGGACGCGATGGCAACGAGGGCAAGAGCTGGTTCATGACGTGCGCGAATGTGAACTGCTGCATGCAGACGCTGGGCGCTCCAGAGCAAAAATAAGCAAGCTTGGTGTGCGCGGCCCAGATGTCGTTGAAGGATGTTCGCCACGTGGTGGCATCTGCATCTGCCTTGGGAAGAGGCCGGACGCGCGTAACGGCGTCGCAGAGTCGGTGCATGATCTGGCCGGCATTGCCCTTTTTAAACGTGTCTATCCACCGCTGGACGTCGGACAGCTGCTCAAATGCATCCGGAACTGCGCCGTTGAAGTCAGAAAGATGCAGAGACAAGGCGTCGCGGATCCTCCTGAGAAGAGTCGGCTCCCGCGCTAGAACGACAGACCAGTAGTACTCTGCGTAGAACTGCCTGACCAGAGCCAAGTCTTCTTGCTCGCTGGAGCGCAGCAATGGCCGCGATATACAGTACTGTACAAAAGACGGCACGCCAAGCAGGGCCGCGACCATCTTCTCGTACTCTCGTCGAGAGGTCTGGTGTTGTTCCCCTGATATGCCAGAAATCTTGTTTTGACGTGGTGCATCCCGGAGCACATGCAGACCTTTGTCAAGCTTGCAGACCTTTTCCAACTCCGACTGAGTGATGTTTTGTTTTAACACAAACGGATGGACGCCAATTGCACCTAGTGCTATACCGAGCTTGTCAAACACGCCGGGGCCAAAGCGCGAAATTCTGAACTTGAATCTCTTTGATCTCTGTACCGCTGGTTCCAGCTGCGTCAGTGCCCTGTCCCGCATGACAGTTGATCACGGCACTCACCGTCCACCAAGCGCAAACTGCTGTAGAGTGTTTTATCACTACAGCGCTTTATTGAAACTAGACCGGTATTCTGTGCTTAGGCGCCCGATGTAAGGGTTACGCAGGGACCCCCCGATAATGCAACATCTCAACTGATAAGCGAACCCCGCGTCTTGCTTAGTCATTGATTTCTAACCTTTTTTTTTCCTGGGGGTTCCACCCCCAGACCCCCGTAGCAACTGCTTCGCAGTTGAAACAAGGTTCTTAGGCTCTCTGGTCGATATCAACTGCGAAGCAGTTGCTACGGGGGTCTGGGGGTGGAACCCGCAGGGAAAAGAGGTCCAAGCCCATGCTTAGTCATGAATGTGTAAGCATCACCATCTCGATATTTCTGGAGGTTACACCCCGCAGACCTCGGTAGCAAGTGCTTCGCAGTTGAAAAAAAAAAAACCTTCTTAAACACTCTGGTAGTCGATCCCAACTGCGAAGCAGTTGCTACGGGGGTCAGGGGGCAGCGCCCCCAGGAAAGAAAAACTCCAGGACCCGCTCTTGGTCATTTAAGCATCATAAAATATTTCTGGGGATCCCGTACCGACTGCCACACGTTGAAAATATCCTCACGCCTCCCGGCGGTCGATCCCAACTGCGAAGCAGTTGCTACGGGGGTCTGGGGGCAGCGCCCCCAGGAAAAAAAAGGCCGAGCTGCAGATATTCACATGTTTATTAAGCCAGAGGCGGCGTATATACGGATTCTTCTTTTTGTGGGAGAGGTTAGTCGACCTTGATGGAGGCGTAGATCTTGCGGAGGAAGAAAAAGGTGGCAATGTAGCCGACCGAGCCGACCATGACAAAGACGAGGAGGGAGATGAGGAAGGAGTAGCCGATGTAGAGGGAGTTTGAGACAAAGCCCGAGAGGGAGAGAGCGCTGAGGAGCTCGACGAGGGCGTAGGCAAAGACGTAGACGGCGCAGGAGCCGGCGATGAAGAAGGAGCGCCAGGGCCACTTGTAGTTTTCCGAGCACAGCATAAAGTAGACCATGATGATGGTGACGGTGACGGACGTGAGGATGGCGAGGCCGACACACAGGAACAGAAAGCCAAACATGTAGTAGACGCGGTGGAACCAGATGGAGTTGAGGATGAAGTAGAGCTCGACGGCGATGGCGCCAAACGGCAGGATGCCTGCGAGGAGAGTCGACGGGACGGGCCGCAGGTACAGGGGCTGGTGGGGGATCTGGCGGGGGATCTGGTTTGTGCGGACGGGCACCGAGATGGCGTCGCGCTTGAAGCCGAGGAAGCCGCCGAGGGCCGAGAGCGGGATGGAGATGGCAAACCACATAAACACGAGGGCGATCATGGTGCCGACGGGGACGGCGCCCGAGGAGCGGGCAAAGATGAGGAGGAAGTTGAGAAGGAGGAAGACGGCAAACACGGCGCCGGGGACGACGGTCGGGGTGAGGACGAGGTTGAGTTTCCAGGCGTCGCCGCCAAACGTCTTGTAGGCGCGGGCCGACACGTAGCCGCCGACGATACCGAAAAAGGTGCAAAAGATGATCATCATGGTGGAGAGGGCGCCGCGGTTCGAGGGCGACAAAAAGCCGAGGAGGGCAAACACGAGCGTGACGGCGACCATGGCCAGCAGCTGGGCGCCCGAGCCGAGCAGCACCGACAGCAGCATGCGGCGCGGGGGCGCCCGGAACACGTCGCCGTGCACGAGCTTCCAGCCCGAGTCCTCCTGGACCTCTTCGGTGAGGTCGATCTCGTTGTAGCGGGCAATGTCCTTGCGGAGGGCGCGCAGCAGAATCGACGACACAATGGCAGTCAGAAAGAGCACGATGATGGACGAGTTGATGAGCGAGAACCAGTGCACGCCCGTGTCGAGCGTCGGCAGGTACCGGTCCCAGCGGGTGGCCCACGACACCTCGGACGGGACCCAGTGGACCGAGTACGTAAAGGCGACGTGCAGGTCGTCCGACACGTCGTCGACGCTGACGGGGCCGGCGCTAGCGTCGTAGCACTTTTCGGGCTTGTTGTCCTCCGTGAACGTGGCGGCGCGCGACTCGGCGTCCACCAGCACGCCGACGACGCGGTACTTGTTCTGGCGCGTCTCGTGGTACTCAATGGTGATGCGAAAGTGCGTGTTGAGGTTGGCGCGCTGGCTCTCGTAGTCGACCTCGCCGAGCGCAACTCCGGGAAGGTACACATAGTCCTCGTTGTCTTTGTCCGAGTCGGCGTTGCTGTCGCCGACGGCAACACGCCGGCCCGCAGGCAGGCCGTCAATAAGCCAGTTGTACGCATAGTCCTGCCAGATGCGCCGCGACACAAACGAGGCGTCCGGCGGCTCGTACGTTGTCGAACAAAGGATCTTGCACTCGGTCTCCTCGAGCATCTTGAGCTCAAACGGCGAGTTGTAGATGCGGTCGCCAAACAGGATCGAGCCGAGCGACTCCCGCTGGGCCTTGACGCCCTCGGGCGGCTGGCAAAACTTGAATGCCGGAAAATAGTAGTCGTACGACACCACGCTCTGGTCCGGATGCTCACCGTCAAACCGCGACGTCATCGAGTTCACAAGCAGTGGCACGTTGTCTCCGGCGTCATAGTCCCTCGGCGCGACGCCCGGCAGGTAAAACGCGTTTACACACGCCGCCGCCAGCGTCGCCGTCGCCAGCACGTGCGTCCTCATTTGTCTGTCGGTGTTCTGTCGGTGGGTGTAAATGTCCTTGTACTCTCCATCTATCTGAACACGAACTTGTGGTGACGCGACTAGGGCTAGGGTCGACGATGGGCCCCCAACGGCGTTGCATATCTCGTTCTGTGGCGTTTGTGGTGTTGGTTGTGGGGTTTTGGTTTGCTTTTTTTCCCTGGGGGCGCTGCCCCCAGACCCCCGTAGCAACTGCTTCGCAGTTGGAAGCGGTCTCGGGGTGCAATGGCTTGAGTTTTTGGAATATACGGGGTGGGTACTAGATGTGCAACACCCCAACCCTGGCAGACCTGATTAGTGGGTTAGCTTGTGCTCTAGTTTATGGTTTGTTTCTTTCCTGGGGGCGCTGCCCCCAGACCCCCGTAGCAACTGCTTCGCAGCTGCCCCCAGACCCCCGTAGCAACTGCTTCGCAGTTGGAAGCGGTCTCGGGGTGCAATGGCTTGAGTTTTGGAATATACGGCGTAGGTACTAGATATGCAACACCCCAACCCTGGCAGACCTGATTAGTGGGTTAGTTTGTGGTCTCATTTCTCGTTTGTTTCTTTCCTGGGGGCGCTGCCCCCAGACCCCCGTAGCAACTGCTTCGCAGTTGGAAACGGTCTCGGGGTGCAATGGCTTGAGTTTTGGAATATACGGGGTAGGTACTAGATGTGCAACACCCCAACCCTGGCAGACTTGATTAGTGGGTTAGTTTGTGGTCTCGTTTATGGTTTGTTTCTTTCCCTGGGGGCGCTGCCCCCAGACCCCCGTAGCAACTGCTTCGCAGTTGGAAGCGGTCTCGGGATGCAATGGCTTGAGTTTTGGAAGATACGGGGTAGGTACTAGATATGCAACGTCCATAGCCCAGACAGCTTGATTAATAGGTTAGTTTGTTTCTTTCCCTGGGGGCTCTGCCCCCAGACCCCCGTAGCAACTGCTTCGCAGTTGGAAGAGGTCTCGGGATGCAATGGCTTGAATTTTGGAAGACACGGGCACGGTACCAGATGTGCAACATCTATAGCCCAGACAGACTTGATTATCCTTTTCGCTACAGAAGCTGTTTATTTTCATTTTAGGCTCCAAATCACACAAAATCACAATATTCGAAGCATCACAATAATATTCTAGCTGCTCATAGGCGCATGTATATCGTGTCTTGCCTTCCATGCACGTACCATCACAAAAGCAGCAGATATGCACCACCCTGCCAAGCTACCCAATTTAACCCCATTCCAACTGCGAAGCAGTTGCTACGGGGGTCTGGGGGCAGCGCCCCCAGGAAAAAAAATACACCCCAAAACCCCGAAATCAACTGCGAAGCAGTTGCTACGGGGGTCTGGGGGCAGAGCCCCCAGGAAAAAAACAACAACCCAACAAATTAATACAAACAGTACAGCCGCATCTACACCGTGAAGTTAAAAGCACGAGACGAACGTTGAGAATTGGAGAGAGAGCAGAAAGCAGAGATGGCAGTGGCGGCGAGCGAGCTGGCCCAGGAGTGCCGGAGGCTTGTGACGCGGGCGTTTTCGCCTGGAGTCGCAGTGACGGCGTCAGAGGACTGCGACGAGCTGTGCAGGGAGCTGGGGTTTGCGTCGACGCTGGATATGCTGCGACCGTTTGGCGACAGGATCTCGGGGCGAGTGACGGTGCGGGACGCGCAGTCGATGAGCCGGGGGTTTGAGGACTTTTGCGTGAGGTTTATTCCGTCGCTGGAGAGCGCGGTGGAGGCGGGAGGCGGCGGGAGAGGTGGTGGTGGTGAGGCCGGAGGAGCCGGCTGCCCACCGCCGCTGTTTGAGGTGGACGACCTCGAGGCAATTGCTGCAAAGACGATTGAGGAGTCGCCGGGGACGCGCGAGGGCGCGCACGCGGCGTACATGGAGTATTTGCGGCGGGTGGTGGCGTCGCACCAGACGTGCAGCCCGCTCGAGACGTGGAACCACCCGGTTGCCGGCCTTGTGGCGATTTCGTCGCGCAACGAGGCGCCCATCGAGACGCTTAGCAACTTGTACAGGCAGAGCGAGGGGCCGGGGGTCCCCGAGTACATTAACCGCGAGTACCTGCGGTACTACGTGCTGGTGCACGACGAGCGGGGCGGCGATCTGGAGCAGAGCGTGGCTCTGTACGAGCGCATGAAACGGCACTTTGGGCTGCACTGCCACATGGTTCGCCTTGGCCGCGAGGTTGGTGGTGATGACGACGAAGGTAGTGGCGGGATCGCGGTTGGCCAGACGCAGTGGCTGTCTGCGCGGGAGCGGGCCGTGGACCTGGAAAATGGCCGTGCCGCGGACGCCGTCACGATCCACGCCGACGACCACGCGGCGCTGACGGCGTTTGCGCGCGAGCTGACGCTGCAGAGCATTGTGCCGTTTATGGAGCGCAGCGTCGCGACGTGGAACGACCAAGTCGCGAGCAGCAAGCGGCGGTTCACGAGCCGGTTCTTCTCGGTGGGCCGCAAGTACCTCGGAGGAGGCGGAGGCGGCACCGGCGCCGGCGGCATTATTTCGCGGACGACGGGGTTCCCGCTTCCGTCGCTGTCTGGGTCTGCGACGCCGGCGAGCGGCGGCTCGCGGTCGCCGACGCCGGACCCGCAGATTTCGTCAACGTCGCCGAGCCCAGCCCCGACGGCACCGCCGGCCCAGAGCGTCATGCGCGGCAACTACAACGTCACCGCCGGCTGGTACGCCTACAACACGCCCGAGGCGGTGATCCGCAAGCTCGCCGACTTTGCGTTTATGCTGCGCGACTACAAGTTTGCGTACGCGACCTACGACCTGCTGCGCCGCGACCTTCACAACGACAAGGCGTGGGCGCACCTGGCGGCGTGCCAGGAAGCCGCGACCGCGGCGTACCTGCTGCACGTAGGCACCCTCAGCACGCGCGCCCGCCTCGACACCGTCGATCCGCTGCTCGACAGCGCAACCTACTCGTACGTGTCGCGCGCCGCCCTGCCGTCGCACGCGCTCCGGTGCATCGTGGTGGCGGCCGAGCTGCTCCAAACCGTGCAGTCTCCGTCGGCCGCCGCCGACGGCGCCACCCGCTGGATCCTCAAGGCTCTCAACGACCGTCTTGCCGGTCGGCTCGGCTACGCGATGCTCATGGAGCGCATCAGCGCCGCCTACAGCGTCTACGGCGAGCTGGCGTCGCACGCCCAATCGCAGGCCCAGTCGCAGGCCCAGTCCCAGCCGTTACCGGTCGTTCCCGGCTCGACCCGCCGCCGCAAAGCTGCCTTCTGGGAACTCCTGGCCGCCCGCGAATGGAGCGACGCCCGCACCCCCGTCCGCGCCCGTCTCTGCATCATCGAGGCTACGGACACCGTCTACGGCGACCTGCCATGGTCCCAGCGCGCCGACGGTCTCCTCGGCCGTCTGTCCCGCCAGCTCAGCGAGTCCTGACGCCTTCGTTTTTTTTTTTCCTGGGGGCGCTGCCCCCAGACCCCCGTAGCAACTGCTTCGCAGTTGATTTGCGAGCGGGGTGGTTTTTCTGCCGCTCTAGTGCTACGGACGGTCTGGGGACAGGTGAGTCTGGGCCAGTGGTGATATGGGGTCCTTTTCTTTTTTTCCTGGGGGCGCTGCCCCCAGACCCCGGTAGCAACTGCTTCGCAGTTGAGTTGCGAGCAGAGTGGTTTTTTCGCCGCTTTGGTGTTGCTACGGACGGTCTGGAAACAGCAGAGTCGTGCTCAGACAGGGACGCTTTGAACCTACTGACCCGCAACAGCAACCACTGCTCAACCGCGAAGCGGTTGCTACGGGGGTCTGGGGGCAGCGCCCCCAGGAAAAAAATAAAGCACTTTGCAATTGACTTGCGAGTGGGTGGCCCCCTAGGTGTTGCTACGGAAGGTCTGGAAACAGCAGAGTCGTGCTCAGACAGGGACGCTTGAGCCTGATGATCCGCCGGTGCGGCCACACACCAGCAAGAGGCTGCTACGGGGGTCTGGGGGCAGCGCCCGCAGGAAAAATAAAACAGTTCTGGTCCACGTTCATATCATATACCAACACGTGCATAGAACCTCGCGGCCGCACGAGCGCTTGCAGGGGAGTGGCAGGTGCATAGACGCGACCCGGGACAGTTAAGCCATGAGCCAGTAATTAATTTTCTACAAAATGTGCATGTTGATTAATATCGACTGTAATTTCCATTAAACACCTGACAACGAGCACACCGCAGATGGTAGCTGGTGGTGCCCATTTGGTTGTGGGACTCCAGAAAATGCCAAACAGGACAAGGGTTGGGTACCACCCATTGTTGGGTTCTGTCGATCACTAGCACAGCCATTGTTCGACCGCATTGTTCGCTGCGCCTCGCCGATCGCATAGCCCCTGGCTTAGTGCACTGGGTGGCTAGGTAGCTGCGAAAGTTGCCCCCCTAGACTGTGAGTATACTTACAACCCAAATTAAAATATAATATACAGCGTAACTGGCAATTTTGCGACCCTCGGCTCACGCCAGCTTAACCACACCCAACAACTCTGCGTGGCTCAACTGGGCCATTGTTCTGTTGAGCCGCACATGGAAGATCTCAAGGCGCAGCGATTGTGGCGGAAAACAATGCGAGCCACGGACCCTCGACAGTCTGAGTACAATAAACTAGCACATGTTCAGAGATCCTGGGGGCTGGGTTGCGGGTCTGCAGCTGCCAGTGGCCGGATCCGTTTTCCATGAGTTTGTCATGCATCTTGTTGTGCCTTGTACGGCCCAACAATATTAACAGTCTGCCGAAGCATGCGTAGTCACCCGACACCACATTGCATCCCACAGACAAGTTGTTCCATTGTGTTTCCAGCTAGATCTGGCAGCCATAAAACCATAAACCCCCTCACAATCCAAAACACCCCAAACTCCCTAGTCCCTAGTGCCCCTGAGAGCCCTGCATTCGCCCCGTTCCTGCAGCCCCGCGAACGGGCGCCTGAACCGATCGCTGCTGTATGAGATCACTGCGTCATGCGGCCGATGCGTCTGGCAAATACTTTAAAACCACGGCACTGCGTCTGTCTGTCTCAACTCTTTGTTTCTCCTTCTCTATTTGGGCCGACCGGATTGCACACCCAAAACACCCTGGCCGAGAGTCTGCACAACCCCTGTGCCATGAAGCGAGCGTGCTACAAGTAAGTGCCCCACCTGAAACTTTTTAGTCTGACGACCCCACTAACACCAGGTGTGGAAACCTGGGCCACATTGCCGAGGATTGCAGCTTCCAAGAACGACTCTGCTACAACTGCAAGCAGCCGGGTACGTCATTTGTCCGGCCCCACGCCGTGCTTCGCATCCGCTCTTTTTTTTTTTCTGGGGGCGCTGCCCCCAGACCCCCGTAGCAACTGCTTCGCAGTTGGAAAGGGCCTCGACGGATAATCGACCGCGAAGCGGTTGCTACCGGGGTCTGGGGGCGCTGCCCCTAGAAAGAACCAACACCACCACTAAAATTCAACTGCGAAGCAGTTGCTACGGGGGTCTGGGGGCAGCGCCCCCAGGAAAAGAAAACCAACACCATCACTAAAACTCAACTGCGAAGCAGTTGCTACGGGGGTCTGGGGGCAGCACCCCCAGGAAAAGAAAAGAAACCGCAACGCTAACTACAGGCCACGAGTCGACGACGTGCCCGCTGCCGAAATCGACAGAGGCAAAACAGTGCTACGGGTGCCAGGGATTTGGACACATTCAGAGCGAGTGCCCGTTGGCGCCCAAGACGGAAAGCTGCAATGCTTGTGGAGCAGTGGGCCACTCGATGAAGGACTGTCCTGGGCCAGTAGGCCTGGGCCCGCCAAACATTACAGGACCGAGCTCACGGATGCCAAGGAGCCACAGCAAGCCACAGACGTGCTACAAGTGTGGTGGACCGCGTCACGTTGCGCGCGACTGTCGGGCCGCTGCCGTCAAGTGCTACGCATGCGGCAAAAGCGGACACATTGTAAGTGGAGTGACTGAGAATCATAGTGCAAATCTAACGACAGAGCAGCCAGTGCTCAATGGCGAGCACAAGCCCCGAGGACCCCAAGCTGTGCTACAACTGTGGCAGACCCGAGCATATTGTGAGATGCCCCCCCACCCCTCTTTCGGTAATTAAAAACTAACAACAGAGCAGGCACTGCACGATGCCACCCAAAATGTCCCTGGATCGTTGACCGTGCGGGCGCGGTTCCGATCTTTAATTACGTATGGTGCAGATTATATCCCAGGCAAAGACTCATGTGTTAACATTTGCTGTTTGTTTTCCTGGGGGCAGCGCCCTTAGGAAAAAAAACACAAGCGCAATTGGCTTTTTTTCCTGGGGGCGCTGCCCCCAGACCCCCGTAGCAACTGCTTCGCAGTTGAATCTCGGGGGAGTTTGTTTTTGACTTTGTGGGTGCAGATCATTATGGGAGTTCAAATTTGTACTGGGTGGATGTAGAATGTGAAAGGAACTTTTGGAAGTTGGCTACTTGGGAATACAATCACAGGACCTGGATACGCAAAAATCTCGATATAGTCCGAGCGCGGACTAGCCGAATCTGGTTACTGGCGATCTCGCTTCTAGTAGATCTGGATACTAGCGGAATACGGCTAGACGTGGTCATTGGCTGCTAGCCGCGTTCGGCTCTGGTGGAACCTGGCTATTAGGGGATGTATAAGAATGCAACAACAGGTTTAGTAATAGAAGAACACAGAAAACTGTCTATGGGAAGCCCCGTCCAGGGTTGTAACCTGAGCCAGAATCGAACAAGCCTGTTTGAACTTCCACAAGAGCACGAATCAACTGCGAAGCAGTTGCTACGGGGGTCTGGGGGCAGGGCCCCCAAGAAGAGAAAAGCCAAAATGCCTAGAAATTTACACGCGGTTTATCAATCAACTGCGAAGCAGTTGCTACGGGGGTCTGGGGGCAGCGCCCCCAGGAAGAGAAAAGCCAAAATGCCTAGAAATTTACACGCGGTTTATCAATCAACTGCGAAGCAGTTGCTACGGGGGTCTGGGGGCAGCGCCCCCAGGAAGAGGAAAGCCAAATGCCTAGAAATTTACACGCGGCTTATCAATCAACTGCGAAGCAGGTGCTACGGGGGTCTGGGGGCAGGGCCCCCAGGAAAAGAAAAGCCATATGCCTTGAAAGGTTTATCAAATCAACTGCGAAGCAGTTGCTACGGGGGTCTGGGGGCAGGGCCCCCAGGAAGAGAAAAGCCGGAGCCGGGCACGGCTAGACGACGCGACGGTAGATGGCGTCGGCGACCTTTGCGACGTCGGCCATTTCCGAGACGTCGTGGACACGGACAATGTCAGCGCCGTTGGCGATGAGGGCGGTGACGGCGGCGGCGGTGCCGAGGACGCGGTGGGACGCGATGTCGCGGCCGGTGATGGTGCGGATGAAGCGCTTGCGGCTGGGGCCCAGGAGCCAGGGGATGCCGGCAAAGGCGGGGCGGGCGCGCAGGTCGGCGAGACGGCGGATGACGGCGAGGTTGTGGGGCAGGGACTTTGCGAAGCCGATGCCCGGGTCGAGGATGATCTGCCAGCGGGCGAGGCCGGCGGCGAGGGCGGCCTCGAGGCTCTCCTGGAGCTCGCGGCCGACGCACTCGACAACGGCGTCGTCGCTGTTGGGGCGCAGGTCCGGGCGGTCCGCGACCTCGTACTGGGCGTGCTGGGTCATGGTCTGGGGCGTGCCGCGCGTGTGGTTGAGGATGATGGGGGCCTGGTAGCGGGCGGCGACCTGCAGAATGCGGGGGTCGAGGCGGCCGGCCGAGATGTCGTTGATGATGTCGGCGCCGGCCGCGACGGCCGCGTCGGCGACGTCTGCGCGGAACGTGTCGACCGAGATGGGGATGCTGTCGAGCTTGGAGCAGGCGCGAAGCGCCCTGATGGCCGGCACGACGCGCCGGAGCTCCTCGTCGGCGCCCGGGTCGACCGACTGCGGGTTCGTGGACATGCCGCCGACGTCGAGAATGGCGGCACCGCTGCGCACATAGTCGAGGGCCAGGTCCACCACGTTGGACAGGTCGACCTTGCCGCCGTCTGAAAACGAGTCCGGCGTCACATTGAGGATCGCCATGATCTGCGTCGGCAGCGTGTGGCGGTGCGGGTCGTAGACCTGGTGCGCCTTGGCGCGCGGCATGGGCACGAGCGCCTTGAGGGCCGACGACGCCTGCACGCTGCTGCTGGGGGCGATCTGGTCGAGGTGCGCAAGGTACGACTCGGCCGTCAGCGGGTGGTGCGCGTTGCGGTCGGCAATGTCGGCCAGCGGCCTCAGCACAAACGACCGCTGCAGCATAGCCGCGTGGGGGATCGTCAGGCGCTCGTGGTTGAGCACGGCGTCGTCGTACAGCAGGATATCGAGGTCGATAGTCCGCGGGCCATTGTCCATGATCTTGACGCGGCCCAGCTCGCCGTACTCAATCTGTTTGAGGGCGTCGAGGAGCGCCAGCGGCGCTAGCTGCGTTTCGCACTCGAGCACGCCGTTGACAAACCGGTTCTGATCCTGCACGTACATGGGCTCGGACTCGTACAGCGGCGACGTCTTCAAAACGGTGACGCCCTTGGTCGGCAGGGCGTCTATGGCGCGGCGGATATTGGCGACGCTGTCGCCCTCGTTGCTGCCAAACGCGATAAACACGCGGTGCTTGCCGTCGGCGGACGGCACGTCGAGGCCCGTGTCGGGGAACAGCGCTTTTTTAGCCGGCCGGTCCGCCGATGGGTCCGCCGTCCCCGTCCCCGTCCCTGTCCCCGCCGCCGCCGCCGCCAGCTTGGGCGACGACACCCGCGTCACCGGCTCCGAGCCAATAAACGTGTTTGCGGTGCGCGTGATCTCGACGCCCGCCGCCTCGGCAAACGTAATGGCGCTCGGCTTCTCGGCCCGCACAGTCACCTTGTCAATGCCCAAGCTGCACACGACCTGGGCCACCGACGTGACAAACGCCTCGACCGTCTTGTACGCCGAGTCCTCGACGTGGTCGGTCACGGCGTCCACGACCGTCCGAAAGTCAAACAGCTTGTTGAATCCGGCCGCCTGCTGCGTCTCAGGAGACCCGGACCGGGACTCGGGCTTGTACAGCGTCAGATCGAGCACCACGTTTTGCCGGTGCATGCGCTCGATGTTGTTGACGCCAATAATCGTCACGAGCCGCAGCTTGTGAATGCGCACAAGGTCCTGGGTACCAGGCGTGCGCACAATGGCGCCACCGGCGCTCTCGCGCTGCCGCGAAATCACAATCTCGGCTGCCTCGGCCCGTAGCAATGCCCGCGGCTTGCGGACCTGGATCGTGCACGCCTGTCCGCCGACGCTCTGATCCAGCACCAGCCCGGCCACGCGGTCCGCCAGCTGCTCCAAGCTGCGGTACTCGCCGGCCTCGACAACCCGCGTAACGTGCCGGCTTATAGCGTCGTAATTGAGCGAGTATTTCAAGTGGTCGGTGTTTCCGGCCCTCTGCACGCTGGTCCGCAGCCAAATAGATATGTTTACCGGCTGGTGTTGGGCCCGCCGCCACGCGTCCACGCCAATCAGCGCCTTGACCGACAAATCCCGCACAAACACCAGGTCCCGGAACCGGTTTTCCGCTGCATTCGTAGTCGCTGTACTCATTTTAGTCGAATTCCACCTGGCAATCGGCACCCTCTCGTACACACGCACGCCAATTGCAGGTCGTGCTCTCACTCGGGCCAGGTACTGCAGTACCGCGCCCCTTCTAACTCCTACAAAGCGCGAAATCGTGCCGGCGTCTGCGGGTTTTTTTCGTCTCTCCAGATTGGCTGTCTCATAAATCTTGATCTCGTGCCTTCAGCCGCGCGCTTGCCTAAACCAGTTATCTTATCAGTCGGCCTCCTACTCTTTTTTTTGTTCCTGGGGGCTCTGCCCCCAGACCCCCGTAGCAACTGCTTCGCAGTTGATATGCGCTTTAATGGAGCGTGAATGGTCCTAGTTGGTGGTTTTTTTTACCTGGGGGCTCTGCCCCCAGACCCCCGTAGCAACTGCTTCGCAGTTGATATGCGCTTTAATGGAGCGTGAATGGTCCTAGTTGGTGGTTTTTTTTACCTGGGGGCTCTGCCCCCAGACCCCCGTAGCAACTGCTTCGCAGTTGATATGCGCTTTAATGGAGCGTGAATGGTCCTAGTTGGTGGTTTTTTTTAACTGGGGGCTCTGCCCCCAGACCCCCGTCGCAACTGCTTCGCAGTTGACCGCCTCTGCCAGTGCCGTAGTTGTGTCTTTGAACATGAGTTGCTGGCCACAAAAACTGCCTTGCAAAGCAGGTTGACTTTTAACAAGGACTGCGATCCCGTAGGAATTGATTTGTGGTTGGACAGCTACCTGCTATCTTGGTGGGCTTTTTCCTGGGGGCTCTGCCCCCAGACCCCCGTAGTAACTGCTTCGCAGTTGAACGCCTTTGCCAGTTCCGTAGTTTGTGTCTTCGAACATGGAGTTTCTGGCTACAAAACCTGCCTTGCAATGCAATTTGACTTTGTAACTAGCATTGCGATCCCGTAGGACAGCTACCTGCTGTATCCCGGCAAGAACCCACCGGATCCCACGCGCGAGGGACCAGTAGCAGAACTCAACAAAGCCACGCCTCAACTGCGAAGCAGTTGCTACGGGGGTCTGGGGGCAGCGCCCCCAGGAAAAAAAAATAACACCTGATCGAAAAAGGCAAAGGTCCATATGCTACATAAAACGGTCAGGGAAAAGGACGGGCGCGAGGAGCGTCCAGGCGTAGAGGGCAAAACAGACCCACGAGGAAACGATCTTGACCCATGTGGAGAAGTAGGTGCGGCCGACGGGGGCAAAGTCGCCGATCGAGTCCTTCTCGACGTTCATGGTGAGGAGCGTGGCGGTCCACTGGGTAGCCAGCAGGAAGACAACGTGGAAAAGGACATAATTGTACTTTGTGGCGGCCTTTTCGTCGTCGCCGTGGTGGGCTGTGTGGCGGCCGTAGCCGTACTCGTCGTCGTCGCTGAGGTCCCAGTCCTCCTCGAGGGCCGAGGCCGGCAGCGAGCCTTCCTCAACGGCTCGGCGAAGCGCCTCCTGGCGCAGAGACATGCGCGTGGGCTCGGGCTCCTGGGTTACGAGCGAGTGCTCGTCGGGCGCAAGGCGCTCGTACTCGCGGTACGTCGACGACTGCGTGGCGGCGCGAGTCGTGGTGTAGGCAATGGCGAGGAACGTAAACAGCGCGCCCAGCACAATCGAGGCGGTACGGGTGCCCCGCGACCGCACGAGAGGGTTGCAGCTGCGGTCGTCGGGCTCCGCAGCAACCGCAGACATGACAAGGTACGCGCAGTAGATCGACACCATGGCCGCCTGCGCCAGCCCCGCCTGCGGGTTGAACTCTTGCACAGTCGGGTGCACCGACAGACCAGTCACAATGAGCGTCAGAATCAGGTTGATGGTGATGGCCGCCTGGTTCATCGAGCAGCCCGACGACGCAAAAAACACATACATGAGGACCGTCAGCACAATCGAGCCCACAAACATGCCGACCGTCGAGCCGACAAGAATGACGCGCCACAGCCGCGAGTCGTCCTCCTCAACGTGCCGCAGACACGTCTCTGCCCACGAGTGTGCAAAGTCGACGAGCAGCACGAGCCCGATAAACACAAACACAATGGCGCCAATGGTCGCAAAGTAGTTGCCCCACGCAATAAAAAAGCCGTCGGGGATAAGCCACGTCAAAATGACAAAGGCAAGCCATCCAAAGAACTTGAGGCCCCAGTACCCGTTCTGGATCTGGGCCCGCGGGTTCCTTGTCGAGTGCACGCCCACCAGCAGGCCCGCCAGAATCAAATGAAACAGGCCCAGCGCAAAGTTCATGCGCTGCACCGCTACAAACCCATAGCACTCGCCGCCAAAACACCGCACCTTCATGTACCCCAGTGTAAGATGCTCCAGTCGCTTGACGGCCCAGTCCGTCAGCATTATCCACGACAATATTGAGTTGAGTAGAAACAGCACTGCATAGCCGATACGGGTGGCGATACTACTCGAGCACTTGGATGTCACCGAGCACAGCGCCGAAAACACCGCCGACCCACAACACGATGCCACCCATGTCCCCAAAAACCCCACAACCGGCGATGCCGCCAGTGGTAGCGACAGCAGCGCTCCCATTGTGTCTTGTCGATTTGTATCGGGATGTGAGCCTCCTCCGATAGTGGCTTGTGATATCTCCGTCTTTTGTGTTTAGATGTGCAACATTTCATAGTAATATGCTTTGTGCCCTCGGCTTTTTTCCCCTGGGGGCTCTGCCCCCAGACCCCCGTAGCAACTGCTTCGCAGTTGGAATGGGAGTTTTGATGGTTTTATTTCCTGGGGGCGCTGCCCCCAGACCCCCGTGGCAACTGCTTCGCAGTTGATAATGGTCACTCTTAGGCGGAGTCCAACCGCGAAGCGGTTGCTACGGGGGTCTGGGGGCAGCGCCCCCAGGAAGAAAAAGCAAAACGACTGCTTCGCAGTTGGAATTGATGGTTTTGTTTCCTGGGGGCGCTGCCCCCAGACCCCCGTGGCAACTGCTTCGCAGTTGATTATGCTCAATCTTAGGCGGAGTCCAACCGCGAAGCGGTTGCTACGGGGGTCTGGGGGCAGCGCCCCCAGAAAAAACAAAAATCAAAAGCGACGACCAAAAGAACCCAAAAATCAACTGCGAAGCAGTTGCTACGGGGGTCTGGGGGCAGAGCCCCCAGGAATAAGTATTAAACGCAGCAAGCGCCGGCGCGGCTGGAGCGAGCCGCACGTATAACACCAGATGAAACGACTCGGACGAAAAAGACGCCACACAGCAAAATGATATCGAGAGCGCGGGCGGCGGGCCGGGTCAGTAGCCGGCTTGCGAGGGCATATGCGACGAAAGAGCGCGTTTTTAAGGACGTTGTGATTGTCGGTGGCGGGCCGGCGGGCCTGACGCTGGCAGCTGCGTTGAAGAGCACCCCAGCCACAAGGGACCTCGGGGTCATGCTAGTCGAGGGTGCCCGTTTGGAGCCAATTCGCAAATGGGATCCGTCAGAGGACCGGTGGGAGAACCGCGTGAGCTCGCTGACGCCGCGGTCGGTGCGGTTTCTGGAGGAGATTGGCGCGTGGGACCATGCCGACGCGGGCCGCGTCAAGCCTTATGATGAGATGAAGGTATGGGACGGGGTCTCGGGCTCCCGTATCGACTTTGATCCGTTTATTCTCGGCGAGAACTCGGATATCGCCTACATGGTTGAGAACGTGCACCTTCAGCGGACGCTGCTTCGCCGCATTGACGAGCTGGCGGCCGACGGGCCCGTTGAGATCAAGGACGGCGTCCGAGTTAGCGAAATGAGCCGGGTAGTGGAGGCCGAGGCCGCCACTCCAGAGACTGCAGAAACGTCGACGCCGGATATGAGCGGCTACCCAGTGTTGAAGCTCGACGACGGGTCCGAGGTGTGCGCTCGGTTGCTGGTGGGCGCCGACGGCGGCAACTCGCGAGTCCGCGCGTTTGCCGACGTTGCGACTCGCGGATGGGCGTACAACCGCCACGGCCTTGTGGCCACTGTCCAGCTCGAGTGGGAAGACTTTCGGTCGGTCGCGTGGCAGCGGTTCCTGCCGACGGGCCCGCTGGCGATGCTGCCTCTGCCCAATGGGTTTGCGTCGCTCGTGTGGTCGACGACGCCCGAGCGCGCCCAGTTCCTCAAGCAGCTCGAGCCGGACGCGTTTTGCGCCATGGTCGACGCCGGGTTCCGCCTCGCCACCCCCGACCTCGACTACCTGCACTCGCTGCCCGCCAACACGCCGGCCCAGACTATTGTCGACGAAGTGGCATGGCGGTCCGAAATCACGCCGATCCACGACGAGGAAAACCTCATCCCGCTGCACGTGGCGGCCGTCCAGGATGGCTCGCGCGCAAGCTTCCCGCTCAATATGCGCCACGCCGACTCGTATATCGCCGACCGCGTCGCCCTCGTTGGCGACGCCGCCCACACAACCCACCCGCTCGCGGGCCAGGGCCTCAACATGGGCCAGTCCGACGTTGCCCACCTCACGTCCGCGCTCGCCAACGCGTGCGTTCGCGGCCTCGACGTCGGCTCCTCTCTCGCCCTCGAACCGTACTGGAAGGCGGCCTACCTGCCCAACCACGTCAAGCTCGGCGTCTTTGACAAGCTCCACAAACTCTACTCAACAGACTTTACCCCTCTCGTCACTCTCCGCTCCTGGGGTCTTTCGGCCGTCAACAGCAGCGACCTCCTCAAGCGCTTCCTCATGCACAACGCCTCCAACTAGTCCCCCCTGTACATATAAGCCGGTTACGTCTTCTTTTCTCCTGGGGGCGCTGCCCCCAGACCCCCGTAGCAACCGCTTCGCGGTTGATTATCGACTGGGGCCCTTTCCAACTGCGAAGCAGTTGCTACGGGGGTCTGGGGGCAGCGCCCCCAGGAAATGAATCCGAGCGATAGCGCACCGTGCACCTGCTATGTTGTCTTTTATCCTGGGGGCGCTGCCCCCAGACCCCCCGTAGCAACCGCTTCGCGGTTGAATATCGACTGGTGCCCTTTCCAACTGCGAAGCAGTTGCTACGGGGGTCTGGGGGCAGCGCCCCCAGGAAATGAATCCGAGCGACAGCGCACCATGCGAGTGGTATGTTGTCTTTTTTCTCCTGGGGGCGCTGCCCCCAGACCCCCGTAGCAACTGCTTCGCAATTGGAAAGGGCCCCAGTCGATAATCAACCGCGAAGCGGTTGCTACGGGGGTCTGGGGGCAGCGCCCCCAGGAAAAAAGGAAAATCAGAGCGACGGTGGTCGTATGCACTATGCACATTGTATGCGTACAGCGGCATAAGATCACGGTGGGTGAGAGCTGACCGTTCGACACAACGACAAGACACATGAGTCGCGCCGACCGACAGAGCTGGCGGCTGGACCCGACGGCGAGAGCGTCGAGCTCGCTGGCGAGTTTGTCGCTGGAAGACGTGCTCCACCGGACGGCCGTAATTGAGGTCGGAAGCAGGCGGTGGGTCGCAGGAGTGGGTGAACAGAGCATGCCGCTTTGTGAGGTCGAGACGGCCGAGGAGCTGTGGGAGTACGCGATCAAGAGCGAGGACCAGCTCGCACAATGGCGGACGCGCGTATGGGCGATGCTGAACCGCGTGCTGAGACGAGAACTGCTGATTTCGCGGGCACGCGACTTTACGGTAGTCGTTCTGGCAGACACGCTGTTTCCGGCACCGCTCAAACGGCTGCTGACAGACGTGTTGATCCGCGACTTTCAGGTCGAGCGCGTGCTGTTCCAGCCTAGCACTGTCTGTACCGTTATTGGCGCCGCGGTACGGGCTGCCCTTGTTGTCGACCTCGGCTGGCAGAGGACGACCGTCACACCGGTATATGAACTGCGCGAGATGGCGCCGCTGGCGGCGACGTCGGCCCGCTGTATGCGCGAGCTGGCCGTCGACGGTATGCCAGACGCCGATCTGGCCGCAAAGTACTACCTAGACGAGACCCGCGACGACGACGACGAGCTGAGTGTCCCCCGCCTGCTGAGCACGGTACTGTCCCGCCTGTCTCCCGACGCCAAAGCCGCCCTACTAGGCCACATTATCTTTGTGGGTGCCGGGTCCCGCGTTGACGGCCTCAAACCCCGCATTCTCCAAGCAATACACCACCAGAACCCGCGCGCTGGCGCCATCACAACACTAGATGCGTGGCCAGGCGCCATTGTATGGCTCCAAGAGGCCGCGTGGTACCGTCGTGGCGCCCGCATCCCTGGCGAGATCCACCGCGACCGCTACCTCGACGGCTCCGTCTATCTTGACGACACCCGCATTGCCGTCTAGGTAGTCGGTCTCTTTTTCTCTTTCTTCCTGGGGGTTCCACCCCCAGACCCCCGTGGCAACTGCTTCGCAGTTGAATTCCGCACCTCCGCACACTACCACTAGCCACAGCTCAACTGCGAAGCAGTTGCTACTGGGTCTGCGGGGTAGCCCCCCCCCGGCAAGAAAAGAAACAAATACTAGCAAGTCTATTGAGCTACCGATGGAACTTAGCGACGATGTTGTCGCAGTCGGTGCAGCGCTTGGCGGTGGAGGGCGTACCTGGATATGTGGGGCCGTCGTCTTCAAAGCCCAGAATTGCTTGGCATACAGAACACTCCACGGTAACGGTGGCCCCGCAGATCTCGACCTTGCCAATTCCCGGGAGCTCGACATAGGACGCGCCGGGCGAATCAGCATCTTTTTCGGGGTCCGGCGTGGTTCTACCGTGCTTCTTGCGGATCCAATCAGACACAACAGTCCATGCCTTTGCGCACTGAAGAGCAATGATGAGGATGCCCGTGCACACAGACAAAAACGTCGTCAGCATCAGATCAATTAGCGTGAAACTCACCAACACTACCATGAGCCACAATGGCACGCCTACCGTGTGTTGGAGGTCCGTAAAGTACACCAACACTATATACTGGATCGTTACCAGCATGAGCCGCGAAAAGGGGTCGTCGCCCCACGGGCGTCTCTCGCTACCTTCCTTCTGCGAGTACATTGCGGTCTGAGTTTGTTCATAAGCATGTTTGCGCGATTTATAGCCAGTTATTTTTGCATTGGGCTTTTATTCACAGCATGAACCTCGGCCATCGGGTATCGGTTTCATGCCGATGCGGCAGTGTTTTTGTCCTGGGGGCGCTGCCCCCAGACCCCGTAGCAACTGCTTCGCAGTTGAAAGGGTGGTAGATGGCGTTGGGGACGTGTGTGTGTGAAGAGGGAGAGTGAGACTATGTGATGAAGGCGAGGCCAATTGCGAGGGGGGAAGACATCCGACGCCGGTCTTGTCGCGCGCGGAGATCGATTAGACATTTACAAGTGGTCCAATGAGTTGCACGACCCTTTTTTCGCAGTTGCTCTTGAATCTCACTTTTTCTTTCCTGGGGGTTCCACCCCCAGACCCCCGTGGCAACTGCTTCGCAGTTGATCTCGGATCTTACTTTTCTTTCGAACGGGTTCCACCCCCAGACCCAGGTAGCAACTGCTTCGCAGTTGGAAGCTGGCTAGAAGTGAGGACAACCGTGAAGCGGTTGCTACGGCTGTCTGGGGGCGGAACCCCTTGGAAAGAAAAGTAAGACCCGAGATAACGGCATCACTGTCTCCGATCTCAAGCTGACTCAACGTCCACGGACGGCGATGGATCGCCGCCAAACGCCATTGCAATGTTCTAATGCAGCTTTGTGGTCTTTTTCCTGGGGCCTCTGCCCCCAGATCCCCGTAGCAACTGCTTCGCTGTTGGATTCGGATAGCCCAGCTGCGAGTCTCAGACCTCTAGTAACAGCACCGGTCGGGGCTACTCCCGCACTCTTACAGCAACCACTCCGTCATAAGCGCAAAGCTCAACTGCGAAGCAGTTGCTACGGGGGTCTGGGGGCAGCGCCCCAAGGAAAAACAAAAAGAGACGACGCCTCGCCGGATCTACAAGCTCAGATGCAGGGTCTTGTGGGACGGTGCCTCGGCCGTTGGTCTTATAATGATAGATCACGTCAGCTAGCAGCGAGTGGCGATGTTTGTAGGAGCTCTATACTCAAAAACTGACTGAAAACTAAATTCGAATCTCTAATTCCCCCAAAGAAATGGACATGAGTAGCGACAATAGCAAACACTGCAAAAATCCGGGCCCCATTCCACGCCCTCGCCTCGATGCGCCTACCCCGCAGAACCCCGCAACTGACGCACATTGCATATATAACATGAGAACCCCAGGAACGAAAACTCTGTAGCACAATGGCGTGGAAAGAACCGGAAACCCTGCCAACGTACAAGGAACTGGTCGTGCGCGACCCGCCGGCCCATGGGCCGCAGTGCAACACCTGGGATATCTTCCCGGACAAGAACCTGGGCCGGCTGATGCTGCTGACGCCTGAGCGCGTCAAGGCCGCTACGGCTCTCATCAAGACAGGAGAGACCATTGGCCTCGATTGGCGCATCGACCGGCCTCGCTCGCAGCCGTTTGCGCGCCAGCTGTGCAATCACAGCGTCATCAAGACGCACGACTTGCCCAACGGCGGCGCTGTCTTTGACGATCTGCTGGACATCAACACCCAATCGAGCTCGCAGTGGGACGGATTTTTCCACTTTGCAGACACCAGCACCGGCCACTTTTACGGTGGAACAACAACCCAAGACATTTTGTCGGCCAACCCGCCACGAGGCATCTCGGCGTGGTCCGACGCCGGTATTGTCGCCCGCGGAGTCCTGCTCGACGTGTACAAGTGGGCCAAAGAGTCGTACGACCCGTTTACGCCCCACGGTTTCACTGTTGCCGATCTCAAGCGGTGTGCGCGCGAGCAGGGCGTCGAGTTCCGTCGCGGTGACATTCTCATTATTCGCAGCGGATGGATAAAGCGCCACGACTCGGCGTCGGACGAGGACCTGGCGTCCCTCCGCACCAACGGCATCACCATCAGCGCCGGCGTCGAACAGAGCGAAGAAATGAAGGAGTTCTTGCACGACAACTACTTTGCGGCTGTCGCGGGCGACGCCCCGGCGTTTGAGCGCGTTTATCCCGAAGACCGCTGGCTCCACGAGTTCCTCCTCTCCAACTGGGGCGTCCCCATTGGCGAGTTCTGGGACCTCGAGCGGCTCGCCCAACGCTGCGCCGATCTCGGCCGCTACGAGTTCTGTCTCGTCTCCAAGCCCCTCAACGTCCCCGCCGGCGTCGGCTCGCCGCCAAACGCCGTTGCGTTGTTCTAGCCTGTGTCCACTGCGCTTTTTTTTCCTGGGGGCGCTGCCCCCAGACCCCCGTAGCAACTGCTTCGCAGTTGGAAAACGGCCAGGACTGGAATCAACCGCGAAGCGGTTGCTACGGGGGTCTGGGGGCAGCGCCCCCAGGAAAACGAAAATAGCCAAGATATCAAATGCTGCATATTTAAACACACGATTGGCGATAACACTAACTTGAGACCCCTTTACAGTTTAAAAAGGAAAGCCTAGAACCTCTAATCAACCGCGAAGCGGTTGCTACGGGGGGTCTGGGGGCAGCGCACCCAAGAAGACGAAAATAGCCAAGATATCAAATGCTATCTAAACACACGGTCGGCGATAACAGCAGACCTGAGACTGTTTTGGTCGAAAAAGAAAGCCTAGAACCTATTAATCAACCGCGAAGCGGTTGCTACGGGGGTCTGGGGGCAGCGCCCCCAGGAAAACGAGAACGGCCAAGATATCAAATGCTGCATATCTAAACACACGATTGGCAATAAAAGCAGACATGAGACCCCATTGCAGTTTAAAAAGAAAAGCCTAGAACCTATTAATCAACCGCGAAGCGGTTGCTGCGGGGGTCTGGGGTAGCGCCCCCAAGAAAACCAAAGTAGCCAAGATGATAAATGTTGCATATCTGATCACATGATTGGCGATAAGATAACAGTAGACGAGACGAAAGAAAGGTGTAGAGAACCAACCATGAGTGTGCTGTTGGAGACGTCAGCAGGTATGTCGGTTTTGTGATAGTATGAGTGCGAGCTAACGTTAGGCGATATTGTGATTGACCTGTTTGTGGACGACTGTCCTCGAGCATGCGAAAACTTTCTCAAATTGTGCAAGATCAAGTACTACAACTTTTCGCCGTTTTATGCAGTTGAAAAAGGCTACACGTGCCAGACGGGAGACCCGGATTATCCAAAGGGCAATGGTGGCTCGTCGGTGTGGGGATTGATCGAGTCTGACAAGAAGCGGTGGTTCAAGCCCGAAATGGACCTGAAGAAGCATACACATGGGCAACGCGGGACCGTCAGTTTGGTGACGCATCCGGTTTCGGGGGATGACGAGACGCGCATTGGCGGGTCGCAGTTTATTATTACGTTGGGGGAGCACCTCGACAGTTTAGACGGCAAGCAGGCACCGTTTGGCCAAGTTGTTGAAGGGTTTGAGGCATTGGATACTATTAGCAATGCACTGGTGGACGAGCAAGGACGGCCTCTTCGGGATATTCGCATAAAGCATGTCCACATTCTCGAAGATCCGTTTGACGATCCGGTGGGACTTGAAGTTCCGGATGCGAGCCCGCCGCCGAGCGAGCTGCAGCTGTCGACGGTGCGCATTGGTGAGGACGAGCAAGTCGATGAGGTCGACCCGGACAGCGCCGAAGAGCAACGACGCGAGACCGAGGCGCGGTCACAGGCGCTTACGCTGGAAATGATTGGTGACCTGCCGTTTGCCGAAGCCAAGCCGCAAGAGAACGTGCTCTTTGTGTGTAAGCTGAACCCGGTAACGCAAGACGAGGATCTCGAGCTCATTTTCTCGCGGTTTGGCAAGATTGTGTCTTGCGAGGTTGTGCGTGACAAGGCGACGGGCGACTCGCTTCAGTATGCTTTTATTGAGTTTGACTCGCGCGAGGCAGCCGAGCGAGCTTATTTCAAAATGGAGGGCGTGCTCATTGACGACCACCGCATCCATGTCGACTTTTCGCAATCCGTTGCCAAAATCCGGACGGCACTTCAGGCCGATGCGGGAAAAGGCCGGAATGGGGATGATCGCGATCGTGGTGACCGCTATAGACGTGATGACAAGCGTCGCGATAGACGTGACGACAGGCGTGGCGACGGACGAGACGACAGACGCGACCGCCGAGATTACGGGCGGGACAGGGACCGTGACGACAGACGACACTACAGACGTGACGACAGACGTGACGACAGACGTGACGACAGACGTGACGACAGACGTGACGACAGACGTGACGATAGACGAGAGGACAAGCGAGACTACAGACGCGACGACAGACGAGACGATAGACGAGACCACCGATATCACGGGCAAGACAGAGACCGTGAACGAGACTACAGACGGGATAAACGCGACGGACGAGATTATAAACGATACCGCGACAGAGACTACTCGCATAACCAAAAACGAGATCGCGAATCAAGCCCTAGGCGCTAACTACATAACCAAAATTCTGCCATATGGTATTAATGTACAAAATGCGAAAACGAGGGGTAAATGCGATTGGTGATGGGTCGTCAAACAGTCGCGATACATGCAAAAAAGGGGGAGAGTTAAAAAATCAGCGACTGGCGGCCGGACGGTTGAGAATGTCCGAACTCGACATGAGATTGCCAATATAATCCTGAAGGAATCGGTTTTCTGAGCTTAGGCGCTCATACTCATCCTTGACGGTGCCTATCCGATCGAGAATGTCGCCTAGGTTCTCCTGCATGTGTTCGGCCTCCTGTCGCAGGACCTTGACCTTCTCACGACCAATGCGTTCAATAGTCACATTGTCTCGTCGGGGCGATGTAGACCGCTCCGGCGGTTCTACAACCACGGGCGACGTTGCGCTCTCGGGCGAGACAACGGCCGCATGGCTACCGTTGGCACCATCTCCTTCGCCATCGTCGCCAGATGCACTACGCGTGCCTCCCAGCACAATCGTAGACGGTGTAATCTGTGATATCGGAATCGGTTGGTGTATCATTGGATCATTTGCCATCTGACGTTAGTTTGGACCTGATTCCCGCTGATTGATGCCGTGTCGACGCCGTGTTCTGGTTTTTGTTTTTGCCGTGGCTACACACTGCCTATTCAGTAGCCCAAATTTAGCTCACACAACATCCATGCTGATGCACCTTTCACGTCCTTGTCGTTTTTTATCCTGTTAAACGCCGTCGCCCTTTTTTCGCACCCACTCAAGCCACGTCTCAATAAACCACAACCTACCTTTGGCCACACAAAACAACCCCCCAATAATAAACACGTAAAAATAGACTCTCTTATGAGCTCCCTCAAAAAGAGTCCTTTCTAGTCGCCGCTCTCCGTTGTAAAAGTGCCGATTTTGCCCACTACGCGCTCCGACACGGCGGTTGGGTCCCGAACAAATCAAGGCGATTAGACACACCCCGGGCCTCGCTGCTTTTAATAAGTCGACTAGCGCCGCCGCGCCCGATATGGCATTTTGCGGCAACACACGGCGCGTTATTGCGTCAGACCGCTGCTCAGGGCGCGTACAACCCTCGCCCTCACCGTACCCTGTACAGAAAAACCCGTTTTGCCGGTCCGTTTTTAACACGGGCACTCATCGGCGTGTGCCCATGTGGGGAGAAACTTGCTGGGCCTTGTCAAAAGAGGGTCGTTGTTGCATCTGCAAAAAGGGACTAGAGACATGCTTAATCAATCCCTTCCCCAACGACATAAATGTCGGGTTACACTCCCGGAACCGGTCAGTGGTGGCCCGCCGATTCATTCCGTTATGCGCGCAAAAGGCATGTCACATGCTGCAGGGTACCCCGAACCGTTGTATAGCGGCTGTCGTTTGTACTGTACATCAAAACATTGCTTTAAAACAAAGTACACTCTTTGATTTCATTACAAAACGTCTGCTCTATAACTCAGTATGGTTCCCTGCACCTGATAGGCCCGCTCCCCCACCCACAAGGGCGGCATTGTCCCTCATCATGCACTGTAAAGAAGGGAAAAAAGAAAGAAGAAAAAACGCGAAATCACCCGCTATCTCTAAGCAGTACCATTATTATTCGCTCATATGTGACCCATTCCTCCTGTACGGCCCCCTAGATTCGATGCCCTCGCGACTGCCAACGGCCACAAGGCCAACTGCGTCTGCCTGCCGATCGACGCCCTCACCCGCCTCCATTGAGCTTGTGACTCTAGTTGTGTTTGTGGAATCGTTGCGCGGCGACGCCACATATGCCCTTGCTGCACTCAGACACGCCTTTGCTTAGGGCTGCAAAATGGGCCCTGAATAGACCTCATCAACGTCGTCCACCATGTTATTCTGTCGCCAGACGACCCGCAGTAAACTCGCATTTGCGCAGCAGATGCGTCTGCATACAACACTAAAAATACACTAGCCCAGTATATGTTGTGAGTTGTTTACAAAGTTGCCCTCAAAAAAAACACAGACCTTGAGCTCTCACTGTATAGATCTGACGTCGAGGTCTCCCCACACTTGGACCCTTGAATGTTGTGCACCAGGCCCACAGTGCACCTGCGCAGCAGGAGCAAAAAAAATTCTTGTCGGTATGCAATGTGGGTAAACCCGCAGCTGTCCTATCCGAAAACAGCCGCAAGCCCGTTGGCCCTCGGATATACGCTTCCGCGAAAATAGCTTATCTCTTGGCTCAGCTACGAGACCATTTCTGTTTTTTCTGAGTAGTGCGCCTTATTTAGCGGCAACCTTTACTGCGACTTTGTGGGGACCCCTTGGATCGGATATTTTTAAGCATCGGCCAGTTTACTGCCCTGGAGGGGCACCCGTTTGTTGACCCCGGTCTTTGTTGCAGATTTGTCTACGATCGGGTACATGCCCGACATAATGCCATGAAAGCAGGTACAGGCGGCAGAATAAAACACAAAATCGGGCCCTGACTGACATGACGGCCGCGTGATGCCATCAGTTGCTTCCTTTTGGATTTTTGCATTTCATGTGTCAGTATAGTTGCGACCTTTGCTGCGCGCGTATGCGAATTTTATTAGTTGTGACGTCACGAGTGGCGGCGGTGCGGCGCAAAAAGTCGTTGAAGTCTACCGTCTAGCTCCGCTACCTGGCCTCGGTAAGCCAACAACATGTCTAACGCAACGAGTGCAACATTAATACACATTGCAAAACGCCGGATGGGGTGGTCCCTATACAAAATGCATGCAACTGCGAAGCAGTTGCTACGGGGGTCTGGGGCGGAATCGCCAGGAAATGAAGACACATATGGCTAACTGTATCGAACTCAACTGCGAAGCAGTTGCTACGGGGGTCTGGGGGTGGAACCCCCAGGAAGTGAAGATACACATAACCATATCGAACTCAACTGCGAAGCAATTGCTACGGGGGTCTGGGGATGGAACCCCCAGGAAAAATGAAAGAATATAAATCTATGAGCTGGTGTTGACGCGCTTCTTCTTGGTGGCCGGGCCTGGTTCGGTTTTAGTTAGGCTGAGAAAACGATGATTCGGCTGGACGCTGCCTCCAGACCCCCGTAGCAACCGCTTACGCGGTTGACTGTGGCCATAAATAGCTGCTCGTAGTACGCGCTTTAGCTGCGCAGCAGTTGCTACGGAGATCTGAGGCGGAGCTCCAGGAACTCAAGAACATGACGACGTAGCAATACGGCTGATGGACACGGCTAAATTAAGCCGCACGATGCTCGCCCCCGAGGCCATCCTTGCTCCAAGCCGCCCGAGACGACGACGAGATACCCGACAGCCATGAGGCCTGTTAGTGCGCGCAGTTATGCGCGTGAGTTATGCGCATTGTTCCGGAATGGAGCAAGCCGCCGCTACACGACGCGACAGCGACAAAAGCTCGAGAAAGAGGGCAAACAGCAGAGTGACAAGACCGTCATCACCGAGGGAGAGGACACGGTTGTGGCGGGCGAATCGACGCGCATCATCGTCGACGACTACAGTGCTATCCGCGAAAAGTACTTGCCGACGAGATACCCGATCGTGCTGTGCCACGGACTGCTAGGTTTTGACAAAATCAAGCCGGTGATTCCGCTGGTCGCCGAGTTCTCGTACTTTCGCGGCATCGGCGAGGCGTTGACAGAGCGCGGTGCCAAGGTCGTTGCAGGCAGCGTCCTGCCCGCCGGTAGTATTGCGGCCCGTGCGCAGATGCTGTACGATATTATCATGGACCAGATCGAGCCTGACCCGGAAACGGGCATCCGCAACGTCAACCTCATTGGGCACTCGATGGGCGGGCTCGACGCGCGGTACCTTGCGTCCAACATCCTTAAAAGCAATGGCAGGACGGTATTGGACAAGACGCCGCCGATCCGGGTGCTGTCGCTAACGTCGGTGGCGACGCCTCACCGCGGCTCGCCATTTGCCGACGCGGTATTTGAGACCCTGTCGCCGTGGACACGCCGGCGCGCATATAAAGCGTTGGAGCTTCTCGGCGTCACCGACTCGTCCGGCTTTGAGCAGCTCACCACCAACTACATGGTCGATACCTTTAACCCGACCACCCGCAATGACCCGGACGTGTTCTACTACAGTTATGGCGCGCGGTTTCAGCCGGGCCTGCTCAGTTCGCTGCGCCTGCCGTGGAAAATCATAAACCGCGCAGAGGGCGACAACGACGGCATGGTCTCTGTGCATTCGGCCATGTGGGGACGGTACATTGGCACTCTCGAGAACTGCGACCACCTTGACGTGATCAACCTATCATCGCTCAGCCGCCTTTTTTCCCACAACTCAAGCTTTTCCGCCGTGGCACTCTATCTCCACATTATGGACACACTCGCCAAGCGCGGGTTTTAATTAGACTTGCATCTCATGATTTATGACCGTTTCATCGTTTGCCTGGTGTTGTTTTTTTCCTGGGGGCGCTGCCCCCAGACCCCCGTAGCAACCGCTTCGCGGTTGATTTCAGTCCTGGCGGTGTTCCAACTGCGAAGCAGTTGCTACGGGGGTCTGGGGGCAGAGCCCCCAGGAAAAAAAAAAAGAAGAAAACAGCAGCAAAGTCAAGGCCAAAAATCTTATCTCGGACATTGTCCTGATTCGGTAGATAAGGTCTAGGGTATGGCCGGTCTCACGACCATTGCCAAACTGGACGTGCCAGTGCGTCGTCTTCGTTTGTGGCCGGGTCTCGGAGGTCGCAGTTGAGCACGGACGAGTCTGATCGGAGGGCAATAAGCATTTAGAAGCACATGCCGTCATGCTAAAAAGCGCACGCCCACGCGCGGTGGCACTGCACGGGGCGCATTGGCAAGCGTGGTTTTCAGCAACGTCAGCTGCCAGGTCGAGCGGCGAGGGGTCTCACTACGAAGTGCTAGGCGTTAGCCAGACCGCTACTAAGGCAGAGATCAAGAAGAAGTTTTACGCACTGTCAAAAAAGTACCACCCGGACACGAATCGTACCCTTTCCGAGGACGAGCAGCAACGCCGCAAGACCCGGTTCCAGCGGATCCGCGACGCCTACGAAGTTCTCGGCAACACTGCCAAGCGTCGCGACTACGATGCGTCACTCGGAACGTCGTCTTCGGCGGGATTCGACCCATACGGCCCGTCAAGGTGAGTATTCAGCCCATTGCTCTTACTGTTGTATGCTGCTAACAATCAAGAAACGCCCGACAGCACCACGCTCCGCGCTCGTCGGGCCTGCGAAGAACTCGCAGCAAGCCAGGACATGTATACAACGGCGGCAGGATGTACGCACGCACCGACAGCGACCCCATGTCGCCGCGGACCAAGTTTGACGCTACCGACGACGTCGAGCACTTTGACTACGGCAAGCATCTCCGGAGCCAAAAGTCGTACTACGCCCATCGCGAGGAGCGCAGACGGCAGCAGAATGAGCATCCACCGCCATCTGGCGGCTCGGGGTTCGTCACTGTACTGACAGTGGGGCTCTCGTCCCTCGCAGTGTTTAGCATGATCATCTACTCGGCCGTTCGCAAGCGCTGACACAAACCATCCACGAAGTAACGAAACATAGACACATGAAATAAATACAATACATGGCTACCTAGTCAGAGGCTAGTCAGTAGCTGGTCAGGCCTGTCCCGGCTAACTGTCTGAGGAGGCGCCCCAGCCGCGATGACGATGGCGCACAGACACGCTGAACGGAATGTCGGGCGGCACAGCACGGGGCTTCCTAGACGCCTTTTGAGCAGGCGTTGGCGTCAGGCGAATGTCGTCATCGCGGCTGCCCGGATCTCTGGTGTCGTCCGTGCCGGGCATCTCAGAAACAGTTAACAAACTTCCAAACGCAATGGTCGGGCAGACGCGTCGATTTATGTTCGCTCGAGCCCAGCTATCTCAATCTGGAAGCTGCTAAATGAGCAATACGGGTCCCTGAATAGTAGCGTCGATCTGCGAACGTTCAGTACTTCCCACCGCACAGCTCTCCGTGCACCCTCGCTTGTGGTTTGTATTCCACTGGCCAGCAATTTTTTTAATCGGAGTTCCTTTCGTAGCCAGAAACCAGTGCCACACCTTCACCTTGGCCGTAACTGCAACGCATTGGTTTCATGACTCAAAACTTCCCTTTCTGGGGTCCGACAGGTCGTGTCAAAAATCGCCTCAAGTTGCCGAACTACCCCTGCATTTCATCTCGGCACGGACTTGGTCATGCTTTTTTTTTCCTGGGGGCGCTGCCCCCAGTCCCCCGTAGCAACTGCTTCGCAGTGGATTCGCGCGCTGGTCGTTCACTTCTACTGTCTAGTTAACAGTATAGTGGCAGGTTCAGCTAGCCACAGAGTGCCCGGTTGCAGGGCCGTAGGGTCAGATTGTCAAACGGTCTAGAGAGAACAGACCATCAAATAAAGTCGTTTTACTACATAGACAAGTACACCAATTCAACCGTCATATTGCAAACGGCCCGTTGGCCAATGGCTTACCATCACCTCGGCCCATCGCCAGATCAAACGGCCTGCAGGGGCACCCTAAACCCAACAGCACTGATTCTCGGCAGTTTCCCCAGAAATTTCACCCCCGACGGCCAGCCGTCCAGTCACCACATTGACATCGCCACGGTGGTGGCGCTTTGCAGCGAGTCTCGGAAATTCTCGGGTGGGCCCACTCCGCACTCCAGACGATCCACTGCACTGTCGTAGTTTCCAATCCAAAGTTACGAGATGCCCATATCGCCTGTTTCCTGGGGGTTCCACCCCCAGACCCCCGTGGCAACTGCTTCGCAGCTGGGACCAGACAATGACAAATATCGCAGAGATGCCCGTATCGCATTTTTCCTGGGGGTTCCACCCCCAGACCCCCGTTGGCAACAGCTTCGCAGTTGGGATCAGACCACGATTAACCCGCACAGCGGTTGCTACGGGGATGTGGCGTACCGTAATCTCGTTTCCAATCGCTTACGAGATGCCTATATCGCCTTCTTTCCGGGAGTAACACCCCCACGCCACATTATGAACCTCTAACCAACCGCGAAGCGGTTGCTACGGGGGTCTGGGGGCAGCGCCCCCAGGAAAAAAAAGAGTGGACATGGTAATACAGATAGATGTGGGCGGAGCGCAAAATGTAAAATGATAGACCGGCTTTACATGTTGCGCAAGCAAATATGTTCAGCCGCACTATTCGCGTTATCATTTTGGCGGGCAAGCCCCACTGCGGCTGGTGGTGGGGTTCTGCACTAAATTGTTATCGTACAATCACGTGACGCATCGGAGATCCAGGTCTGGGGTCCAACGAACGAATAGGCATTGAGATTGGTCCGATAACGGCACGGGTTGTCGATATAAGAGCGACATGAGTGGTGCACGGTGCATTTGGCCTGGTTTGCGGTTTGTAGGCGCAGTCTCGTGAGCATACAGTAAGTAGATACATTTTCTAATCGGAAGCAAGCGGTAAATTCTTATCAAGACACCGGACTCCCGGTCTTATCGTCTGATATCAGGGCCCTTTTGTGATACGGCCGACTGCGTTATCGCCAGGCTGAAGAAAAAAAGAGGTCATCTCGCATCTTTGACCCCACACCTGCACCAAAAACTGACTTCCAGTCCAGCACAATGAGCGATATATCCGACTGCGAGCGGATGCTCTTGAGCAAGCTCCGGTCCGTTCGCGAGATCATAGAGGACATTTCGCCCCAGGATACGTGCGCGTGGGACAGCGACCACAAGCAGCTGGAACCGCTCAACTACTCGTACGAGGACTTTTGCCGCGATCTCGACGTGAGCGACGTGTACACGCGTCGTCTGATCGAGCTGCTCGTTCGGGAAACCGCGACACGGCAACCGGCTCAGTCTGCTGCGGCCAAGGCTGGTGCTGACGACGGCCGCAACTACGTCACGTCGTCGTATAGCGAGTCGATGTACGTTGAGACGCTTGATGGCGTGCCGGTTGGCGAGGTCGCGGTTTCGGTCGGAGCCGTTGGCGTCAAGCGGCCAAGTCCTGGCGACAAGCCCAAGCAGTTTGCATGAGGTTATGACTGTATTTATTGTTTGTTCTTGTGTCTGCGTAATTTTCGGTGGTGTCTCTTCTTTTTTCTGGGGGGAGAGCCCCCAGACACCCGTAGCAACTGCTTCGCAGTTGGGTAACTGCTTTTTTTTTCCTGGGGGTTCCACCCCCAGACCCCCGTAGCAACTGCTTCGCAGTTGAGATTTGGCCAGATCTGTTGGCGGTTCTACGCCAACCTGGCTGTTTTTCTGGGGCTCCACCCCCAGACCCCCTTAGCAACTGCTTCGTAGTTGAGATTTGTTTATCGTGGAACTGGGAAAAAGCGGGGACAGTGAAACTTTTACTTGGTATGTCTAGCCTGTTAGGGGGAACTACGGCGTATTCGAATATTAGTAGGGTTGTATCGTCAAAGATTAGGACCCTGTTGGAGCTATTAGGCCACAAGTGGCAACAGAATCAAGGAGTGGTATCTCTTGATTTCTGAGGGATCCCAGCGTGCCAGTGCTTTGCGGTTGAACTCCACCAGTGGTCCCAATCAGGCTGCGAAGCAGTTGCTACGGGGGTTTGGGGGTGGAACGCCAAGGAAAAAAAAGTGGTCGTCGCCATGAACTCGAGCAGCATAATCGTGGTAAGTGAAAAAATCTGGGGTCGAGTTGCTCGGCCGCATCTAGGATGGTCTTGGCATTCGCATTGGTACCAGACTATTCTTCCAAATACAACCGAACCGAGCCACGAATTGGCAGCATCACTTTATACAATAGCAAGCAACTTTGAGCATTCCGGCAACGCAATCCAGCCTGGCCGGTCAGGCTACTGCCAGAATCGGCATTTTGGCCGAAAGGGGTCGTGTGTTGGTGCGGCTGGCTGAGGGTCTTAGTAAGGCGGGGGACATAAAAGCCCCCATGTGGGGTCGACAGCAATCAGATCAATCGATTGCCAAACTACTCAATTGAGCAGAAATCATGAGCCAGGTTCCTAAGTTCACGCTCAACGACGGTAACCAAATTCCCGCCGTCGCCGTCGGCACGTGGGAACTCCGCGGCGAAGACGGATACAAGTCCGTCCTGGTAAGTATTCCACCAGATTCCATTCACGATCCGGGCCTTTCCATGGCTTGAAACTTGTGTGCTCGTTTATTTTTTTTCCTGGGGGCGCTGCCCCCAGACCCCCGTAGCACCCGCTTCGCGGGTGAAATCCACATTTTGCCCAGTACGACTGGCGAGCGGGCGGTACGGGGTCTCGAGCCAGTTGTGGAAACAAGAATTCAGTTGCCCTTGTCACCTGTTCAGCCAGTAGACTCCACATTTGGCCAAATCTAGCTGCGAAGCGGTTGCCACGAGGGTCTCGAGCCACTGGAAAACAAAGAAGCCAATTGCCCTTGTCACCTGCTTTGCCAGTAGACTCCACATTTGGCCAAGTCCAGCTGCGAAGCGGTTGCCACGAGGGTCTCGAGCCACTGGAAAACAAAAAAGCCAATTGGCCTTGTCGCCTGCTTTGCCAGTAGATTCTACACCTGGCCAAATCCAACTGCGAAGCAGTTGCTACGGGGGTCTGGGGGCAGCGCCCCCAGGGAACAAAAGAGGGAGCAATAGAGCCCGGCTAACAGCGCAGGAAGCACTGAAGATCGGATACCGACACATTGACACGGCGACCATGTACAACAACGAGGAGATTGTTGGCCGCGCTATTCGGGACTCGGGCGTGCCGCGTGAGGAGATTTTCGTCACGACCAAACTGGCGCAGGAGGACCACCGCCATCCCGCCAAGGCGCTCGACGAGAGCTTGGAGCGGCTGGGCCTCGACTACGTCGACCTGTACCTGATGCACTGGCCACTGCCGGAGATCGACGGCAAGCCGGACCCGGAGTGGACGTTTGTGCAAACGTGGGAGCAGATTCAGAAGCTCAAGGGCGCCAGGGCCAAGTCCATCGGCGTGTCCAACGTGTCGACAGTCAACTTTGAAAAGCTGCTGCAGGCACCGACCACGACCATCACGCCGGCCGTGAACCAGGTCGAGCTGCACCCGTTGTGCCAGCAGGATAAGCTGCTGGCGTACTGCAAAGACAAGGGCATTGTGTGCACCGCATACTGCCCGCTGGCGCGCGGCGACCGCCTCACCATCAACGTCATTGACCACCCGGTCGTCAAGGACATCGCCGCCAAGTACAACACCACCCCCGGCACCGCCGTTCTGTCGTGGGGCATCTGGCGCGGCACGCCGGTGCTGCCCAAGTCCGCCAACCCAGAGCGCCTCAAGAGCAACCTGGCGGTCGTCGAGCTGTCGGACGACGACGCCCGCAAGATCTCGGCCATTGGCGCCGGCAAGGTCGAGCGCATTGTTCAGGACCCCGGCCTTAAACGGGGCGAGCCTGTCGCCGTGTTCCACGACGACGCCAACTAGAGCTAATTCAGTATGGTCTTGCTTTCTCCCTGCGGGCCCTGCACCCCAGACCCCCCATAGCAACCGCTTCGCGGTTGGTCTCGGTTCCGGCCAGGTTTTAACATTATATGGTTATATCCTGGGGTGGGCCTGTCCCCCAGACCCCCCGTACCAACCGCTTCGCGGTTGATCTTGGTTCCGGCCATTGGGTTTTAACAATATTTGGTTATATCCTGGGGGGCCCTGCCCCCCAGACCCCCCGTAGCAACTGCTTCGCAGTTGGAACGTGGCCGGGACCGAGATCAACCGCGAAGCGGTTGCTACGGGGGTCTGGGGGTGGAACCCCCAGGGGAAAAAGATGGCCTCGTGGCGTGGGTAGAAGCCAACGGAGCTAAGGTGTTAGCAATATTTGGTTATATCCTAGGGGGCCCAGTAGCAACAGCGTTGAAGTTGATCTCGGTCCTGGCCACGTTCCAACTGCGAAGCCAGTTGCTACGGGGGTCTGGGGGTGGAGCCCCCAGGGGAGAAAAATGGCCCCACGGCGTAGCTAGAAGCCAACGGAGCTAGCCGGGCCAGTTGCAGTAACATTCCACGTTGACACAACAGAACCAAACCTCAACCACAACCTCCGGATAAGCACCACCGGCGTCGGTCGACTATCGGCCAAAATGGGTTGTTTGGCGGCACTTGGCGATTTTACCGTCAATTCAGACGGATTTCTATCGATAGCAAAAAAAAATTGTAGAATGTGTCAATTACCAACTTTGTCACCGAAAGCCTGTTGCGAGACTGACAGCCACTTCTAACCGCCAGCAAAACCTTAAAACGTCATCTCGCATCGCTTATCGCGCGGCTGAAGTGGTCCCTGGCTAAACGGGTATGGCACGGCTGGCCCGAGGCATGTACACATGAAAAAAGTACATAAATCGCGAAAAGCGGCCTGGTGTCTTGTCGAAACAAGGTCTAAAACACAGAATGAACGCCCATGCCAAGATCCCTGTTCGCGACGGCACCCAGATCCCGGCTGTCGCCGTCGGCACTTTCACCATGACCGGCGACGAGTGCTACAATGCCGTCTTGGTACGTGTTTTTGGTATTTCTGTTTTACTTTTTCCTGGGCGCGCTGCCCCCAGACCCCCGTAGCAACCGCTTTGCGGTTGATCTCCACTAACGACCTACTTCAACTGCGAAGCAGTTGCTACGGGGGTCTGGGGGCAGCGCCCCCAGGAAAAAAAAAATGACTGGACAAAGAATGAACCGCTGACTGCAGGAAGCCCTCAAGATGGGTTACCGACACATTGACACTGCGTCGTTTTACGAGAACGAGGACGCCGTAGGACGGGCGATCCGCGACTCGGGGGTCCCGAGAGAGGAGCTGTACGTGACGACAAAGTTGACGCAGAACGAGCACCGCCAAGCCGAGAAGTCGCTCGACGCCAGTCTCAAGCGTCTGGGCCTCGACTACGTCGACTCGTTCCTCATGCACTGGCCGCTGCCTCAGATCAACGGCGAGCGAGACCCCGAGTGGACGTTTGTCGACACGTGGCGGGCGATGCTGGCGTTGCCCAAGGACAAGGTCAGGACGGTCGGCGTGTCCAACTTCTCGACCGTGAACCTCGGCAAGCTCGAGGAGGCGTCGTTGCCGCTTCCGCCCGTCAACCAGATCGAGCTGCACCCTCTGTGCCAGCAGGATAAGCTCGTCAACTTCTGCAAGGCCAAGGGCATTGTGTGCACCGCCTACTGCCCGCTGGCGCGCGGCGACAACATGTCCATCAACGTGCTCGAGCACCCGACGGTGCAGGAAATTGCCCACAAGCACGGCGTCACCCCCGGCCAGGTGGTTCTCTCGTGGGGTGTGTGGCGCGGGACGCCCGTTCTCCCCAAGTCGGCCAACCCGAGCCGGCTCCGCACCAACTTTGCCATCATCCCCCTTTCCGACGACGAGGGCAAGCAGATCTCCGCCATTGGCGCCGGAAAGGCCGAGCGCATCGTCCCGGACCCCGAGGTCAAGTACCCCGTGACCATCTTCCATGACGACGCCGACCTGTAGCATACATGCTAGAAAATAGAATATAGAGTTTCATGTGCCCTTTTTTTCCTGGGGGTTCCACCCCCAGACCCCCGTAGCAACTGCTTCGCAGTTGGGCTCTCGTCCTTTTTTTTTTCTGGGGGTTCCACCCCCAGACCCCCCGTAGCAACTGCTTCGCAGTTGGGCTTGCGTCTCTTCTTCCTGGGGGTTCCACCCCCAGACCCCCCGTAGCAACTGCTTCGCAGTTGGGCTCTCGTCCTTTTTTTTTTCTGGGGGTTCCACCCCCAGACCCCCCGTAGCAACTGCTTCGCAGTTGGGGTTGCGTCTCTTCTTCCTGGGGGTTCCACCCCCAGACCCCCGTAGCAACTGCTTCGCAGTTGAATTTCGGGTTCTTCCACCAGTTTCGATATTCATGCTCTTTCCCTTGTCTCCTTTGAACTGCGAAACAGTTTGCCACGGGTCTAGGATGGAAGCCCAAGAAGGAACTTACAAGCCGGGCTTCAACTGCGAAGCAGTTGCTACGGGGGTCTGGGGGTGGAACCCCCAGGAAAAGACAAAAGCGCCCGCTGTTTGCCACGGGTCTGGGATGGAACCCCAAGAAAGGAACTTACAAGATCCCGGGCTTCAACTGCGAAGCAGTTGCTACGGGGGTCTGGGGGTGGAACCCCCAGGAAAAGACAAAAGCGCCCGCTGTTTGCCACGGGTCTGGGATGGAACCCCAAGAAAGGAACTTACAAGATCCCGGGCTCCAACTGCGAAGCAGTTGCTACGGGGGTCTGGGGGTGGAACCCCCAGGAAAGAAAAGACGATGATACGACACCCAGGAAAGTAAAGACGAGAACCGGCTGCTACGGGGCCCGGGGTAGGACCGCCAGGAGAAACAAGAGGTGGCATGATCGCATTAGTATGGAGAGGGCGCTGTCTAGCGCTCGGTGAGGCGGCTCTCGATGCCCTTCTTGATGGCGTCCTTCTTTGCGGCCATCTCGGCGCGCGAGGTGTTGTAGGAAGCGTTCTGCTGGTTGAAAGGGTTCTCAGGCGACTTTTCAAACTCCTTGCGCACAATCTCCTTGTACTGGCCAAGACGCAGGCCCGGATGCTCCTTCTTGAGCTCCGGGAGACGGCGCTCTTCAAACGCGGCAATCGCCGCCTTGAAGCGCCGCTCGGGGTGCCGGTCGAGATCCTTGTTGCTGCCGGTGCCGGTGGTGATGCTGAGGGCGTCGAGCGCGTCGTCAATGCCGCGCGCGCTGATGGTCTCGACGCCGTCGCCGCTAATAAAGTCGTCGATCTTGCCGGCGCGGCGATTCGCGACCTTGTCGGCACCGCGCTGCTTGGACTTGAGCGGCTTGCTCGGCAGCGACGCCTCCTCCTCAGCCAGCAGCGCCTCGCGCTCCGCTTTCTTGCGGGCGGCCTCGGCCTTCTTTGCAGCCTCGGACTCCTTCTTGGAAGACTTGCCCTTGGCGCCCGTCTGCCACATGGCCTCCTCCTCGGCCTCGCGCTGCGCAGCCTCCTGCGCCGCCTTTTGCGCTGCGGCCTCGGCCTTTCTGGCGTTGCCCTGTGCCTGTGATTAGTTGGTGTCGCTTATTTTTTTTTCCTGGGGGCGCTGCCCCCAGACCCCCTTAGCAACTGCTTCGCAGTTGAGACTTGGAGGGTTTGGCGGTCGAAGATTCAGGGCGTGTGGTAGGTGGTTCAAGGACTGAGTGGTATGGTTCGTGGATTCGCCGCCTGCCTGCGGGGACTGCAAAGACATTGAGAGTTTGATATAGTTACCAGAACTTTGGGTAAAGTCCAACATGACTGCAAAGTAGCCAGCTGGATAGAACGACAGCCAGTCTGTGGTATTCTGGTGGCATCCACATCTACGATGCCATGATAGAGACGTAAGATGGGGACAAGTCCCGAGAACATGTTTCAAAGCAAACGACAAAAACCAATCACACAATGACTTGAGACTCACCTTCTTTGAGTTTTCAGCGGCTCCTCGCGTCTTTCCCATTGCTGGTTCGCGCAAACAGTGGCGGTTTGTGAGTGCAAGCAAAGGTTCGTGTGCAAACGCATCTAGGGCCCAACGGGCCGGAACCGGCATTGCACGGCTGTGGTCCGCATTTATGACAGCATAAGTGCATGGTGACATTATCAGATGGAAAAGCCTGGGGTCATGCTTGTCGACATGTCAAATGCCTCGCAAGCTGCTCCAGCACAAGTCGTACGACGTGCACAAGGCCGAAAATGTGGCACGCGTGCGCAGAGACGAGCAGCGGGCGCGGGAGCAGGCCGAAGCAGAGCTGCGCCGGCGCAAAGACCAGGAGCGGGCCGCTCGCACAGAAGCCCTTCGCTCCCGTGCTTCGGGCCATGACACCCGTCCCGCAGAACCAAACGCGCAAACACAAACTCTAGCACCGCCAATTGGCACAAAAGAACGCGATTCAAAGCCCGTCACTCAAAAGCCTGGCCCACTGGCCCCTACTGACGGCGTCCGTCTTGGTGGAGCTGCTGCCCGTACGTGCCCCCCTCCCCGCCTCCAACGGCCCAGTCGCTAACTCCAGGCAAGGCACCCTGGTACGCCTCTATCCAGTCCACTACTACTACGGAAAAGGACATAACCCGCAAGACAAGTCTCGACCCGCTCGCAGACATGAATGCCTACGTCGAAAAAACCAGGCAGCACGAGGACCGTCTCCATCGCGAAGCGACCCAGTCCCAGTCCCGGCGGTCCCGTCGACCTTCAAACACCTCGCAATGATCCCGTCTTTCCTGACCCCCGTATGGCCCTCTCTTTTGTTTGTTTTTTTTCCTGGGGGTTCCACTCCCACACCCCGTAGCAACCGCGGTTGATCACAGGTTCTCATCGTGGTGCAATCCCAACTGTGGAGCAGTTGCATCCTTGTATGGCCCTCTCTTTTTCTTTCCTGGGGGTTCCACCCCCAGACCCCCGTAGCAACCGCTTCGCGGTTGATCACAGGTTCTTATCGTGGTCCAACCCCAACTGTGGAGCAGTTGCATCCTTGTATGGCCCTCTTTTTTTTTTCCTGGGGGTTCCACCCCCAGACCCCCGTAGCAACCGCTTCGCGGTTGATCACAGGTTCTTATCGTGGTCCAATCCCAATTGCGAAGCAGCTGCTACGGCGGTCTGGGGGTGGACTCCCCAGGAAACATCTGCTCCGGTCAACGATTCTTATCATGGTCCAATCCCAACTGCGAAGCAGTTGCTACGGGGGTCTTGGGGTGTAACCCCCAGGAAACATCTGTTTCCGGTCAACGGTTCTTATCATGGTCCAATCCCAACTGCGAAGCAGTTGCTACGGGGGTCTGGGGGTGGAACCCCCAGGAAACATATGCTCCGGTCACCGGTTCTTATCATGGTCCAATCCCAACTGCGAAGCAGTTGCTACGGGGGTCTGGGGATGGAACCCCCAGGAAAGACCTGATCCGGTCAACGGTTCTTATCATGGTCCAATCCCAACTGCGAAGCAGTTGCTACGGGGGTCTGGGGGTGGAACCCCCAGGAAAGAACAGGACGGGCTGAATTGGGTCCGTGATGGTGGTTCCCCGCATTGTAGTGGACCCCCTGCAGACTGGTGACAGGAATCTTGCCAGCCTGCGAAGAAATACGTCACTGAGCTGGTCTGGTACTCACAAGGCTGCATAGGAGCACACGGCTGTAGGGCAGACGTGTGCGGCTGGGGCTGGCTGGCGGCTGGTTTTCGCTGCCAGCCACCGATTGTGCTGCGAGTGGCGGTTTACAATACGGATAGAGATATTGTATGTGTGTGTCTGTAGTGTAGTTTTTCGTGTGTTTGTATAGTAATGAGGTGGTGCCAAACGGATATTCCGGCTAATTTGGCCGGTGCAAGGCGCGGCTGAAATGGGGGTCTGGAAATTGTTGGTGGCGGCAGGGTAACGCGGCGCTGGCACTAGGCTGGCTTTTGAGCAGCGAGAGCGGGCGGCCGTCCGCAGACGGTACACCGCCGTTACTGGTATCAATTCGGCTGTTTTTCGGCCGTCCGCATCCGCTGCACACGTTTTCCCAGCACTCAGAGCACGCCTCCGGCCAGCGCGCCGCCGGCTGGCACATGAACGTGATTATGCAGATTCCGGGTAACCATGCCCCGCCATGCACCGTGCCCAAAAGTACGCGGGGCCCGACCAGGACCCAGCCTGGGAACACCCCCCGTTGGCACACCACCAGCCGTCGTCGTTTGAGGGTGGTGTGCAGCCAAAAGAGAGCTACAAGAGCCGGCCGGGGGCGCAAGCGAAACCTGTTTGACACGCGACCGGCACCGACCAGCAGTCTGTTTTTTAACGCGAGTCCCAGGCTCGACACCGCTAGCACGCCCTCTGAGTTTTTGGAGCGTGTGCTTATAGTGATCCGACCACGCCGTGCGAGCCCGCTCAAGTTAGGGGGAGTCAGCTCGTCGACGCCAGAGCGAATTGACTGGACAATAGACCCTGCTGCCCGCGCGGGCCGTTTTTGTCGCTTTTGGCTGGCGCAAACTGCGCCTTTGTTTCGACTGTACTGTGAACTCGGCCACCGACATTCTTGGACCTCGAGCTGCTGGACACGGCTAAACTCACACGCCAGGCGTCGTCCCCGCACATCGACGGCCTGATCCTACCGACGGGCCCACACGACACAGACGCTCTTATCCAGCGATACGAGCCGGCCGCACCGTCGCTGCCTGTATCAGCCGGCACCATGAACCTGGAAACGTCGGCGTCCATGGCGCTCAAATCCGACAAGGAGCTGCTCAATGCCTATATCTACGACTATCTTGCCAAGCACGGTCTACGCGAGAGCGCACGCGTCTTCTCGCGCGAAGCCGATCTCGCGACCCTCTCGCGCGGCGACGGGCGCCCAGATGCCGCTGGCACGCCAAAGGACGATAAGTTTGCATCTGCCGTCAACGGCGACGTATCACCGGTATGTTGTCTGTGTGTTGCTTTTATTTCCTGGGGGCGCTGCCCCCAGACCCCCGTAGCAACCGCTTCGCGGTTGATCTTGTGCTTCTTTTTTTTTCCTGGGGGTTCCACCCCCAGACCCCCGTGGCAACCGCTTCGCGGTTGATCTTGTGCTTTTTTTTTCCTGGGGGTTCCACCCCCAGAGCCCCGTAGCAACCGCTACGCGGTTGATCAGGCGTTCTTGTGCTGCCAAAGCCCAACTGCGAAGCAGTTGCTGCGGGGGTCTGGGGGCAACGCCCCCAGGAAAACAAAAGAGCCAGCCGCCTCAGTTCCAACTGCGAAGCAGTTGCTACGGGGGTCTGGGGGCAGCGCCCCCAGGAAAAAAAGGGCCAGCCGCCTCAGTTCCAACTGCGAAGCAGTTGCTGCGGCGGTCTCGGGGCAAAAGCTCCCAGAAAAAGAAAAGAAACAGAATAAAAGACTAACAGCAGAAACGCCAGGACTCGGAGGTAAACGGACATGGGAAAAAGACAGACGAGGACCTGCCAAAGAGCAGCGTGCTGATTGACGCGCCAGAAGGGTTTTTGCTCGAGTGGTGGGTGCTGTTTTGGGACATGTACTCTGCCAAGCAGGGCAAAGGCGGCGGGTCGCCGGCTGCCCAGCAGTATATTCAAGGAACTATGAGACTGCGGCAGGAACAGGCCAAGCGGGCCGCCCAGGTGCAGCAGGGCGCCATGAGCGCTGCTGGCATGATGGGGGCCGGACCTGGCGGCGCTGGTGCTGGTGCTGGACCTAATGCTGGCGCCGGGGCTGGCGGGCCCATGATGACGCCGGCCGGGTTCGCCATGGGCTACAACCCGCAGCAGCAGGCTGCTCTGATGAACGCGCGTCTAATGGGAAAGGTGGTTCCTGGTATGCCGGGCGCAGAGGGTCTCAGCGAGGCCGAAAAGCGCAACCAGCTCGAGAGACAGGCCATGCTTAACCGTCGCATGGGCGGCAACATGATGATGGCCCCACAGATGCAGGCGCAGCTCCTCAAGCAGCACCAGCAGATGCTGGCGCAGCAGCAGGGCCGGGCCGGCGGCCAGGTGCCTGGTCAGCCTGCCCAGGCCGGGCGCGCCAAGACGGGGCGCGACTCGGTGTCTGAAGGCATGGAGGGTGCCGGACAGAGCCACTCACCTAGTATGCAAAACGGCGCATCTCCGGCCAAGCGGCAGCGGCTGTCGCCTGAAAATGCTGCGGCTGCGGCCGCGGCAGCCGCCCGGGGCGGACCCGGCGGACCTGGCGGACCCGGAGACCCAATGGCCATGCAACAGCAGATGCAGCAAGGCCAAATGCAAAACATGCCGCCCGGCCAGGCCCAGGGCCAGCAGGGCCAGCAAATGATGATGACGCCCGGCATGAACTTTAGCCCGCACATGCTGCAACAAATGAAAAACGCCCAGGTGGCTGCCGCCGCCCAGGCCGCCGGGTCACCCGTCATGCAGCAGCAGCAGCAGCCAGGTGGGCCCGGAGCCACGCCCCAGCAGCAGTACCAGGCGAGCATGGCGGCAGCCGCGGCTGCCCAGCAGCAGCAGCAGCAGCAGCATCAGCAGCACCCGCAACAGCGAGGTGCGGGCGGTCCCGGCATGATGAACGCCGCCGCCGCCGCTGCTGGCAAATTACAAGGTGGTGGTGGAGCCGCCGGTGTCATGGGCCCTGGCGGAGCAAACGGGCCCATGGTCCAGCACCACGATGGCATGCAAATGTTCCACGTCGAAGGGTACCCCAACGGATTGCAAATGCCCCAGGGCGCCGCAGGCCAGCAAATGCCCATTGGCGGCAACGCAAACGCCCTCCAGGACTACCAAATGCAACTCATGCTGCTCGAGCAGCAAAACAAAAAGCGTCTCATGGTTGCAAAGCAGGAGCAGCAGGACTCGGGCAAGCCGGGAGACGCGGGCGGACCGCACCTGCAGCGGAGCATGTCCGCCAGCGGGCCAGCTGGCGGTATGCCCCAAGGCCAGAACCAGCCCCAGCAGCTCGGTCCTCAGTCTCAAGGTCCCCAGGGCCCCCCTACGGGCCCGCAGCAAGGACCGCAGCAGCCACAGCAGCCACAGCAGCGGCCCGGCAGCGGCGGCGCTCAGCGGTTTGCTCAAGGCGGGCCCATGGTGGCTTCGCCAACTGGCGGCGGCCGTGGCACTCCAAAAATGGGCAACCAGCCGGGCCCTGGCGACGTGCAAAAGCCCTCGCCTCACATGAGCCCCGCAAACTTCAATGGCGGCATGCCCATGGACTTTAACATGGTTAAAGGCATGCAGCAGCAGCAACAGCAGCAACAGCAGCAAATGGCAGCTGCGCGAGGCGGAGCAGTGCCTGGCGGTTGGGCAATGATGCCAGGCCACCCGGGCATGCAACCAGGCGGCCCGCAGCAGCCGGGCCAGATGCGTGGTGCAATGGTTCGCCAGCCAGGCCAACCAGGCCAGCCAGGCGGGCCCCAAGGACCTCAAGGTCAGGGCCCGCCTCCTCCTGGTGCCGGTCCGGGCCCCCAGCAACAGCAGCCGGGGCAGCCTGGTCCCATGCCACCGCCAGCCGCCGGCATCGCCGCTGCCGGCCGCACAAACCCATCGTCGCCGCAAATGGCAGCGCCTGCCACGCCGACGCAGCCAAACGCGCGCCCGCCGTCGGCAAAGGGCAAAAAGGAGACGACTGCAAAGGCCCGCAAGGGCAAAAAGGCGGCTGCAAATGGTGCAAATGCAAACGCTGCCGGCAATCAAACAGCAGCCACGCCCCATGGCTCCGAGCCTCCCACCCCCACGTCGCCAATGACCCCGCACAATCCAAACGCAAATGCGTTTGGCCACGGTTCTGCAAACGGACCCCAGTCGTCAAATGGCAACACCAGCCAGCCCGGCCAGGGTCAACCTGGGCAGCCCGGCCAACCCGGTCAGCAGCAGCAGCAGCAGCAACAACAACAACAACAACAACAACAACAAAACCAGCAACAACAACAACAACAGCCTCAAGGTCCAAACGGCGAAGGCGCAAACAATGGCAATCCTTCATTGTTGTCCATGGCTGCTACCTTTTCCGTTGGCGGCAACCACCCGCCAGGCGCAAATGCCCCTGGTGCGCCTGACAACGTCAGTGACCACGAGCTGGCCTTCCTTAACGACTTCACAAACGCAAATGAGGACTACGAGATCGACTTTGACTCGTTTCTCAACACTGACGAGTGATGCTGTCGCTGTACTACCATGTTGCTGACTACCGGCCGGTTCTGGCTGGCTATGTCAAAAAAAAATCGCGGGGATGTCCGCTGGTTATTTATTTATTTAATGATGCTGGACTGGCGCCTGTTGTAGATTAATCGAGTACGTTACTATCGTGTGCACTGATCGATCGGTCTTACCAAATCGCTTCGTATATGATCCCTACTTAGGTCCCATAGTCAGATGTCCCAACAACACTTGCACCTGTCAACAGCAGATCGAGACTAGCCTAATTCTCGTACTGCTGTTTCTTTTTAATTTTTTTTTCCTGGGGGCGCTGCCCCCAGACCCCCGTAGCAACTGCTTCGCAGTTGGAATAGGTCAGAAGTAGAACGACGAAGCCATTGTTATGAGGGATGGAGAGAGGTTTCAAGCAAAGAAATAGAAAAATGCTTATAAAGCTGTATCCTCGTACAAACTCTAATACCAGCCTTTTTCTCTGGCCATTTCCAAACCGGCATAACAACTGCTTCCCGGTTGATTCCACTAATGCCCTATTTCAACTGCGAAGCAGTTGCTACGGGGGTCTGGGGGCAGAGCCCCCAGGAAAAAAAATACAAAAACAAAAAAACAGCGGTGACTCGTGAGAAGCCTCGGACCTGAATAGAAGTCTTAGGACTATTGTTGTTGTGTTGCATTCCGATGGCAATGGGTCCGAGGCGAAGATCTCGAGACCCTTGCAGAAACTATAGATTTAAACGAAAACGGCCATCGAGCGATGGCGAGGCATTGTCTAGGTTACAGAAAGCCGGTTGACATACAAAAAGGCTGGTTTTCGAAAACTAGGATAGTAAAGTACCAACATTTATGCCGCGTCGACGCCGGATGCATACCACTGCTAAGCGCCCCCCCGCAGCATGTGCTCTGGGGTTCACAACGGTCGGGCTTACCCGGGCGATCTACAGCTGGGGCTGCCCAAACAGGCAGTGAGGCTCACACGGCTGAATCAAAAACATGCCAGACAGCGTAAGCCGGAGGGAGTATTGGTGAACGTGAAACCGAGACCGTGGGACCGACGTACAGATAAAAACGCGGGCCAGGCTGCCGCGGCCTGTGCAGATCCCAAACGAGCGACCTTGACTGGTGGTTAATTTTCTTTTTTTCTTTTGGCAGAGGTTATCGAGGCTCGGACCCAAACAAAATAAACACGGCTTGAGATTGACAGTTTTGCCTCGGCATGTCTGCAATATCGGGGCCCTCGGCCAAAGGCGACCGGTTCGAGGGGCCGACCGAGCGGGGACGCAAAAGAAGGAGCATGTCGGAAAGCGACAGTGACGAGCACGAGACAGTGACGGCGGCAGAGTCGTCGGTGTTTGACGACACGCCGCTGGGAGGGTACCTGCGGGATACGGGACTCGACGACTGGGGGATTGACTCGTGGCATGGCGAAGCCAAGGAGATTGTTGACGGCAAGAGTGGACCCGCGGGCCCGTTGCCGCTGGCTCTGTGCGACAGGGACGGCGAGCCGGCGCGGGCGTTTCGGCGGGCAAAGCTATTACGGCTGATTCGCGGGGCCCTGAAACCCAAGCTGGATGCAAAGGAAAATGCAGAGTTTTTGGAGCGGTTTCGGTTTGTGCTGGTGCGAAGCCGGCTACTCGAAGCCGGGTCTGCCGCCCATCGCCTCGGCGGACCCACAAAGGGCATTATGGACGAGGCCGAGGAACGGCGCAAGGATATATTATTTGGCGATAGCGGTCCGTGGGACATTGTCAAGACACGACGACGGTACTGGGTCGGCGGCGGCGGCGTCATTGTGGCTGTCACGGTCCTGGTAGGCAGCTATGCGAAGCGGGCCGCCGACTCGCCGGCGTCTGCGACGGCGACGCTTGTTGTGGTGCTGTGCGTGAGTTTGTTTTTGTATGCACACTCGCGGCGGCGACTACTGCGAATGCTGCGCGCAAAGGCGATTGCCCACGCGTCGCGGTTTGCCGAGCAGTCTGTGGCGCTCGACCGGGCAGTTGTTCGGTGCGTGAGCTTAATACGCGAGGTCGAGGTGCTATCGCTTGGATTTCGTCCAGATCTAGCTGCGCCCAGATGGGACGACGACGACGACGTCGACGCAGAGGAATTGGGAATGTCAGGGGGACTAGCAGGTCAATATGGCCAACCAGGTCAGCCAGCGGGCGAGCCGACAGGCCAGTCAACGGCCAACACGTCTTTGGCGAGCACCTCTACTACCAAGTACGCTGTTGGTCCATCTGCCATTGGCTCGCAAGCCAGTGTGCAAACCGGCAAGCTTCTGCGCTCGGCCGTGGCGGCGTCTCTGTATCTCGGCTGCACTGCTTTTATCGACGCCATCAAGGACACCCTCAAGCACTGCAGCGAGCTCGACCTCCAGCGATACTTTGACTTGTACGAGCTGGGCCCGCAGCAGGCCGAGTTTGCGTTTGTCATGAACGACGACGGCGTTGGGTTTTCGCGCGGGTTTCCGGCGCGCTCGGCTTTCTACGGGTCTGCGGGGGCGCACGCGACGGTCGCAGAGCTGCGTCACGAGCTCCGCCGGCTCGCGTTTCTCCGCCGCGCATTTATGTGCTGCCTGCTATCGGTGTGCACGTCTGGCGACGTTAGCCAAGACGAGCTCGACACGTGGTCAACGGTTGTGGACCACCTTGAGCACACGTGCGCGCTCTCGAGCCGTCTGGCGCAGACTGTGTCCAAAGAGTCGCTGGTCCCGGGTCGCGAAGACGCCGAGGAAATCGCTTCGTCTGCCCGGCCGCGCAACCCGGCCTTCATCGACATGTCTGTAACGCTACAGCACTTGCAGGCACGCGTTGCCCTGCTCGCCGAAGGCGGCCCGCCAGACGAGTGGGGCGGACACAGTCCCGACACCAGCACCGCCAGGGACCTCGCTTCGCTCGGCGAAGACATTGACCGTCTCCGCCAACTGTTTGACAAGCTCACGGCCGGCCCAGCTGCGCCCACACGGCATCGGCGCAATGACACGGCCATTTCGACTGCCACGACCATGGTGCCCGACGACGCCTCTGTCTATTCGGACGCTGCCGAGTTTGCCCACTCGCCCCGCTCGTCCATTGTGTCCTTTTCCGGCGACATTCGCACCGACGCATACCAAAACACGATGACGATTCTCGAGGCGATTGTGGACCGCGACGACAAGGCCAAGACCAAGCCGGCGACTCGCGCCGAGCGCATTGCAAAGATGCACGAGGCCCGCAAGGCCGAAGCAGCTCGCCGCGCCGTTTCCCAGCAACGCGACAACTTTGTCCTCGAGCTCGGCAACGTCCTCAACAACCGTACCCGTCGCAAGCCCTCTCCATCCACCCCCTCTCCCCTCTCAACCCCCTACGACTTATGATGACACGACCGTTGTATTCTAGTGTATAATAGCATCTTCTTTTTTCTTGGGTGCATTTTTCTTTTCCTGGGGGCGCTGCCCCCAGACCCCCGTAGCAACTGCTTCGCAGTTGGGCACAGGCCGCAATGAGTTCTTTGTCAACCACGGAGTTTAGACCGGGAAAATGGATACCCGTTATTCGAGCCAGCATTCAACTACAGGGATTTGCCCCTCAGAGGAAAAAAAAAAAAAGGTCGTGTTTATCCCACAGTTTGAAAGCAGCTGGATCCCAGTTTCTGGAGCTGGCGGTCAACTGCGAAGCAGTTGCTACGGGGGTCTGGGGGCAGCGCCCCCAGGAAAAAAAAGGTCGTGTTTACCCCACATTTTGAAAGCAGCGCGATCCCAGCTGGCGGTCAACTGCGAAGCAGTTGATACGGGGGTCTGGGGGCAGCGCCCCCAGGAAAAAAAAGGTCGTGTTTACCATAGTTTGAAAGCAGCTGGATCCGAGTTTCTGGAGCTGGCGGTCAACTGCGAAGCAGTTGGGGTCTGGGGGCAGCGTCCCCAGGAAAAAAAAAGTCATGATCATGCAATTCGTAATTCGTAATGTACAGTTTTTGGAGACGCTACGGGGCGTAGGCAGGCGGCGGGGGCGGCGGAGACGGATTGTAGGGCGGAGGGGGCCCGAAAGTGTCGACCCGAAACCTCGAGGGGTCGGCTTCGTACTGTTTACGGACTAGAGCATAGTACGGGTCGTGGAGTTCAATGTGCTTGGAACACCGCTGGGCCCGAATTGCCGGCGTGTCGTCGGCAACTGACGTGTATTCGGGCGCCGTAGAGTTGAGTAGCCGCAACACGGTCCCGAGCCGCGATCTAGACGGCTGCGGTTTGTCTGGGGTTAGCGCATTTGGGGGAGTGACCGGGGAACGCTGGACGGCGGCACGCACCTGAACTTTTGCCTGGCATCTGTACTCAGACACGTTTTCCACGCAGAATATCCGCGCATTTATATTTGACTACTCCTTAATATGCGTCTGCAGCCCTATCCGACTCGGGCGAGGTTTCTCACTAGTTCCATACCGGGCCCAGAATCGTCAACGCGCAAACGAATGTCCAGGCACAGGCCCGTGTTTCGTGAACCGTCTAGAGCAAAACCTTGGCCTTGTAATACACCATAGCGCCCGTTTGACCAAAAACTACGGAAACTACCACTACTCAGCGTCGGTTGCTCCGCATGCACTATTACATTACCAAGCAGTTAGTCTGGAACCCCTCGACGCGGAAGCAAGATGCCGCGCACAGGTGTCGCATGGCGGTCGTTACCGCCCACGGTATGTCCTTACCACTAACATCTCATTCTTTGCGGTTTTCGGCCCCCGCGCGCATTTCGCCCGCCCAAGCCTGGACATGGACCCGTTCAGGTGATCGTCCCCACCCCCTGAGAGTTGTCAACGGCCGCCGCACCGTATGACGTAGCCGCATCTTAGACCTGCATATCCGGGTCGTGTCCTTGGCCATGTCGCGACTCGGCCAATGCGTCTGTTACGGTAGCTTCTTTTTTTCCTGGGGGCGCTGCCCCCAGATCCCCGTAGCAACTGCTTCGCAGTTGAGCGGGCGTGTACCGGAGTACATGCGCGATATATGCAAGTCTCTTGTAGTGAGGGCGTCGCATTGCGACGCAGTTGCCACGGCCGTTTAGTACAGTACACCTCTCGGCCTTTGATTCAACGTCTATTATGGTAACTTTTTTTTCCTGCGGGCGCTGCCCCCAGGCCCCCGTATCAACTGCTTCGCAGTTGAGCGGGCGTGTAGTGAAGTATCGGCGTGATATGTGCAAGTTCCCGGTAGTGAGGGCGTCGCGTGATGCCAGCTCCGACGCAGTTGCCACGGCCGTTTAGTATAATACAAAAAACTCGGCTTTTGATTGAGCCAAATCCAACTGCGAAGC